>SMMW01000564.1:605000-1805000 GCA_004794655.1 Marisa cornuarietis | reverse complement strand
CATACAATGGCCTCAGCAACAGCGGAAATATGTGTGCTATTGCACGTTTGTGACCTCAGTTACAGCCAGATAGAGTTACAGCCCTGAAACTGTTGACATTAATGTAATCTGGATAGGGACTTAACACAGCAAACTGCCAAGAATTTTGTTAAGCACAAGCTGCAATAGAAAACTGTGGAAATGAGCTTGGAAGCGAAGCTGAAAAGAGAACTGTAAAATTCCAAAGACCTTTAAAGTGTAAGCTGGAAAGGGATTTGGAAATCAAAGATAAAAAGGCACATACACGTTAGAAGCTGAAGTCCCTGTAAGAAAGAAAAGTATAATCAACATTCTAGAAGTCTTTTGCGGTATTAAGACTCCATCGCAAGATAAGACATATATTCTACAGACTAAGGAAGTTATTAGAAGAACGAGTAATGCTTATAAATCTTGTGTCTGTCTTGCTCTTCCATCAAACGACAAGTATTTGTAAATGTTTTTTATGTGTGTGTGTGTGTGTGTGAGAGAGAGAGAGATAGAGAGAGCGTGTGAGAAAGAGAAACAACAAAGAAATAAGAGATGGAAGAAAAAAAGATTCATAGGAAGATAAAGTTCACTGCTTTATTTTTCAGCTGCATGCTGTATTTTAGCAAAAAATAATTGAAACGGTAAATTTTTTAATGTTTTACGGCACCAAGTCGTTGTCCTGACGTTTAAGAACGGATGAGAGAGATAAGTAGGGCTCAAAACTACTTCACTAACAAGACCTGACATTCTCAGAGTCAACAATCTTTATCCTTAAAATAATATATGTACACAAGAAGCCACTCATTGAAGCATTTTCTCTATTTTTTGAGTCTCGTTTCACTGCAAAGAAATGCCGAAAACTAAAGGAAGAGCAATTTTAATTCTCAAATAGATAATGCAACATAATGAGCTGCTGGTGGATCCACAGTGCCGGGAAAAACTCTCATGAATACTTCTCTTGTTTTGTTGACTTACTAGTTTAAAATACATTTGTTGTGCTTCCTACTTACTATCTAGCCCTTAACATAAGCTTTCAACAATGATTTACTTGTATGGAGTTGTGTTCCCTACGTCTGTGACTCATGCCTGGTGTCGATGCGTGTGCCACCCAGAAAGAGCCAGATACCACAGATGATAGAAAGTCTGCCTGGCAGCCAGCGATACGCCTTGACACTCAGTGTACGTGGTGGCAACAACTGTTCGTCGCTTCCCCTGGCTATTACTGTACAAGACAAAGTTTCCTATAGACCACTAGCTGCAGAGCCATTTAGTGCAATCATCCTGAAGAAATAAAACATATAATTAAAACTAACATGATCAGACTGAAGATGTCCCTTTGTCCAGCTGGCTTGAGGGGACTGCTCTCTCTCTCTCTTTCTTTCTTTGGTCTCCTCTTGATCTTCCTTTTTTTCTTATGCATTTCCAACTCATCTGGATTGTTCTTTATTTGTGTGCACCAGACTGTTTTCACGTACACACCACCTCTCAGCGACTCTCCACCATCGACTGCCCGCCTCCTTTATCTTGCCATAACGGTTTCTTTGTGCAGCTCGCCGGTGAGAAGGTCACTCAGTCGATGTCGTGTGTTTTATCCTCCCTGCTTCGTGATCGTGCAGAACCTAGCTTATCTACGATGATTCTATCTCTGGACACGAACTATTTCCAATTATGTATTGGTCTGCTTTTATCATAGATTGTTATTGACCTTATCGCTCTAACGACTAATTGTAGAACTGTAACATCTTAACATCTTTGTCTGTGACTAGATGCTATACTCCTACAATTGACATTGTGGACTATTGTTGAATTAAAACGCTCTTGCATAAATGCAGTAGAAATCTTTCTTCCGTTGTATCATTTTCTACAGAAGATTATAGTACTGTTTTGACTTACGAAAGATAAAGAACAGTTAAACTTCTTGAAAGTATTTTATCGGTTGATTTGCACTGTTTCCTTTTCGACGGCCTAGTAATGAACTCATAATGGTTTTTCAGAGAATCATTTTTCAGGCAAATATGAGAAACAAAAAAGAGAGACTTCCAACTATTGTATTCGTTATATAACTGGAGCTGTGGTGTGGAAAAAAGCAGTTGCAGCCTGGATTATTGTTCTTCAATGAATTCTGAAGCTGGAAGCAACTTCTGGCTACATAACCTTCATGCCACATGACATTCTATGGACGACAATTTTGATGCTAGGTTGCATCCGATCGTATGTCTCTCTGGGCGTGCGCGCGCGCGCGCGTTTGTGTGTATGTGTGTATGTGTGTGAGTGTGTGTGTAAGAGAGAGAGAGAGAGTGTGTGTTTTGTAAAGCGCCATGAGCTTGCTGGAATATGACGTTCTATAACTTTAGTTTAATATTATTATTATCCAACCGTCGTTCTTTAATAGCTAACAAACAGTTTCTAGTTCTGTTCCTTAACATTGTGTTCGAACAGTCTAGAAAAAGTTAATCTTAAATTTCTTTTAAAAAAATTAAATCATCAATTTTTAAAGTACAACAAGACGTTTGCCGACACTGAAGTATGTTCAATAAGTATTTATTACCAACTCCTAGCACACTGATTAATCAAACAGCCAAGACCCGGCAAAGGTCTTTCCTAGTTATAAACGCTTGTTCAGCCGATTTCGGAACTAACTTCTCTTAGCCCGACGTTTTCCCAGAAACCCATAATCAGGCCAACATAATGATAATAATTGTTACATCCCGGATTCGTGGTTTTATGTCGTCCTGCGCCATGTGTCTTGAGGCTGCTGTTCGCTTCTTAAGTACCTGGGTACTCAACTGTGTTGCCCTAACACTTGTATTCAGGCAAATCTTTCTTCACCTCCTCCCCTTGACTTCGGGAAACCATGTTGCTCTGCGTAACGCCGTTTATTTTACTTGTTTAGTTCCTGTGCAACATACTGAGCTTGTGTATAGTGAGATCGTGCTGTGGAGTCTGCTAATCTACATGGATATTGCTGACCGATTGCTCATGTCAAAGGGCATTGAGCTTGCTGCCCGCAGGAAAGTTCTCTATACAAGTGCCACTATTATTATTATTATAACAAACAGGCAAACACAGTTACAAAGTGTTCTGCTTAATGCAGATGTTCGCACAACTCAACAAACGAGCATCACGAACAGGTTTCAAGCGGGTAGTTGTCTTTCTGAGTAGGAAATAGAAAAATCGACTAAATTATCAGCACCAATAAACGCCACCGCATTAAAAGCTGGGCGCCGGCGGGCCACAATTTTCATTAAGAAATATTGAATGCCCGGGGCCGGAATCCATTGTTGTATCAATTCCCTACTTCCTGAATTCTGAAAAACCCGTTGGCATCATTCAATCATCCCTTGACAGGTATCAGCTGTGTTGGTCCACTGGTACTACTCGTTAGGGAGAACCTGGATAGAGGTGCCTTACCGTCGCTCAGGCCTTTTTTGAACGATGGTGAGCAGGTCCTGCACGGGACGACCAGTCCAAGCCTTTTTGTTCATTAGATGATTCTTTTTCTAGCTACCTCGTTGTCAGCCTTTCTCCAATGTTACGTGCACAAGGTCTTCATGGACGAACGAGACCAGTTATCGCCGCTTGACTGTTGCGAGCAGAGGTTCTTGGTGTCTTGTGAGTGTGGAAACCGTCCTCTGTACAAAGTCGTTGGCTTTATGTTTCCCGAACACGATCAAAAGCAATTTTTTCAGGCACTTGTTCTCGAATGCCTTGATTCTCTTCTCTGTATTGGCAAGCAAATCACACCAGTTCAGTCCACACCTCATCACAAGGTCCTTGTATCGATATATTTCTGCTTTGTTGTTGCCGTTGGTGTTAGTCATGACTTATGCTCTTGTCAGTGTTGGTCTCCTACGTGCATATATAAAACTGTACAGCAAAATGGAGACTAATTTTTGCTTAGTCCACATTTGATCTTATATCGTTTACGAAGGAATAACATTTTTTGAATTTCCACTCTACCTAATCTCTGTTTCTCTCTAACTCGCTCACAAGATAGGAGAAAGATTAAAGAGAGAGAAAGGCAAGATAAGGACTTTGCACAATTAATTGGTGAGCTAATCACCTTTCTTGTTTGTGTAAATAATTTGAGCTTTAGTTAAATGAAATAAGTTAATAGTTATGTCAATAAATTATTGTAAAGGTATTCTGTCCTTAATAATCTCCAAGCTTTTTTATTCTTAACTCAAACATTTGTTTGTTTGTATAATGATTTATTGAGACTTTGTTGTTCTAGTGACTTTTAAGATTAAGACATTAACTTATTTACTCATTTATGCATTCACTGACTCACTGACTTACTCATCTGAATCAGCTCCACCGTTCTGTTTCGAGACGAGACTCTTTTGTCTCTACAAATTTTTTGTGTTCTCTTCCTTCTTCTCCCACCTTCTCAGGCGGTCCGGTGGCGAAATGGTTGGTACAGTGAAGGTTGGGTGTCCTCGGTTCAGCTCTCGTCTCGCGCACGCTGTTCTTTCTCTGCATGTGGCATCTGTTTACTGGGCTGGCTGCATTGCCGTGATATAGCCCTAGTTGTTGGCTCAGCGTAATACAACAATTCCCCCCTCTCCCACCTTCCCTTTGGAGGGGCAAGATAGATCATAACAGGAAATGACGGGGAGATCATCCCAACCTCGAGGGCTATTACTAAGGACACGCGTGGCGGAAGTGATCTGAGGCTATATCCCGAAAGACGAATCCCACACGAAGGATCTGTTTAGCCACAGCTGTTCTCAAACAAATTCCCTGTTTCAGCCAAGGAAAGCTCCATGTCAAACACCAGCTGCTGTTGCTCTCGAGTCTACTTGTGTTTAAACAGATGAACTGACTTCAGACACCTTAGAGGTGAAGTGTTCAAAAGGCTGACCTGTTAATACCAGGCTCAGGAAGAACAACAAGTTTGACTAGAATTTTTTTTATCACGTCCTTTTTCTTTTTATTCCCTCTTCCCCCATCCACCTCCCCAAAAAACGAAAAATGAGATCTTTTAAGTTCTGCTTAAGGTTGTCAAAACTGACTTGACTCAAGGTTTGAGGAAATTCTTTTTCCGTCCTCTTCTTCTAAGATAACTTCGGAAGTGTCATGCAGGTGCAGATCATCAGGAACTGAACGAGGTGATCAAAGTTCATTAGTGTGCATTTATAGCTGTCTTCGACTGAACGGATTTGGAGAAGGACCATATTTATTTGCTGAAGGCACCAGCCTCCTGCCCTTGGCGGCCAAAGAGTTGAGGGGCGCTGCTGCAGAAGGTCTTTGGCTAACAAGGCATTTTGCTGGCGCGCGTGGGGGGGAGTCTGAGAGCGAGTCAGGACCACCAGGGAGCCACAAAGTGTTTCCGACTCGCGGGGCACTGCGTCGTCACCCTAATGTCTCATGCAGCGAGGGCTACACGCATGGACAAAGTGCAGCTTTTAACGCAAAGTAACGCTTCTTTTTTCCATCCCTACCCGTCTATTCGCACTTACGGATGCACGTTCAAAGACAGGGGTGTAAACACTTTTTTTTTCTTCTTGTCGACCTCTGGAGCCGGTGTTCATGTAGAAAGGATAAGTTGTTATTTGTGGGCAAAATGGACCAGGGGTAAACATCTTGTCTCCATAGTTACGATGCAATGTTTAAGACCCAGCTTTTCGTTACTTTACCCCTGGAAAATCTTGGTCGCTAGTTTGTAACTGGTATCCCTAGGGTAATGCAACATTAACAGAGTACAGACACCTCTTTAATAATTATAGGTACAAGTTGCTTCCCCTTGATCACCCAAGAAGACTATTTACCTTCGCTTCATGAATTCGGTCCCTAAAAGTGTGCGTACAGATACTTTTTGCTGTGAATGCTGAGAATGAGCATGCATGAACGTGTGCGTGGAGCATCCACAAAACCAACACACCTCCTCGAGTGCATGCTAGAAGGTGTGAAATCAAATACACTTATGCTTCTTTTTTCAGCTTATTTTTCTCGTTGTTTCTGTCTCTGTCTCGTTCTCTTTTCACCTCTGCACTTTGTCTTATTTAAATCGTGTTTTAGTTTTACACAGTTTTCAGCGAAAGACTGACATTGGAGCTACACCGATGTTCATGCAATACCACTACAAGCTTAACCTCGACAAGGGAAAATGCATCAACACCAAACAAAAAAGCGACCAATTATTTAATATATTAGACAAATAGTTATAAACTGTACACAAAAGTGTGTGTGTGTGTGTGTGTGCTCGTGTATGTGTGCACATATAAATTGGTGTGTGTGTGTGTGTGGAGAATATGCACGTACACATGGTGCTTCTTTGACTTGTGTATTTGTGTTACACAACTGTAAAGGACCAGCTAGGTCCTGTCTCTTCCCCTCCACAGAGTCGTTAGACATGTAAAATGAAATAATAATGGCTTATGTCGAACCACCATTGCATTTTGCGTAAACTTATTTTGAACGAGGGTGTCTGCTGACTTGAAGTAAAAGCCCGGGTGTGAAGTAGGAGGTAGACGGCACGTGGAGGAGTTCTGGTTGTCATGGTTGCTGGCGGGAACAGAAAGGAAATGGCTAGCACTGAGCCCTGAACCCTGTCTGCTGGGGGCGGGTATTGGGCGCCTGTGGTGGAGCACGCAAACTCCTTTACATCAGGTCTGCTTGAGCCGAGTGTGGCAATGTGCTTACAAGTGATGTCTGCTGCTTCTTTTTATTCTGCGGTATTCTTTCATTCAAACTCTCTGACATTATTTCGTCTTTTTATGAGTATTAGTTCAGCTTTATCGTACATTGTCTTGTTGATTGGTTGTGTATGAATGTGTGTGTTCGTGTCCGGGTGGGGGAGGGGAGAGAAATAGTTATGGAGAGAGTGTGTGTATGTGTGTTTTAATTTGTGTGTGTTATGTTTGTATATTTGTTGTGTGTGTGTGTGTGTGTGTGTGTGTGTTCAGTTTTGTGTAGATGTGTATGTGTATGTGCATGAGTGAACCCCCGCGTATGGGTGCATTTCAAACAGAAAGAAAAGAAGAACTAAAGAATTAATGATAGAAAGAAAAGAAAAGAAACAGCCAACCATTCCGCTAGATATTCAGTGCAATCTTTCGTGTGTAATTACGAATGTTCGTGCACGCAGCCAAAACGAATAACAGCACACAAAAACACGCACATTCATGACTAAAATGCATAATTAAAGTTCCTTAACAGCGGGGGTTGCATCAGCAAGCTCAGGGAGTCACTAGGTGTGCACGACACACCCAGCTGGCTGCTATGGCGAGTGTCTTTACACTGGGATCGAGAGCCCAATACAGGCGGCTCACCCCCACCACCAGCAAGCACAACCACAAATCTCGTCGAGACAATTACTGTAATTTCCTTCTTGCTGTTCATAAGGAGGCTGCTTTATAGTCGCCTGGAAGATAGCACGTGAGATTTCTTGTCAGGGCGAGACCACGCATGCTTGTCATAAGTATAATATCCTCGGACGTCAGGGACATCTCATGGGGCCATGAAATATTCCAGCAATAGAGGACGCGCGCGCGCGCGTGCGTGCGTGCGTGCGTGCGTGTGTGTGTGTGTGTGTGTGTGTGTGTGTGTGTGTGTGTGTGAGGGTAGCAGTGGAGAATGTAAGAGTGAAAACAGCTGGTTTTTTTCTGGAAATATGTTTGCGTTCCGCGTGCAGCGCGGAATACGGAAACATCAGGTCGAAAGAAACATTACTGACCATGGATAAAAACAGATTATTTTTTTGTACTGAGTTAACTCGCACAGGTCGTACTGTCTTCGCATAAAAAAATATTTATCACGGTGTTTTCGTTCGCTTTCATCGATTCATTCATCTCTCCGCTGCCTGTCTTTCTGATTATTATACCTTTCTAAATAAGTGTTAGTCAGGTATACGTAGTCATCCTAACGCGTGAAAAATTACAAATTAATAAAGGAATCAAAACGATTGACAATCTACAAATCAAGACCAAGCCAAGCGACAACCCTGCACACACTGACATGAGATGTCTCTTGAGTCTGGTGAATAATCCATTGCGTTAGTCAGTAACCCTGCTACCACTGCGCTAGCGCGACTCCTTGATGCCTGCGAGGTTGATGAAAGAAAAGGCGCTGCGCATCTTGTGTTGTTTTCATCAATTAGGGGCTCATTGCCAGTAAAGCTCAATTATGTTTTGTGTAGGGCACCACAGAAGATTCGGCTTGACATCGAGGCGACAAGTTGATTCATTTAATTAAAGTCGACGAGTAGTGCTCCCAAGCACACTTTTCTCTCGTAAATCAAATGCTAAGAGTATTAGTTGTCAGATTTCAGAGATCTGATACAAATCCAGCAGACACCAACTGCAGTATGGAGAAAGAGTGGTAGGAGTTCTACATGAAAGCTAAAAGAAGACAAGGACAAAGTACCTTTAAAGGGTGCGATAGGATTGGTAGGAGTTATACATGAAAGTTAAAAGAAGAACAGAACAAATTGCCTTGAGAGTCGGATAAGGATTGGTAGGAGTCTAACACGAAAGCTTAAAGTAGAAAAGAATACTTGATCATGACAAAAGTTGTACATATTTTACTAATTATATCGTGCAGTATCTTTGTTTCTTCATTCAAACATTCGTTGGCAACACGGCCATTCTGCTAGCAGCGATCTTTTTAGTTGACTGTCACCTTTATCTTGTTCTGCTCTGTGCAGGCTATTTTTCTTGTTTTTCGATTTTGGTTTTTCTTAATACCGGATGGGGATTCTGAGGCCATCGTTTCTTCTATGGAATAAAAAGATGTATGAAGCAACTTTGGTGGAATGTAGTTTTGGCTGAACATGATGGAGTACGTGAAGCATTCCTGTTATAAGCACTTGAGTCAACCACACTTTCTATTATTGCCCACTTCGTTGAATCAAATGTAAATGATGTTTGTTTATTTATTTATTGCAGTTGCTGTGGTTATTGCATTCTTTATCTGTTGGGCGCCTTTTCACACACAACGCTTAATGACTATCTACATCCCAGCTAATGCTTGGACTCCGGAGCTGATGCGGATACAAACTTTTATCTTCTATACCTCAGGTTTGTGCTCTTGATTTTCCAAAGCTTTTTGCAAAATCTGTACAAAAATCGTTTATTTAGAAAGTATATATATATATATACTAGTAAATATCAATTTATAAGAAAATATGTCGTCCATTTCAAAGAAAGGCACAAGTAGATTTTTTTCAACTACTTCAAATACTGACATAGAAAGACCTCACATCTGTCCTGTCATTTTAAACATAAATGTGCTGTCGTTGTCAAGGATAAGACCAAAAGGAGAGTTAGAAGCAAACTGGCGTTTGACTTGACTCACATGTTTATCTTTGGGATTTGACCTGTTTCACATGTTAATGTAACCTGGATTTTGTCTTTCGTGTTTGACTTCTATGTCCAAAGAATCTGTTCACTTAAGTAGATGAAGAAGTTTAGGCTATTAGCTTCTATTTGACATAGTTATGATGCGTAATGAATTAAATTGTACAGCACACTTCTAAAGAGAAAATCGATTGGAAGGGGTTTAAATAGGAAGCTAATTCATTAGGTGGAAAATAGCAAGTAGATAAAAGCATTCATTAGATGCCCTGCCTGTGGAGCCCAAGGAGATCTCAGTAGAGTGAGCTCCGGAAACGTGGGCAGCAGCATCAAGGTATTGCAGGGACCTCTGGTGGTGATGCCAGCAACTGTATCGTCAATAAAGTCTTTGCCATTGTCGTCAGGACATTCTAATCAAGCCATACAGCCCTCTACTTCTTTTCGTTGATATCGGCAGTGGCAGAGTGCTGATCGTGTAAGCGATCGTGGTAGCCGTAGTTGTTATGGCTGACGTTGTGGTAAGAGTAGAAATAGTGATGACTGCAGTGATTTTTGTAGTTATGGCTGTAGTAGTGGTTGTAATTAGACTTGTAGCCTGTGTGGTAATCTTGGTTATAGGGGTGGATGCGGTGGTGGTTATGGTAATGGTTGTAGTTGTGGCTGTCGCATATTTTAAATAATAAATGTAGTTTTTGATGATTTTTGTGGTGGTGGTTGCAGTGATTGCTGTAGTGGTAGTTTTGGTGGCTGTAGTGGTTTTGTAGTACTAGCAGCAGTAGCAATGAAACTACTTGAAGTCCTGAAATACAGTGCGTTACTTTCACAAAAAGAAGTTTCATGTTTGACTGAATGTTACTTCAAGAATGTTTTCTTGTTAAATATTAATTGTCCGCAGTAAATAGAACCTCAAACCTCCAGCAAAAAACGTGATTTGTAGTAATGCAGAGTTGACAGTAGGACGAGCACAGTGTTACACTGGTCAACACTGAAATTGTTACTGTCTTAGAAAGGTCCTAACCTGTAGTATCTTGGTGTGCTGAACACGAATATGACTATGAAAATTTTTTATTGGCTCTTGTTTTGAAGATATTTAATGTAGTTCTAAAGTAAAGAAGGCATATCATCTTTATTTCGGATGCAAGATCGGAGACCAAAACAAGCTTTGGGCCCCACATATATGCTGTGCTACATGGTCAACACAGCTTTCACAGTGGTTTAATGGTAGAAGACCATCAATGCCGTTTGCAGTCTCCATTGTGTGGAGAGAGCCAAGCAACCACACACATGACTGTTAATTTGCTTGGTTCCTCCTCTCTTCGTAGGAATAACGAAGCAAAAGAAGTGGAGAATAATCTCCGAACCATACCCCACTATTCTGCATTGAGACCAGTTCCACATGGTGAGGGACTTCCTAAGTCAGAACCTCCAGCAGAATATTCTCTTGATTCAGTTGATGACCACGAGGGGAAGCCGACCTCTTTTTGTCCTGCTCAGTCAGAGTGCAGTGATTCAGATGTTCACTGTGGTGCATCATCAACCCCACACAGAATAACACAGGAAGAACTAAATGACCTGGTTCGTGATTTGGATTTATCCAAGAACAAGGCAGAATTGCTCGGTTCAAGACTCCAACAATGGAATCTTCTAGAAGGGTGATGCGAAACAATCATGGAATGCTTTTCGGCTAGTGTTTACAAACTTTAAAAGGCATGTTAGGAAAGAAAACTACAAGGAAGTAGTAGAAGACATGCTGATGCAGTATCAGAACCTTGGTTGCAATGTGTCTCTAAAGATCCACTTTCTTCATTCCCATCTGAATTTTTTCCTGACAACTGTGGGGTGGTTAGTGATGAACATGGCGAACGCTTTCATCAAGATATCGCAACAATGGAAAAAAGATACGAGGGAAAATTGTCCACTACCATGCTGGCTGACAACTGCTAGACACTCCCCAGAGATGCTCCCGAACAGCTGTACAAGAGAGAAGCAAAGAAATCTAAGACGAAGTCAACGACTGTATTTTGCAGGCATTAACCATAGGTTAATTACTATTAGCATACATTTACTTATGTACACAATAATTTTTGCAGATAAAAAACTAGAGCCAATTTTGCATTTTGATTGTCATATTCGTGTTGAGCACATAAAAATGATAAGAAATGACTAATTTTATTTCAGTAACATGAATTTTGTAAAAAGTTGTTGACCACTGTTATCTTTACACCTTCGCAGGCACTAACTCATTACTCAAATTCACACATGCAGACAGAAAGGGATAATAGTGATGAGAAAGGAGAGATACATAGGCTGACTAAAAAACAGAGAGAGAGAGAAGCAAAGAGACAGACAGAATGACTAAAGAATAGAGAGAGAATTAAGCAAGGAGGCATACAGACTGATGATCAGAGAGATAAAACGATAAAAATGGCGACTGTCTAGCTGGAATTGAACAGACACCGCCACCGCCACGTTTAAGAACATTATCAGATTCAGAAACCAAGCCAAACATAAGTCACCGTTTAGGCCGCAAAAGTTCACCGTATGACTGGTCGTTGGGGTCTCCTAAGATGTTCGAAAAGCAGCCATTTTGAAACAAGTAGAGATTAATGTAAGCCAGAAACATCTCTAAGTCTGTTTGCAATCCCCCATCGTCGTTTTAGGGGCCTGAAGAGGCTACCTTGGGAGTCGATGATGTACGAGTAATGTCAGAGACTGGATGGGGATGAGGCTGGGGGCACTATCGGCTATTTAGTGTTGGGAATATTAGAGTGCAGTGTGTAAACCATTATTTCTAGCTCGTGTTTCGCCTGCAATGAGATATCTTAAAGCTCGATAGATGTAGAAAACTAAATTTGTTGATGTTTTATCTTCATTCGAGACGGTTAGACAGAAGCTCTGGCGCAGAAAAGCTTAGCACGTTTCTAAAAAATAAAAAAGAGGTAAAGGTCGTCTCCGAACCATTTTTAGATCGTTGGGGGTAAGAAGAGATGTTAGAAACTACACTTTTCTCGAGGCTAGCTTTTTGTGAGGGGTGCCCATCTTCTCCCCCCTCTCGCTGCCTTACTTTTCCATAACCCTCTGTAAAATGCGAAATTTGAGGTATTGTCTACTAAGCTGTTACCTGTCTCCTAGAGATTTTGTATTGTCCACTAAGCTATTACCTGTCTCCTAGAGATTTTGTATTGTCCACTAAGCTATTACATGTCTCTCCCAGAGATTATCTGCCTGTTGTCCACAAAGCTATTACGTCTCCCAGAGATTATCGGCGATAAAAATTGGGTTGGTCTAATAATTATATCTTTTGGAACTAACAACAATTGCTTGCACAAAGTGGATAAAAAGAATGAAAACATCTAGATCTAAAGTAGTGAAAGTGGATTGAACACCAGAACAATGCCTGCTGAAGTTTGCAGAGAACGCAAAATAAAAGTTATGTTTTAGTGACTCTTAGCATACGTCCCCCTCCATGTCCAGCGGATCCAGACTGCCAACCTGTCAGACTTGTGCAAGCGTGTGTGTGTGTGTGTGTGTGTGTGTGTGTGTGTGGTATGTGTGGTGTTTGTGTGTGTGTGGTATGCGCGCGTGCATGCTAGTAGCATTGTAATAAATAACGGGAACAGTTAACATAATCTGTCTTTGGTATCAGTTACCTGCCCTAGCATAGGGTACAGGCGCTTGTGAGCAGGTGAGATTCTGAACTCGAAGACAGAGCAGTACGAGGTTCTCTTTCACAGCCAGGAAGTCGGTTAGTTCACTGTACCCTCCCGTCAGAGCTATTTTTGGTGAGACAGAGACGTAGGTTTATCTTTTTCACCGCCTCAACGCTTGGTTTCTTCCGCCTGTTAATGGCTGAAAGTAATAGCTTTTGCCCCCGGAAGTAATAACTACACGAGTAAGGTGCTGCCTCTTCTCCGCCTTCAGACGCTCCTTCTTTTTTTCTCCCTCACTTCCGCCAAAAGGAACTCTGCCAAACCCTAAGAGAAATATTCAGGTCTTTACAACAAAACATTTTAGAGTAATCGAAGTAAGTGGAAGTTTTAATTAATTTAAACTAGTGAAGTGCTCAAGTTAACACTGTGTGGTTATACGAAAGTGTATTATTTACGACATAGTTCCCAACATTTGAACAAATCAAGATAGGTTAAACTTGGTTGGTAAAGTCACTTCGAAGGTAGACAAGGTAAGTTGTCGGGTAAAGTAGAATCTTGCTGGTAGACAAGGTAAGCTAGACCTATCAGGTAAAGAAACATCTAGAAGGCAAAGAATGCTAGACCAATCAGGAAAAGGAATTTATGTAGAGAACAAGGTAGGCTGGAACTCTCAGGTAAAAGCACCTTGCCAGCATAAGGTTACCTTGCTAAGAGATAAAGATACGCTAAATCTAGCTTGTAAATGCACCTTGCTAGCATTTTTTACCTTTTACCTTTTTTACCTTTTAGGACTGCTAGGCATAGACACCTTGCTAGAAGACAAGTTAGGCTGCACATCTCAAGAAAAGCACATTAGGTAAGAATAGGCTACACCTAGAAAAAGACAGCTTTTGGGGAGACAAGGTAGGCAAGACATGCCAGGGAAAGGCACCTTGCAGCAGCTCCTGCCTCACGTGCCTTCACGTGTGGATGCCCGTGACACGATACGTTAAGCGTTACACACTCTGACGTAACAGAAGCCGACCCCTTGCCGATGCAGCTGATGAGATTTGCATCCAGCAGACTTGCAAGCCTTGCAGGCAGTGACCTTGCACAGAAACACACCCAGGCCTGGCGAAACGAGAAATTACTACGTGACCACATCGGTGATCCATAGGGCAACAGTTACGTGAGTCGTCTTCCTGAGGGCGCCTGATAGTACACGGACAAAACCGCCAGCTACAGCTAGAGAGAATTATAAGTGTTGGCTTCAGATTTTGTTTCAGGACACACTTTCACAATACAACAATATCACAGTATCACATTATTATACTCGCATTCTGTCTTCGAACGAAATCTCGCGCATATCATCTGGTTTTTCTGTCTACCTTAAAGCACAATAACCAACTATTCCCATCTTCATGCTTCATGAAGATTTTATTGCGTAACGTTTTCAAGTAATATGAAGTGTCCTTATCTCAGTCAAATGTTTGAAAGTTATTTTGTTAAAGTGCAACAAAATGTTGCTTTGACACGGCATGTTGGATTACAATAGTTAGTATGGTTAATAGGGTCCTATGGAGGAATGATATGGTCATCAAAGTCACAATGTTTAAGGTATAGCTTTTCTCTCTAAGTAGGTAACAACTTGCAAACTTACCTACCAGAAAGATGTTACCTTTGATGTCTGGAGCTACACATCGGTGAGAAGAAAGGGGGGTCAATGACCTCATCGTGCAAGAAAGCAGCGATGATGTATTCGAAAAGACGAAGTGCACAGGAGAGAGCTTACTCTGCGAATATGACAGGAGTGTACAAGAGAGAGGGGGGGATTAGTGTTTTACGCCGAGCCTAAGGCTAAATCACGGCAAGACAGCCACTCCTGTAAACAGATGCCACATGTAGAGAAAAGAACAGCGTGCCCGAGACGAGAGCTGAACCCAAGACAGCCAACCTTGATTGAATTCGTGTACAAGAGAGACCTTACTCTGGGAATATGACAGAACTGTACAAGAGAGAGGTCGAAGGAAGTGAAAAGTAGAGAGTTTACTCTAGAAATGTGACAGGTGTACAGGAGAGAGCATACTCAAGGGATGTGACAGAAGTGTAGGTAGAGGACAGAATGCTGAGTTACCAAACGGGAGGGATCATTGATTTGAGAACTAAGATGCATGCCGGGTGCGTGTAAGTAAGCGAAGGTGGTCAGAGCTTGCAGCTGGAGAGGAAGGGAGACAGTAGATACAACTATCCATAGCTACCAACACAACGATGCATCCATTCAACCATAGACTTATAAATACACACATAACACACGTACATATATGCATACATATAAGCCTACATATCTATAGCATATACACGCATGTGTGAACATGCACTTAGATGCAAAGATCCACACGTTATTCATTCACACACACACACACACACACACACTGCTACGCCCGTGGGTGCTCAATAAACCATAAAGCAGTGGTATTTTTGTTTACCTTCTCCAGAGATGTCGGAGTTTTCAAAATGTATTCACTGTTTTCAGTAGTCGACAGCCACAAGTATTAGAACAGAAAGTCCTTGCTCAGATTCGCTTGTTCTGGGCAAAGTACCTGCATCACAGACACTGCACTTCCCTCTGTACTGGTGCCTACGTCTCTACCTTAAATACACTAGGGTATATACGTGTTCGGATCTCACCTGATAGCACCCGTAGTCTTCCCCGATCCCATAAAACACACATGGCGCGGCGGCATGACCAGCTTCAAAGGAATCTAAAATTAGTATTTTATCTTGCGACATAACGGAACTTGTTTACGTGCTTCGTCTCCAGCCGTTGCCATCAGGCTTTCATGATGATTTAGAGAGTTATCTTGTATCTCAGTTTGAAACGCCTTCGTGCGCGCGAACGCACTTACACACGTCACAAACCGTACTCACATATCCAGTGTTCTGTTGTTCTTTTCACAACTGTCATTTTGAATCAACCAGATCTTTCTCCCTTTTTTCTGCTATCTCTCTTTTTCTCAGAACCAATCATCGATCTGTTCGCGAGGTTATCTCGAGCAGTTAGGACAAGTAAAAAATGATACAGGCCCACGCGTCAGCATCATCTCGCTGAAGTAGTTATGTGAGCAATTTATCCCTTTCTTTCTCTCCCTACCACACACACAAACGCAACCCCGCGCGCTCACCTACCCCACTCACTCACACCCACACACACACAAGCACGCATACACGCACGCACGCACAATGAAGCACACAAACTCAATGCCTCTCCCACACGTGCGCAGACTTTAACATCACACTCAGGTCAATATCGTTTCTGGTCACGCGGCCCTTCGCCATCTCAGGGGTACTTAAGTTTCGTGCCTAGTCTCTAAAACACAAGGAAATGTAGACTGGCAATCATCGCGGCGGGTGACATGCGCATCTATTGAACTTCCGGTACTTGAAGCACGGTGGCGCAGAAGACAAATGGCGACCGCCCAAGGGAAATAACTCCGGTATCTTGTGGCCAGAAGTAACAGGAGCTCCTTTCAAGATGGTAACGATCTGATAGGGGTCGTGACACGGTGCTCTTTTATTTAATTCACCTGACTAGGAATGAAGTGGCAACAGAGCTGCATCAAATTAACTGCCTGTTTTCTGGATTTCACTTCACATATCCCATCAAGCCGCGTAAATCTACATTTCTGAAATAAAAAATCATTTAATTTCCACCTTTAAGCGACCAGTATTCTCTAATGAAGTGTTTTGATTTGTTTAACCAGGCTTAGTATTGACTGTCTGCCTGGCTGGTTTTCAAGATATAAAATGGGCATTAATCTTCATATTGATTTTATTCTTCTGTCTAGGCTTGTCTTTATGAACTCATTGTAATATTGAATGTATATTAGTGTTCTGATACTTTTTATATGCTCTGAACTGTTCTGTTCACTTTTGTTCCTTTCAGGCGTTCTTTACTTTTTCAACTCTACGGTCAACCCGATCTTGTACAACCTCATGTCTCACCGATACCGGAAGTTCTTTAAACGTACCCTGTACCGTTGTCTGCGCATGCGTAGAGCCGAGTACGCAGAGACCAGCATCTTCCGGTCGACGCCGCAGTCCACCACGGCGTCGGTGTACACCAACAACCGGCTGCTGGTCAGAACTCGCCAGCAGAACAACGGCACCTGCTGCGAGGTCGAGAGTTCGACGGTATGATGGACCTGCCTCTCCCAGCCGGTGAAATGGCTACTCCGTGTGACGTCACCGTCACAGCTCCGCGGCTCGAGCCGCTTGGGGGCGGGGCGGAGCGTGACGTCGCGTGACGGCGTGTGACGTGGCCCGAAGATTGACGGGCGACGAAGGAAGACCACCTGCATGCCGGCCCCCCTTGACTGGTGACCTCTCCACGACTTGATCCTCGCACAGTGGGCTTCAACCTGCCTCGCGATGGTTCGGGCTGTGTTGTGTTTCCTGGAATTTCTTCCGAAAATTACTTCGCAAAGTCAAACGAAACGTGCTGTCATTTTGTTGTAACCGCCAATGTGTCTGACAGCAGAAATATAGTTTAAAACAAAACAGAAACAGAAACAAGTGAACAGACCTGCTCAGTGACTTAAATATATTATTTGTTTCATTCTCGACAAACGTGTTAAAATTCTTAGCTCAGAAAGAAATAAAAAAGAGAAGAGTACTGGGTGTAGTGTTGACTTTAAAGCGTAATGTAGGTTTGTTAGAACAGCCAAAACAATCACATTTTAACGAATGAGACAAAAGTAACGTGTTAGTTATTAAAATTTACTGACAAACTGTTGTAATTACAAACATTAATTAGGAAGACATCATGTTTTCCTCTATTAGCTAAAATACTTTACAATTTAGCATTTAAAGTATATTTTTATTTGGGTATTGAAGAAGTTATCGTTTTGAAGTATTGGTTGTAATGTTTGTTTAACAACACGAATATTATAAACATACATAGTATGGCAGATACTCAGTTTCTAATCTGAGCTTGTTGTAGCTCCATTTCCAGGCTAAGTGAAAAGAAAAGAGAAGAAAATACAAAACAAAGCATTATCTCTTTAGCTCCTTTGTGTTCTCTACGAGTATACGTGTGCTCAAGGATCTTGATATATGGCTGGCTGGCTGAATGGATCGATGGATGTTCATTTATGTGGATGAACAGATGAGGACAGTGTGTGTGTGTGTGTGTGTGTGTGTGTGCAGGTATCTGTTCATCTACGTCTTTATGCTGAGTTTGTTCGCGCCGTTGTTTTATCCCACGTACTAAGAAAAGCTGAAGCCGAATCGTCCTCTCTCTCAAATATCTTACAATAAAACACGTGCATACACACGCATATATACACACACACACATACACACACACGCACACAGATAAAGATCAATTAAAAAAATGCACATGGGTACTAACACGCACACACATCATCCCGCTTTCTTTCAATCTCTCTCACTGTCTTTTTCTTCATTCCTTTTTTTCTCTGCATGTGAAATCTGTTTACAGGACTGGTTGCTATGCAGTGATTAGAGCCTTAGTTGCTGACTCGGCGTAAAACACAAATACCCCTCTCCTTCCTTTTTACTGGGGTGCAAAAACACATATTTTCTGTTATCCTGCTAGTTATCGATGATAAAAAATAAAACTGAAAACATAAGTATTGGTCTCTATCCACCGCTTTCTGTGTTTTATTAATTACCATCGACTTTCTACGGTCTTCTCCACATTTCGACAAGAAACTGTTTACTATCAAATTAGCTCTAAATTCACTGAAAGTTCACAAATACTTAGAGCACCGACAAACTGCCTTGTCCACTGTCGCCCATGTGTTTTGGGTTGAAATTAAAGACAAACATGTATAAATGTTAAACGGCGGCCAACATAAAAGTGAAAGCTTCATAGAGTGCATTTCACTTTCAGAGATATCCGAAATATTTAGTTTGTCCTAAAAACGGGCCAATCGACGGTTATCAGAATAATAATTAATGCAAAAACTAATGCTAACGATAATTCAATCAAGGGAGTTTGCAGTGAAACAAAAGTGGAGCTCAATCAGCTTTATGAGTATAAAAACTCTTCACAGTGTCAATCAAGAGAATTACTCGTGTGTTAAGAAGACCACATTATCCGTGGAAATATAAATAGCAGTTTGTGTGACCATTCTCATTTCTTACATCAACGGACAGAATATGACAACAATTATAAAATGATGGACATTTCTCTAGGGACTTTCTAGCGACATTTCAGAAGAGGCTGCACTCTAACGGTGACCACAGATTTTTAAATGATTTCCTTGTTCTGTTCTTGAACTGGATTTTCAGTCCTCTGAGATTTTAATTAACAATTTTAAAAAGTCAGAAATTAAATTTTATTATGGATCAAAGCGGCAGTAGGTAAACTGTAAACCGAATAAAATCTGTAGAGTGTAAACATTGTGCAAAGTGTGAAGAACTTACAAACCGTTTTACGTGTAAACAGAAAGAAAGTGCAAACTGGAAGAGCTTGGTGCTTCCATCTACTCATTTCTCTGCAGTAATGTTTAATATAGCCCTAGGCTGGGCCTTATGGTGTATATAAGCATGTGCTACATTTGACAAAATCTGCGACATTCAGGAACAGAAGAAAGTTCAGAAAAAGAAAATGATTTTCTTGATCTTGTTACTGAAAGCCGATCTTAACATTTGTTGACAAGAGAATGAAGTGTACGAGAAGCTTTCAGAAATTTTGATACTATTTCACTTTTACTTCAGCCATATAATCACTGATATTTTAAAATTAACCTTAATGGTACAAAGGTGGAACTATTGTGACTACAGGCTATACATTTTAACATTAGTTTTAAACTATAAGAAAACATCCTGAAAATATAGCATGTTTTCTTCTGGAGAGAAGAGACTGCCATTCATCAATTTTTATGTGCTAATAGTTTTAACACGAGAAAAAAAACTGAGGATGTGGCTGTATGGAAGTAGTGACTTCACATCTGCTTTCCTCTATAAACATCCGGAATCCCTCAACATAATTACACACTTAAAAATAACATATGTGTCTACGAAGAATAAACAGTATGGTGTGTGTGCGTGTGTGAGAGAGAGAGAGAGAAAGGCGGGATGGTGTTTTACGCCGAGCCAGCAACTAAGGCTATGTCACGGCAAGGCAGCCAGTCCTGTAAACAGATGCCACATGCAGAGAAAGAACAGTGTGCCGAGGCGAGATCTGAACCCAGGACAGCCAACACTCACTGTATTGGTGACAGGCGCTAACCGTTGCGTCACAGGACACCCCTGAGAGAGAGAGAGAGGGAGATTCCTATGTGCTCTGTTAAATGCTTAAACAAATTTATAAATCCAAATCCGTGTTGTTAAGTCCGATCAAATTATTATAAGATGCTCTCTATAATTTGTGGTTTATTTCATAATGTTATCATGTTGTTTTCAATATATTCATTTTATGATGACATTGTTATAAAATCTCCAAAGTCGTGATGTTTGAGTCTTTTGTTCATAGTTGGCTCACTCTACTTGCCTCTCTTCCTTGTCAAGAGTTTTTTGTCATGTATTATGTGTTCTGCATTATGTATCATGTTTTATTTGTTATACATTATTTGTCATGGTTTATTTATTATGCATCTGTATTTGTGTTTTATTAATTTATTTTTTCTGACAATAAAATGCGTCAATTTCCTTAAGTGTTTTTCTGGTTATAAAAATCTTGCTCACACAATGGAGGACTCTTTTCATAATTAATACTTTTAAATTAAACTAAGCTATTCGTTTTGTCATTTAGGCATTGAGAACAACACAGAATTATTTTGAAAAGAGGTTTCCCCAAAACGAAACATAAAGAAGGACTGAGAATAAAGATCGAGAAAATTCATAGGCCGGCGTGCTTTAGCTGTCTTGACTTAAACTACAGCCAGTTCCAGACTGGAATTACTGTCAGGCATGTAAGACACTTGGAGGGGAATCAAAGTTAGAACCTCAGTCATGCTTCAACCTCTGACGAGGGCAACAGGATCTATGAGCGCCAGCTGCTATGAGCCCAAAGCTGGCACACTTGTTGCGGTTCTCATCGATAAGAGTTATCGACCTGACTGGCCTGTAAATTAGCTGATATCAGCCTTAGTTTTTGCTGATGTGCCGGTCGGTCAACATTGTTGGTACAACTCTGTTCTCGAAGGCAGGCACAATGCCATGTTGACACCGGCTGGGGCGAAGCAATGGAACTTAGGTGTTGACACAGAAGAAGCGAGTAGAGCTGATCAGAATTAAACAGAGATGAATCGGGGCGTGAAGCGAGCTCCCTTTAATGACCAGGGGATTTTCAGGGTTTGGTTTTCGCTCGTAAGTTTGATTTTTCTTTGGTTAAATTAAGACCAGTCCTATATAAAGTTCAGTTGTAGATGACTTACCTGAAAATACTTATCCACTGCAGCTAGTCCCACCATGGTAGAGCAAGAGAAGCAAAAGTAATCTAACAAGATGTGATTGGGTGATGGTGATGACATAACCTCACCTACTTTGTGAGCTTTGCCCTGATTCCGGCCTTGAAATCTCGTGGCGTCCTCGAGAAACAGTTCTTCTGCTATTTTGTTTTTCTCTCGTGATTTGACACCATTACAATTCCAGTTTCGTCTGGGAAGTTTGTCACCAGGCAAGTGAAGCTAGTTTTCCCACGCAAGTCACGTGGACCTTTCTACAAACATTTGATGGACAGTCGACCTGGGCTTGTGGATCCATGGCTATTTCAAGTGTACCTCTATTTCTCACGGTTGTTGAGCTCTAAGAAAGTAAAAGAAACATGAATGAGAATAAAAGCTCCGTTTATTTTTAAAGTAGTGCATTTAGCTGATTCACTGTTGTAATTCATGGTAACAGAAGTTCTTGAATACTAAAAGTCTTAATCTAAACCTACTATTACTTTAGCTCTGATATCCAGAGCGCCGCCAAGTTATGAAATAAACAGGCCAACAAAAGTACGGAGGCGTAATTTTTGTCTGAGATAAGGACATTGGCAATTCCTGACATAAATAATTATATTGGCAATTCGTGGTATAAATAAGGACAGTGATCATTCCTATATATAACTTCCATTTTAAAGTCTTAACTTGTTAAAATACGACGAGAAGAAGAACAAGTCAATGTAAGTAAAGACAGGTAAATACACAAATACATTTCGACAAACCTTTTATGCATATTCCGATAATGAATATTGGGAACAGTTATACACCTACGTAAGAATTACTTCCATGCTTATGTTTTGCTTGGTTTATATATCTAAGATGAAAGAAAATAAGTGTTCAGTTCAGGTGTTTCATTAATTCAGGACTTTAAAGGGTTAAACGGGTACATATTTTCCTTTGGGAATTCAGTTAAATTTTATTTTTCTGATAAGTCAGGTCGAACCGCTCGCACGTGTAAGCCAAAGAATCAGATCGAGCCAAAGAACATCAGCTGTTAATACATCAAAACGTTGTGTCTAATCAAACAGACTCACACTTACATGTATTGAAAGGTCGCGTTCAGCCAAAAACAAACACGTTTTTGCACACACACAAAAAAAATCGCGTCGAGACAAATTGAGGAGTCAGGGTACACCTAAGAGCATCAAACTTTTCACTGCTACACATTGGCCGCCTGACATTGGTGGCACGATGAAATGACTAAGTGGAACTCGTGTTTTTTGTCTACGAACCTAGCCTGACTAAGTTATTTACACAGACCAACTTCCATAGCTGCCAGGCTGGACTCTTACACCGCCCACCTAGGAGCGCAGATGGCTGAGTGAGGGATGGGCAGCCCCTACGGTCTCGTGTGCAAATTCGACGAGGCTTCGACTGGGTATGGCCCTCTGACAAAACTTGTTAGCTTTGGCGTAAAAATCCGGGCGACATACAAATAATTCGTTGCATTGAGACCAGTTATGTGGCTAGACTGTCCAAGAGCCTCTTGGATTTGTCAAGTTTGTTGGTTCTCGCTCTCCACCATGTTCCAGAATCGCTACCGCCATTGTGACTCGCTGATCGGGACGAGTCCTATGTAAATGTCCTCGATTGTCCTGTGGCTGTGCAATCCAGACATTTCCCCCAAGCCTATCTGTCCTCGGCGCCACTTGTCTCCTTACAGAGGATGTCGCTGACGTGAGGCGTTTGGGAGAGGGAGGGGATTAGGTCATCATTTATGTTAATGAATGGATCGTAAGATATTTATGATATAACTTCATAGTGTCAATTTCTTCGTCTTCAGACGAAGCAATATAATATGCAACTTTTAAATATTAACTTACAGTCATTTTTCTTCATTAATTTACGTTTATTTGATTACACCTTTACAAAAAGGTAGTCCACCTTTTATTATTTACTCTTTTATGAGACATATAATTATTTTTTTTATTTAAATTTGTCACTCTCTTCTAAGGCCAGGAAAATGCACGAACGCTCTATACGAATAAAATACTTTACTTTGTTTGGTTCTTTGATATCATGAAGAAGAGTCTGGTAATAAAGCGATGTCTCATTAATGAGACAATGCAAATAAAACATAACATTTTACTGGGATTATGCATAAAATATAAAACAAGCTTAAGAAACATTTTTTTCTCGATCAACCTGGACAAGTACGCAGCTAGTACGTAAGGAGCTACAATTATTTAATCAATTTTTTTGTCTTTTGATGTTTATCGTGCTAACGCAAACAAATGAACATTTACAACATCGGGGTGTTTTGTCGAATGCACCCTTAAAGCTCTCAAAACCTTGTAACATAACGGCTTGCTTTCACATTGAACGGTTCGTCTCTCCTCGGAAATGTTCTCTACAATCACCAGTTCCATTTCCCAGAAGACGGAGGACGTCGCCTTTCATGTCCAGAGAGTGTAATCCTGAGTCATTGATCACAGATTTGCACCAGGGTAACTGTAATTAATCGCCATGTCATTTCCGAGGGTAACTGGCAAAAAAATCGCCCTTTCCTGGAGGTTGACATCCGTCAGACTTCATGCTGTCGGAATTCACAATCAGACGACAGAAGAGGCCAGGGAGTAGACAATCGCGATAGTCGAATTCGGACACACAACTAGCACATCCCTTCACACCGACTTTGCACATCAACACTCAGACGCGTCTCCTCCTTGCCTCAACCCAGCTAAACCTGCGAGCTCCATGCTACAACAAGAGATGTTGGTGACAGAGCTGTCTGCACGCTACACGTTGTCAGAGGCGGGATGGAGGGCAGGTTTCTTTATCTGTAAGAATGGCATTTCTTTTTCTCTGAAAACGCGTAATGTATCTCGGCGCATCCATTTGGGAATACGCAAAGGAAGGTCAGGGCCTCCATTATTTTTCTCATGAAATACAGGCTCCAACTATCGTGCCAGGCGGTGCATGCAAAGACACACTTGTTTGCTGTTCTCTTTCCATTAGTCAAGGCCCAGCCTCTTGTGCAATGTAATGCGATTGCAAGACATGAAGACATGGGGAATATTTTTAACAGTTCTTTTCACCGACGTCCAGGTCAAATATTTTAGCCACTGTATTAAAAGATTTAAAAGCATCATCTTTTTGTTAAAATCAAAAGTAACAGACTGGGGTGGCATAAACAGGAAGGCTTTATCAAACAATGACAGCAGTTAGACAATTGTTCTAAAAATCGTCTGTAATGTTTTGCTGCTCAAAGACTTCGCCGTCTACACCACTTCATTCAAACTGTCAGAGCGATTAGCGAGATGTCGATGTTTTATTAATTGCTTGAATCGGTGATAAGGCTTTAGTAAAATAAGATTTTATAGGAGCATAAGCACAATCCTTTAAGAAACATAAGGGCTCCTTCTAGCCGGATAATATTGTGGCTGAAATTGTAAAACCAAAAATTAAAGAAAATATAACACAGAAAGATTCCTTCAAATACAAATATTGCACCGATTTTAGTAACAACTTTGCGTAATATGCAGAAGAAAAAGTGTGAACCTTAAAAAATGAAATACAACGCAAAGTGTTTACAGTGTGAAGATATCACAGACATAAAAATTCATGTTCACTCGGTAAATAATTTCCTTATTAACTCGATATCAGAAAATAATGAAAAATATGTATTTTGCTCAAAGTTAAATTATATGTACCATGACTAACCAAGCAACTAGTTAGCTAACTAAATAGGAACTAATGAATGTGTTTACTTTGGTCTCGAAAAACAATTCTGTAATAACGAACAATACAGGTAGTAGACAGGTTGGGGGCTATTCCTGTATTTGATGTGTCGGTGTGGGTGGAGTAGAGACGGAGACTGGTGGGGGGGGGGTAGAATATAAAAGACAGACAGACAATCAGGTATTGACTCATACATTTAATATTGACTCATAGTTTTAAATAAGACGAAAATGTAGTTTGGAAACATTGCAAAACACCTTTCTAGTCTTTAAAAAAAACAGGTGAGACAAGTGAATGCGTTTTCACTTTTAAAGGCACCTGTCATTGGATGACGCCAAGCAGAATGTTTGTATGAGCTACAAGAGATGGTGGAGTGTTTACACGAACTGGCATCAAAAGAATGCAGAGTGTTGTCGAGAGCCATAATACCTGTAACGCCATTTTGAATAAGACTACTGCAGCTGTAGTCTTTTTTCCCCCCATTACTTTGTTTTGTTTGACTTGTCCATACAACGGGCTTCAACTCGATGCTGTTTATATCGCTAACTCTTGGGTGGTATGAAGGTGAGCCGAGAGCACGCTGCAACCGTGGAGTCGGACACCGAAAATGTTGCAAAGTGGACCGCTCGCTTTTCTCATGACGGTCACCTAAAACCCGCATGGAAAAAATCTGTTGCAAAGTGAACTGCTCCTCTTTCTTCTTTCACCTAAACCATGGATCAGCAGTACACCAAGACTGTTGGTAAGTGGACTAGTCCTTTATCTTTTAACGGTCACATACCTTGATAGTGTGTACGGTGGAACTGTTACAGCGTCATCTGGCCCTCTTTCTGCTGACAATCACATAAAAGCATTCCCCCTGCTACCGCTGCTGCTTCTACTACCGCTACTAATATAGGTAGGTAAGTAGGTAGGTAGGCAGAGAGAGTAAATAGAAGGAAGAGAGAAAAAATACAGAAATATTCCCGTCATCTAATTGTAAAAACTACTAAAGATCTTGCTTCTGACATTACTACGACTGATGACGATGATGAGTTACACATATATACAGACGCATTAAGACACAAATCATACAAACACAAACCCACAAAACACACACAGTTCGTACTGCTATGTAGTTTCCAGCCAAAACCAGTTAAAATATTGTGTTGAATAAAGAATAAAATTTGGGTAAAAAAATTAGTTTAAAAAAAATACTGAAAAAAATTTCTATCGCCAGACATAAATTTTTCATTTTAGCTGTTGGAGGGGGAATCTTATTTTCTGCAAGGACAATTTTGATATCTTTAAGATTATTCCCGGGCCATACAACATTACCTGCTTTAACATTAGCCTGCTTTCTTTGGTCACGCTGTAGTTTCGCAACAGTAGATTAAGACTTGAAAGGTGTACAGTCCAAAAAACTTACATAGTTTGCTTCATACATAAGTTTCTGTACACTTTAATGTAGCTCGGTTTCGTTTTTTGTTGAATTTTAATTTAGATTGATATTCTTCAAAAATGCTCATAATGATCTGTAATTAAGGACGTGCGCTAAAATTTGAATTTCTGACCAATCAGGAAAGATTACCACTGCACATCGTGCCCACAACTTGAACAAGCGTATGTAAACAGTCCGCCTGGCCGTCCAGTAACGTAGAGCACGCGTTTCCATGGTGCTACCCGTTGTCGTACCCGTATCTGCGCCATCGCTGAATCCCAAACAGCGCTGGCGCAGGTACGGGTAACCTAAAGCCCAGTGATTGTTGAACGGAGAATAGGACGATCTTTCGCAGAAAACATTCGCATGGAGTTCACGAAGGAAAAATATTTGTTTTGTGCAGGACCCTGCCAAGGACGGGAAGTCTTGTGTGCAGGACAGGTGTGCGTTACAGATGATGTTACATTCACAATGTTCTTGAGTAGCCTCTGCTTGCTGCTCTCAGGATCGTGACAGTCCCTGCAGGCCATGGCGGACTCTCTTCTAGCTTTTGTGCCTGGCTCTGTGTAATAGGATTTCCCCCCTGCCCCCCACATCTTCTCGCTTTCTGCTCATTCATCAGCAGTTTCCTCCATACAACCTACCTTATGGCCTTGCAGAGTCCCGCAGGAAGGATAGTTAACTTCGACACACTGAAAGGGTAAAGAATAGTGGCAGTTGGCCAGCATTGATTTCGCTGGGAGAGTCTGACCGCACACACCAGCCCCTGAGGTGTGGACCTCGCAGTGTTTGACGAGAGGCTCTGCACGAGCCTGGTGTTTGGGGTGTTACCCGTGATAAGGTAATCTCTGCAAGCTCCAAAATTACACATTACTGTAACTGGGTTGGGTAATAAACGATCTTTCTCTCCCGCACGTCTTTCCCCACTCTCTATCATATCACTCGTTCATAAAGACTTAAGACCCACTCTTATTGAAATCACTTCTGGAAACGAGTTTTAATGTCGCGTATAAAGTTTTACCTGTTGGAGTACGTCAAGAATTTAGTTTTCATTGTTTTGTATATGATGCATTCAGTTTTGACTGTTTTACTATGGGACATATTCAGTTTCGACTGCGTAGTATGTCACGTATTTAGTTCTGGCTGTTTTATTGCAATGTTCATATTTTACCTTTTGATTGTTTGATTTCTTTGTTTACTGTTTGCTTTCTAGGTGAATTTGGTCTTTTATTTGATCTACGCATTTGCTTTAATGAGTCAGGGTTTAAGCATGACGTGTTGTTGTGATACAGGGCTGTATAAATAATTCTTTAGTGTTTTGATTATTATAAAGCATATAACACATTAAAAGGGTAAAAGCAAAACATAAGATGCCCATGTACACTTTGGTGTTACACAATATAAGACAACTTTACCATAAACTTGGAGAGTCTCGCTTACACTCGCCTTGCTTCAGGAAACTGAGGCGGAGAGAGCACATTCAAGAAGTAGACATCCACAAAACACTGACTGACAAGAAGATGTAGTGTGCAGATGAAATGTTCTAGAATGGATCGGTAAGGAGAAGGTCTAAAAAAAATAATCGAGACGGTATGCGTGAACATCATGTGAGTGAATGAAAGTAAATGTCTTAAGGGGTGAACATGCATTTAGATAGTAATTTATAATACTTCACACATACGCAGCTGAACAGGATAAAAACACAACAAAAACATAAATATTGCCTTTAGAGATCAAAGAAGAGATGTAAATACAAGCCCCTTCTTTACCAGCTGTCAGTTTGAAGTTCTCGCTAATCCACGTAGAGAGCTAGTGATGCATGCTCTAAAGTATTTTCAATTGAAGTTTTTGCGGGAGAAATAAATAATTTCTAACACATGTAGACACGAACGAAGACACAGAAGCCGTGGAGTCAACTGCATTAAAGTAGAAATTGTTGGGAATTATCGGAAGACCTAAAACATGCATGTTACAAAATGTCAAATAATAATAAATTTGTAAAAAGAGAAAATTCTTTCTTTCTTTCTTTCTTTCTTTCTTTCTTTCTTTCTTTCTTTCTTTCTTTCTTTCTTTCTTTCTTTCTTTCTTTCTTTCTTTCTTTCTTTCTCGATGCCATTTATTGTAATTGTGCATCGCAGTTCTTCTGTGTAGGAGGGAACGTCCTCCGTCCTAACCTCGTCAGAGTGTCCATCTTTTTTTGCGAAAGCTAACGGTGTCTGTGGCAGCTGAATCATAAATCAACAGATTTGTGATGGTTAGTTTTGCCAATTTCTTGCCAGCGACCGGCCAGCCATGCAGCCTGATAGTCCGCCTGCGTCTGTACGGAAGTGCTTCAAACGTTGGGATCGGCATACCTGCACCCCCCACCAGTCCTACCGTAACTACTGACCATGTCACATCTCATCTTCCTGGTGTGCATCGAGGCTAAACACATTTGCGAGTCTCTACAACATCACATATCACTTTCAATGTCACAGAAAAAGCTGCTCGAAAGTTAAGTTAGTGGCTTTCTCCTGACGTACAACCTAACCACAAGTTTGTTACCACTGATAGTTCTCTTCCACAGATAACAATGCAAAGTCTACTTGCAAGTTTTTTTTGTTCTTTCCAAGATATCTGTCTTCACTCTTACCATATCTATTCTTTCTTCATTGAGTGTTTGAACAGGCTGTGCGAGAATATTTTCCCCGACATCACTGATGTAAGCTTTGAGTGAAAGCGCTTACAAGCTTTACAAGAAAAAGAACTCGTCCCATCCTTGTATTTATTTATTTATTCACTGGAAATAAGCATGTACTTTTATTTCCTATTTCATGAATTGTATAGAAACCTAGGATATAGGCCTCGTGAAACAGATCTGGGTGAAGCAGTGCAAACCAAGCGACTTCCACCTTGCTGAGGTTTTTTGAGTAGGCTCTCCTTAAGATTCTCTAGCCCTTTAATACAGGATACTATTCCCTGTGTAATAGTACTTAATCGTACAAATCGATTTTTGCCATTGTCGATAACTGAATAAGGACTTCGGCAAACGCGGTCACCAATACATTTACGTTATCGGATCGGCGGTCTGGGACCTTGGAGGGAGATAGTTATGTGGCAATTTAAGGCCACCAGCACTTGGACTCCAACCTCCGAGAGGCTTCTTACAATTCTCATCACTGAGGTCGTTGCTTTAGAGGGACGGGTCTAAGAATGGCAGCTGGAGGAAGAGCGGGCACTAATATCTACTGTGACGTTCAGTCTTTCATTAATGTACAAAATAACCTGACAAGCTTCCGTGGAAAGTCATCATTAGTTTGAGACCTCGGCATTATTACTTTCTCTCGCAAGTTGGAGAAAGAGCCTTCAGGTTGTGCTGTACACCTTATGAGAAATAAGTTTTCTGGATTCATCATCTTGTCAAGAATACGCAAGAAACATACCGAAGTGGGAAACACTTCAATTTTCCGCTGGCGTCTATGGGCCTGACCCATCCTTCAGAGGTGAGTTCTGATTCAACGAGCGTTAAATAAGGCCTGAAAGATATTTTCACGCTTTTGTAATTTATAACAGATTTTTTGGGGTTGACTTTCGGTGAGTCCAAAGATTCTGACACATCAGTTGCTTCTAAAATATGGATATGAGCAAAAAATATTTTATAGCTTATTTTATTTGATATAATATTCGAACTGTTCTACAGTGTTCAAATAAATCATTTCCACTTCGCAGGTTTTCATAGCTTAAAATGAATATTACAAAGACTTATTTCTTTGAATTTTATGTATAAATGTGTCAGTTGTAGTTACATGAAGACAGCGTCTGTATAAGAAGGTCTTTTACGGTCCATGAACTCGTTCTCCTGACAAAGCTGTCTAAGTTTAAGTGTACACGTGAATCTCATCCTCCAATCCGCTAGGATACAAGATTCAGGTTGAGTTCTCACGACAAATATTTCCCCCTCACAATTTTGGTGGTTCAGAGGCCTTGAAAGTCATGGGCGCTTCGGGATGGAGGCGTCAGACAAACACATATTTCTCTAGTACAGTAGCAGGTCGACAGCCCCGAAATACATAGCGGCGACCATGTCGAAGAAGATTCCCGAATGAAAAGCAAAAACACTGGAACAGTGGGTGCTACCAAGTGCAGACTCTGAAGCTGGGAAGAGTGGGCGACGGAATGGGGAAGAAATGACTCAAAGTCTGGTTCCTGAAATGATGAATCTCCCTAACTTTTGACATCGAGGAAGGCTGGCTGCAAAGCAAAATGTCTTATGATGAAAGGCGAAGATAAAGACTTGAGATGGCGCTTCAGGCCTATCATTTCATGCCAGTATTGCTTCTCCTCTCGACACAAACGTGCTTGAAGAGTCTCTTTTATGAAGCTTAGCGTGTTTACGATTTTTAAATATGCTTATCTAGCAGTCACCGAGGACTGAAGAAACGCCTGCAGACGGATTCCTGCCATCGTCCTCTTCCTCACCACTGCCGCCAAACATCATCTAGTGCAAGATACTATCGAGGAGAAGAGAAAAGATGACAGCGACGATGAGCATGCTAATTACAGAGATGACGATGGGTATTTAACTACCGAAAACAAGAAACTGCATAAAAACATAATGTAAAAGGACTACAAGATACGATTAAGCCATGATTTCTCCATAACTAAATGCAGAAATATAACACAACGTGTCGGGGGATAATTTTCCGCAAATAATGAAATAACAGAGTGAAAGATAATTCGCTGTAATTAAGGAAGTAACAGCACGTCTTCTCATAAGAAACGAAGACGAATACATATTGCTGAAGTATGCTGACACAGGAGACTGGAAAACAACATTTCAGAACGCGGCACGTCTCTTATTCGCTTTACGTGATAAATACGGGCTCTCGTCGGGGAGATAAAAAAAACGTGCGATGATTATGACCTACTTGAAGACGAACGGAGATAAGAGTGGGAAATTCCAGTGTTCTTGTGTTCCTTAAAGCTTATGTGTTGACAAGTTTTCTCTAGCACTGGAGCAAAGTAAATATTACGTCTTTGGATTCCAGCCAGAGTTCCCAGAGTTCCGTGCTGTGGAAACTCGTTTGGTAGGAAAGGGGAAGAGAGATTAAACAAACTGACATACAAGCTGGAAAAGACATTCTGTCGATCTGATTGAAAGATTGATGCTCTTTTGTTGTTTAAAAAACTTAGAAAGCTATGTTTGCACCTCAAGGGACGTTTCCAGCATGTAGGTTTTCACAGTTAAATATCTATGTCTTTCCACCAAAAAGCTGGACCTGTTATACAGAATAGAAGGCTGTGGTTAGGCAAAAATAGTCTAATCCATTGCTAGCTATTTCTCGATAAACATTTATAAGGACGACTAGGATTACTTTGACGTCCGTAATTGAATAGTCGCGTGCAATATCCTTGCCAGGTCTTAGGGTGTGGACACTTCCTTATCGAGAATATTAAGGTAACGTGGAAATCGAAATTAAATGGTACAGGGTGAAAACAAATTGAAAATGTTGTCAGAAATATTTCTTATCCAATTTTACAACTCCCAAAATGCTTTGCTTCAGTTGTGCTACATCAGAAAGATGATTTCTGATGTTTTTAACTGATCCTTTATGAAAACTGAACACTGGGTTTAATCTTCCTTTTGGCACTGGCCCTGCTATCACTAATCAGATTATCTTAACGCCTCTTCTCTCATCGATAATATTTTATAAAGTCTCACTAGCCACATATAAAGTAGCAAATAACAAAAAGTCGTTACATCTCTTTTTTTTAACTTCTAATGATAATCAAAGATAATTGCAGCCGCTTTAGTTCGTCGCAATATCCTGGTTATCTTCAGCAGGACAGACTCTCAAAAACGTCTACGTTTATCATCACAAATTTCTTACTATTGTCAGGATCAAGCCACCTGATAGCCCAATTTAAAGTTTATTGCTATTATTCACAGTAAAGCATTGACTAGTCACACAATAACAGTTATCAGTAGCCCACAGCCTTAGAATAGTTTTCAGACGAGGAAATGCACCGCATCGTTCAAAATGAAAAATAAGAATTAAATACACTGCTACAGAGATGCATGAAATCTTGCGTGCCTGTCAGTTTTTACAAGTGCAAGGACCACCGTCTATCTTTCTGAGTTCCTGCAAATGCATACGTTATCCTTAAATAATAGATATTTCTTGGCAAAGAATCAATATGCATGTAAATAAAGCACCCCGAGACAATTCCTTATTCCTCTGACATTTAAGATCAGAGACTAGAGGAACAAATCTGCATTCTGCAATTTCTTCAAACAAACTGTTCTCGAAGACCTAAATTTAAAAAGAAGATAAAAAGAGGAACATGAAACGCGTATTCATAGGAAAGTGAGGTCTGAGGGAAACTAAGCAAAGGTTATTTTGTTTACTGATAGAGTGAAAGCCTCTTGTCTTCGCAGAAGACAAGGAAGGCATTCAACGGTGTATTAAACTGGAATTCATAACAGTTTGCAGCGATATCTAGTCCTAAACATTGAATATAGATAATTTGTCCCGTTTATTTTTTTGTGCATGTCACCAGAAAAAAATATAGCTGGACACATAAATAAAAAGTTGGACGTACATAATCCACAGTTCCTGTATGTATGTCCTATTCAGACTCCCGCACTCTATCCATCCATCCCTCCTACAAAGACAGTCACATACAGCGGATGTTCTCCCTCTGAGCTGCTAATCAGTGGAATTCTCTTCCACATCACATTCACCACTCTAACTCCAAGACTTCATTCAAAAACTCTCTGAAAACATACTTGTTCCAACACCCCAACATTCTCTTGTAATCTTGTTCGTTGAAGCATAAGACGACTAACAGTTCCCAGCTTGACTCTGGGAAAATTATTAAAATTTATCACTCCTTTAAGCAGACTGTTTGAATCTAGAAGCTGTTCAGTTGCTATACTGCATTCTCTAGAGAGAGAGAGAGGGGGAGAAAACAAAAATGAATAAAAGAGAAAAGAGATGAGAGAGAGTGATGTAATTCGAGTAGTGATACAACTGACAACCGGTTTTTTCCTATTACTGCTTTGATCATCGTTCTTCTGGACAAAAAAAGTTACAGCCAGAAAGTTTTTCAGGAGACATGTATTCTTAAGGTGGCCGTGAAGACAAGGTGAATGCAGCGCAGGCAGGATGAATGCCGCTGAATCCATGAAAAAGCTCGCCCACGTCATGTCATACTGACACCTGACTGCAGGACACAAGACTCCATCAAAGACAACTGTTCTTCTCCTCTCAGTCTCTCCAGGGACAGAGTGAGAGGAGAGGAGCAGCTGTGCGTGCGTGCGTGAGAGAGATTATCCTGGAAGAAACATGGACGCGACTGACATGTTGAATGATCTTGTATCAGGTTTGTGTGTACACAGTACTGTCACGCCGCCTGAGGTGGGCGTCTGATGGTGTTGACCGAGCATTGCTTCAGCGTGTCCACCGCCGCCCAATGAATCAAAAGGAATAAACATTGAGCCGGCACGACACGGCCTATTGCCCAGTGATTTACAAAGTTGCTCCAAAAATCGGCGGCAGATTAAATAAATATCATTCCAGCTCATGTTCTGCCTTTCTTTGCCTGTTTGGCGACTATAATCAGATCAGTTAATCAGTTAATCATCATCGTCGTCGTCTTTATCATCCTCGTTGTCGTCGTCCTTTTATTTATTTCTGGGAAACTGAAAATAGAAGGTTTAAGTAGTTTTTCACCTCTAATGTGTTGTTGTTATGCTAAATATTCATCCCTAGTCCTCTGAAACTAAAGACTTTTGCTGGTAATTAGCGTGATCAATGATAGCACAGCAGTTGCGATAGAAATAATAATGGGTGTTGCATAGGTATTAATATATTCATTATGAAAAATCACACGGAAAATAGCACCAGCAGTAGATAAAAAGAGAATTGTAAAGAGAGAGACAGAGAAGGAAGATGAGCAGCGATAATCTACAGAGCGGTCGATTGCCAGTGCTGATAACATATGTTTTAGACAACAAACATGTACTGTACTCTTAACTTTTTTCAAACTATTTAAACGGTCAAGCACCCTCATGTAAAAGCTTGTTATAGTCCTCCTTCCACCATCTAAGGGCTGCAGCTATCATTACTGCGGATGCAGCTTCAGCTTTAACCACCAGAAGCTGCAAAAGTGTCTTTGTTTAACTTGTCAGTAGACAGACGACTGCAGTGCATCTCACAAGCAAGATGCTCGTCTTTTGGCAGAAAGTAGTAAAAACTAGCAAAAAGTTATTGTTCAGCACATCGATCTGCCCAACGATGTCCAAAAAATCGGCTTTTGTTCGGCCTCGCAAAATGAGCCGGACGTGTGCACCTGAGATGATGACAAGGATGCAGATGCCGATAGACTGAGCAGGCTGTTAAAATGCATGTTGACTGATGGCTCCAACACTATTTTCCCGCCTACACACCCCTAGACTAGAAGGAATCATTCCAGTTATAAATGTCACAGGCTTCATTCAGCAGGTGCGTATGTCTGGATGAAAGAAAACCTGGTTCGTTCTCCTCCCAGGCCAGTGCAATTATTGTTTGTTGTCTGAGGTTGGGCATACATAGTTTTTGTTTCCTGTAAGGAGGCATACACCAGTTTGTGTTAAATGTGAAGGGCCGATACAGGTCTGTGTGTTGTCTATGGTTGGGCTACACCAGTTTGTGTTGTGTGTAAGGGGGCTCACACCAGTTTGTACTTATTCGTGCCAACAAGAGTGGGAACACCAAGCGCTACTCAAGGGAGAACAGCGACAAAAGACGCATTATCTGCCCTTATCAAGACAATATATTCCTTTATTTATTTCAGTAGCCTAACAAGAAGGCAGGATGACACGAGGGAGATGATGCTGACATGAGCTGCACAAAGACTTCGCTTGCATGACCATAAACAATCACAGCTTCCTCAAAAATATCATGACAAGCAGAGCTCGCTAAGGCAAGGGCTATAAAGCAATCAGACATTTTGTGCAAAAATTACAATCTTTTGTGAGCGATGCACATTTAGCCTAACGAGTTGTTGCTGTCGCAGCGAACTCGACAAAAGTGTGATCACATCAACACAAGCCCTTTTGCAGTATGTGTGCGCGTGCACGTGTCCATATATATAGTTATGTGTTTGTGTGTTTGTATATTATATGTAATGACAAGCCAGGATATTACAAAAATGGTGTTTAACTAAATATTGAAGTATAATCGTTGGCATAACGAGGTCACTCAGTAAGCAATCGTTCTTTTTCAGTTCAGCCGTCTTCTTTTTATAGAAACACCCTCGCAAGGAAAGTAAGGCCAACAAGAGAAAAACTCAAAGAAGGGAGGAAGGACAATCTAACAGAGCGCAGTGTCTGTCAAGCTGCTGCCGCCTGGGAGATGACATTTTGGCCCAGTCTATCAAGGGGGCCGCACTGCCGTGTGGAGATACTGTCTGCATTAAAACTTGGATGAACACCTACTTGGAGTTCTTTCTGTGCCGCTAAATTAGAAGACAGCTGTGACCGCAAGCTGGTCCCGTAATGTGATGTCACGGGAGCTGTGAAAAGGCTTTGTGTCAACAGTCCGCTGGAGACTTGGTCTTTGGTCGGGTGGAGCATCTGTGCAAATGATCACGTGGTATGTTTGGGGACGGTAATGAAAGATGCATAATAGGTATCTTTACTTTTGTCTTTATCGGACTGGACGATCGAACTTGCTATGAGTATTTAACCGATTGTTTGAGTTTAACTTTCTGACTCCGTACAGAAAATTGCGTAGGGTAAGTTTTTATAAAATTAAGAGAGTCTTTAATATGTCGTTCGGAGTTTTTAAAAAAGGAAAATCTGACAAGTAAAAGAAATGTTATTTTTTCCATAGCAACGAATTATGAAATAATTTAATGCTGCTTTTTGTAACGTCTTTCCTTACTATCAACGAGGGCTAAACACGCCAGACAAAAGTGACAACACATAATAATGATAATTGCTAGGGTCACGATGTCATCAATTCTAGAACCGAGAAATTATGGGGTCGTGAAGTAGTCGTGAAAGTGAAAGTGCATGCAGCAAAGGGCAGATAAACACATTTGTCATCTGGAGTACAGTGAAGGTCTTGTTCACGCACAAGTCCGAAATGTGAAGATGTAGCGGATAGTGTAGCGACCAATCATCTGCCCACCGAAGCGGAAATTTGATTAGTGCATGGTCTGTAAACCACAAACAAACAATTATAATTGCAGAGAAATGGCGAGTAGTATTCCAAAGTAGTATTGTGTGTGTGAGAGAGAGAGAGAGAGAGAGAATCGTCGTGAAACTAGCAATTTACTTTCTGTTATCAGCAGGTTAAAGTTTCCGGCGGTAAATTAACGCCTCTCAGCTATCGGATCAGTTCCCGCCGCCAGAGCGAGGTCCGAGGTCACGCTGTAAAGAGATCAATGGCGCCGCGGCCAGTAACCGGCAGTAAAAGCAACTGGACAGTAACCGAGAATGAACCCTTCTGCCGCTGGTATTTCCTCTGGTGTCTGGCACACAGAAAGATGTCCTCTCAACTTCCTTTTTACATGAGATGCTACCAGCCTGACTTAAAATTGCTTTTCAAAATTCAATAAACGTGGGTACAAGTTGTTTGATTTTTTCCTGTGAATTAATCTCGTTGGTCTTTGAAGTTGTTAAAAAAAGGTTAAAATTAAAAAAAAAATGATTATTTGACAAAAAAACATAAAAGAAATGCGAAACGCAGTGTGCCTAGTCTGTCCATTCTACTATCTTACGCCTAGCTCATGCTATAATCGTCAGTTTAACTAACGTCTGATGTAGGTGCCAGATAAAAATTCATTATTAACGTGTTGCCAGTTGCCAGTATTTTCTTCACCATGCCCAGCTTTCTCGTTAACACAGGATCAAATTTGCTGAAACTATTCTGGAATTCCGGGGACTTAAAAATGGAGTTCTCTCATGTTTATGTATTTGCAGGGACAAAGAAGCATAGCGTGGGAGAAGTTTGTTTGTTTGTTTGTTTGTTTGTTTGTTTGTTTGTTTGTTCAGACGGTGCTACAAGTAACCAGACATTCAATCATCGGTTTAACCGTCACGTAAACAGATTCCAGAGAATATTGAAAGAAATTATTTTACACACCTTTTGTCACAGAACCATCCGCAATCCTCAAATGTCATCGCAGCTATTTATTTTCAAGAAATCACGTGGTCACGTGGCCACTTATTATAAAAATGATCAGCCAAACATGTGCATTGCAAAGAAGTTGTTATTAAATTATCATCGGAGTATCGAGTTACCAGGGACTGTTTGATGATATAGAAAAGCTAGAATATACAGATTTTTTAATGGTGGTTCTCTTTCTCCTGGGCCTTTTGAATGTCGCATTCGACTTTAAAAATCAATCGGGGTGTATGTCTGAATGGGTGGTTGAATAAGTAGGTGTGTGTGTGTGTGTGTGTGTGTGTGTGTGTGTGTGTGTGTGTTGTAACGCGTGTGTCAGTGATGTAGGTCCTTCAACGATGGGATTGTTATTTATTTATTTAATTATACATTATTTTTTCATTAATTAGCACATTTTTAGAGCACATTTCTCAGGCATCAGCCGGACTCAAAGAGCATTACACAGAGACGCACCAGCTCCTTTTATTGCAGGTATCAGATGTACCATTATGAACACACAAACAAGCACACACTGCACAGCATATTAGTAATCAGTTAGATTAATAAAAAGTTTTTCTTACCCTCAAACACAGGCACAAATCTCTTTTTAAAAAGCTGCTGCCTTTAGACAGGTCATTAGCATTATCTTTGACATCGGCTTTGTGTTTTTCTGTGCACTACTTTGTCAGTGGCATCAGGCCATCCATAGAGACTTATGTACTAATTATCCTCTAACTATCCCCCCCCCCTTTGTAATCATCTATAAAGAAATACACGTAACCTGGAGCAGAAAAAGAATCACACGTTTAGATGATTGAGATTCTCATACCTTCAAAAAACCACAAGTCAAAGGTATTTAGGTGTCGTCTGCAAGGATACAATTCTAACAGTTCTAATATTTTTTTCTGTCGACGTTCATCTTTTTCTGGGAACTTTCTAAACCTGCAGGGGCCTTCTTTTGATCTAGATATGCTTTAAACTTTCATTCACAACCTAACGAACAAAAAGTGGAATTTCTTCTAGATTATTATCTAACTAGGGTAATAGGGTACCATTGTGCCTCCCGATGTTGAACTTCTCTTCACAACTCTTTCATTTCATTCCTTTAACGGCTACTAGTATGCACGACACTTTCATTATGGATCGTAATTTAAACATTATCTTAACCAATTCCTAATTTTCAAAATTGATTATTACTATCTGAACAAAAGCTATATATACATTGTAGAGAAGTGTACACCACCTTATTACTAAAGTAGTCATGATGATTGTTGTTGTCTGATTACTTTCATGCGCAGAGTTGACAAAAATCTTCGATTTTCCAGTCGACACCAGACGGCATGGTAAAAAGAAAATTGCAAATTGGATACCCGACAGAAAGACATTTTTCACGTGCTGACACACATACTGCTTGATAGCAGCCCTTCAGAAGATACTAAAATAGTTTGCAAGAATGATCTATAATGGGTCTTCACGATGATGTCCCAGACTGCTTTATCAGGAGGCCCTTTTCTCGTCTGCTTAATAGGTTCATCTAGTACAGTTGCTAAAAATGAAAGTTCCAAAAATGTCATCAAATGGAACAGTAAGTGCAATCATCATTGAACTAAATGTTAATATGGCGATAATCGCTGAACTGATTTGAGCCACGACGGATGCTCAATTGACTAATTTGTGAAAAGTGTGTGGGACCTTTCATCTTTGTATCTGATAATCCATTAGTGGTTATGTCACCAGCTTTAGAAACACGTATAGATGCTTTTGTAGCCTTGGTTTATTCTGCCTGAAATGCATGTTTAAGACTTTATCGATTTTTTACAAATCGATTTAGAAATTACTTTGTTGTAAGGCTCTTAAATTATGTAGCTTGGGTGGTTCAGCACCACTAGTCTTGTTCATTACCGTAAAGTACTCAATTGTATAACAGGATTTTATTCGTCAGAAAATGAAGTTTGAAATAAAAAGAGCTTTAAGAAAATGAGTTCATTATTCGAGAAGAAAAGGTAATAAAAATGAAGGGAAAAGGTTTACTTTGTCGGCAGCTGTACAAAAACTTTCGATGTAGAGGCGAAAACGTCATGACTTAATGAGTCCTGAAGAACTAATTCAATCATTGTTATAGTTTCTTTCCAGACAATTGTTAATTTGCTAAAATGTTAGATCAATCTATCACACTCTGCTAAAATGTGAAGCAGCGAAATCAAAGAAAAATGAAACAAAGAAAATAGAAGAACAAACGACAAGAGGACATTGCCAGATTATTTATTTTTTTCTTTGTCTCGAGGTATATAAGCGCAAACACACTCACATGCTGTCATGAAGTGAAATGTCTGTGCCGGCCCTAGAACTTACAGAACGTGCTGCTTAAGGAAAATACAAAAACAAGGTAGCCGAGAGATTCATCCAGTGTCAATATTCTTTGACACAAATTGCAAAGATAGAAAACTTGTAATGCTGTTGTTGTAATTGTTGCATTTCCACTATTGTTTTCAATAGTAATACAAATTGCAGTTTTATTTTAAAAGTGTTCTTTACCCTCTTTCATGAAAAACTAGAAAATTTATAAGCCGTTACAAACGTTGAGGAGCATGAGGATTTTGCACGTGCCACGTTCATAAACGGTTTGTGTTGTGTAGTCTTATCACATATTCATGATTTTCACTGGAGTAGTCATGTTTGTGTGGAGGTTTACGGTTTGTTACCAGGTTGACTAGTATGTCAACTTAGCAGAAGACTTCAGAACGATGGCTAGACTATGGGTTTTGAGAATGTCGCGTTTTCATATTTTATTTGCCACGAAGATTTGTTTTACAAATTGAATTATGTTACAATGTTTCAGCGTTTTCTCGTCAAACGCAAGACATTGGCCTGGGTAAATGGGCACGTGGGTGATAGTTATGAGGTTGTTCTTAACTCGCACATTAACATAATCCTGCAAGGGAACGTTGCATATGATATTCACAAGTTCATCGCTTAAAATTACGGCTCGTGACTCACGATCCCCTCCACTGTTCCTCCCCGAACAATCAATAAGATTGACGATGTGTGTATCAAGGTACATCACATACGATTCATTAAACATACAACAGTTTGGCTTATCTAAAAGAGGTCCCATTTCTATTTGTAATTCCAAGCGACAGTGCTGTTATCTCCCGTTAAACCACCATCCACTCTCACATATTTACGCATATCAACTTAGTTATAGTTCTTACTGTTACTGTTGTACAACGAAGTCTTCCTACGTCTCAACCTCTTCACATTGGGATGAGCTGAGTCGTAGGTATGCAGCCGACATTCGCGGCACGCCGATGACTCTTCTCTCTTCTGCAGTCACTTTCCCGCAAGTGCACCAACCTCTCCGAAGACCGAGACTGTTCCCCCAGCGACACGGATACAACGGGCTGTCCGAGTCTAGGACCATTCCATAGCTTTTTCAATGACTGATTTCTTTTACCCCAAGTACACAGTGGTACGCACCGGGATACAAAATGCCATGTACAGCCGCCGAACGAACACCACCTTGACGCTTCGTAACTCTAGTGCTTTAAAACGTGGGGAACAAGTAGTCATTGGAAATTTTACAATAGCTGGGAGTCGCAACGGTCCAATGCCGCTGACTGCCCCTTGCAACAAGGGTCTCTAGCACAATTGTTACGACTGTATCAGAAGTTCTTGCCCACCTGGGTCAAGTCTCCTGGCACTGAAACAATACTTAAGACCTATCAACCTTCACCTTGAAGAACTGGTAACCAATGCTCCGTTCTTACTGACGTCGTGGCAAGAAGTGTCTGGGAAGTTCTTTTTCCCTTTCTTTAACTTTAGTCATTCACACAATGACATGCATCCAGAGGTGGCATTTGACAAACACACAACCAGCTAGTTTATACCAATCCTCAACGTGAACAATGAATAAGGCTACATCCCCACCTGGCCAGCAACTCTCAGGGTGGAGAAGAAAGACTAATTCCCCCACCGTCCTACCAGTTGTAGACATGACCACAGAGGTCTTGCTCTCTGCCCGCCGTCGTGACGCTCCCGCTGCCTCAAACGACTTTGCTATGGGAGGCTGTCCTCTAGCCACTTTGGCCCGCACATAAGACCCTTTTTCAACACTTCAAAGGCCAGTTGCACAACACGTTTCTAAACCTTAAAGCAGTTTTAGTTTTAAACATTCTAAAATTGTGGTGTGCACTTAAAACTAATGATCTAAATAGAGCTAAGGCCTAAAAGTGTTTTAAATTAGAAATGTGTTGTGCAACTGGCCCCAGGTTTCTCTAGCATCGACAATTTTAGTCTAGACTTGTGGACGCTTTTTACATCCCACTTTAACTTACCACATGACAAGTTGATTGAAGGATATCTTGCACGTTTGATGATAAAGTCATGTTTCATCAAATGGGTGAAGGGAGACATCTTTCATAACCTTGCAGACGTCAGTAACCATTTGCTTAAACAAGTATGTACTAGTAATCATTGCAGGCAATATGACATACAGCATCCAATAAAATAAGAAAATAAGGTACAGTCTGAAGACAAGGGCAAGTGTATGATGTGTCATAAACTAATCAAAATTTAAAAAATAGCGAGTACCACTAAAGCTGTCATACAATTTAAAACAGCTTATGTTTCTTAACCTCACGCAGTCGTGTGTTTTTCAGTTCGGAATGTGCGGCGAACTTTCATTTTCCCCGAGTGCTGTTTCGAAGATGTTCTTACCTCACCTCATAACCGAAATAAAGATACGTTTTTTGTTGCTAAAAATGTTCTCTCTAGCTTTTGTCGCTATTTAAAGAAAGCCATCTCTTACAATAATCAGGCATCTCTCTACTTTTTACCAGAGAAAATCTCGCACTATAAACAGAACATAAACTTAAATTTCTATTCTATAATTTATTTATTAGTGGTAATGAGTGCCGCACTTTCACCGCTCGTACAGCTATAATAACCGGCTAGCAATCATTCCAACTACTGCAACAAAATTGGAAGGGAAGAAAAAAGTTTAGAGCGTATACCTAGTAACCTTGTAGAAGAGTTCGTGACTGGTCAGAATGCGGCCATGATGATGATGCTCGTAAATCAGCTGCATCGCTGGAGTAGCTGGCAAGACCAGGGACACTGGCGTGAAAGTTAGCTATGGGAGGGGTATGGAGGAGAAATGCACGACCCCGCCTCTCCAATCGCTCACAGTCTTCGTAATCAAATAGACAAGCTGTAAGCGATGTTCCGAAAACCCAGCTGAGCTCTGAACTCTGTTAATTTGGAGATGGTAGTCATTATCTGTAACTCGCCCTAGGAACGGGTTGAAACGAGCCCAAATAATCTAAGAAATTACACCATTATCTTGGTGTCTTGCGGTTTAAACATCTGTCTCACTCTCGTTGTCAATCTATCTCTCACAAACAGAAAGAACACACACGCATGTGACTAACGGCTAGGCTGGTAAGAAAGGAAAATTGCTAGAAGACATGCGGAATCAAAGTTCGAGGATCAAGGACTTTGTGTCTCCAAGACCCGTAAAGCCTCAATCGCCCTGTTACTTGTAGTTCGGGCACAGTGTGTGGTCTGCAGCTTTCATTCTAAAGACTGTGGTCAGACAGGATTTTGTGGAACCAGTGGTGTTGACGGTCTGGCAGATCCATCTTACTTGTGATCTACGCTTATGTGGTTGCCATTAGTTCTGATTCCCCTAATGACCTTCAACTGAATGGAATCACTCGAACCAGCATTAAACAAGCTGCTCAATACATAAGAAAATCTTTAAAAAATGAGATTTCCATACAATTATGCAGTATGTAATGTAAATATCTTGTTCTATTAAGACACTAAAAAATTGAACTGATACTTATGTGCAGCCGCCCAGTGTTAACAAGAATGCAACCAGCAATATTTATTGTTGAAATGAGTTAGATGGCCGAAGAGAATTGAATAACGATTGCTATAATGTTTCATTATTTTCCTGTCAAACGCAAAACATTTATCCCGGGGATATGGGCACGAAGTTGATAGTTACAAGGTAGTTCTGCTCTGGTATCACGCTTGTGATGATTAAGTACACGTGTGAAGGCCGATGACTGCCCTCACGTAGTGCCCAGTCCCCTCCCCATCTGGTCCTACAACAGGGGTGAGTATACAAACGTCCTCTTCTCTTTTGATAATGGTGACTTCTTTTCTGGTCTTTTATTCGAACTACTTCTCAGCCTTAGCTCAGGTTTTGATCACGTAGTCATTACGACGGCAGCTGTCAGTCCGACCTACCGATATCCCTGACTGGCCCTTTGCATCAAAGTTCTCCAACCTAAGGGAATCCGAGTTTCTCCCAAATCTTCGGAGTCTTGGCTCAAATCCCGGCATCCTTTCAGTCCTTTGGCGCTGCTGATGATAGCTGAAGATGAATCGACTGTTAACCAAATCGTGTCAAGCAGTACCCATGAAACTCTTGTTCCTTTATTTCAACTTCACACACTCACACATATGACACGAACCAAAGATGCAACTGGACAAACACACGCAGCAAGGATCCTTCAACCAGTCAATAACGAGCCAGCGAAAGCATTAGGAAGACCATACCACACCTGATCAGTTACTAACACTAGCCATGGCTCACAATGGACGAGGGCGGGCGGGAAGAGATCGTCTCTCACCCTCCGACCAGGTGTAACAAGCCCTCGAATGTTTGCTTTTTTTCTCTGCCCGAGACACGTGGTCATTTTAGTCTAGACTTTTAACTGTTGGACAACTCTCGCATCCCACCTGAAGCTACCACATGACAATAATGATGATGACGACGATGATAGTAAAGATACGCATATATATTAATTAGAAAGCGTGTACTTTTATATTTTATTTTTTAATAAAATCACAACAGTTGATTAAAAAAGCGGCTTATCATCTATTGACACAAACATTTCTTGCGTGTTCATTACTTCATGAAATTATCGTAACTGTTTAAAGGTCAGTGCTAGATGCTTGCTACACTTATTAGAAGTACTGCACAGTAGATGAGTAATTAAAATATAGAATAATATTAGCTTTTTACCCGTTTAACATGCTAGAACTTGTACAGAAGTATAAAAAAACACCTAAATGACGCATTTTCCACATAGTCACGATTCAGTGTATATTACATTTCATTGTGATCATCTCATAAGTCATGGAAAAGTTTCAGAACAGACGCATATCGTTATCTTAAAAACTATTTGAGACTATACAGACATCGCTCTACTGCAGCTCTAGCAATAGAAGTATTTCTACAGAGATGACATGTATGCTATAAGGTGACAATATATGTACATTATAAGATTAGCATACCTCCAGGCTTTGTGACACTTGTAACCCACACAAACAGTGTAACCGAGTGTATTTCAGTAACTAGCTTTGACACTAACTTTATTATTACAGAAAATATAAGAACAATACGGTTGCAGGAAAATGTGTGATATCGTATTGCTATTATAACAAAGGCTTCTTTGCCATCATCCGTTCGATCGCAACTCGATCTGTTGGGATAAAACCTAAAGAAAACAAGTTTTATACGTCACCTGGCGAAAACAAGTTTAATATGTCACTGCTGGCATTTTTAATCAGTAAAGTTTTCTACATTTCTTTAAAAGACACGATTGCTTGACGACACAGGTTAGTTGCAGGGACCTCTGGGCGTGGCAAACATGAAGATTCCATCCTTCGCGCGCATAACAGCCGCAGCATGTCTTTCTACTTTGTGACTGTCGTCAAGGGAAAAGTTGAACCTGCAACATGGGGATGCCAGAAGTTAGTGCCACTGCACTCTGCTAAATAAAAGAGAAAGCGCGCGAGCACACACACTCACACGCTCTCTTTCTCACACGCTCTTTCTCACACACTCACACGCACACACACACACTCTCTCTTTCTCTCTCACACACACACACACACACACACACACTTTCTCTCTCTCTCTCTCACACACACAGGAAGAAAGACTTTCTCTAAGACTTTAGACTATTCTGTAGGCCCAACCCCTTGACTGAAGGGAGGCGTAAACACGTCCACATATATATATATATACACATATAGTGGTATTGCAAAATTAAGACAGATAAACCATTTAACAACAAGTATTCTAGGTCGAAATCTTTGTGCTACTTGTATGTTATTACTTGTGCATGATATTCATTTTAACAAACGGAGCGTCCCAAGAATAAACAGAGCGAAGTCAACTCTTTAGGAATTTTTCTCTCAAATCAAATGGACTCTATAGATACGTGGCCAGACCGAGAAAACGTCGCTCCCTTACTATCTGAAGAGGTTATGAGACGACCCTTCGTTTTATATAGATACTTCACTCCGTAGTAAACCTGATTGTAAAGGTTATGTTACGCTCGTGCACTGCTCACTATTGCGAAATTTGAAGCTGAACAGTTTTTAGTTTCAATTTCTTTTTAATTGCGTACTTAATGTTGTGCTGATTGAAAGAAAGAAACCATCTCACCCAGTCCATGCACTTAAGTGCCTCAAAGCTTACATCTGCATTTATCTACATCCTCCATAAGCCTTCTGTGAATGAGAAAACCTTCATTCTTTCATGCTCTCTTTCATACCCGCTCTTCAATCGGTTTGCTGTGAATTGCGTAAGGATGACACCAATGTCGTCCGAACACAAAGCATTTGATTGTCATGATCGCAATGATTACTGATTTACCAGCCAGGTGTTGCAACATATTTGACTTAGCTGTTTACCGGATAGCTGAATCTAGAAACATAAAGGGCTGGTGAAGGTAACGCAGCGAGGAAAAGGAGATGTGCACTACTACTAGAATTGTTGCTAAATAAGATGACTGTGGCTTTAAAGTGCTGAGATGATTACTGACCTTCTCAAAAGACGTCCAAGAACCACCTTCAGTTCATTCATCGCAAAATGCTGGCCGATGCAGTTTCTGATGACCGGGACAGAAAAATTAATACAGTTTCCATCCTCCTCTGTGGCTAGGACAATACTTTATATTCACAAAATAATTTGCATAAAACTAAAAAAGTATTTAGGTTTCTATGGCCGAGAACACACGGTGCGTCCACGAGATTGCTAACAGACCGCTGACCCCACTGGGCTAAACTCTAGCACAGGAGCAAAAGACCATGTCCTTTCCTTTAGCGGATGGACTGATCGGCTCGAATGCAATTATTTTCTTTAGACTTTTGCTGAGAAATACAAATTCAACCATACACCAAGCTGTCCATCAGGCAAATTCACCAGTGCAGATGCACGCGCCACAAAAATAATTGTTTGTGGTATCTTGCCTAGCACTTGACATACTTAAGACTTCATGCTTTTTCTTATGAGAGAACTAAGGATAGACGGGAGGTAGGTAGAGAATTATCCCCCAGTGAAAATATATGGGTAAAGGAAATTAAACGGGTGACCAAGAACCATTCTGACAATCTCTAACAAAGAGTTTTCTCATTTCGAACATTCAATTGCAATTTTTTGCAATCTCTCTTGTAGGGCAAACCTTCACCTCTATTGAAGATCTGACCGTGCGACGATCGAAAATTTAATCAAGTTTGTTGCCAACGGTCAAGCTACTCCCTGACCACGTCTTTCATTTGACTTCCTTGAACTGCGCGAGGGTGACATCAGATAGCCTGGTCCCCATTACTTGCACCCAGTCCCCAAGTTGGCAGCTTCTGTTGTCCTCGGGCAATCGCCGCACTCCTTGCGAAGCCAGCCTCATGGCATCTTACCTTTCACGATCCCTGCTCTGTATTAGCCTGATTTCCAGTCTCCTGTCTGGGGCGTTTAACTATAGCAGCCAATCATACAATTATCTTACATCCGTTACTCGTTGTAAATAGCCTAGACCTATACTTTTTGGCACCTACACATGAGAAAGGTAGACAAAGTATGTCTACGCATGATATCGTAAAGTGTCTAGTGTTAGGTCTAACTCATTTGTCCAATAAAGATACTTTTAAAAATATCTATTTTGCATCAGACGAAGCCAGTAAAATGTCTTCTTCTAAAATATGTACAAATATGTATTTCTAAGATGAATGCTTATTTTATCTTCAGAGTACAACTATTCCTATGAGAAAGAATATGTCAAGAAAATACGATTCAGAAAAGTGTTTATTTCTTTTAAGTGCTGCTGTTTACCTTGGTCCTGCTGAGAAGCCAATGAAGGCGTGACTGTCCTTGTCTTTCATGTTCTCCGGGAGAAAACGTTCGGGACGAAAGGTAAGCGGGTCTTCCCACACTGTGGGGTTGTGGTGTATGGAGATGAGGTTCAGAAAACAAAAAGTACCCTCGGGGAACTTTATACCCTCTAAAGTGAGCGGTTCCGTTAGCTGTCGGCCTACCGACGGCACAGGGCTGTGTAATCGGATGCCTTCTTTAATGACTAGGGTCAGGAAGTCCAGTTTGGAGAGGTCAGCCCTGGGACAAAAGTAAAGATGTGTTAAAGTATAAAAATTAGAAGTAATACTTGTGGAAATATATCACATTTGAATCAATCACTAGCAATCACCAGCACTACCTTTGCTATAAAGGAAGGAAGATAAAGGAGAAAGTACAAGGTATAGGAGGAATAAATGACCAGGAAAGGAAGGAACATGGTGTAGAAGTCCTAATACACGTATTTCTACGGAATACGGGGAAGCGGATGGCCGAGTGGTTAGAGCGCTAATTTCCGAACCGAGAGCGCGCTGGTTCAATTCCCGATAAGCGCAGCAAACTTCCCCCAGTCGACCCAGCTGACGGGAATGGGTACCTGACTCCATAGAGGGTTAGGGAAGGTAAGGCAGCGAGGGAGAGGAGATTGGCACCATCCTCATGTAAAAGCTGGCCCCGAGAAAAGTGGGGTCTCTAACACCTCACTCCCCTACGACCTGAAAAGGTTATGGGATGACTTTACCTTTTTTACCTTATTTCTATTTATGCGAATTCTGCAACTGAAATCGCTATTGATATTTTTTTCATTAAAACATCGCTGTTGCACTCTGAAGGGGTATGTGGTAGGCGGTCATGGAATGTTATTATGGGAGCAGTATGTAATTAGCTAGTGAAGAAAGGAGACTGAGGGTCGAAGCTTTATTTATGTTGTGCTAATATCATCAATATTATTGTCATCTTTATCATTCGTATCATTATTATGTCTTGCTCTTGTGTTATAACGATGTCATTGTTTTATATCAATAAAGATTTATTTTTTTCTTGTGCAATCTTTCAATATCCATATGAGAAAATTGTGTGTGAGCTTTTCTTTATGTCGATTTCTCCATACCCGTCAGGGTTTTAACAAGTGAAATAAATGTAAATATCAATATCTGACGGTGAAGACAAGGTAGGATGGTTCTCTCTATTAATGAGGAAAACAAGTTAAATGGTAAGTTGGGTTTAAACGATCGTTTTGCAACCCGAAATTTTGCAGAACATGATACAGAACGTCAGTGTCTATAACTTCAGCCCAACTTATTATTTGACTTGCTTTCCCCTTTAACATGACTATAACGAGATAGGGTGTGAGAGGCGCATGCTAAATTCATTGACTTGCTTTCCCCTTTAACATGGTCTTAGCAAGATAGGATTTGAGTGGTAAGAGCTGGCGTTTTACGCCGAGCCAGTAACTAAGGCTATTACACGGCAAGGCGGCCAGCCCTGTAAACAGATGCTACATGCAGATGAAAAACAGTGTGCCCGAGACGAGAGCTGAACCCAGGACAGCCATCCTTCACTGTATTGGTGACAGGCCAAAACTATTAAGCTACCGGACAGCGCATAGGGTGTGAGAGGCACAAGCAGAGTTTACTGACCACGTTATATCCTGGGATTCTCGCCCTTCCATCAGCAGATCGAGCTCCGCCTGTACCTTGCGCTGGTAGCTGGGGTGTTTGGCCAGTGAGTACAGCGTCCAAGTGATGGCGCTGGCAGTGGTGTCGTGACCTGCACAAGTATCACATGCTGGCAGTGTCACATGATGACATATACAGTGTCACAATGCTAGCGATTCACTAGCTACATATTGTGCACTTAAGCACACCACCCCAGCTTTCACAACTTATTTTTTTTATAAACAATGTTCTTCTTCTTCTGAATCATTTTAGGTTAGTATTTTAGTCTCAGCTAATTTATATATTTATCTATTCAAGGTGCGTTTTTGTCGCCATGGATTTCAAAAGTAGAATAAAACGCCGGTGCACGAGAACATACGTGCATGTGTGTGTGTGTGTGTGAGAGAGAGAGAGTAAGTGTGTGTTTGTGCGTGTGAATGAGAGAGAGAGAGAGTGCGCCCATTTGTCTATAAATGAGCGAGAAAGCGGCACGCCAGGTTAGAAAAAACAGACCTGAAAACATTTGATCTGATTGTAAGTGCCAGAGTGCAAAAGCGTCCGAACTGCTGACCAGTATGTGATATAAATACCCTCAAACATGAACGTGTCCACTTCATCCCGAATCTCCTTAGCAGTCAGTCCATTCCCAGTCTCGTCCCTGGCCATGAGGAGAACATCCAAAAAATCCAAGTAGCGCTTTTCTGGAGGTCCGTCTCTCGCCTTTGGATATTAATGTATACGGCATGTTCATGCAAGATTAAAAGTTAGAATTCTTCCGAAATAACTCTTTCTCCTAACCTTTGACTCTTGAAATGTCTATGACACAGCGTGTTGATAAATGGTGCATACAAAAAAGGGGAATATCTAGCAAAAGCAAGAAGGCTAGTTTAAATTGTATTTTTACATTAAACAGAAAGACGTCGACTGCTTGGAAAGTATCAAGAACGTGAAATATAGGAGTACCATCAATCATCAGTCGCCGTAAGATCTTCAAAAGGCCATCTATCAACAGATGATATTGACACGGTGATGATCTAGTCTTCAAGTCATCCATAACTGGTAACCACCGGCAATCAAGTTCACTAGCACAGGAGTCTTGGTAGCATTATTCTAAACTCTGTCAGCGGTGTGTTATTATAAATTTTATTTTGGCTGTAAAATAGTTTTTAAATACTACTGGGGTGAAGAAGAATCAAATCAGCGACTGACACGATGGGAGGGAGAAGGCGGAAGACCTGATATCGCACACAAGACGCTTGCAACACAAAGGTGTTTCCAGTATCCCCCGATCTCCCCCTTCCCTCCGCACAGACACACTTCACCCCACAATCAGCTCATACCAAACTCTCTTTACGTGCACGTATGACATCCTCCGCTACGGAGTGTGCGAAGTCACAATAGCGCTTAAACTTCCGGCCGCTGCTAGTCCAGAAATAGACGAAATCAGACCGAAGCCATGGTTTTCTGTAAACAGTGAGAACATTAAAAAAAATATATATATAATATGTTTAATGATGATGATGATGATGATGATGATGTGTATAAGGAGCACGAAATTGCATTTGAATGCTATTACATACTATTCCTGATTAAATATATGTTGACAAAATAAACAAAAACATATATTTGTATTTTATATTTATTTGTTTGTTCGCTTATTTATTTATTTAGTTGCCAATGAAGTTTAATTGGATACGTGCGACTAGAAAGTCACTTGCTTAAAACAAAGCTATCACGTGACCATACCTTATCCGATCCTCCCAGAGCTCAGCGAGTTCACCAACTGCCTTTACATATGGATGGGATTCTCTGAAATGAGTCAATCAAACCATCCCTCAAAATATTATCCATACCTTTATCTATCAAATCATTACACAATTTCAAAACAACTCGACCAGCTGCAAACAAAATGCGATCTAACGTAGTCCGACCGGGGAAAAAAGTGGATTGTGAGATGACAGAGCAGTCTTCGGGGAAATATCAGATCAGAATACTTACAAGATGACATAGACCAGTATTAAGAGGAGATTGTAACGTTTCACGACACAAACACATTTATTATCATTATATTATTAATAGTATTATTTATTTTATTAATTGTTCAAAAGCTTAGGTGGAACGGCGGCGCGTTCTTAAATAGTTTCGTGAGCGTGTGATGCAGACCTGCGTATTACATCACACCATGACGCAACAAAGAATGGAAGACGCCTAAGTTACGAAGGATTAATTCCACGTAGCCATAGCTAGTGTTGCTAGGCGATCACCTGGGTGACCCAGCTGCTTAGCATAGATTGGTCAAGACCTGTGGACGGGGAATGAAGTTAGCGGGCATAATGTCTCCCAGGCATTCAGCAGCAATCTGTTAATGTAGACTGACCTTCACTCCATTAGCAGACGATTATAACGGACGCTGATCTCTCTCTCTCTCTCTACCGAAGGGTAGAAACTGTAAGCCTGCTTGCATTGGGAAGTGAGCACGTCTAAGCTGTACTTCACATTCAGCGACGATCTGTCAGTGTAGACTGACCTGCACTCCATTAGTAGACATACATAACGGACGCCGACATCTCTTCACAAAAAGGTAGAAAGTGGAACCCTGCTTGCACTGGGAAGAAAGCATACCCAAGCCGTACTCCAGATTGAGCGACAATCTGTCAGTGAAGTTTGACCTGCACACCACCAGCAGACTTCTTGCAACGGTCGCTGACATCTCTCGCCACCGAAGGGTAGAACTGGAAACCTGCTTACACTTGGGTGTAAGCACAGCTAAACTGATACAGCCGACATCCTTCCCGCAGGAACTGTATGACACAGACACGGAACTGGTTGACTACGATCCGCCTGAGGCGTCTCCAACAAGACTAATCTTCAGGCTACGATATACTCGTGTGTTCTGGGGGAATTTATATTGTGACTCGTGGTTCTTACGCTCGTCTTGTTTGCTGACCAGCACACCGCCACCAGACGATTCGTAACAGGCGCAGAGGTCTCTCTACCAAGGGTAGTAACTGGGAGCCTGCTTACACTGGGGCTAAGCTGTTCCAGATTCAGCGGACATCCCTCCAGCAAGAATCGGATAACGCGGAGTCGACAGTTGTCCACTTCACTTCGCCAGGATCTACTCTTGTGTTCATATTGTGATTCCTGAATTTGTATAGACTTTCATGTGTAAACTTACACTCGTCTTGGATACAGTTTGCCGGTCAGCAACCCAGGTGTAACCTGTCTGCAAGTTGTCCACCTACCTTGGATATACCTGACCAGCGAATCGACAAAGTGACGGGTGACGTTTGCCCAGGAAAAGGGGACCCTAATCTTCACAGTTAGACAGTTATAGTAGTTCTTGACTGTTCACTATTTCTTTTTAACATCTCATTTCTACTTTTATTTTGGAACATTAAATGTTGGAATTTGTTGGGCGCCCCTTTTTATATGAAAAAGGAAGAGGAGTGCCGCGAGCGTAGCTACATGTACATGTACACTCACGCTCGCATCCATTTATAAGTGCACTCCTCACCCAAAACATTACAGAGATATCAGATCAGAAGACTTACATGATGACAGAGAGCAGTCTTCACGGGAAATATCAGATCAGAAGACTTACAGAAAAGTAACAGCTGAAACAGAGGATGTGGTAGCAGTAGTTGTTACTATACACGCTGCAGTTCTTGCTATTTCAGTAGCTTTGTTGGCGCTGTAGCAGTATTCATAGTTGCATTAGCAGTGACTGTTGTTACTTTCAGTTGTAATGAGGGCATGTCATCAATTATTCAGCACATGCGCAGTACATGTTCATCTGTTAGCCACTCGTTAGCCTTTAACGAGACAAACGAACGTTAAGAATGGGTGAAAAGATCACTGCTATGTTATAAATTATCGCACGGTAAATTTAAAAAAAGGCAGGAGGAGTTAGTATTGTCGGCTTTCCCGATAATAAATACCGAAAGAAAAAGTAATATTGTGATAACAAGCAACATGAAGAGAGAAGAACTCCGTGCTGACAGCAAGCTCTGCAGCATGCAGTCGGCATATCAGAATTTAGGATAAATGACCCGTACTCAGTCAGCTAGATTCCGATATTACATCATGAGTATCAAAGTCAGTGAAAACACACAACCGTTACTGTGACGAGCAAAACAACTGCTTTCAGTGAAAGCTTGAAACTCTTTTAAAGGTTTGGAGAAAAGTAGGAGATGCGTGTTACAGAATCAGGCATTGATCAGAAAATAACGGAGAGAACTTAATAAATTACAAAATTAACACTTGTGCAAGATGTAAGTTAATAAATATACACAATGATGTCGTACATTTTTTTAAATTACAAAATAAATAATTCCAGAAATAGAGAAAGGTGCAGAAATGAAAGAGCCAGACTCAGACCATACCGGAGTTTTTCACGCACTAAGGCAGGTTACACCTCACTTTATCGTTTTGTTATGTTTGTGTTACCCAAGTTCTCAAATTATTACTTCAGCAAGAGCTGACAATGATGAAAGCGACTTTGTTAGACTCAAATCGCTCTATATCCATGTCAATGAAGATGAAATTGTATAGCTCGTAAAGAAAGATCAGCAAAAGAATGCAATAAATAAACTATGCCACACACATGCGCTCAATCCTCTGGATTCAGATCCTGTCTCTGGTCATTCTCTCTACGTGGTACCTGTTCGCAGAGCTGGACGTTGGAACTTTATTCCGGGTAATCCGGTTACCCCCAACTCCTTTTTCCCTAAAGTGCGAAGTTAACAAACAAACCAGCCAGCAAAGCATTGGTTCATGAAACTACTGACACGATGCCATTAATTACCCTTTGAGCTGAAGATCATCTTTGTACGACATGGCGCATTGGAGGATAATGTCTAGAGTGCAGAGGCTGATGTTACTGAACATCTCTATGCTCTTCTTTTCATCAACGTAGTGCTGTATCTTGTTCTGGACAGACAGACAGACGAAGCAGAATCATACATCCTTGTGAACTCTCTAACTCCAGAGCGTAATGTCAACATATCAACGTAATTCAAGAAGATGGATAAAAAATGGAAGATTGCTGATGGTGGTAGGGGCAATGATGGTCGCTAGTGGTGGAGATGATAATGATGATGATTCCATAGTAAGTATTGACTTACCAGGAGGATGTCACACCCTCTGTTGCTGAGCTCCACGTAAGGTTTGAGGGTGTCGTAGTGGAAAGCTGGGGTTAACAGGCGCCGGGTCCTTGCCCACCGTGCTCCTTTAGCGATAAGGAGCCCCTCCCCTAGCCATGGTAGACCGTAGTCGTAGAAAGGCGTTTTGGGCCCTGCATAAGTTCAGCAAAATCTCCCGTGTATTGAGCACTCGAGACGAAATATTTTGTTGTTGGAATTTTCTCTTCACTCAAGTTTATAATTTCTACCAACCACGGTCTTATCTTTCCAACAGTCGCAAACGAGAACAGAAGTTCACAAAAGTCACTAACCTGCGATTTTTGTAATTGGCTTTATTGTGTCCGGATGGTGAATCATGACCACTGGGTTGAAGGGTCCGTACCAAAATATGCACAATTTGGGGAACTTGAATGTAAGCTGGTCCATTAAATTCAGCCGGTCTTCTGGAGATAAGTTTTTAATCTAAAAAAATAAATGAAAATTATTTTAGCCTAACAGCCAGTCGGTCTCACAAACACACACATATATATATATATATATATTTCACGAATTCTTATCTGTTACAATTACTGTTTTAACAGATTTAATCAAAAGTGAAAGAAGAAAATAATTGCAGCATTATTTGTTGCAGGAATGAGATCAATCTGAAAGACGAGGGCCACATGAGAGACAGATTAGACGGGTAAGGGTCGAGACTATAGGGAGGCAGTAGACATTCACCAAATGCACATTGCCCCACAGCCAGCTGAAGTCTTTCTCCTGGGGCACAGCCTTGAAGGCAGCACAGAAGGAGCAAGTGGCCAGCAGGCACCACACACACCTGAGGACAGCGGCCAGGACCAGGGGCACACCAGCTGCCCATAGAACTGTCTCCACGGACAATCCGCCAATCATGCTGGGCGAACTGGAAAATGTGGCTGCATTTTGTGGAAGTATACACTTCTTATTTTATCTCTGTATTAAGTATGCACGAGTGCTTGCTTGCTTGCTTGCTTGCGCCACGAACTGCTATCGCTAGAGTGAGCACTGTTTAAAATACCTTACTGTTATCATGATTATACATATCCGTACACACGCAGGTACACGCACATACACACAACAACACAATAACATAGACGTTCACAGAAGTATATCATCGTGTGGAGAAAAATATGGATTACCAAGCAAATTTTGGAGGTATGGAAAGCAAGAAGTTCTGTTCTGTTAAAACAGTACTAAGGTAACAACAGTATATCAACACTTGATGTCAACTAATCCTGACCACTACCCTTCCACACCCACCGCGCTAACTCGAGTCCTCGCACGCGGGGCACATTATTAGGTAATTTATCGCACTTATCATGTCATTTGTTGCAATTATTATGATAGGTAATTTATTGCAATTGGTTCCAAACGCATGAATACTTAACTCGATACTTCAGCCAAGGTAAATAAGTGCATATGCACCTTTACTGAGAGGTCATCACAGTGCATGCAGTGACTAAAGAGATTAACCCAGAGCCTAGTCACTGTATCTGGAACTATTTTCGCCCGTTGAGTCATTTTTGAGCGGGGTTCATGAGTCAGAGGGCAGATGGTCACAAACTCGCGCCTACTGGCCTTTCCGGGTTTAATTGGTTCTGAGCATTAATGGTAAAAGATTGGGTTACGCTTTTATTATGAGGGTAAAATAAATATGGTATTGAAGTTCAATGCTTTTCTGCTTTACTGCTTGGGTACTTGTTTTACAGGGCTTAAAACTGGTGCTATCTACTTGTGGTTACATAAGTTTGTTTTTTAATTGGTGTTTTACGCCGAGCCAGCCCTGTAAACAGATGCCACATGCAGAGAAAGAACAGGGTGCCCGAGACGAGAACTGAACCCATGACAGCCAACCTCCACCGTATTGGTGACAGGCGCTAACCGTTGCGCCACCGGCCCGCCGTTACATAAGTTAGTTGTTATCTATCATTATTATCTTAGATAGTCAGGTACCTACCTGTATTTTCTGCCCTTATCGCTGAAGGAAACAATTGAAATATTCAGAATAAAGGCGCCATCCATAAAGCTTAGTTTTAGGGTTCGCTAGCCTGTCGCTCTCTGTTCAGTGATATCGTATTCTCGCCATTATGAATGGTATTACACGCGCTGGTACACTCATGGTGTGTGCAGTCTATGTGCACTAGCTGCTGTTCAGTCCGCACACACTACACAAAAACAAGCAGGTGCCTGTTGTAACAATAACGATAGTGATAATCACTGTATTTATAGAACGCCTTAAGCGTGTGACGACAGTGCGAGAGACTGCAGGCCTATACAGTCCAAGGTGGGGGGGGGGGGAAAGGGGGACACTATATAATCATCGACCTGCCCCCCGAGACCTAAGTCACACTTCAGCTGACACACACGGCTAGGAAGACTGACAGTATCACACGACCAACGGCCTCCTTTCATATCCCGCCTGTAGTGGACAGCACGATATACACCTTCTCACTTTTTAGTAGCCCCTGTGCCTGCTTGGTTCCGACTGGTTTGGGACACATCCCTCCTAACAGAACAGCTTACATATACAACTTAGCACACTTGTATCGGTAGACATCAAATGCGTTTAACACATTTTTTACTGCCATTCCAACTACTTTCTCTCTCTCTCTCTCTCTCACGGAGCCAAACTCCTCCAACATTTCATACCAATACCGAGCTACCTTTGATTACTCCTTCCTGTGGAACGTCTCGAAGGAACAGGGGTAGGCCAGAATTCCTAATACGAGACCAGGGTAAAGAAAATGGCGAGTACGCTTTCGTTCCCGGTTACACGTCATCAGGTCAGTGAGGTCAGGTCAAAGTGAACGTCACGTGACTGCCGAATGAGTTCAGTGACAGAACAGGCAGAGGCAGTATACGGCAGCTCTCGCTGGCTGTTTCCAAAGCGAAAAAAAAAAAAAAATCTTAGCTTGGTTTTGTCGCTGTTTCCTTCTCTCTCTCTCTCTTTTGCAATAAACTGGTGTGTGCGTAGGAGAGAGAGAGAGCGAGCGTGTGTGCTGCTTCGTCGACGTGTGCAACTATAGCGCCTTCTGTTCTCGTCCACACTGCCAGCAGTGTATGCCTACCATGTGTACCTAGGGATAGTAGTGTGTGGGTTAGGATTGATACGGGTTTCTGTAGGTTATTTTCTGCCTGAAATGTTAAATGATGGGCCTAATAAAATGCGGGCACTCGTCCGACTTGTTTTCAAAACAACACAGCGAAGCGGGTAAAAATGTTTGGCTTATCACCCTCTTGTTCTTGATTTAGCACTCGCCCACACAACAAACCCACTCGCCTGTCCCGGTTTATTTGCCCGAGAAAAGTAGATACCTGGCTTAAAACGTTCGAAAAACGTTAGTTGACCCCGAGATCATCACAATCTTGCCACAATGAGAACAGCTGTTAGGAAAGAAAGATGCCTACCAGAAGTGGGTTTCATAGCTTAGCAGTCATCTGCTTTCTGGCTTTCTTATTTGTCTCCATGCTTCTATATTGTTCAAACAAATTTATCAAAACAATAACTTTAAAAAATTTGTAGTACTGGACTATGCATAGGTAAACAATCGTTAAAAATGTTGAATGTCGCTTTAGTCTAATGCTACTTTAGCTTAATGCTTAGTTTAATTAGTTACCAAACACCAACAGATTTATCATAACCATAAAAATTTCAGCAAATCTTCAGACTGTTTCTAGTGTTCTCCTGCCCTTTGTATGGTTGCTTTTTTATTTTATTTTTATGTTTAGCTTGGCCATTCTACTGTTCTCAAAGTAGATATTTTTCTTAATGTCACTGCGAGATATAAAAAAAATGTTTCAAAGGATTTCCAAGGTCAAGCACGAAGCAGGTTTAATACAAAAGTAAAATGTTCAAAATGAGAAAATAAGTTTAAAAAAATTTTCAACAGCGGTAAAGACACCAGCAGCTGGGATCGATTTAGAATTACGCAAAGTAAACTATTTCTGCAATCACTAGCTCTAATGGAATGGGGCTACAGGGTGCAATAATCCTGCTTAGAAGGACAGAGAGAGATAGAGAGACGGAAAGACATGCAGATAGAAATCACGATAAATAAAACTTTGATCGTGCACACACACACACACACACACACACAGACACACACAAACACACACACACACACACACACACACACACACACAAAGAAGCGCGTCCACGTAGGCAAACAGACTTACCATGAGTACTTATTATCTGCTCACGGAATAAAAAAAAATGTAGCCTTCAATGTGCTGTTTGTCGTGGGCACTATAGAGCATATATGGCTGCAAGATGCCCATCCTTGGGTGTGTTGAATGCTGTAGGAAAGGCACTTAGAGAGCTTGGCCGGAAGATAAATTAAGCCCGCTGAGGGACAGGTGCGGGGTATTGACCGTTACAAAGAGAGGGGAGGCGGGCTGATACATGAAGGAACAGTCTTCCGGCTATATCTTCCTTTTGCTGATTCCGATGGCTTTGTCATTTTGACCCTCCCCAAGGCAGAGAACAGGGGAAATTAGGCCTAAGTCAAGGGTCAATGTCGTGCAGAAAGATGCGCCATGCAGATGAAGTCAAGACAACAAAGGAAATAAATTATTTGCTTGATAAGTTGTCTTCTTACTTTACTAACCTTTTTTTTTTGACCCGGCTACTTGTTTAATTACTTTTCTAGTTTGATTACTTACATTACTTACTTTATTTACATGCCTACTTTATTTACTTCAACGTCTAACTTACTTGTTTGTTGACTTATTTCCCTGACAATTGTTTACTCATATTAACTTATTTACCTCACTTTACTGATGTCGTGAATTAATTGATGGACGGTTAAACGGACAGTTTAAGGGGTGGAAGAAGGAAAAAAAAAGTTTTTTTTTTAATCTTCGTGTAATAAATCGGTGAATAAATTTCTCAAGCTGCCTGATTTACGATCGACAGTTTTCGATCCTTCAGGCGGTAATGTCTTAAAAAGCAAAACGCAAAACCTCTAAAATAATGTCGGCTCGTCTGCCATTGATTTTCCTGGGGGTCATCTGTCCGCCAGTCGTGGGGTCAGTGAGAGAAATGGAGCTGTACAAGTCAGTCAGTGTGTGCAGGCCAATGTCGACAGGGAACATTTATGCCGACATAAGGCCATCTTCTCCAAGGTCAGCAAGAATCTTTCATTACACTGATCATCCTGGTCACAAACCTGTCTCTCACCGTCTGCCATATGGAATCTTTGTCAGGAGACCAGTTTAATGGTATTAACGAGTATCGTCAAGGAATTCTTCTAAACGGGAATCAGTTTGAAATTCTACAGAAAGAGAACATTGTAATTAGCCGTCGGTAACGCTCCCATTACAACATGAAAGCTCTGTGAATTATTAGTCTGGAAGGAAAGCCATGAATTTTAAAAACCTCGATTTTCGCAGTTCTTTTCAGTTCATCTTCGAAAACATTTTCTTTAGTTTCTCCGCAAGGACTAATGACAAACAACATTTTACAAACTTTGTTAGTTTTCGCCGTCTGCTCTGAAAGTTTATTCCTGCTGTCAGTTAAAGTCTAAGATAGCATATTTACGGCTGCTAATCTGTGAAACAATTATAAGACCCAGAAAAAGACACGTGAGGCTGGTCGCAAGCTTTGCTTTTACTTCCATAACTCTCGTTACAAACTGTTTACTGGACATTCTTTCAGGAACGTTCTTTTTTCTTTCCTCATTTCTCCAATCAAGAAGCAACCTTAAAGTGAATCGGCTAATCGGTTCAATCCCAAACTTTTAACTGATCTGTTAAAACTACACATAATGGGAAATGAAGCTATAATTTCAACTTTTGCATAACATTGTTTGGACGTTATACATATCCGATGAAAGGGTTAACATTTCATCCGAATACCTGAGAAACATTAGTCAGAATCATCGGCTTAAAAATGAAAAAATACATTGAATTAATTTCGTCAAACAGAAAAGAAGAGATTCAGTTTATGTAAATATCGCCTAAGAACACAAAGTTCGTACTCAGTGCTTAAAACCGTTCTTTTCATTCTGTAGCCGTCCATCACAAAATATTTCGCCAGTGCAGTGCTGGATGCTACAAAAATTCCTTTCATTAGCCAGAAAGCCTGTTAAGATATTTGTTGATTGTTTATGTCGGCATGATTTCTGAGCTTTTCGCTATTCTCATTTGCATAACTCAGAAGTCTAAAGAGCGTTCATTGACACGCTTGACTTGCTATAACAAACCTCTGTGTGGAAAACTCTGTGTTATACGACAGCAACTTCCCCAATGCACATCACTGCACGAACCGTGGAACTCGGTGAATTTTGCGATGAATTTAGCTGCTGAAGCAAGACGAAAAGGGTCATCAAAGATGAAGAAGGCGACGCACCAGACGATATCGACAAAGCTATCCTGCTGCAGCAGACTGCAAACCACTCCCGACTGACAAACGACCGTAAAAAAAAATCCTTTTCATAAAATATCCTGCCAGTTCTCCCGGACGTTCATGCTAATAAATCCCGGCCTTGAGAACTGTGCTTAATTCTTTTTTTTGGTTGTTCCCGTGTTAGCTATTCCTGCTGATCTCAGACATCTGGCATAAAACGGACACTTTAGAGCTGTTTTAGGAACTTGACTTCTTTTAGAATCATTTACAATCTTGGTACAGGAGATAAAAAAATCAGCAAGTCTTTCCTTAATTCTTAAAAATTCATGCAGAATAGTTGTAGAAAAAATGTCATGACACCCTTGACATTTTATACAGAGATAAATATTACGATAGGACTTTATTGGCGATTGTTTTAAACTTAGGACATGAAAAGACAATGCTAAGAGAATACTTTTTGTTTCCACAATGTTTACGGCATAGTAAAAGAAAACGATCCGATTGTACGAAGGAACACATAGTTTGCTTCTCTGGAATTCTGCAAAGAGAGGTAAATGAAAGCAAAAAATATGTTGACATTACCAAACATTTGATTCCTCACTTGAAAACTATAGTTGATTTTTATTTGGTTGTCTTGACCTTTTCATTATTGACATTCTCAAAAAGCTTGAAACCAATACCCTTCTAAAGTAAGGCTAAAGTCAAGTTTTCAATAGGAAGAAAAAGATGTAATCATAAAGACATCGCATCAAACGCAGAGGCCTTGACCTTTGGTGAGGCGACGATGAAACTGGACAAGGAAGCTAGGAATAATAAAAATTTGAGTTTTTAGCGCTTTATCCCACCATACAATGTATAGTTGTGTATTTCTGAAGGCTTTCTGAAGATTGCGAAGAATGTCGGTGCCTGTTAATGGCGAACCCAAGGCAACAATTAACGGTCTTGTGAGACCAGTTTCTGACAATGTTCCAGTGTCCAGCATCCTTTTACTTTTTCTAGATACTAACGATGACGGTGGGGCATCTTGCAGGGCTGTTGTATTGTGGGAACATAAATACTCGTGCTCCTTCTAGTGTTCGCTATCCCAAGGATATTTCATTTGGCACGTGACTTCGCTATAATAGCAGGACATCACAAGGTAAAGCCACATCCATATAGAGATTTCGAAACGTCTGTCTTACTGGAGCATCTGAACATGTTGTGTTGCTTTGTACAACCCCGGGATCTTAACAGTTCTTACAGTCGTAAAAGCACTGGCATTACTGCTTCGTCCGCGGGCTTCGGCTTTTTATCAACATGCTTCTGCAGACATTTCCTTTTTTTCTTCTTGCGGTTTCGTTTGTGTCGCTATTTTCGCCAGAGGGGGTCAATTTTATTTTTGTCTTGCAGGTATCGTACGACCCAGTGAAGATTGTGTTTTATTGCGACTCTTACTCTGCCACTTTCACTGTCCTTGTCCGACACACGAAAAGAGCAATGATGTGTGTGTGTGTGTGTGTGTGTGTGTGTGTGTGTGTGTGTGTGTGTGTGTGTGTGCACGCGCTTTATATTCACTGTGATCTTCTGTAAAGGAATATTTACGGCCCCTGCAAAGAAATAGTTACGGCGCCTGTTTCTTTCACTCGTTTTATTATTGCTTACATTTCAGTGCCGAGCTTTTTTTTCCCTCTCTTTTACAGTGGGTATTGTGTATCTTACTTAAATGTTATTTGTTGTAAATACTTCAAAATTCTTTTTTCGCTGCTGATGATAGCTACTGATGCTGACATTTGGCCTCATTCGTGACGTACCCTGACTTTTAAGGCCACACACTGTCCCCCACATTTTCTAAAAATCTGAATTTTTGGCTATTTTGATATATTTGCATATTAGGAAATATCAACATGTCATTTATCAACTCTCAAAGTGAATTTTAATAAGAACAACTAGAAATATGTAAATTTTGTCAATAAACACAGTCACTGATTTCAAAATCCTCCTTGTTTTGTTCAGAATTTGTGAATTTGTTTAGTTTCATGTTTTTGTTACTTCAAATCCCTATAACTTTATATTAAGATGTGACAGAGACTTGAAATTTCGATAAGTTTTTTTAATACATATTCAAACATTTCTACCAAGGAGTTTTAAAAACATTTTAGTAGTTTAGTAGTTATACTGTTTTACATCAAAATTTCTTCAATTTTAACACACTGTTTTACAAAAAAAATTCATTAAAAATAACTAAGTTGATTTTGGTAATTTACCTTGGTAAGATTGTAGACCTTTCTTTTAGTTAACTTGATATACAAAAGAATTTTTAGCCTTTTCGCAAATTCACGGAGTTATAAGCTTTTTAAAATGTTTGTTTTGCTGCCATTTTGGATCGTTTCCATGGCAACTGATTGTGTGACAAGTGTACTAAAACTTCCATTCAAGGGCAAAATAGTTGGCATAAAAAATTAGCGATATCTTGTAAAACGGAACTTTTTTTTCGGGCAGTGTTGGGCGATAGTTGAAGAGACTACCGTATCTTATTAAGCTACTAGAAATGTGTCCATGCAGCATGCCACAGTAGCCCAGTACAGATGCCTCAATAGAACTCATTTTCAGCCGTTATCTTCTCTATTCGTCATTTGGTGTCTGTCGGTGTTTCCGTCTAGAAGAGATTTTCGACTAGAGGCGGAAGGATTGATCGAGGGGGAGGAAACTGGACCTGATCCCCGGGCCTTATAATACTCACAGTGCTGGTGGAAATCGCTCTTGGGCATCTGCAACCTGTTGCGCTCTGTAGCACGTGCAAAGATAAAGGGTGTTGAGTAAAAATGTGCGCGTGTTGTCTGAAAAAAGAATGCACCCTTTGATACGTTGTTACTGGTATCAAGTTGTCTACACAGCATTGCAAATGAGACTAGTTCGTAAACATAAAACACAGATGAAATGTATTTTGATTTTATGTCAGATATTTTTTTGAAAAATCTGTTCATCTGCCTAGTGTTCGACGCGCTTGGATTCCCCTACTCTAAGCGCATATGAGGCACATACACGTGTGATTGCAGTACCCGCATACCCACATACCTACATGCCCACATAGTGGAGGTTCAAGGCAGCTGATCAAGCAAAGGACCTTGAATCATGTCGGGGAGTAACATCGGCTGCTGTCCAATGGAAAACTCTTGTAATAACATTGTTTTGCTTTTAGAATGGTAAGGAAGGGGGATATGTCCTTGAACCAAGTATAATCTAAGTTGAATTTCTATGTTTCTTTTATCCTATTATATAGCACTTTTTTTTAAAGGCAGCTTGTTGGGACATACTGTTTTCCTTGGCCTGTTTCCAGTATCTGGAAGATGACTAATCAAGCTTAAAGGTCCCGCCATTTTCTTGTCCAGTCTCACATTTTCACGGATATTCTTCCGCCGTTCGCAGACAGCTTTAAAATCATTCTAAAGGTGAATCTCTCAGGACTGCCTCCACCCCTCTAATCGCTAGTCTCCTAATGTGAGTACCATCACAAAGCACACCACGGTTAGAGTCCTTTTCTTTTTCCGGTGGCTCCCCTTGGCTGGTGTATATCTCAGTAGCACAGTATTATGGGTGATCGGAGGTTTCGCAGACTTTGCCAAATGATCTTCCGCCGACGGACAGCAACCTGAGCTTGTTGTTGTGTTTGTAACACGTAGCATTATCCTAAGCCTTACCCTTAATCTAAGCTTTAACCTAAGCCCTCGGTCCCATCTCGTAAGGCCTGTATTTGATCTCCATGACTATCAAATCGCAAATGAGAGGTACCAAGTTCTTGCTTCTTTGAAAGTAGCTCTTTTGTGTGCATCTATGGGTAGTGTGCATTATTAAAAAATTTCAATCGCTTAGTTTAAAATATAATCCACTTTGCGAAATGGCAGTCGAAAAACGATACGGACTTAAGATTGCGATTGCAAGATTGTTACTTAAGCATGTGTACACAAAGAATGGAAGAAAGAGATTGTCTTTCACACCTGGTTTATTTTGAATCACACATATATATATATAGCGCTAGACGTAACATTACATATATACACAACTTTGATATAGAGAGATAAGTGCATGTTATCATAGATACCACTACAAATTATACTCGTGCATGTAACTTTAGGTGTCATTTTACAAATAATGGCGCTGACGTTGATGGTAAAAAACATCGTTAGCCATGTATAAAATGTATTTAAAAAAATACTTAAAATGTTGTCGAGAGCAAGTGACGAGGAACGTGAGTGTGGCGTGATTTCAGACTAATCTCTTTATAATTTGTTCGATCCTCATTTTTGACGGAAACCACCATACGCAGCTTACTGGATGTAGCCCTCGCCAGAGAACGGTTTACTGGCAGCGACCTCTGTTTTTCATCGCGCACAGAATCTAGCAGCCTGAGGAGAGGTGACATGGCTGAACACGTCACCATTAGCCCGCACGGCCCGGCACGTCACCCTCACGTAGTCACTTCAACCACTCTCTCTCTCTCAGCTCAGTGCCCCCGGCACGCGCTGCCACTTCCAGGAGAGTGCTTCATACGTCTGTCACATGAAACGACTCTATTTCTAACTTGGCGATCTCACCCCCAGCCATTAGACTCTCAGAAATGGCTTCGCCAAATTCTTTGTTTCAAAAAAGAGCATTAGAAATTGCTGCGCATGGGGGGGGGGTCATCTGTTCTTGTTGTTGCTTTCCCAGTACATTTATCATGCTTGCAATCTAAACTGAAGACTTACAACGACGGAAATGGCTGCTACTGTTGCAAATATATTGTTCACTTATTACATCATTAGCACGAAGTAGGAGTGACTTTTGTGGGGGCAGTCTGCGGTCTCCTTCAGTTCAGAGCACGTGACGTTGATGTATCATGACGGACTGCGTGCCAGTAAACAGACTTGCTTAATTAGCGTGGGAGAGCGTGATGGATTGAGGCAAGGTAACGAGATGGAGTAAAAGGGAGAGTAACAAGGAGCAGTCTGTGTGTACCAGTAACTTGTTGGTCAGCATCCGGTTGTCAGACTGCGTGCATGACTATGTACATTGCTTTCCAGTGTGCGTGCGTGCATGTGTGTGTGTGTGTTTTACATAAATTATATACCTGAGTGTATGTACACGTTAGAATGTTTATTGTGATATCCTCTTGTGTTTCTATGTGTGTGTGTGTGTGTGTGTGTGTGTGTGTGTGCGTGCGTGTGTGTGTGTGTGTGTGTGTTTTATGGTACTTTTTATGCTGCTCACCATGTTTTATTTTGATATGTGTCTGTGTATGTGTTAAATGTGAATGTTAATCTCTGTCTTGCGACCTAGCTTTGCGTATGTTTGTTTAGTTTAGAGTGTGAAAGGATAATGGAAGTAAGAACAGTGAACAAGTGAACATGTGGCTAACCGTGTTAAGAGCAAGGCCTCCAAAAGTAAAGGACTACAGTACCTCCATATTTTTTTATCTTGTCTGAAAACTTGGGTTCACATTTGTTTTAGGGAAAACTGCCTTTTGGAGTTTTATGGTCTCGAAAGTCCAACTCGCAAGTTTCTGGTCAGCAAATGAACTCATTCACCACAATCTTACAATACTCCAATTTTACCTGCCTTGGTATTATACTTGCAGGTAAAATAGTGTTAAAAGATGCTACGTTCTCGCAATCTCAAAATCTAAAAGCTTCTTTGTAAAAATCGGCATGTAGTTTTTCGATTAAAATGATTTAAAAGCTATTATAAATTCATTACCCCTGTGTAATGTAAGCATGTTCGTACTCTTATCGAAGAACAACACAAAAACCAAACTTTCAAGGACACTCCAAGTTGGAGAGCAAAAAAATTTACCAGGTGTCCCCAGGTAACTTTGAAACTGGTTAGACCAACCAAAATGTACCAGGATACAGGGATCGGAAACAAAATACCAATGGTAAACGTGTTCTCTTAATAGTATCGCTTATATCCACCGTGTTATTCAAAGAACATAAAACATTCAAACGTATCCTTGCATTTATAATTTACTGACAGTTTTCGTGACAAGTCTGTTGAATCACGTCTACGATCATTAAAATGCTTGATGTGAACAAGAGAAATGACAGTTGTGCAACCCATTGCTTTCACAAATGCTCTTAACAGGATCAATCCGTTTGAATAAGTTTAGTAAGGTTTTTACATCATGGTTACACAAATACTTGGTCAACCTTCGTTCCCATCTTTTTCCATTTAAGAACGTCCTTAACCTGCGAAAAAATCCGCATGACCGTGCCGTGACATTGTTCTTATACACGGAGATAATCCAATTCCACCCGCATACATTTATTTTTCACACCAAGACAAAGAACAGAGCGGTCTTACCATCACGCCTGCACTTGTTCATCAACCACCATCCCTACATGTCCTCATATTCCTAAAAAAAGACCCTTAGAGAAGTGGTCAGCTCCCTTAAGTGTACTTCACCGCCAACGTGGTTCCGCTTAAACGAAGGCATTCCACAGGGAGGAATACCTTGCCAGTCCAGGAGGAAGAGAAACTGCAGGCAAGTACTGAAGACTCGTGTTAACCTTCCGCTGCTGAAAAAAGGACGACATCACGAAGGTGTAGTCGACATCCACAGTTTTACACACGTGCACTTAAAAAAGGAGAAAAAGGTACTCATTTCATAAATTGGCTGCATGTACCCTGAAGTTTCATTCAAGGGCAATGCAAAGGAGGTAAAAATAAATTAGCGATATCATGTAACACTTTTTTAGGAGCCCTGTTTTACACTAGAGAATCGACCCAATTAATCAGAATGATTGCTTAGCACTTAAATGAACGACGAGATTGAATGAAGACATATCGAGTATTCGATGCATTCAGTAAGAGGTCTAGTCTTATCGAAAAAAGTTTTTCTTGTTTTATTTTTTTAAATTATGGTTAGCGTCTTGATGTGACCACACCAGAATCGACCCTGATTGTTGGAGGTTTTTATCGGGTCACGATTCCAGAACCGTCTCTTCCGTTTGAGAATCCTATTCTTAGTCGTAAAACTGTGATTACACGAGGGTCAGTGGTGGTCCCCCATTGACGCGTGGTTTTAATCAATCACTTGTCGAGGTTTGTTCCCCGACAAACAGGACTGAACCTTACCGAAATAAACTTTTGCTTTTGAATGTGAAGACACCCTAAGGCCTTGCACATTTCAGCAAGATAGTACTGCTGACACACAATTTTAAGAAGCGGAGGAAAAAAAAACAGAGCTGAGAAGAAAGAAAGAAAGAAAGAAAGAAAGAAAGAAAGAAAGAAAGAAAGAAAGAAAGAAAGAAAGAAAGAAAGAAAGAAAGAAAGAAAGAAAGAAAGAAAGAAAGAAGCACAAGGTTGTGAGGAACCTAGCAAACAATTAAATCTTTTAGAACAGGATATGTATGACCATGAAAACTCAACTATCAGCACACCGGTGTTTTTTCGTCTCTTTGTCCAATGACAAACTTTTGAGAACCGCCACTACATCTGATCTCTTTCATTCCATTTTTTCTTTAACCAGAAATACCCGTCTTTCAAAACTGAAGACTTATAACTCTTATATGACGAGGCTCTTTTGTGGATTGTACAGATAAAATGGATCTGAAGTTTGATCTCGTACAGAGCTCTATCTTTTAGCTACAAATCAGTAAAAATCGTTTTTTAAAATGCTTCTATCTCAACGTTTGAGGAGATAAACCGGTCTAATAGTTCTTGACGGTTAATTATTTCCTCGTTTGTTTTAGACAAAGTTTTCTGCTGGGTGGTAGAATCAAATCACGAATTGACGACATAACAGGGTGAAAATGCTTAAAAAAACAAAAATAGTTTCTACAATCTATTTCTCTCGTAGGTCGGTCGATCGGTTTCTTTGACTTTCTGTATTTGTCTACTTGTCTGTCCATTAGAATAATCATTCTTCTATGCGTATATCTGGATGCTTTGTCTATTTTTGTGCTTAAGCTTTTCTGTAAACATGTGTTTATCAGAAGCAGGTAAATTTTGAACACATTTTGTTTTTTTTCTGCAGAGGGTGCCTGACTTCTCGTCTTTCGTGAACCAGTCAGACTTGATTGACTTCCTGGCTGGCCAGCGTTAATTGCTCCTCAAACATCCGCATGTAAAGCACTGCGCCTGAAGAAGACCAGTAGGCTAACGACCTTTTTATCCTCGGCAATTTCCCTTCCCCCTGTTTGCAACTGTACTCGTTCATCTGCTCTGGCAGACCTTGTTTTTCTCTCATATGCCTGAAAATGTCAAGACATTAATGTAGTGGTGAAAGAGATGGTGAAGAACTAGGATGTTTCTTGCTATTTTGGCTCCTAATGTCTAAGAGTCGGGAAAAAGTTTTCTCTCTCTGTGTGTGTTTGTGTGTGTGTGTGTGTGTGTGTGTGTGTGTGTGTGTGTTAAAGAGAGAGAGTAAGAAAGAGCAAAGTTTATCCCGCCGTGCATAATTCATCTGTCAGGGGGTCAAGGAGGTTCATGGAGAAGGAAAGCAAGGTGAACAGATGGAAGAAAGTCTTTCATACCGTCCTGTATATTTGATACCGATCGGTTTATATATTCAAAGGAAAATTCGTACACAGAATTGTTTTCTTTTGTTCGTGATATTTACACTTAGTCTAGAAAACTAATATCGTTAATGGATTTTGTTATTATTGTTTTTCAGTGTCGCTGTCTCTGATTTCATAATGCTGCATTGCCATTGCACCACCCGGGGTATTTTTTGAGGATGACGCAGATGCTGCAGCATGTTTCACGCGCCGCTGAAGAGTAAACAATCGGAGGGGCAGGTTGTGTCGAGACAACAATATTGTTTGTATATTACAGCGACTCGTGTGTTGGCTAAGGAACCAAAAGTATTGTAGTATGGCTGCTTTTAACCTGTCTCATGCCCATCACCTGTCTCTGTGAGATGCACTGTAGTGGTCTAATTTGTGTGTTTGCAAACTAGACAACAAGCTAGGTAACGGACATTAGTCTTGTCTATCATCTTGCACTAGGACAAGGCTACCGAACAAAGCAGTTACTCTTTTTAGCTCATTGTGAAATATTAGCTAAAAGCTTGCAAATAAGCTCGCTAAATCACCTGTTGAAGTAGTCAAACTGTTTTCTGGAACCTTTAACGTCCCGTGTCCATATACTTTATACAAGATCTGGAAAAGGCATTGACAAAACAGACATTTTACTTCAGCGGCCATATTGTGACCTTTGAAATTTCTGAAGCACAGTCTTTGCTCTCTCTTCTTGGCTTTGTGTCAAGATTATCCTAAAAGGCAGGTGCTATACTCCGCACTCTGCTCTGATTATTCCTGGGCTTTCAGCAGTGTTAGGTTACAATCAAATGTATCCTTTATAGCCACTTTGAAGCAACTTGTATTTCTTGGTCTCGGGAGAATGATTGCTGATGACAAAATTTTAAAAAATAGGCAACCAGTTCGCCTCACGCAGACACCAAGCAACGATTCTACACATCATGCCACACCTTCTGCATCCTGTACTCGATTGTTAGTCTGCGTGTTTCTTTTTCCTTTGATTCAGGCTTGGTTCTGTTTCTGTATCTCCTATTAAAGTAGTATCACTTTTTAATTCAGTTATAAATTTTTCATGCGTTTTCCAATTTAACAGTCTTTTTATTAGTTGTATTTCTGATCGATTACCAGGCTGTTTATTTCATCAGAATTTATCACTTAATATAATCCTGTATTACGGACCGTAATTGGCACTCATTGGAAACACTGCTTTCGATAAGGTTTACTTAGATGTGTAATGTATCAACACGAAGAGAGTAAACACTCTAGTGGAGCAAATGCAGAATGATAAATAGGCTGTCATGCTGCCCAGCTTGCTAGTAAAAGGGACATTGGAGGCAGCAAACCACCCTGCAGGCAGTCAAAAACCACGAAGCACTTCATCATGCACGAGGAAATGAGAGGCGATCAGTCCCCGGGCAACAATAGAGTGGAGAGACGAGGACTATGCCGCGCCGACACCCCAGACACCAGGGATGCATGAAACAAAATTTGTTAATCGCCCGCCGCCCACTGGGTGTCTAATGCACGACTAAACAGAACAGTTTATAGATAACAGTCTATCGCTAGGCACAAGAAATGTGTTTCAAACGAATTTGAAAAATCAACTCAGTGAAATTCAATCAAACCACAGAAGTGCACAAGAATCCTTTTTTTTTTCTCTCTCTCTCTCTCTCCGTCCACATCTACACAAATATATCTTATTTCCTCTACTGACTATTGTACACAATCCTACACAATACTTATCCTTAAATACACGTGCATATCAGTGAGATTTAAATGCTTTAGATGGATGAAAGACATCAACAACCGCCATTCCAGGTAGACTACAAGTGGATACTGACCATATAAAACCTGAAAAAAGAATAAAATGTGTCTAAAGACGTAGGAAGAAATTAGATCAGAACTACCACACGTGCTAACTATGAAAGATGTTTAACTTTCCAAAACGGTTGCATGCGCAAGGAGTGAGGGGCTGATGTGCTGACTCGGCAACTCCGGGAGAGTAGTCAGGCGACTGAACTGAGGTGAGTGTCCTGTCTGCTGGACTCTGTCTTTGCCTGTCACATAACCTATGTAATGGACACTGTCCTTGCTTGTCACATGACCTATGTAATGGACACTGTCCTTGCTTGTCACATGACCTATGTAATGGACACTGTCCTTGCCTGTCACATGACCTATGTAATGGACACTGTCCTTGCCTGTCACATGACCTATGTAATGGACACTGTCCTTGCTTGTCACATGACCTATGTAATGGACACTGTCCTTGCCTGTCACATGACCTATGTAATGGACACTGTCCTTGCCTGTCACATGACCTATGTAATGGACACTGTCCTTGCCTGTCACATGACCTATGTAATGGACACTGTCCTTGCCTCACCCTTTACCTCTCAGTCTACATCCTAAGGTTGTTGGCAGTCGGGGATGGCGCCGCACGCTCGCGTTGTCTCATGTTGTTGCTAGCGATGTCTCTCTCTCTCCCTCTCTCTCACACACACACGCACGCACGCACGCACACAGACACACACACAAACACAAACACACACAAAAATCACCTTGATCATCACTACACCACAACCATAGGTACCCCTATCACAAAACACTACCACATCACTACACTACTACCACGCATATATTACACACACCACCTTCACTGCAACTACTACCATCACGTATTTCCCTAACACGCACATACACATTCACACCACCACACTAAGCAACACATTACACACACACACACACAAACACACACAGACACACACGCACACACACACACGCACGCTCGCGTTCTCTCCATTCCTTCAATAACACCCACACATTCACCTCACCGCTAACACATCACACACCAGGCAGCTGCTCAAGAGCCGAAGCAAACGAGGAAAAGACAGAGAGAAAGAAGTTTTAAGGGCTAGAGAGGCGGAGCAGCCGACATGAAGTCAGTGAAGTGGGCCTCGTCAAGACCCGACACCATGTTATGGCGTGTAAAGTGCTGTAGAACTCTTAACAGCGCGGCCAGGTGAAAACATCATCGAGCTAAACACGTAAACAATAAACAACTCGTTGGCTCAGGCGCTAGAGGACACTTTAGTCCTGTCGAGGATTTTTGAGGCTTGTTTCACAATCTTGCACAACATTCACTTAAAATCCTCGGAAGAACTTCACGGTGCTTTGTAACGATGGCGATTTTCTGGACTAGAGTGCATTCCCGGGAGGTCTGGTAGGCCAGACAGATTGCTTTTAGAAGGATATTTATCATTTTGCCGCCTGCATGATAATACGAAAATACCCACATATTTTTATCTTTTAAATTTGCTGCGTTTTGAAACAATCAACCGCTATGTCTGCCAAGAGACTGTCTACAACATATTGCCTTGATGTGGCCTTTCAACCCCAGACATCATTCTTTAAGTGAGATGGTCTGTAGATTCCTCAGAGTCAAATAGAAGAGCCCCGCCTCCTTAATAATGTTCACCCTCTTCCTACATTAAAGTCCGCAGCAATATTTTATGTCTAAAAACTAGCCTTATCATCGCAAACGTTAGATGAAACATCGGCACAGTTAGAGGTTATGAAAACTGGAGAGAGATCTTATTTGTTCAAGTGTCATATTTTACTTGTCTCTTATATTACATTTGACGGGCACGGTGCAGCAGACGAGTTTACACGAACCTTTCCCGTCAGAAAATCTGTCTTGAACTTGTTATGTGCGAAAACAGAAATTATCTGAAATTTGTACGAACATTGACCGTTGTTCTTGGCTGCACACAGGGATGAAAATAGTTATCCAAACTAAGAAGAAAAAGAAAGCTTATTTAAAAAAATATACCACCTAGATATTCGAGCTCGATGACATAGAATAAATTTGTTTCCGTGCAGTCCAGACTTACTGAAATAACCATAAAGCACCAAACCATAAACATAGTTATTATCTTTTTTTACATACTTGAGGGGATGGGAAAGTCAACTGAGATAAGTTTCAGTTCTTCACGGAGAATATCTCAGTATTTTGGGTAGAAGGGTTCACGTACTCAGATGTTTATGCTGCGCTTTCTTTACAGACTTTTTAGAGCAACGAATGCCATTCTTTGATCTTTACACTCAGCATCCTTGATAGTTTGTGGGAAATGCACTCCATTCTCTTGATCATAAACCCACCCCACAATCACGATCCTTTGCCGCTTTCTCAGCTCTACCTTTTTCGCTGCGTGGCAAGTACCAGGTGAGGAAATACCTGTGGAATGTGTATTTCTTGGTTTGTGAGCTCACCTGGTACGTGGCCCTTACACCGACACGTTGTCCCTTTCCTAATGCCGACCCTAAGTCCCTCGGAGCCGTAGGCGAGTTTAGTGGGAGTCAGGGGAGGGATGGAGGGTTCCTTCACGAGGCTGTGCATTTAAAGTCTAAGAGATGCTGGCTAAGCCACAGCCTTCAGTACCTTCACCAGACTCGTGGAGGAAGATTTTTTGGTGTGTTTGTTCAAGCAGGAAGGCGGTTATCGGAAACGCTATAAAGCAATTTGGCCCTCGGCGTCTTTAGTCTGTCTGAAGCGAAAGAATGCATATAGGGCTTCAAAAATAAAGTCGTCGGCGACTGATTGACGTGAGAACGTTGATGATGGGGGCTGTGGGGGCAATGTAGGTCCTCGCAGTTTGGCACCAGCTAAAAGCGTGAGTTCACGCATCAAGGATTACCTGGTTATCATGTGTAAAGTGAAGGCATTGGTGTTTACACGTGTTAAGCGCATTACTTATCTGTGAATGAAGGCGTAGTTTTCAGTCGATTGTTTGTCTTTTTATAAGTTTGCAGAGTGTACACGTGTTTAACTTCTCTCGTGTCACGCCAGCTAACTGATCGGGTCACATATTAACATCTTTTGTACTTTATTACCAAAGTGTATCAACAGTACTAAAGCATTATATTCGTTCTCCTCGCCTGCATTAGCCTCACGTGATCACCTCAGCTTCCCAGGCAGTTTGACACACCTATGCCCGCCATAATGATCTCCGCCCCCTCCACTGGCTTCTCTCAGGTGGGTGTAAGAGTCATGTCACGTGACCAGCTTGTGACCTCCTCTCCCCCCCCCCATCCTGCGTGTGTTTTATCTCCTCGCCCTCCCCGACTGTGACCGATCTGCGACGTGTTTGTGTTGCACACAAGGAAACTTGTTTTCTGGAAGCGATGGGAAAGATGAATAAACATCAGAGACAGGAGGCTGCGTGTGGAGGGGTAGGAAAATGGGCGAATAATTGGAAGACATCTCACCCGGCGCCTGAAAACGACAGATTATTCTCTTTATCAGCGCTTGCAACAGCGCCATGTTCACCTGACGATATGTGGACGTGATTCTGCAGAGTTAAAAAAAGTAAAAAAATGTGTAAATAGGAAAGAAACGGAACAAAGAAGTGTTCTTATAGACAAAAAAAAGAAAGTTTAAGGAATGGTAGAGACAGAAAGTGCTATGCCATTAAAATACTTCGTACCACGAAACATTAGATGACAAAAATGAAAAAATAGGTATAGTTTAGTACGAAACCGCCCTGTGACAAGGAGTCCATGCTGCTCAAAGAATCATCTGCTCATTGACCCCCTTGTATTGATCCTTAACACAAAAAACAACACCCAAGATATTATCTTCTTTGCGTTAGACCCTCAGGCATCGAAGTCAAAGGTCGTTAGTGTTCTGGGGCCAGTTGCACGACACGTTTCTAAACCTTAAAACTGTTCTAAAGAAGCAAAATCTCTTCTTAGCCATTTTGATGCATTGCAGAAAAACAAACAAAAAATTGTACTGACAGGACGGAAAGTCAGACTTAAACAACTTTATCTTACTTAAAGCAGTTTTAGTTTTAACAATTCTAAAATTGTGGTGTGCACTTTAAACTAATTATCTAAATAGAGTTAAGGCCTAAAAGTGTTTAAAATTAGAAATGTGTTGTGCAACTGGCCCCTGGAGTGTTGCTCAGTAATACTAGTTACAGAAATCATTGAAGTTCCCAGTATTAACGGTGTAAAGAAGACCTTCCCCTGTTTCCTTGCCCATCTGTCTGTCTATTGTCTAGTTCTAGTTAATATTTATTTTAGTCTTTTTTTTAAACTACATTTTTATCATTTTGGGAAGTTCTAGCTTGATAATCGTCGTAATAACAATCTATAATTATTCATTGAGTAGCGTCCGTGCACTTAACTCTCTAAGTGTCCAAAATCTGAAACAAGCTACAACATCGTGCAACATCATCCTTTGAAATTCTTCGGGAACAGATATAAGTCTACACCAGTCTATGAAGGCAATTTTCGTTTTTTTTTCAAGAGAAGGGTATGCTCATTGCAAGGAACAAAATGTAAAGCATTTTGTAGCGGAATGGGTCCTTCTGGCCTGACCTTTAGTTAAGACAACATATAACACATTCATCACATCGTCACATTTCAAGATGCTGCTCACCTAGTGAAGCTGTTGGTATGAGGGTGTGAGGGTGTTTCTCTTTAGCTACACATGCGGAACGTGCGCAGTTTTTGTCTACTGGCTTTTCTCATGTCAGATAAAAATGTTATGCCTAATTTCCTATCTTACGAAAGAGATTTATTTACTTTTTGGTTTTGTTTTTATTTGTTTTCGGAGCTGAGGCATGGAGTGAAGATATTTTTTGGCTTTGTGTATGGGTTGGTGGGGAAAATTTGTTAGAAAGCGAAGCGGTTGTCTGGTGAATAATTTACAATGGTATTCATTTTCTTTCTTTGCCTTTTGACACAATGCATGCACAATGCTGGACGACTGACCATCAAAGGGAGGAAACCATCGTTTAATGTTAGGCTTACCAAAAACTCCCTGTTACTGCCCCTACGCGACTTTCCAGCTTGGAAACTTCTTGTTCTAAAAGATTAGCTTATTTGTTTCAATCTACAATCAGATTTCTTCGGACCATCTAGATTAAAGTCTTACATCCTTTCTAAACTTAATATGGAAATTTTTCTTTTTTATTCATTATTTCGATCTGCGTAACATTCAATCGTTGGTTTTTCCCCGCTCTTTTCATCTCCCCTCAACGTCTTCAGTTGTCGTTGTCTTATGCCCAGCTTTCTTCATATCTCTTTGTATCTTCGAGAAATTTCCAGGTGAGTATTACTTTGTTTGTTCTTTTATTAGCTGTAACTGGAAAATTTTATCTCTGTACGTCGTGTTCCTCCTGTGTGTGTATGTGTGTGTGTGTGTGTGTGCGTGCGTGCGTGTGTGTGTGTGTGTGCGTGCGTATATGTGGCCCTACAGTAGAGGCCAGTGATATAATAAGATGCAAAGGACACATGGTCACACATGTGATGAGAGGTGCCAGCTCCACGAGTAATTGTCAAGAGAAGGAAAACAGGTGTCCATTCAGTCAGTCACACACGTATACTAGACACGAGTGAGATGAAAGGTGCATAATTGTGAGGTGAGTTGTCACAAGCCTTTTTTAAGTGTGACGAGCGTGGCGACAGACTGACTCTCATTGACACATAGTCTAATGAGGACGAGTGTAATTAGCGGTGTCACGGTGTGTGGTGCCCTCATACAGTGCTGTTTTAGGGAGCATGTCTTCTCCTTCATCGTGTAGTTTCCCACTAAATGATACACGATGTTCCTTTTATGAAAGATACCTTTTGTCTGAGAACTGGCTGCGTCCGTCTCCATCGATTTTTTTCTACATCACCACCGTCGTCATCATCATCGTTACCGTCGTCATGGTCGTCATTGTCGTCGTCGTTATTGGTAAATATCTGTTCGATTTGTTTCAAACGAAAACAAATTCAGTTTGACCTCTTCTAAATGTTAACATAGTGGTAGTGGTAGTGGTAGCAGTAGAAACTAATCGTGAATGTTGTTCATCAGTGTGATGAGAGGCACCGTGTGTCAAAAGCTGTTGACCTGTGTTGTTCACCAGTTTAATTAGTCTTTCAGCAGCTGCTTATTATTGTTCTCATTATATTTTCATTATTATTGCTCATTATAATTATTCAAAAATCTGATAAGAAGCATGCATCACGCGTCAGAACATGTCTTTACAAACACCTGCTTGTTGTAGGTGGAGGTAACGATGGAGGTGATGATCGTGTTCTGAATGTACGTTAACAGATGAATGGAGGAAAGCACATAATGTCAAGGTCACGAGTGCGATGTGAGGTGTGAGGTAGTCAGTACCTCACATATATCATGGTAACTCACTCACTTACACTCACTTACTCTTTAAGTGAACTTGGAAAAGGAAGACACCAACAAATTGATAATTCGATCTTTATTTGAAATCAACATTAAGATCAAACAAAGAATCGAGGCACATAAAGCGTCGATGAGTGAAATGTTTTCTAATCAAAATGCACAACAACTTGCAGATATGATTCCAACCGGTTCTGCCCCGCTAGATATTGCTGGCGAAGAGAAACTTACAGTAAGAAGTCTCTTGCCAAGGTTCAAGGGTTCAGAGTCCGTAACAGTAAAACTATCGGCATTTTCCAGTTTCACCTTTGGCGTAGTGATCCTCACCTTTTCACATCTTGTGCGCCTCAGAATAGACACCCGCACTATCTTCCCTTTTAAAATGGGCGAATTTGTGATATATCTAATGAGAAGCTGTAATCTAGAGCTGAGCAAAATACACGCATTGTATACTATGCACGGGTGGAAGAAATATGGAAACCCAGAGAATAAGACTTGACGAAAGGTAATTATCATTAGCCTTGTAATTTATACATATGCTGAACTTGCAGTGGCTTGCCACGTGACAGGATTAAATAATAATACGCAAATAATCGCACTGGTCCCTGAGACATAATGCGAGCTCCAAAAGGGATAAGATATAAATACGGAAATAACATTACGATCACGAGGAAAGAAAATCGTCTGTCTGTCTGTCTGTCTGTCTGTCTGTCTGTCTGTGGATAGCATAATAATATATGGCAACGATATGTGGCGATAAATACGCACATTATCTTTACAGACAGCAGACCTACACTGATTTTAGTCTGAGCATTTATTATCATCCACATCCCTTAACGAACTGTAACATAACATCTCGTGAAACTGAAGCTACATTCCTTTCACGTAAAACAAAAAACAAACTACAAGGCACAAGAGTTACCATTCAAATGTACCCTGAATGAGACACAGTACAGGGAATTGTTACAAGAAAGTGACTCAAAAGAGAAAAAAGAACACTAACAAAACAAAATTAACCCTTGGTTAACGGGACAAAAAGACTTACATACAAAAACATAAAGCCCCGATATGGTATTGCCGTACGATGTAGTTGAAGGTGCATGACAATATTTTCAGTCTTCTTTTTTTTACATTACGGGACATTTTTTCAAGCGATGGTAGAGCATGCGGCTCCCAGTAGAAGGATGAAGCATAGTGAGCGGTATGAGCAAACAACGGAATGTACACTGCTGACAGTCTGCCTGCACAACTAGCTAACAAGGGATCCGACTGACAGACAATGATTGCTTCACTTTTTCTTTTAAGAAAACACCAAAACTTCGAGCCATATAAGCGGATAGTGTAAAACAATGACTCTGTAGCGGTCCTTACGTACAGTGGCTGATTATACATAGACATCGTAAAACAACTAACAGCTCTTTGTTCTTGTTCTGTCCCTTTTTTTCTCCTCCCCTTCGTCATCATCATCATCATCATCATCGCCATGTTTTCGTCTTCTCCCTCTTAATTCACACAGAAATAAGGAAGAGCACAAGGATATAGTTTGTTTTCAAAATCAATGTTGCATCCTCATCCATGTCAGTAAAATTCCCCTGCAAACCGAACCAGACGATAAATCTTTTATTTCATGAACCCGCCCTACCTGAGGCTGGCGTGTTGATGTTTTAATGTAACATTTTTCAAGGAAACTCTTCCACCCTCTTTCCTGCTTTCTCTGTACTTTGTTAAATTTGATCTGACGCCAGGTACGACCAACGTGCACATCACACGACTGTTCTTGGCTCCTTCATGTTAATCCTCCCGTGATACGCTATCACCCCAAACTGAGGCAAGTTGCCGTTGGCTGAATGCGATAGGCACTGTTTACATAGCCCTTGCACACCGCTGGTGGAGTTGACGCCATCCTGGTGGTAGACTCGCGGTCTGCTGTCGTCCTGCACAGTCTGCGAGTGGCGAGGGTTGGTGCGACATGCTGCGTGCGTGGTGACCGACGTCTCGTGCGTCACGCCGTCGTGCACGCACGGGTCAGCGGCTGCGCTGACATTAGCATGCTGCTTGTGCTGCTGCGCGTCGCTGGCGAAGGACGGTGCGTCGTCGCACGGCCCCCGCTGCGATGCACTTGCGGCAGCGACGCTGCACTGCCGCGGCTTGTCCGCCAGGCACGAGCGTCGACATGCCAGAATGTTCGGACACAGAGGGCTTGCGAGCTGGCTCCCCGCGGGGACCACTCCCTCCTGCGAAGAGGAGGAAGGAGGGGACTCCTTCTTGCGTGCGGACGTCTTGAGGTTGAGAGAATCCTTCCGCCCGGAGCACGCATCCGTAGCCCGTCCTGACCCGGTGAGCTGCGGGTGGCCGCGGATGTTCCTGGCAAGGAAGCAATGGCGCTGCTGTTGGTTGAAGTTGCTGTCACCGTGCCCGGCCTGTCTGTACGTCGTGTTGCTGCCCAGGCGCGGCCGGCTGCTCTCCCGACGCGGACGGCGGAGCGGCCCAAAGATGGTCTGGCGGAAGGCGGTGCGGTAGCGGCGCGACATCAGGTTATACAGGATGGGATTGACTGTAGAGCTGACGAAGTACAGAACGCCTGCAACAATCGACCGGTTGTGTATAATGAAAATTCACTTCCGTAGATTTTTGAATTTCAGCACTTAATAATTCACAATTACTTCATTCTTTGTGTAATAATAGCAATAATAAAGACAGTGTATAGCGCAATATCCCAGCTAACAGGTAAACTCATTGCGCTGTACACATCACAGTAATTCTCGACAGTCACAATCAATAACCAAAACAAAGAATAATGCGAAGATTTTAACCGAGAGCCAAGGTGATCACCGTTGATTAAACGATGCACACATAGTTTGGAGAATTTGTATTTTTAAAAAGTAGCAGAAAAAGCGGATTTGCAATGATTGTCCCTTCCTAAGTTGTCCATGTAACACCTAATGAATCTCTGTGTTAGGGACTACTAAGACGCGTTATTCCAACTGTAATCCAGGATAGTAATAAATAATAATAAGGAATAGTTTTGCCATAAGGACTTCACTTTCCCTAAATATATCCACCTAGTAGACAACAGGAGACGAAACTTTTAGCAATTTCTTATTATGAAAACAGCTAAACACGGGTGTTGGGGAGGATAAACAGGGGGCGGTGAGCAAGTAAAAATATATAGACATTAGTCTTATCTGTGGCACTTGAGTGGGTAGCGTGGAGCTTAGAGTATAACAGTGCACATGATGGAATGAATGAGCGTGAAATAAATATACGTGTGTGCGTGTGTCTGTGGAGAAAAATTCCCTCGTGAGTGCATATGTTGCACGCGTGTGGATGTTCCTGTATGTCCACATGGGGGAGTTTAGACATGGTCAAGTTTCCATAAAGGAATGCACGAGTAATAGCCGGGTAGACAGAAGGATCAGAGAAGCGAAAGGACAAACAGAAAAAAGGTTTAGAGAAAAACAAGCAGCAACTAATTTTATAAGACGCGCCATTTTCTCTGAAGATGCATCAAATACGACAGGAACCAATTCCAAATCACATTTCTTTTCAGAACAGATTTATAACAATATAGTTGTAAGCAGCCCACTTGACGTGCTTCACCAGACAACATCCATGTCGACCCATAGATCCTGTAAGTGCCGTTATATGAAAACTCGTCCTTGTTTTCAGTAATGTGCATAGCAGATGTCTTGTCAGGTCCAGCTCCACGATTTATTACAAACTTCTTTCAGAAAAAGGAAACATTAAGTGAATTGGAATAATTGTTTACTGACGAATCCTTAAGTCGATGTACTTGAAAAAGAAGTATGGGGATAACAGACATCTTGTTGATGAGGTTATGAGGCGTCTTGTACTTTGTGTGTGTGTGTGTGTGTGTGTGTGTGTGTGTGTGTGTGTTGCACTTATTGTACTGTAACTTGCATGCGGGAGGTCTGTGAAACTCTTAGACCTGAGACACCATGCAGTATGCAGCGCCCCACAGAAACTGCGGATTCGCTTATGTTTCTGCAAGAGCCTTTCCTTGTCACGGTGTGTGGTTTCCTTCCCTATTCTCGTAGGAGCCGCATTGTTCACACACTTGGAGAAAGATGCAGGTATCTGAGAGTTTCTCTCTCTCTCTCTCTCTCTAACACACCCCACCACCACCACATACTTTTTTGTTACTTTCTTTACACCTACATATGTGGCTACATCCCAGTGAGCCAGTCCAGCCCTGTAACAGGCGCTACACCCAGAAAGAGATAAAGTGTTTCGTAGGAGAGATTTACATCTCGTAAGTCTCGATTCTCAAGAGTTTGGCGACGATAGTTTTAGCGTTGCATCATCGGATGAAAGAGACAAAGTAAAGCCACAGAGGTGAGACAGAAATACAAAATAATGCCACAGAGAAGGGTGAGACAGAGAGCAGTGCCATCTATACAACAGCAAGAGCTGATAAAACAAACTACGACTGCTGGTAAAAAGTGTAAACAAAGATAAAACACCAGATATGCAGCATTGACACTTTCTACACCGTCTGGTCTACAAGTAAAATCGTGACACATGATTTCCTTCTTCTCTCTTAATGGCTGATACGCTCAAGAATCAAGTTAAAAATTATTTAGCTATTCCAAAAACTTTAATATACTAAATTATTATATCAACCAGTCGTGTTTATCTAAAACTAACAGGACAGTATGTTTCCGACATAGAATACCCGGTTGTTTGAAATGCCACAGTGTGTTTGTAACATAGATATATATATATATAGCTAGCGGTGGTGTGATTGTGTTTGCGGCCAGAATTAACTGCTTACCCGGGGAGAGACCGTGTGTTTGGTGCATAGCAATACATGAATGGAAAAGTGGGTAGCTTGATACCCTTGAGGCGCAGAGAATTTACCTCAGTAGACCTATTTGTCTGGAATAGCTATCCTGACTCTGTAGGAGGATGGGATAAAGTTAATCATCGAGAGTGGGAGAGGATGAGCACCACCTTTCCTAAAAACTGTCCCCGTGTAAAGCATGGTCTGTGACATTGTGTGTTTAGGAGACAGCAATAGCCGGTTACCTGAGACGTAGAAGATGTGTGACTGGACTGCCAGCAGTTCCGGCGTCCACGACGTGACGTAGAGCACCATCAGCCTCTGTGTGTGAAATGGCGCCCAGCAAATGATGAAGGCCACGGTCACAGCCACTGCAACAAACACCACACCACGTTGCACTCAGCATAGAGCACCTTCTACACAGCATTACCCAGCACCTTGTTCTCAGTATAGAGCACCTTCTACACAGCAACAACCCCCACCCCACCCCGTACACAGCATAGAGTACCTTCTACATAGCAACATACCATCTTGTACACAGTATTGCACCCTATACACTGATTATCTGGAATACAAAAAATCCAAATAGTATTATTATGTTAACACCTATGAAAGATTACATTTGATAGAAGAAATGGCATAAAACAAACAATAGTACAAAGACGACAACAGCAAAAAAAAAAAAAAAAATCCTTGCTGTTGACCACCCCCTACGGTGACAAAGCTAAAGAACTCTTTACATTTACAATATTACACTTAACATTATTACCAACATGTAGTAAGCTGAATTACAACTCTTGTCCACAGTATTAACAACAGTAATAAAAATAATGATTTTTTTCCACAGCAATACATCGCATGTGTGCATAATAAATCTTGTTATTGATGGATGGGGAAACAAGCATAACATTTGTACAGACCATGGCACATTCTCATTAAACAAATATGTGACTCAAAAACTGAACTTAAGTGTTCCTCAATTGAAATATCTGTTTCTCTGATAGCTTGTATCGTCACTGCAGACTTCTTCTTTTGAAAGGTCTATTTCTCTGATGACAATGACCAGAATTGTAGACGTCTTCACTTAAAAGGTTGGGTTCACTGATGGCATGTGCCAAATCGTGTTTGTATCTGTGCGGCGCGTGCCTATAAACATTAAGAAAGCCCAGGACAAGTTACATGTTCCCTTGAAATGCTCTTCGACAGTAGGCAAACCCTCCACCTGAAAGCAGGCAGCACATCAACGCCTGACCACATTTTTACTCGTCAAGAAACGTTTTACTCTCAAGGATGCAGTTCTGGAAAAACGTGCAGCTGCGTCAGTTTTTCCCTCCATCAACTTTCTTGACTTGGAATAATATTTTTTGGCACACGTATGGGTTTAGACGTATACAAATCTTTTAACAAACATCCTATAATTATTTGTCAAAAGATCGTGTTCCTCTTCAATTTTTATGTTCTCCTCTGACAAGTACTTGGGGTAAAAGAGATCAGATAGTTTGATTGAGAAAAAAACGAGGGCGGAATGTGAAAAATCCCTCGGTGACGTCATGCATGTTCGCTCGGTGCAGCGTAAGGCTGATAATAAACTCATACAGACAGGACATCAAGATTAATGTCAAATTAGTTCCTCGTGGGGAACCTTATCGGCGACTCCAGGCGACTCCTCAGAACGTCTCAAGGCAAACGTTATCGCTCTCATCTAGATGGGCACAAAATCTGTTTTGGGGGGAGTCGCGATTAAAACTTTAGATTTTGTTATTTTGAACGAGGGGAAAACATCCGTCTCCTCTCTTTGCGCCTCCAGAGGACCATCACTGGGCGCTGTGCACGGCTGTTGTTTGTGTTCTGCTCTCCATTTCTTTGTTTCTTTTCTTATTTAAGTGATAAAAGTTGCGTAAACAAAAACACAGAGGACAGTCAATATTTGGACAGACAGACAGACAGACAGACAGACAGACAGACAGACAGACAGACAGACAGACAAATACGTGGGTTGAGACTGTGCACATTCGAAAGCTCCCGAAACCCATTCATTCTTTTTCTCGTCTTTGCATGAACAGTTTTATTTTTCGATCTTCACTGATGTGTAGCCATTGATGTACATCCTTTACTAAACACCGTTGTTCATATCCTGTGATGTATTTTGTATTAAGAATTTCTACTTCTCTTGCTTGATTTCTCTTCCTCTTCTTTTGTTCGTTTCCTCCTCTCCATTCTGCTCTATCCGCGGCTGTCTTCCAGTACAGTGAGCACCAGTGCAAGTGAAAGAAGCCTGGCTCACATATAAACCTCCTGTATATGGAAAGTCATTTCCTTTGCACTGTGAAATAAATATACGCAGAATAAATCTTTTTTCTGCATGTTTTTTTTTATTCCGGTGCTCACATATCGTCACAATAGGAGTCAATATTTTACCCGCTGAAGGGCGAAAAAACCATGAGAAGAATCATTCAGTAGTCTGCTTTTAAAGAAATTCTTAGAGAAATTGAATGGGGGGAGAGAGAGAACGAAAAAAGAACACAAAGGGTGGAAAAAGGACGGAGGAGAAGCTGCGAAAAGAGATGGTGGTAAGAGAGAGTGTCTGAGGCTGTCTGTAGTAGCTGTCTATAGTAGCTGAAGCCCATAGAGCACTTCAGCCAACTTCTGGTCCTAATTGCTGACAGTGTTAATACCAGAATCCATCACTCTAATTCCTACACCCGCCTCTCATCTTACGCACACTAACCTGTCTGACAAAGAACTGTTATAGTCTGGAATCCTGAAAGCCATCTTCTTGGTAAGAGCCACCAATAATGCCTTCGGAGCACAATGATCCTCTGAGAATTAAAGTGGACTTTAAAAATAGCCATAAAAAAAGATGACAGCGACGCAAAAACTCCCTCGGTTTTGCCAATTTTGTCGCCATAATGGGATGTCTGGAAAATGTTGTCGGCTACTTGCATAATAATAACTCCATAAAATCAAAAATTGCACCTGATTTATTAGTTTTTTTTGCGGGAATCTTTGTTACTTTCTGATAGTTGTCTGACAGCTAGGAGACAGGATGGAGAGAAGGACTGTTTAGTTGTATGAAGGGTGTGAGTGGATGGCTGGGTGAGTAGGTGTGCGAGATTTCGATTTTCATTGCTGATTTTTTTCTTCTTTCTCTAATATGAAACGACGTGGAAATTGGGCTCATTTCCATTGTCTAGAGCTCAACTTCTGCTTTCATTTCCTTCCATAATCCACCCACGCTGCAGCAATATTTCTGCTACAACTGGCGACAGCATTATGGATGCATAGAATGAGACACGTGGGACGCTGGTATCGGTAAACAATAGGCAGTATTAAGCCCAAGCTCTCGTCCATAATTTCCGCATTAACTACTGAATCCTATGTACACTTCCATCTATTTGGTACTTGCAGGGGGGGGGGGTACCCGGCGTTTCCAGGACCTGTTTTCTGCTGGTCTCTTTTTTCTTTTCCTTTGATTTTTCATTGTAACGAGACTTTGCAGCTCTTCTCCTTTCACCTTTAACTAAATTTCTCTCTTGCTGGTGTTTCTTTGCTTAATGTTCTCGGTTACCGCCATGTTTTGTACTCTTTTGCACAAAAACTGACCGTACTTCGTAACGTGAAGATGTCACGTGACAAAAAAGCATGTCAGGCCAGTCTTCACTGCCTTGTTTCCCGACAACTGCGTTTTATAGGCGATTGTAAGTAAGCGATTATTTTTACAACCAGATATTTTGAGCTTAAACTTTGTTTTTGAGGTCATGTAAGCACAGTTCCCCTTTTCCTCTAACCAGTGCAATACAATCTTTCCTAATTGGTTCCTGACTTGGTTTACCATCCCTAGTCTTGACCTTATCAGACTTGCACAAAACGGGTGCGAGTCAAATTTGTTTTTAGACATGTATAACCACACACGATTCAGGTCGCACTTTGTTCTAAGGGCAAATATTTTTGTTTATCGTTGCGAAGATGTATTACGTGGGGAACACTTTCAGTCTGACTGCAAACCTAAAAAAAAATACCTTGCACGACTGGCTAAACAAACACCCTCAAACATTCATCAACAGCGTAATCCATGCGTTTGTTTCCTTGATGGAAAGGTGGAGAGGTAAATGTTAAAAAAGGTTTCAATAACAGCTTTTTCGCATTTTTACACCGGCTGTTTTCATTTGAAGCGCTCTCATATGTTGCTGACAACAGCCACGGAGGGAAATCTCTCCACGTGTCCTTGCAGGGTGCTGGTATAAAAGCGGAGTGAGATTCCGGCGAAGCGTTGTTCGGTTTTTCTTGGAACCTGCTTGGGCTGAGTATTCAGAAACTCTGGCGCTGTGAGTTTGTCTGTGTTTGTCTAGCGGCCCCTTTTTTGACAAATGTGTGGAGGCAGCGACCAGCAGAAAGCGCAGTGAGGTATTGAGGTATCGCTTTTACGCCCCTTTATCCATCCCTCCAACTCCTCCGTCACCATCCCCCTCTCTCCCTCGTCCGTCCGGCTCCACGCTCGGTCAGGACCTTGGCATCAATCGGCAACAGAGACCGACCTCCCCTTCCTCGACTGTCGTCTTGCTTGCCTGCCATCACGAATCCGACACCAGACGCAAATTCGCCGATCGACCTCTTCGGTTGTCCCTCTTCCACCCCTAGACAACAAGCCACAGGGCGACGCACTTTCCTTTCAAACCAATTCGGATGGGGGAAGAGAAGACAAAACAAGCCTCCCAGCACTCGAGCAGCATCATTCATTCTCTATCTTCCTGTTCCGATTCTCTAGTTCCATAAACAGGTCACAACGACTCCTCAGTAAACATTACTCATTGTCACTCCCAAAACACAAACAAGGTGTATCTGTTGACTTCAATTTTAAAATCGATACATAGATTGAACTGTGTGCGGGGAAGTCTGGACACAATGGACCAGCATAATTTACTTATTAAGTATGACCTTGCAATTAAGGGTTCACTAACCAGACAAATATGGACGGACGTTTGACCAAGTGTGGCAAATTTTTTAAAAAGTCATGTAAAGATCACTGGAAATATATCAAACCCAGTGTTGCGGAAGTCCAGACTATTAAGTGGGTGGGTAAGAGAACTCAGTGCAAATATCTGCAGGATAGTCTTCATGTTACCCGTACTCAGGAACGTAGCTGCTATGGAAGCTCAAAAGAGGTAGTCTGGACCCCAGAATGGTCTTGAAGGGGTGGATGGGGTGAGTGAAGCAAGGGAAGGCGAAGGTGCTGTTGCAACCTGACCTAATACCGGGTAGAAATCGGTGCTGCACATCAAACAGGACAGACACGTTTGTTTGGCCAAACATTCAGGCTAACAAGAGGCAGAAGTCGGTCGGGGTATGTTTGCAATGTTTCTTTCTACACAAAATAAACAAACAATGAAAGTAAAAAAAAGTACTCTAAACCTTTTCTGCTAAAATTATCTTCACTTTTGTTAAAACTTTACTTATGTCAGTTCTTTTTAAACCGGACCGAACAGTCGCGAAGCCGTCAGTTTTCGTGTGCACATTTATGTGCATGTACGCGCGCTTGCGTGCTTGCGCTCGTGTGTGTGTGTGTGTGTGTGTGTGTGTGTGTGTGCCTATGTGCGTGAACATGCAAGGATTATGTTTTTAAATGTGACTAAAGTTTATACAGAAACAGCACAAATTCCATGCCTTTAATGTAAAAAAAAAAACCCGTTTTCTACATTTCTGTGCGATAGGCGTAAAAATTAGTTTGCAAGTTAAACCGTTATAAGAACATTGATAGCATGAAATCTTTTGCGTAGGAAGAGCTTTAAAAAATTTTAATAAATGAACAGGCGAACTGGAAATTAGGGACAAAAAGTACAATTCAGGGAAAAGTTAAAAAAGGACAGCAATTAACTGCTCTTCATTCAGAAACCCTAGTGGCATGCCCGTTTATAGCAAATAATTATTAGTTTTCTTTTTTGTTTGTGTTTTTGTTCATATATGAGTCAATATGTGTATGTGTCGAAGTGTTTTGATCCACATATGTGTGTGTGTTGCGTGTGCACTAGTGATTATGTCCGTGTGGTTTGTCTTTGTGTGAGACTGTGTGTCCATGTGTATTTGTCTCTTTTTGTGTATGTGTGTGTGTGTGTGTGTGTGTGTGTGTGTGTGTGTGTGAGTGAGTGTGAGCACCCATGTGCTAAAAAGCTAACATAGATATTCACTGGTATTAATAGTATGCACAAACGTAATGTTTAAATTCATCAAAAGGTAAAACAGCGGTTTTTAGCTAAAAACGATGTTTTTCGTTTTGCATGCGCCACGTTTTTCTCGCCATCTGTTTCATTCGACCCTGGGCATCGGGGCTGCACAATCCAATCTGTCAGCAGCGGTCTGCACGCCCACCGCAAGTGCATGGCTCGTGATGGCTGAGCGCTGACCTCCCACGTCCCTATTTATTTGTCGCCCCTTGCCTTGACCCCGCACGTCGTTATCTCCCTTTGTGCTCTTATGTGCAACAATCACGAACGATCTGTGTTCTCTTGTGTTGTACGTATAAGATATGTGTCCCCTTGTGTTCGATGTATATGTGTCCCCTTGTGCTGTGCGTATGACTATCACGCGTCAGTTTTCACCTTTTCTTACTGGTCTGACTGTGGTAACCATAGCAACTCTGCAACAACGCAATAGTCACAAAGCTTTATTCAAACCAGGCCGATCTCTCTAGAAGAAATAATTATGCGATTCAGCAGTCAACCATTCAATCAATCACATTATAGATATAAAGCCATAAAGGCTGTAAGTGATTTTTTTCTTTCTTTGATGTTTACCAGCCGACTTTTAACTACATTTCATGTTAACGTGATTTTCTGGTGAGAGATATGCAACTGGAAACTTAAAAATAGTATCAGATCCCTTATGCCTACCGCAACGCAAAGAAATACAAAACATCTGTTATCAAGAGGTGTATTAATGAAAGAAAAAACGTCTAACATCTGGTCAAGGGAACATGGAGAGACAACTTTAGTGAAACGACTTTTGGAAAGGAGATGATAAATATTACCAGATAAATATCACCAGGAAGCAACAAAAAAACTTGCGTTTCGTCTCCTGTTTCTATTTACATTTGGTTGTTTAATGTATAGTTGGGTGAAATTGTTGTCTAATGAAAAGCTCAAGCTCTAACATCTGGACAAATACCCTCAATCCATTCCACGCAGCTTAAAGCATCACCACGCACAGAATGAGATCAGCAATACAGAGGTCAGCACTGTGCATGGATACATTTAATAGTCAATAGCCAATGAGAAAGCCAGGAAATATGTTAATTAGCCGTATCTGTGGACTAATGACTTCAGTAGTTACGGCAATGTTTCTATTGTTTCCTTGTATAATGACGCCATATGGAGTGGATAGTGGACAATAGAGTGGAGTTACTTCCCCACAATAGGATAGATGGTAACTTAGACTGGCCATAATCCAGTGATTAAAAAAACCTGTTTGCATAGTACTAGACCTTTAGTTCACTTGTGACCAATACAGTCATCATAGTTAGTCATGGGTTGGTGACTATTTCTCTTTGGACATGACACTCGGTTACGTGTCTTGTCTGGCTGTGACATAGTCGCAGCTGCTGAATCTGCTGAAAAGCGTTTGTCCACAAATACGTTTAATTAACATATGGACCCGGCTGTCCGTTGGCTGTAGCCTTGACAGCGAAGCAATTTCATATTTAGTCCCAATGCCTGTGCTCGTGATCTATTTCTGCGCATGCGTTGTCTCTTATCTTTAAGTTTGCTTTTTGATGTTTTTCAAAAATTTGGATCCAGCTTTCATTTGAATCAAGCTTACTCAGTTGAGTAATTGAGGTGTGTCACCAGTGGAGCAAACATTGTGATGTACATTTTAATCAAGTACTGTTGTTGAGTCAAAATTGTGGGCTTCAAATGTCACAAAAACTTACTAATTAACATTGCAGTTGTAAGCTCTCTCTTCCTCCTGCCTTCCATTTCTCTACTGAAAGTTCTGTCGTTCTCCCCCTCTCTTTCTTTCCCCCACTCTCTCTCCCACACAAGTGCTCGCCTACACATACACATCACATCACTACCTTCCTTATAAGCTTCTCCTTCAAGTAAAAAAGAAGATAAAGATGGGATTTATTTCCCAAGCAGACTTTTGATAAATAAGAAGATAAGTTTGACGTTCGTAAGTCCCGACAGAAGTAATGACTGGCGTATAAATAAGTATAGATGGATGCATAATAGAAGGATAGAGAGACAGACACTGAATTGCTATTTGATGCGTACAGATTTGTCGTACAGAGAGGGACTAGGACTGCAAAGCGTGAATGAGTAAAATGGAGAGTTAGACTAGAGATGTAAACATTATGTTCTTTTATAGCCTGTGATGATTATTTTGGGGGAAAGGATGTTCTAATGTTACTGTCGGCAGACAAATATTTCTGGAAAAGGTTTTTAAAGTATGTGTTGTATGAAGAAATAAAATAGAAGCTTTTGTAACAGATGGAGAAATAAACTAATTTCATAATAAATGGAAGGCGTGATAAACATAGATGAATTTATAACCGGTACATAAATAGAGATGAATTTATAATATATGAAGAAATAAGCATTGACATGTTTTTATTTAGATGGGGGGGGGAGATCCACATAGGCGGAATTTATAATAGACAGAGCAAGAAACACAGATGGATTTGTAAAAAATTGGTGGAAAGATAAAAATAGATAAAGAGGAAATAGATGACCATTCAATGATGGAATAGTTACTGTGCTTGCCGAGTATTTGTTCCGACAACCCTGAAAAGACTGCGTTGCAGAGATTTCCTACACTGAGCTCCACTCCTGTGGAATACACAGGGAATGAGCTTCCTTTTGTGTTAGAAAGACTTCGAGCATTTTGTCCACAACAAACAGGTATTAGTAGAAAAATTTGCTTTATTGAGTTCAGGTAAACGGTATGCCATGCCTGTATGTATGGAAAACTATCATGCAGTTCAAATCGTGTGTACCCCTTGCAGTCCAGTTGCTTCACCATAGATAAATTTTGATTAGTGTGTACGAGATGTGTAGGTGTGTCTTAAGAATGGTCTAGATGTTAGACTGCTTTTGTAACTTTTTGTAACTGAGTACATTTTCCTAGTTATAATTGCCAACCTGGATTAATAAAGGTGGTCATTTGTCGTATATACTCCCGTGGAATACACTCCGACTTTTTCCAGCCTCTAGTCCTCATTTAGCTTCTGATGAAACGTCATGTGATGTGTGTTTATGCAGGACGCCATTATTTCGCTCAACTAAGGCAAACATTTATGGTCAAGCAGTGGGCGCATTCAGCATTTACGTGTGGAAGTGGCCACTGGCGGTGCAGACAACACGAGCACCATCATCATCCCAGACAGCGCTAAGGCTTCTGAAATTATCACGTGACAGTAAATCAGCAGCGTCGGCTCCATTCCTCGCTCCGGCAATTTGAGAATGTTTACGACATAACTGTTTTCGCTAAAGTTGTTATTCTCAAAATCCGACTGCGGGTGCTAGCAGGCAGAATACAGTTGTGCATAATAATAACTTCTTGCAGAAAGTGCTTCCCGCTGTCTTCTCCCTTGATTTATAGCTATCTCGAGAATTCTCGCGACATTACTCGTCATTTTGTCGTCACAGACGAGCACCTATCAACAATTTCTTGACTAGCCGTAAACCCTTTTCTGCTGCTTGATTTTTTTTCTGCTGCTCCACAGGAAAATGGATATGAGACTAAAAATCCAGGTTGACATTCCTGATGTCGCTTCTTTTCTAAATGTTCCATGGCACCTTTGCAGCACGTGCTTGTCTGATGGATTGAAGGGAGGGCACGTAATGCGCAGTGTTTGTGAGACGTGATCTTGTGATTAGTTTGTATTTTACTGTGGTAATATCAGGGCAAGCCAGTCGACCCTGTAAACACGTGTCGCACCCCGAAAAAAAAATCTTCCTTCGCCAGAGGCGCGATCCACACCCATACCCCACAATCTTTACTTTGCAGGGTCTGTGAGTGTGTGTCAGAGCTCATACATGTGTGTGTGTGTTTATAGTGGTGTGTAAGCATGCATTCGTGCGTGTGTGTGTGTGTGTGTGTGTGTGTGTGATCGATCTCACCTAAGTACGTGAAAACTTATTAAGTTTCACGATGTTCTTGTAATTTGTTTACTCTTTGCTGAAGGAGTTTAAGTTTCCTACAGCTCTCATTAAATTTCTATTTACTGCTGTACGCTGCTCCTGAAAGACCTGTGCACTCAGTAATTTTCCTGATTTCTTTAAAATCGGTATGTACGCATTTCTCCTTAACTGTAACTTTCACAGATGAAAGCGCGTACGTAAAATCCTAGACGATTGCATCGACCGAAAATGCACTCGCATAAAGAAACGGATGATGATTTCTTATTAAAGAGACATAAATGGAAATCGAGGAAAACTAGGATCAGACAGGGGTACTGAGGAGGGAGTGGGATTAAATGGTGTCTGTTGTCCAGATTTTACGGGAAAAAAATAAATGATTTTGATTTTCCTTTTATTGATAGAACATGGATGTAAAGAGTGCACATGTTTGGAGCAGAATTTCTTAAAAACAAGATGCTTTAGCGCTAGGTGCACAAGGTGAAATTCTGTAGTGTGTGACACCTTCAGTTGGATGCCTGTGTTCTGTACTCAGGTTCCATAGGGACTGAGAAGACTGATGCGTTTGTTGTGTCGGTGCTGGTGTTGCTGGGTTTGAGTGAAGGGTTCGACACTGCAGACCATGATATCTTGTTTAAGAGACTCAGTGCAACATTTAGTATTGATAGTACGGTTCTTCTTTGGTTTTGTTTTTACTTGCATGATCGCGTGCAGTCTGTTGTTGTGAATGGTCCTCTTTATGAAGTCCTCTTCATGGTGAATGAGTCAGGGGCTTCCGCAGGAATGCGTTCTCAGCTCAGTGCTCTTCATAGTTAAGGTTCAACTCCTGTATGATATTAGCAGCGTTCATGATCGCTTCTTTCATAACTCCGCTGATGACACTGAATTGTCCAACAATACCCACCCCACACATTTCCTAAGTTCTCCAACTGGCGTTCAGAATTGACTTACTGATGCTCTTGCCTGGATGACCAGCAATAAGCTTCAATTAAATGCTGACAAAACTGGTGTATCTTGGCTCATCTACCTTTCTCAGTCTTTTAGACAATAAGTTCATTGACGTTGGAGGAGTCGAGGTACCTTTACAAACTTCTGTAAAATATCTCGGTGTGTATCTTGATCGAGCTCTTACCACGCAACAGCACGTTAGTTCCGTCTGTCGATCACCTTTCTTACAACTCTAAAAGATTGCGAGCCACCGATGGCGTCTGTCGGAAAATACTACAATAACTGCTAGACTCGTCTCTCACGACTTCACTGCTGCAGCTCATCAACATCACGGAGGGAGTCTCCAGAAAATGCAATTTGCGTGAATTTTGCTTTCAAAATAATTTTCTGTCCCGCTGTCTACAACGAATCTCTAGGAAATCGAATATCGTGTTTTTTCATGGGTATGTCTTTGCAAAGTCGATTTTCCTGCTCTTTTGAGTGTGTCTTCCGGATGTCGGCCCCTCTCTTCAGCGGAATACATCTTACTAAAGTGGACTACAACTCTCTGTTCCCGCTCGAGAAGTAGCTCATGCTTGACAATGAATTGAGTCTGTTGGGAAATCAGCTTGTTTTTTTTCTTGGAAGTAAATCATCGCGGTGCCGACCCTCAGTCACGGAAACTGAGCTTTCTTCCTCCCCCGTGCGAACAACAAACGAAAGTGTTGATGTGAAGCTGGTTCATGCTAAATAATCTCATTCTTGTATTCTTCACCCTTCAGTAGTCTTGAGTTGCCCGGGGAGTTTTGTGAAGAGTGATAATAAGAAAAGATATTCACTTTAAAATTCAAAATCGGATGTTAAACTCCTCTTTTCCGTTGCTCTTCGGTCAGACAACAAGTGACTAGATGTTACATAATGTCAGTTTTTACTTCAGAACTGTTATCTGCTGAAATCACTCTAATAATTCATTTTATAATCCATAATCAAGACAGGATGACAGATACAGTCATAGTGGGCTTGGATCAGCTAGTTGTTAAGCGTTATCCCAGTGTACATGAAATAAGATTTAGAACTATTTTCCGACAAAACTGTCACATGACTGAGGTAACAAATCTTTCCCATCATTGATGAGTCAGCACTAGTTTTGTCCAATTGTACAGTATCATTCTGACACATCTAAACCGCAGTATAGGACACCATGCTTTGTATGTATGCTTCTGTAAATATATGTATGAGTGTGTACGTGTGCGTGAGTCGCCATCATTACGCGTGCTGGACAGAAACAATAGGTCTCGGCAGTCGTCATTTATTGCACTTTTGCCAGCAATGGTGGGCTGGTCTCCGCGGGCAGAGGTTATTCAAACGAACAGCACGACATTTGTCATTCACGATCATACTAATGGAACAACCCTACATCTTCTTGTCAGCAACTCTCGGGCGAATGAAAGAAAGAGAGAGAGAGAGAGACTGTGTGAGTGATAAACAAAACACAAAGAGTGACAGAGAGACAACAAGGAGGATATAGGCTAGCGAGTGAGCAGCTCCACATTTGTCTGTAACAAAACACTAATCAAAATAAAGCTGTATCTTCTCCTTAGCGTATCTAGGTCAAGTGAGAGAGTGAGCGAGCAATTGTGTGTGTGTGTGTGTGTGTGAGAGAGAGACAGAAGGCAAATGTCGCAATTTCAGTGAGCGCCACCACATTTGTCAGTGACAACCAAACCAATAAAAGAAGTCCTACATCTCTTTCTGGCCAGTGTTTCTAGAGTGAGTGAGAAAGCGAGCGGGAGACAGACAACGAGGCAGCCTCGTTCTCGCTATAGGACAATGTGCGTACACAGAAATTGCTCTGCTCTGTCCTTCCATTTACTTTCTATGCGCTCTCTTCTGTTCAGAAGACACAAATCGATCGAAAGTTTAATGCGAGAAAACAGTCACTGCTTTTATATATATAATTGTGTGTGTGTGTGTGTGAAAGAGAGAGAGAGATTCATTCTCAGTGAAAAATTCGGCATCAGTTATCATTCTGTGATAGAATAGTGTTTGACAGAAAACAAATTCTTTAGAATGAACATGTGTTCATTTACTGTTCGATGGTCATTAGCCAGATCCGTCAATGTGGATGCTAACAGCATTAAATATATATTTCGTGTATATTAATGCTTCAATACTAGAACAATCGACGCGTTTTTCACTTGGATCTACACATCTTTTTTCTGATGAAATTCCTTGCTGATTTAAGCTGAAGTCATTTACTACCTCCATTGCACTCAGCGTCACAAGATCGATCCCAACTACTCACATCTACTAACTGTGAAAACTACTAACCTCATAGATGAGGTGACAAGAGCACTCACCAAGCATCCTGACGACGGCGCGGCGTGGCTGGTAAGGCAGGGCGGTGTGTTTGATGTTGGTGTGGCTGCTGTCATCTGATGAGCCTCTAGCGAGAGGCGAGCTCCGCAGGGCGATGCCAATCATGATGTAGAGGCAGATGATAAGCGTGACTGGGGCCAGGAAAAACAGGAAGGTCGAGATCTGAAGCATAATTTGCAAGCTGCACTTACAGGGAGGTGGATCATTAGAGGAGCGGAATTGCAATAACGGAAAGCTCCTTACCCTGGCACTAGTCTTGGGAATAGACGGTCCTTTATCTGAAATTTGGTCGGATTGAGAAAATTCCCACTGCCCACCCAGTGTGAATATTTTGACATGAGATGTCAGAGAAGATAGTCATCGGAAAAAAATTTGGCAGCCCTTCCGATGTGTCGTGCCACATATACAGTGGAGAAGTTTTGATAACTGCCCCTGGAGACCACTAGGCGGAGAGACTTTTGTAAAACTTTTCTTATGACGGTTACAAGGCTAAGGGACCAAAAAAAAAGGTGTGATTATGCAAGGGGACTGTTTGGTAATTACCCATGATTCGCATCCCTTTCCTGTTTCACGACAAGCACGTTTACAAGAGAAGTAACTGAGAAAAACGTGCTACCCCATGTCATAATCTCTTTACGTGAACGAAGACAATAATTTTGTTTGTTAATCAAAGCGTTTCCTCCAGATGCCACGCCTACTGCAATGCTTATTACATGGTCATTTCCATTTTGTGTCTGCCCGCCATGGACCATGGAAAGGTTTACTGGCTCAAGTTATTATCTCAGACTGGTTACTGAAGTTACTGGTTTCACCGGCCTGCAAGCAAGTTACAGTCCTGATATGAAATTTGTCTGAAAGATTTCTCAAGTCAGGCGAAATCTTCTCAGACTTTTGAATTAAGTTACAGAAAATAGGGAATAAAATGATCTTAGCTGATCTGCCGCAAAAAAAAAAACAAAAAAAACCCACGAGAATTCTGACATTCTTCTGCCGGCTCCGTCTACACTTGTTATTGGAGCTAAGGGCCTTCTTAACCAGACATACCATTGTTTATCCCATGCCTTTGGAAAATTGATAGATGACAACCACGTAAACAGTTAGTTTAAACAAAGACAAAACGAGGAGGAGGTGTATGACAAGAAGGAACAGATAGTCAAGGAGATATCAAGAACAAAGAAAGATAACAAGAAAGTTGGCGTAGAGTGGACAATGAGAGCACTGACTGGTTGCTCCGTGATAACTAACGCTGATGATCGAAGAAGTTATTGACGATCTCGTTAGGTTCACTCCCGTTGCAAAACCGATTTGACGGCGGATCTAACGACGAGACACGTGTTGCTAGAAAGGTCGCCCCGACAGGCCTGACCTGAAGGATTGTGACAGCAGCCATGTGATGACAAGTACAGATGAGGTCAAGTGCTTTTGTGCACAGACACAAGAAAAATGAATAAAAAGAACATGATCATGGCTTACTCTTCGTCGTTCTCCAACTTTCGTTCGTCTGTTTGTTCCCTTGTGAATCGGATAATCAGAAGGTCGAGCTGTTAGTTTGTTTGTCAGAATCTAGGTCTCTCCTTTCTCCTCTTTCTCTCACCCCTCTTCGAAGTCGCTTGAAATAGCCACTGGTTAAATGAAGCATTTATCCCGCTGCATTTCACAGCTACTCTTGTCATCATCATATTCATCATCATCATCATATTCATCATCATCATCATCATCAAAACTTTGCATCTTTCAACCAAGACGTATTTCTGTCAACATTTATTTTGCACAAACGGACAAAAACAGCATTTTTGCACAATATACTAGAATAATACAGTCGTGTGAACCCTTCCGGTTGCTTACTGCGCTAGTTTATAGATGATCCTGCTAGATCAACTTTGTTATCCTCACATCAAGCAGCATTATTTGTATAAATTGTGTAGGACTGACAATGTGTCCGCCTGACTCCAGCTTGTGTGCAGGGCCACGTCAAAGAGGGCGAGTTGATTGATTGTGGATAATGTTAGTGATAACAGTCTCACGTGGAAGGCAGTGCATCCAGATGTCGCAGTGGGACTGACAGTGGTAACAGTGCGTGGCCGAGGTGGGTTTAGAGACAGGGAGGAAAAGCAGCACATTTAACGGGACAGGTCTATAGAAAGACAGGGGGTAGCACGGAGAGAGTGATTGTGAATAGTGGAGACAGATACGTAAACACCATGAGAATGGAAACACAAAGGGAGGTCAGACTGGTGCGTGTAGAAGCAGAAATTTATATCCTTATTTATGTTCACATATGTCTGTGTGTGTGTGTGTGTGTGTGTGTGTGAGAGAGAGAGAGAGACAGACAGACAGAGTGAGTGTGTATGTGAGCATGTTTTGTTGTACGTGCCCAGGAGTGTGCAAATACAGAGAGTAAAACACAAAGGTTAAACATTATGCAGGGACAGACGTTTAGACGACCACTTTCAGAGATATTTCTTACTAAAGAGAGCTCGCTTTATGCATCAGGATTATTGTAAATGTAATGGAAAAGATTATCAAGATGACCCGAGGCCAGTCGAGTCATAAAGTCGTACAAACTGTTGTGAAGGTCGGTTATTGGCACTGACTGCTGTGTCCTAGCCTCCCATATCCCAACAAAAAAAATGTCCGCACAGGAAAAATAAACATACTGACGCACGCACGCACACACACATAAAAACATATAGACAAACGCGTACTCTCATACACAATAACATAAAAAGAGAGAGTAAGTGCACTGAACATCTAACTAAAATGTATGATACATTTATTATAAAACCTAAACAATCTACTTCAAACAACTCCCTTTACATGGAAAAAACATCCAGATATTGGAGTGGTACACAATAAAGAACACCAAGACATAAATTTAACACAAAGAAAGATCGAAGGAAATCAAGAAAGAAAAAAAAAACATAAATCAGAGTTTGGACTAATCAAAGGTAAATGCTCAGATATAATATAAGCGCATTGATCGCCCCTGCCTCTCGGTTGTAATATCTATCTCAGCTAATGTGTTCAGAACTGTTGATGACTTTGTCCTCAGTCACTTGATAACAAAGTGATATTGCAAGTGCGAAGGCGGGATAAGGGCGACTCCTCTTAGAAACACCTGTTAGACTGCTGTAACCTCCAGACACATCAATCTAGCTTCAGTGACAGGTCAACTGTAACGTCCCTCACCTAACCTACCGACTTTCATTTTAGGGCTTCTGAGAGTGACCGTTAACTAACCTCTCTATCGACATCAGACTCCCATCCACTTGCACTGCCTTAGTTTCGAAAAAAAGACCCAGATTAATGAAACCTACTCTCTGACCTTTACCCCACCTCACCCCAACTCCCACAAGTTTTGAGTCGGACAAATCACTTTTACAGTTGCCTGCTCTTACTGAAGTAATAGTTTTAGATAATAGGCAGCTGAAACAAAGTATAACGAGCAAGCGAAGCGAGACTTGATCTCTCTACACCCGGCTGTCTGTCTGTGTCGGACTCTTTCATCTTTGACTGTGCGCTGGTGGAGAGAACATTTGTCAGTAGCTACTATCGTCAACACCTTACTTCCCCAGTGAGGGTACTTAGACACAGGGTGGAATAGTTTGAGACAATAAAGTCATTTTCATTTATTTGAACTTTAAATGTACAGTAACTTACCAACGTGTGGACAACATAATACTGATCATCAAAACCAAAAGCCCATTTGATTAATTATAAGGGTTTTTAGTAAGTAACTAATTTAATGTGCTGACTTAATTCTTTGTGTTTGCTCACCAGATTTTATTACTTACATGATATACGGACAGACACTTTTTATGTGTGAAATGTATGTTCACTCTCTCATTATATTGTGTGTGTGTGTGTGTGTGTGTGTGTGTGGGTGTGGGTGTGGGTAGGTGTGATTTGACGGATATATTTAGAGGCAGGAGATAAAATATTCCTCTGTACATTTCCTTTTCTGCAAGATTTCATTCAGGCAATGAAAACAGCTAATGGCGAAAGATTTATGGCTATTTATTACTGTATATATTGAAGAGTGCTTATTTTCCCACTTATAAGGTTCTCTACCCCAGCAGTTGTTTCGGAATGATTGTCTGCAGCTGTAACACGAATCTTCTACTTCTCTCCAAGCCTGGCAAGGATGCTGGAGCTTACACTGTAAACGGTTGTTTTGCTCATAGGATTGACCCTTGTATGTCTTTACTGACTTAAATACACGATGTAATGTTTAAAGCTAATTGACTAAACCCGAGTCATTTATCTACAATCCTGACAAGAAATATTGGCCTAATTTTTTTGATTTTTTCCTGTCGGCACGATGTTCTCTTTTTGTATCCCTTTCCACCACAATTTTCGTCTTTTATCACCCGGAAAACAGATGATACTAATGCTCCTTGCTTTTTTTATAACCCTTCATTACGACAACTTATAACACAACAGTGATCTCACTCACTCCTTACTTTTTTATGTCTCAGTAAAGGTAACTGAGTAGCTAACGGTCTGAGCTCCGTTTTGTCACCAAGTGCGTACTGCGCATGCGCTGACTAATTGACGAAGTATCCTCGCGCAAGATTAGATCCGATTTGTTCATATAACGAGGGATTACTTATCTTAAAAGAAAAGGTTTAATAAGCCCATTCATATTTTAAGACTTAAAATACTTTGCATTAATGTCCTCGTCTAGCATTGATCAATATATTACAAGATCGACAACTTTATTTGTCTCTTGAATTGTTTGTCAGTCTGTCCGTCTGTCTTACGAGCGAACTTAGCTTGAACGTTACCTGGAACATGAAGGTCATTCGTCCTACCATCCACTTGCTGGGAATGGAACAGACCAGCGAGTCTTCCAGAGGTGTGGCGGTGGGCGGCCACACCAGGGAGTGATAGAGCCTCGTGTGCACGGCGTAGGGGAGGGCAGCAAGGAGAGAGACGATCCAGATGGCCACGATGATCTTGACGGCGCGTGACAGCACCGCGATCTTGTGGGCCACCAGCGGCCTGCAACATCCACCCGCCACCCGCCATGGTCGTCACTTCTCAAACGGCTTGCATGAATATAAGAGACACAACAACTGCATTTTAGGTCTGAACTTATGACTGACTTAAAATGGTCCTAATCTGTAGTATCTTGGTGTGCTGAACACGAATATGACCATGAACAATTTGTATTGGCTCTTGTTTTGAAGATATTTGATATTGTTTATTTTCTATGTTTCACCGTGTAAAGTTATCCAGTAGGACTATAACAGCATCCTAAATAAGCTTAGAATGCATTATTTTCCAATGCAGTGCAGTACTACTGCCAGTTGGCTTCTGAAGTAAGCTGACATCAGCACTGTACTATATAAAGCTCAGTCAGAAAGGCTGAGCATTTAAAATATTTCAAACATCGTGGAATACAGTTTAAGCTACTGTTACACAAAAATGTTATTATTTTATCTATTTAATGACAATACAGAACACTAATGCCTCGAAAAGTTTTGCTATATTTGTGGTGTTTTTGCCAACCAGAAGAAAAGTATCACTTCTCAAGTGAAGAAGGCATATCATCTTTACTTCGGATGCAAGATTAGCAAACAAGACGAGCCTTGGGCCCCGCATATATGCTGTGCTACATGGTCAACACAACTTTCACAGTAGTTGAATGGCAAAAGACCGTCAATGCCGTTTGCAGTCCCCATGGTGTGAGAACCAAGCAACCACACAAATGATTGTTACTTCTGCTTGGTTCCTCCTCTTTCCGGTGGGATAACAAAGCAAAAGAAGTCGAGAAAAGTCTACCCCAACATTCCTTCTGCACTGAGACCAGTTCTACATGGTGAGGGGCTTCCTGTTCCAGAACCTCCAGAAGAATATTCTCTTGATTCAGCTGATGAGGACGAGGGTGAGCCGACCTGTTCTTCTCCTGCTCATTCAGCGTGCAGTAATTCAGATGTTCACTGTGGTGCATCATCAACCCCACACAGAATAACACAGGAAGAACTAAATGACCTGATTCGTGATTTGGCCTTATCCAAGAACAGAATATCCAGCATCCAGCTCTGGCCGAGGCTCACAAAATCTCATCAAAGTAGGCTTGATGCAGAACTTCGTAAAAGCCATGGACCGGACTTCTGTAGTATGGTTAGTGATAAACATGGCAATCGTTTTCACCAAGATATCGCAACAATGGAAAAAAGATACGAGGGAAAATTGTCCACTACCATGGTGGCTGACTACTGGTGGACACTCCCCAGAGATGCTCCCAAACAGCTGTACAAGACACAGGCAAAGAAATCTAAGACGTAGTCTGTGACTTTGTCACGGATCGACCCGTGACAGGGAAAAAATTAGCAAGGACGGTGTAGGAATGGAGTTAGCCCCCTTGTTTGTTTGAAGCAGCAGGGATAGTGCCCCTTGGATGTGCGTTTGGAGAATGGGCTAGAACGCGTGACGTAAATTGAGGTATGACGTGGAGGTCGTCTGCTTAGGGAGTGTGTGAGAACGGGCGGTTAGAGAAGGTTGTGGAAAAAGAAGAGATCGTCTGCGTCCGGAGTATTACGGAGTACTTGGAGAGATCCCCAGTTGTTGTGTGTCTGCTGGAGGATTCTGATAATTGGAGTATTGCGGTGTGTTTGGAGAGATTCGCAATGCTGTGTATTTTAATCATCTGAATAGTTTCAAGGAGGAGTATTACAGGCAAGTGTATATCTGTGAGTGCGTGTGTTCTGACCGTACGTTGACAGTGTGTTTTGGTCATTTGTTTACTTTCTGAGAAACTGTTGGTGTACCCATTGGAAGAAGATTTGGAGAAGGAAGAGACTCTTTGAAAACGGAGGATTGGAGAATGGAGGGTTATATACGTCGTTGATTTGATTCTCATGCTTGATTGTTGTTATATATATATATATAGAGAGAGAGTAACCCAAGTTATTGAGAGGGTGTACCTAGTCAGCAGTAGTGGAAAGTATGTTGATGTGAAATTGATGATATTCTTGACAGTTGAAAAAGTATTCAAAATTGGTTGATTTTGCTGTTTCCCTATAAAGAAAAGTAAGAACCCCGAAATTATTGAGATTTAGGAACACACTACAGGTCTTTGTATTTTGTTGCGTGAAAGAGCACGCGAGGAACGCCGTGCGGACAGTGAGTGTTGTTTGTCACCCGTCTGCACGTCGCCTGTTCCTTGACAGACTTGACTTTTTTACCAGAGGTTAATTACTATTAGCAGGCATTTACTGATGTACACAATAATTACTGCAGAGTATAAAAAACTAGAGCCAATTTTGCACTTTGATTTTCATATTCGTGTTCAGCACATAAAAATTGATAAAAATAATGACTAATTTTATTTCATTAACATGATTTTGTAAATATTTGTTGAGCAGTGTTATTATGAAGCGCTAGATTCAAATAAAATAATGGCTCTGAGCGCATGTCAAATAAGGCGTTACCGACTTAGGTAAATAGAAGAATTAGTAGGTTATTGAGCTTGCACGAAGCTTGACACACTATTTATAGAACTTGAAAGTTTTTTTTCTTTTTATTGTGACAACGGGCAAGACTTGTTTTTTTTTGTTTTTTTTTAAACACAGAGCTAACTATTTAGCCAAACAAAAGCATTAGTATGGCATTAACTTGGATGAAACCTGGCCCAGCCCATGAAAAGCCCTCTCCATTTTCTTGTCTTTTTAAAGAGCTTTAAAATTACGTGTCCTTGGAGACTGAGGCGAAAGATAGCCGCCGTCAGAGGCAGTTTTGAAACTCAGTTCCGGTCATAACGTTTCCGAAGCTTTCTTTATTTAGCCACATTGAGTGGGCGTGGGTGGGGAGCTCCTCCACGTAAATATGGCAGGGTGGGCCTCAGGAGAAATAACACAAGAAAAATAGTTTTTCTCATTTGCTTTTACAGCAGCGCGTGTTCGTGTTATGGCATTTTGAGCGACATCGAGAAAAGCAGTAAGCCCTTGCGGGTGACGCCCCCCCCCTTTTTTTGTCACAGGCCCACCCGTCCTCCCCTCACCACCATGCTGTGACGTCAGAAACGTACTTGCAGATCGCCAGGTAGCGCTCGACAGTGAAGGCTGTGATGGTTAGCACGCTCGCGTACGAGGTCAGCTCTAGGATCGTTTGACGTAAGTAGCAGAAGGTTTCGCCCAGCCGCCACGGGTAGGCTTCCCAGATAGCATACAACTCGGGTGGCAAGCCTGTAACATGCAGAGAGAGGAATTTTGTCACCTTATGGCACATCGAATGGACAGACTGACTTACGCACTCAATCACTCAGTTACTCACTCACGCACTCAGCCTCTCACAGATGTTAACACAGTTAATACTCATGTTGCCAAAACAGTTACAGTCATCGTTTGTCATGTCGGTAGCACACTGTGAAAGTAAAAGGAATTCAGTTTTCTGCTCCTTTCTTTGCGTTTCAGTTTTAATAACGATGTCATTATTTGCTTTCATGTATAGTGGTTTCGTGAGTTTGAGCAGAGACAAACATGCATGTCCATGTGCAAGGGCCTTTAAGCCACACGAGCACAGGCCTCTTTCAGTCTGTTTCATCTGCCAATAGTAATTTAGGTCCAACGACGTGCTCAGGGGCTGTGCAAGCAAGTGTGATGCAGCAAAGGAAGACCAGGTTAAATTAAAGGGAATAAAATACGAAATAGGGAGGAACCGAACTGCTTACTTCCGCCTGGGTAGAGTGCCCACAGTTCATGTCCTTCGGTGACAAACTGCGGAAATGAAAGCTAACGTTTTTAACAGAGAATTATTATGAATAGTTCTTCCCTTCCCTGCAATTTTTCCTGTGTGTTTAAATCGGTGTGTATGTATGTGTGGTTTACACGTCTCTCTCTCATATACATATGTGTGGGCATGTATCTACATTAGAGAGTGGAAAGCGCCACAGAATTAAGTAGAAAAACAGAGATTTCTTTATCATGATGCTTATTCCAACACTAAGCCTGGTATCATACAAATACAATATGGTTCTAGCTCGTGGAACGCTAAGCCTACCATTCCTATTTATCATGTTGGTAATTCCTAAAAATTCTTTTCTTATCTCTCAACATATTACCTACCACCAAGAAATCAATAAGAGCCACAAGCTTCTTCCTTCACAACACTTAACGACAGACCAGTCCTAACCTCCCAGTAGTTTCCAGACGTTTCCCTTACTTAAAGGAACCTAAAATACGGCCATGTTGTTTTCCCCACGCACACAGTCCTGACACTTATTTGTTGATGTGATGCGATGTTCAAATAAGCTTCGGGGAACCTGTTTACATGTAGAGAGATTTTTGAGGCCTGTATCTTGTTTCTTGTTTGTTTGGTTGGTTATTTTGTGCGCGGAGTTTCCTTACGATAATGACATTCTAATTCCATGCTACTAGTCCAACAGGAAGTCTCTAACTTACTTTCTTTTTAGCATAAACAAACATACAAACAAACAAATAAATAAACAAACAAACACATAATTCCATAGTAAATGCTAGAGGAAGAAATTTAGAAAGAGAGAAGAGTGGGGTATGACTTTATCGACTCTCCCCCCATGAGTTTTTAAGCCAGTGACAAGGGGGTGGGGAGGGGTCACCAAAGCAATTACGAAAACTAGATAGCGTCAGGCAGACGTGTGGCGTGGAAGGACATGCACGTGATGTATGGCGCCGTTAAATGAGGCAAAACTCTCGGCTGCAGCATTATAGCTAAGAGCATTCCCCGGCTGCAGCCTCAGAGTTGAACACATTCCCCGACTGCGAGCGACAAGCGGCCAGGCTCCGCGCCGACACTCAACAGCCACGTCAATATCAAGCGCTCGTCGAAACTGACAATTTCAAATTGCCAAAATGAAATTGACGCCGTTTCTGCCAGGTGATATTCCACGACAGAGATGATCTTCATCTCTTGATGGTGAACGTGACAGGTAAATGAAATGGCGTGGCTGAGAAGCTCTAGTCGAACCTTTTGCAGTTTACTTGCATGCGTCCAGTGGAAAAACATTGGAGGCTGAATAAGAGTTCACCCTGAGCTGTGCAGACGACAAGCCGCAAAGATGAATGGTCAAGAGGACAAGAGACTCCTACCATAGTCTCTACTGAGGGCAGTGGGCGTAAGTGATTCACCGAGTCCAGTGCATAGCACGTGGAAGGCTGGGCTTTGCTCTCTCCTTCCGCCGCCATTACTGTACCTCCCTTGATAAATCGGGTACTCACTTCTGCTAAACAGCTGGTGGGTGGACATGTCTGGGCGGGGTGTGGGGAAGGTTCGGCCACTGACCGGAGCTAGCATCGAAACAGTGAGCTTCTGCTCCATATTCGACAGCAACAGGAGACTTGCCTAGGGGCGACTATCATGATAAAACAGTGTGTTCACCTACAAAACTGATAAACAAAGATCGTGCCCCCCCTCCTTTATGAAGGTTGTAGAGAGTAGCATTCGAGGGGCTTCACACACTTCAACGTCAAAGAAACATCCAAGAGCAGCTAAGTCCATCTTACTTGAACTTCGCAGTATCAGTTACATCTGACCTTTCTGGCACTTTCTGCCACCAAAAGGTTAATGTCTGCTTTTATGTCGTTCTTTTGGGATTACTGCAACGCGCGTTCTTTCCCTCTCTTTCGCTCTCTAATCGTCCGTCTCTTCAACCGCCCACTGAAAAAAACTTCAAAGGGCTCAGAATAATGCTGCTTGTATTGTCTTCTATAAGCGTCTTCCGTAGGCAAAAAGCAGACCATGCAACACCCCTCAGCAAGCTTGACTGGCTTCCAGTCCGAGCTCGCATTGATTACATCGCCATACTATACAGCTTTTCTTCTTCCCACCTCACCCCAGTGTATCAGAATTAGCCACTGACGCCTTCCCACCCGAGTCGATCTCTTGGGTCTGCGTTGCCCTCATCTCTGTGCCAAACATCAGAAGGGTGAAACTCGCCAGACGCTCCTTTTCCTTCTCCGGTTCCCTTTTTTTCTTCGAGTTGTCTCTTCATTCAAAGCGTTCAAATCCAGCCTCAAATGTTATCTTTCGTTAAGAAATACCATAAGCACGCGTACTGATTCGCCCACTCGTTTGTTTTTCCTCCATGCACTTAGTTTGGTTGACTGTTGGTTCACTTGTAAACTTTCTTGTGCAGCGCATTAAACTGACATCCACACGAGGAAGTGCTTTACATATTTAATTAGCATTATTATTAATAATAATAGCAGTTTGCGAAATGTGTAAAACGAAGGGGAGAGAAAGATTGGTTTTACGCCAAGCCAGCAACTAAGGTTATATCACGGCAAGGCAGCCAGCCCTGTAAACAGATGCCACATGCAGAGAAAGACCAGCGTGCCCGAGACGAGGTCTGAACACAGGACAGCCAGTCCTCACTGTATTGGTGACAGGAACTAACTGCTGTGCCACCAGAGCGCCCTGAAATGTTTGTGATCTCAGCTATTCATCAAGAAACAGTAAAGAGATAAGCTACTTATACACGATAAATGGTGGTGAATGTTAGTTTGTGTGTACTTTTAGGCCCATGTAATGCTAGGTAAACAGTGTAGCTACTTTACATTCAGAAAATAAGTAAAGAACGAACTAAATTACATGTGGAAGAATACTTTAGCAATGAATCTGACGATATAAACAATGTTCTGTATTTCAAGGAAACAAAAGCCTAGAAGCTTGCGGTCAGCTAGGTTGCCGCAGTCTCCATGTCTTGGGCTCGCGAGCTCAAATCCCATGACTAACCAGACTGGTTCGTTTTCGACCTTCCAGGAAAAATCTGTCGGCTTCAGATCGGAGCTGTCTGCTTAGATGGATGAATCTAAGTAACTTCGTCACGCTTCTCGTTACCACTTCGTTCTGCTCGATAATTCAATGTCACGATGGCATGATACTTCGAAAAGTACAGGTAAGTAATAGAAAAATATTTTGGTAACCATGGGCACTGTCTAGGATAAAATCCAAACAGTAAACCAAAGCACATGATCTGGTGTGGGCAAAACATAGCGCAGGTGTGGCCCACAAGAATGTTCTAAATCTTGTACCGTCGTCAACCTGTCAGCGCCAGCGGTGGTGATGAATCGAGACCTCAATGTCCTCGTTCAGCGCCATCTGGTACCACCGACCTAATAAGTAACGAGAGAAGTTTGACTGTGAAATTTCCTTTTCATCCTATACACATGGCATAAATCAAAACAGATACATCAGTGGCCTGAAAATAGCTGGAACTATCTCCCCCTTCAAGTCATAAACAAAATTGACTCAAACTTTCTCTTCTCTCATCCCTCCATGTGTGCAGAGAGGGGGAGCGCACATGAGAAAAAGAGAGAAAGAAAGAGGTGAACAGAGAGACTCTGTTTCTGTCTTAATAATCCGGACCTTTACATTGCTGTATTTAACTTGTTATCTCCCGATACATACACAGTGCCCAAAATAATAAAAATCATTTAAAATCTCTCTCTCTCTCTTAGGTATTATTATTCGTCTTCTATCTTAAGCTTTCTATAAGTCACCATAAAACAGATACTATTCACAGTGCCTGATCTGCTGGTATATGGATTCCACTGTTACAGTAAACAATAAGACAAACAAATCTCTCCTTGTTTTGAAGCAAGATGTATCTATCAGTTGCAGCTATTTTTGTTAGCATCATCTGTTTGTCTCCACGAAAGCGTAATTTTGGTTTTCCGCTTTCAGTTAAAACCCAAATTTTAGCATGTTCTTTACAAATGCAAAAGAATGACACTATGGATATTTACCAAGTGCATGTGATAGTTCTAATGTCTTTTGGAAAAGGACAAAAAGATTCAGATAGGTTCTTAGAAGTGGATTGCATGACGCTCGTCTGAATTCAGACGAATCTAATCCATAAAAAACATTCAAGTGTCTGTAGAAGACATAGAAATAATCATACATCCCTCTCCTCTTACGTTCTTCGATTAAGAAAACTGTCCAGCAGATGCAATACTGTAGTCTCAGAAATGTAACCTGAGTTGACGATCGCTTACCATAAGATTTCACCACTTAGAGCAAAATGCTCCATCTCCTCTCTGCCTGTCTACCTACTTTTCTATCTGGATAACTATTTCTCTATCTGCATGTCACTCTGTCTTTTTTTTTACTTCGAAAAGAAGCTGAAACTTTATGTCTGTTTTTTTTTAAAAGAGCGATGGGTGAGTGAGCAAACCAGCACACACGTGACTGAATGGCTGTGAGTGGGAGTTGGAGACAGTAATAACCTAAAAAGGTATATTAAATTTACTTGTTTTAATCCAATCGTAAAACAAACTCTGGAAGCTTTTTGTACTTGTAAGATGTTGAATGTGACAGACTGCAGTTTCAGCTTTGTTTGTCAAGTTATTGCAGCAAATAGTTTCTTTTTTCTCTTGCACTCCTCACATGCCTCTTAGGACTGTCAGCAGTGTGTGTGTGTGTGTGTGTGTGTGTGTGTGTGTGTGTGTGCATCCGTGTGTGTTTGGATGTGAGTGAGTGTGCGACTCTGTGTGTGCGCGGGTGTGTCTTATTATTCAGGCTCTTTTTATTCTCCTTCGTTCCTGACTGACGCATTGGCTCTTCTCTCTCTTTTTTTTCTTTTTTCTTGTTCTAACGCTTCTTCTATTTTGACGTCCGTCCGTCCATTTTTATAGCCATTTCCAACGAAATCGTTTTTTGAAAAGTAGGAAACGTCTTTATAATAAGACGGCTTTTTTAATATAGCTGCAAATTTCCCGGGTATTACAAAGATTACATTCACAGATTAAATACAAACCTATTGGAGAGTGCAGTGCTCATACAGCTGCACTGTCATTAGACTAATTTAGCATCATTATGACACTTTGGAAGAATTTTTTAGAGATGTTGTGAAAAAATAAATTTAAAGCACAAGGGTTGTGAACAAAATACCTTGAAGACAAGTTTTTCAATGAAGGTGTGCTTTGTGATCATATGCAAAAAAAGATAAAAGACTGCGCTTTCAATGACCATGCAATGTAAGGAATTTTTTTTTTATTTGTTCAAAACGTCTTTAGACAAAGTTTCAGAAGGTCTGAGCGGGCAAAAGAAGACAAGTCGAGGCATTACTGAACATTAACAGCTATATTTATGGGCAGAGCAAACGATTGTCATACTTCATATTCTCAAGTTTGTTGTCTTGACAAGAAAATGTCCTCCCTGTCTGAAATATGCTTTGATGCAGCATCTCTTAGTGATATTCCAAGTTATCTTTTTTCTGTCTCGCCTGAGATAAAAAGAGCCTTTAATGGATGCAAATCCTGTGTGGCAGTGGCATCGACAGAATCCGATCCCTCCTCACAAATCTCCTTCTTCACCTCCCGTTTTATCAATTCCATCTTTCTCATTTTTCCCTGCAAGCAGCGGCTGTACTAGGCTTCAGCTATTATTACATTAGCAAAGCAAATGATCAGTTACGTGATAAGTCAATACCTACCACCCTGTGATGACGTGGCCTGAGAGAAATGGCCGTTACGTTTTCGAGTTGAAAGGTCAGACGTAAAGGCGGGAGTGCATCGCAGAGCACACTGGCTATATTCGAAGCAAAAAAGTCAGTCAGACGGATAATACGAGCTGGTCACGATTTGGCAGACAGCCTCCATGTCTGTCCCTCGCTTAAAGTCCGGAGACCATCAGGAGCGGATGAAAGGTCTTGTCGGCAGAAGAACACGCCATGGACCAATCAGCCACCGCTTGTACACTCGACACCAAGCACTGTAATCAGGCAGCGTGGAAGATGGATTAGAACCTGCCTTGGTGTATCCTATAGAAAGCTCCGAGGCTTTCAGCTCTTCATGCTGCTTCTTGTGGGTAACGGCGCTTGTCTGCATGTGTTTGTAACAAGGTAAAGGGTCCCACTGCCTTGCAACTGCAATGAACGTAACTGGTTTACTGTGTCTAGGTCACGGTAAGTGGCAGGCGGAGACCAACCCTCTCCTTCGTCTTTACCTCCCCTAAACAGTCGTGACCTAGGCTTCAATCGCTGCACTTGTTGATACTGATATTCAAGGAGTTGAAAGTTTTCAACCAACCGACGACCTGTCTATCTAAAACACACACCCAGACCCACCCACCCACCCCCACACCCCACACGCAAACATATGAACTCAAAATACTACCTCGCCGTTTTACTTGTATACGAAGCCGAGATGTAGAATGTATGTGGAGGTAAGGGAATCAAAAGGTAGACCACAGAGACACTCATCCATTAAGCAATTACCATGCCAGTTGCACTGAGCTGTATAATCATTTCAATCAAACCAAAGTGTTGGCATTTCAATCACACAAAAATAATGTCATTTTAATATTCCCGACAGGCACACACAAACTATGCGTATGCATACATAGGTGATTATAAATGTTCACAGAAAATAATGAAGAAAATAAAATAAACTTGAATTTTCGGGGCTTTTATGAAGTCCAGTGTGTGTGTGTGTGTGTGTGTAAGAGAGAGAGAGAGAAAAAGAGAGAACAAAAAACACAATTTTATTGTTTGTTTAGGCCATGTGGCCTCAACACGCAAAAACTGAGCACGATTCACTCATTTTTAAAGATGAAATGTTACAGTTCAAATCATACATATTGACTGCCTCAGTAAAATATAAATATAAGACAATAGGTGCCTTTATTTAGTCACTAACATACTTACTTTTACGACGCCTAAGCAGTAGTAAAGAGGTCTAGAGCTATGCAAGTAAGGTGGAGTGCTCATTGTCAGGACTGAGATAGTAAGTCAATTAAATATTGCAATGGCAGGTATCTACGTCTTTCGTCTTCAAGCTGAAAGCACTGGAAAAGACCGTGTATTTCGTGTATTTTGTGAAGTATGACAAAGAGGGCATTTCAAGTCTGACACTAAGGCTCTTGTGTAGCTTTGTCTATGGGATTTAAGATCAGAGATTTCCAATCAATTCTAATTAGAGCATCTCTTAAAGCCTTGTTATTAACACAGTATAAATAAGGTTCCACACGACTTAAAATTCGCATAAAGATTAAACAAAGAGCTCTCTGTAACATGACAATGTCAGTCTTGTTTATGACAGTCAACAAGACGTTGCCTAAACACACACAAAAATTTACCAACATTTGCGCACCTTGATTTTTCTCAGTCAAACCCATACATGTACCCATACAGAGCCACACGCACTTCAGGTATCAAAAACGCTTTACTGCTATTATAAAGCTCGAACAGCCTGTTATAAACTTTACATGAAAGTCTGTTGGGGGTCAAGTCTAGTCAGTTAAGGCTTTGGGATGCGTATAAAGAGGAAGTCTACCTGTGTCGCTGTAGACCACATCTTTTGGGATTTTAGAACTGACATTAAGTAGCTTGCTCAGTGTAAAAGTATTGACCGTTTCCAAGATGATTGTTAAGCTCTATAATTTTGATCCGTATGAAAGCAGTGACTTTATCTATCAGAAAGCTTAAGTGCAAAACTCGATTTTCCAAAGAGTTTTAAAAATCTGAACAATCACTACTTTTGGTCTTATTGTCATGTCTCTGAAGTCTGACGAAAATGATAACTTAGGAGTGAAAATAAGCAAAGATATTTATAGGAGTTGACTACTTTCACTGCGTTCTAAGTGTCCATTTTTCTCTGTTTGCTAAGAATCCACCTTTTCTAAACACAATTGCATTAGACTTTTCAATGTTAACTGTCAGGCCTAGTGATTTTGCACTTTTGGAGAGGATATTTAATTGTTTTTGTAGACCGATAACAGTGTTAGACATTATCGCCAGAAAATAATAAGATGAAGTCTCTAAGAGGTATGGATGTAGCTAAATGCCCTGTTTTCCGTTTCCAGCTATGTCTGGGGCTAGTTTATTTATAAAAAATAAAAAGATTAGACGGCTAGTTATTTTGCCTTATTTTAGACTAGTTGTGGTATGGCAAAATTATGAGGGACCGCTTAGGAGCGCACCCTAGCTCTTACGATTTTATAACGGCTGTTATTCGATTTTTCCCGAATTCCTTTTTTTTCTAAGGTTTATCCATAGTTTTGTGTCAGAGACAATCAAAAGCTTTCTGAAAATCTATAAAAGCTACATTTAGTTACTTGTTTTGCAATAGGTCCGCTGTACTATGGAGTATAGCGTAGATATATGGGCAACTACTGAGTGGTTTTTGCAGTTTGTAGTTCACCAACTGCATTAGTTTCGTCAACCCAGTAAGACAAGCGCTTATTTAGTATGAATGTGTATAGTTTAATGCACACATTAAAGAGTGAGTTATTAGGGTCGTCGGTTTTCCTTTTTTATGTAGTGGGTAAATATTGGCTTCCGACCATGATTCTGGAAACAGACCAGAAGTAAATATATGACCAACAGCTTAGCCAAAAGGATTGAATATAGTCAGTAATCCGTCGGGGCTAGCTGTTTTATTACCCTTAGGATGTTTCAATCAATCAATCAATCAATCAATCAATCAATCAATCAATCAATCAATCCTCTTCGTGCTATTTGCACATAAGGCCTCAACCAGAGCCCGCCACTGATGTCGATCGGCTGAAACTCGCTCCAGGCGACCCCATGTCCAGCCCTTTCCTTTCATCTCCCTTTCCACTGTTCTCCAGGTTTCCTTGGGCGGCCTCGTTTTCTTCGGCCGTCTGGAGTCCATCGTAGGGCGATTCTGGAGAGGTCTGCTGTCTGCTGGCGGAGCACATGTCCGATCCATCGCCAACGCCTTCATTGAACCTGCGTGGTGATGAACTCGGTTTCAGTTCTTTGGTGGAGTTCTTCATTGGTGATGGTGTTTGGCCAAACGATGTTAAGTATGCGCCTGAGGCATCTGTTTTGGAAGACGTCAAGCCTGTTACCGATGTTTTTGGTCATCTTCCATGTTTATGATCCATAAAGGAGGGTGCTGATCACATTCGACTTGAAGATTCTCAACTTGGTCTTCTGGCTGATGTTTTTTGCCTTCCATGTGCTCCTGAGTGAGGCGAAGGCTTGGCTGGCTTTCGCCAGTCGGGCTCGAATCTCCACCTCCACATCCCCAGTGTTGGACATCTTTGACCCAAGATAGGTAAAACTGTCACCTTCCTCAATCTCTTCTCCATTTAGTTTGATGTTTTCTTGGACTCTGGCGTTCACTCTCATACTTTTTGTTTTCTTTGTGCTGACCTTCAAGCCAAGGTTTCCAGCTGTTTCTGAGAAGGCATTTGTTTTCTCCTGCATGTCTTCGTGGCGGTGTGACAACAGGGCAATGTCATCAGCAAAGTCCAAGTCTTCCAGCATTGTTGTTGCTGTCATAGTCATGGTCCATTTGATCCCTCTCCTCTCTCTATCGGTGGAATTCTTCATGATCCAGTCCATGGCCAGGATGAAAAGGAACGGCGACAGAATGCAGCCCTGCTTCACCCCACTGCTGACGTTGAAGGGGGCTGTGAGCTCCGTGTCACAGACCACCTGAGATCTGAAATCGCTGTACAGCATTCCAACGACCTGGACAAGTTTCGCAGGGACTCCATAATGCCTCAGGATCTTCCATAAGGACTCGCGGTGGATGCTGTCAAAAGCCTTCTCCAGGTCGATGAAGTTGATGTACAGCGGTGCGTTCCACTCAATCCTACTTGCTGAGGCCGGAGGTCTTTCTCAACGGTTGCTGTCAGTCTTGACAAAACAATCTTGCTGAAGACCTTGCTGGTGATGAAAAGAAGTGTTATACCCCTCCAGTTATTACAGTCTCCAAGATCTCCTTTCTTGGGTAACTTGAAGATGAGCCCTGTCTTCCACGCATCGGGGATCTGTCCTGATTCCCAAACTTGCCTAAAGATTTCAGTCAGCATGGGAGCTGTTACATTCACATCTGCTTTCAACATCTCTGCTGTTATTCCATCTGCCCCTGGTGCTTTGCCGCTTTTCATTGCCTTGATTGCTGCTGTCACTTCTTCCAGGCTTGGCGGGTCTGTGCAGATGTCAAGGTCTGTATCTGCTGGCTGGATGTTTGCGAGCTGAGGGGGGTCTGGCCTGTTCAGAACCGACTCAAAATGTTCCCTCCAGCGCTGTAGTTTTTCTGCCTCTCCCTGGACAACATTTCCGTTCGTGTCTTTCACTGGTACCTCATTGTTTTTTAACCTGTTGTTTAGCTGTTTATTGATTTTATACAGTGTCTTCAGGTCATTTTTTCGTGCTGCTTCTTCTGCTTCATCTGCCAGTTTCTCTATGTAGTCCCTTTTGTCGGTTTTGATCATCCTCTTTACCTCTTTGTTTATTTCTGTATATTTATGTCTGTGTTTTTCCTTCAGACGTTCAGATCTGGTGTTGTTGATTTTCTGCTTGGTTGACTTTCTCTCTTCTATTCTTTTCCATGTCTCTTCTCTGATCCACTGTTCTTTCTTTTTTCGTTGGAAGCCCAGTATTTTCTCTCCTGTTTCCTGTAAGACTCGATTGAAGTCCTCTAAGGTCATCTCCTGTTGGTCCCCTAGTGCCTGGAACCTGTTCTTGACTTCCACTACAAAGGCCCGTTTGGTGGCTGGGTCCTTCAGTCTGCCAGAGTCCACTCTCTACTGACGTGCCTGTTTTCCTCGCGATCGACGTAGCTTCAGAGAAACTGCGGCTATCACAAGAGTGTGGTCACTGGCAACGTCTGCTCCTCTATAGGCTCTGACATTTTGAAGTGAGCTCCTCCATCTTCGGTTGATGATTACATGGTCTATCTGGTTCTTTGTGATCCTGTCTGGTGATGTCCACGTTGCCTTGTGGATGTCTTTGTGTTGGAAGAGTGTGCCTCCAATCAGTAGATTGTTTTCTTCACAAAAGTCTGCCAGTCTCTCACCGTTGTCATTGATGGTTCCCATTGCATGCTTGCCCATGATATGCTCCCTGCAGGTATTGTCATTTCCCACCTTGGCATTGAGATCTCCGGTGATGAGCAACATATCATGCGCTCGGACGCTCTCCGTGGCTGCCTGGAGATGATCGTAAAAAGCATCCTTGTCTTCTGCCTCGGAGTCTTCTGTTGGTGCATAGCAAACTAGCACTGTCAGCTTAGTGTACTTTGAATGGAATCTTGCTCTCAGAAGCCTGGGTCCATAAGGCCTCCATTCCACCAGTGTCTTTTCAGTTTTCCTATTGAGGAGTAGTGCTACTCCTTCAGAGTGTTGATCGTCTGATCTTCCTGAGAACAGGATAGTATGTCCTGATGCTAGTCTCCTTTTCCCTGTGCCGGTCCATCTGACCTCGCTGACTCCCAGGATGTCCAAGTTGTACTTGTCAAACTCCTTGACTAGTTGGAGCAACCTGCCAGTCTGATACAAGGTCTGGACGTTCCAGCACCCCACCCTCAACTTCTGCTTTGGCTTAAGTAAATCCACCATCGGGGCGCCAGCTCCCTCTCGGGTTTGACTGTCGTCCGTCATAAGTCCAGTTACCTGGTGTGTTTCATAACCTTCGCCATCCGTAATGAGTACTCTGGTTATGGTTTCTGTAACGGGTATTGTTTACATGGTGGGGTTGTTAGCCCTACCACAACCTAATTTACCTCTAGGTGAGGTGTCCACCTTAGTCGCCTCTTACGACATGCCTGGCTGGACAGCAGGGACCCTATTCTTACAATGCTCGCTAAGCAAGCATACCCCGGGGTCCCACGGGGGCCTTAGGATGTTTAACTGCGCCATAACTTCCTCAGGTATAATACAATGATAAAATATAATCCTCTCGTTCCACGAGCCCGTACAAGCTGTGAACATCGGTCAAGTTCAGTCTAAAGGAAGGATAAAGAGTGCCACGTCAACTAATACTACACAACAACGATTTCCAGCAAAGTGGACCAGACAAACATTGCAAACATCCAGTGTTAGGAAGAAATAAGCAGAAGCCCAGTGGATAGAGCCAGGCCCGAACAGAAACTCCTACCAAGAGGTGAAGACTCGGCTGTGGCCTTAAGTACTCTAGACATCTGGGTTAGTACCAGTTATGCCATACAAGTGAAGAAGCCAATTTTATTTCTCTCGTGGAATGTTGATGGTCTTTCCAAAATGACAAATAGCGACTTTATTTCATAGATAGCCAAATTTGACTTTATATACTTCGTTTAAACTTGGATTTTTAACTGCTTCGAGAGCAATCTGTTTGCGTCTTATAATTTTTTTGTACTTCCCTCTTAAAAGATTTGTCTACCCAGGGTCGCGGATTAGGGGGAATAATGCTTTTAGTAAATAAAAGGTTGAGTGGATCTATCAAACAAACCGAAGTGAACTCCCAGAAGTCTCTACTTGCTACCGACAAGCAGCAGAAATTGAAGTGGTTCGATCATCTCGTCCAACTCAGTGATAAGACCGAAGCTGTCCTATGCTCGAGAAACAAAAATCAATCATCTTTCGTCAGTCCACCCAAGCATTTCAAGGTGGATGAAACCAACATCGTCTTTACGTCGTCCGTCTGATCTCTGGGATTCATTGTCACTGCTGACATGACTCTTGATAAACATGTTACAGCTGTCTGTCAGTCTGCCTATTATGAGCTCCGTAAGATCAGCGCCATCCGCAAAATTCTCTCTACACGCACTACTAACACTCTTGTCTGTGCGTTTGTTCTTTCTCGGCTTGATTCCTGCAACTCCTTGCTGGCAGGCTGCTCCTCATCCCTCATTCAGAGACTCCAGAGAGTACAGAACTCCGCTGCACGTCTGGTGCTTAGAGCCATGAAACGGGATCATGTCACTCCTCTCTTTCGTTTTCTACGCTGTTATCTATAAAATGTCCATGCTGTGCTTTAACTTTTGTTCAGGTTCCTGCCTTGATTATTTCTCTGAACTTCTTTTCTCCTGCTTCCCAGCCGCTATTCTCCGCTCTTCTTGTGATGATCTCACTATTCATATCACCAAAACAACATACGGTCGCAAGATTTTTAGTTACTGTGCAGTGGAACTCTCTCTTCCCTTTCATATTCATTTATTATTAATAATTACTATTACATGACACTTTTCCGAAGACGGTGCTTCAAGGTTACGTTGAAAGTGGTTGACGTTGTGGCAAACAGAAGAAAAGCTGAGTGACTAAAGTGAAGGAGTGGACTGGATGTTCACTGGGGGATCTTCACCTTTGCTGCGCTCCTTCGCATCTCCCCTACGACTGATACCGCCACTCCAGTTTCAGGATAAAATGAATGAATGAATAAATGCACTTGTATGTTTGCATCCGTTGGTTGCTTAATTGTTGATTGTTTTTCTTTCTTTCTGTAAAAAAAATGTCATTTATGTTTGTCAAGTGCATAGAGCCTAGCTTTTAAGCTATTATTATTATTACTACAAAGAGTTCGAACGAGAATACAGGAAGTGCTGAGCGCAGCGATAAACACCTACCTCGGTAAACAACATTTGATTGTTCCCGCTGCCGCCTGTTGCACACTATTTCTTCGCGAGCTTTCTGGTGACCTGAGTGCAAAAAGGCCATAGTTCTTCGTCAGCAAGCTCTGATTGATCCTTTGTCCACCTCCCTTTCATCGTTTTGATTCTCCATCGCTTTCTGCAGTCTAAAGCCTCTTCCCAGTTCACTTTGTTCACAGCGACGACCTCGGCTGGTTACAGGGGCCGGCACGTGGACATCGCGACTCCCTGTCCTTTGATCGTGCTCCCAAAGCACGTGCAGGACAGAAAGCAATTTCGCGCTCTTCAGCCGACCTGTCCCGCGGGGTCTTTCTTCTAGAACCGTTGTTCGTTCAGATGGTTCTTAAAGCTGCTTCTTCTCTCCGCCAGCTCCTACAAACCCATTGTCATTCAATCAGCGCTAGGTTAGAAGCTGGTCTGTTCCAGCAAGAACCTCAACTGGGTTTCTAGTCCTGCAATTTGGGCAAAATTAAAGACTGGTCGAAGTCAGGGGTCAAAAAACAATCTGTAGTCAAGCCCCATTTAACGGTTGCCATTTCTTTTTCTTTCTTACTTTTTTTTTTAAATTTCGAGGACTGCTTTGGGTTCAGCTACGTTACTAAGCACGACTGTCTGACAGAGACTGTCCTTCAATGTCCCATGGAGAGAGGTCGACGCCGAGGTGGTCAGACGAAGAAAGTGCATACAAGCATGAAGGAGAGATCTGGTTGTCTCGCCAGGACCTGCTCTCTATCGTTCGTGGTAGACCTGAGTAGGCGGCCTTGTCAGCCCCCGCCTTTATCCCGACGACCAGTCCCGACGCGAAGCCGGTACCAGTCAAGGGATGAACAAAAGAATAAATGGATGAATGAGTTGTTTTATTCGAGTAACAGTTCCGAACTCCTAAGCTCTTTCTCCTGGACATTCCCCACGACATACCCCGCCCCCACTGCATTTCTCTAATATCTGCCTTAAGATCAGGTCTAAGTTAGCTGATATGTTTGAAGACTGTTTATCAGACATCCAGACGAGTCCTCCCGTGTGGACACTTTAATAATAAAAAGGGAGCCTGTAAGATTTTGTGTGTAGTCTCCTTTACCCATCTCCCAGGCACATCTATATGTCGTACTTGTTTTCAATAATCTTTGTCTACAAACAGCTGTGATACTAGTGCGGGATATTTGTTAAAGTTATTTTGTCAACTAACACTAGGGTTATGCTAATCTTTTTCTTCTTTCTGTCTTCTGCGAATGTTCACACTGTGATACCGGAAACTTTGACAAAAAATGATAGTCCCTTAAGGAGGTAAAAGATCACGTCTCTAACTGATCTATTTTTGGGTCAGGTCAGTGTATGTGGATAGTAATGAGTTGTACAAAACTACATGACAATGTTCAACTGTTCTAACAAGGACAGAGCATTAATAATGTCCAGAATCTCCACTGTGTAATTTCTTACCAAACGTGTTTTCACAGGTTGGACTGGATTTGAATGTTATAATAATGACTTGCTTTTCCCTGACCAGCTGATAGGTATCCCTGCTTCACTGGGGCCATTCGTTACTTTTTATTACGTTCTTTTCTTATTGGTGATCTATTTATTCGATTGTGATAGCGTCCTCTGCAATTTTTAGTCTGTCAGCGGCTTTGTTGTCATAAATGCTGCCATGGAGTGAAAACAAATGCATAACTAATGACACCAACTTTTTTCTTAAGATTGTAAAAGGCTCTATCATCCATAACTCAGATGAAGACTCACTATAGACTGAAGTTATTAAGCGATAACAAGACAATATCAACACACCAAAGTTGTCATCTTTGAAAACGCCCTCTCAGATCAGAAAACGTTTTTCACAATTTCCAAAACACCAACAGTAATGCACTTACCACAGTAACCGTCTTTAAATGTACCAAGCCTTTGCAAATTTATATCTTTTTTTCAATGTTAAGCACATCTTTGTCCTCAAACTGAGTTATTATCAGGCGTCTATAAGCACAAAAAAGCAATAGAACAACACAGCCCATCATTCTGCCTTGCATCTTTCCTCTCAAACGTCCTAATATGTTGAGCCGCTCAAATTTTCCTTTTTTTATATTCCGTTTTCAGCATCTGCCAAGATCTTCACTCTCAAACTCACACAAAAGCTGACTAGTCTCAGATGCCTGTTCTGAACCATTTCATCTGCATAAACAGGATTACATAGAGCGAGGCTCGGGATTACGCGCACTGACGCTGAGAATTAAGTGCGGTCATGATGAAGACTTCATGTCAAAACACGCTTTTACTAGTTCGCCGTGGGTTTGGGAACACGAACTGTGTGAACCTGATGTTACTCAACAAACTAGCCACAGCTTTTGCACGAGTAAACATGCGTTTACCGCACAAACATGTTTATCGTACGTAAACATATTTTTCTTTCGCATTTGAAAAAGCTTACAAAGGTGTCTTTAGAAGGCTGATCAAACAAAAGTATGATTGTCAACAGTATGTACACGACCAAAATTATATTAGAGTTAGATAAAGAAATTCTGAAGACATAGTCTGTTGAGTGTAAAATCTGTTTTCTTATATTTGTGACAACACCGACACTACCAACATCATTAACTTGCCACTGTCAGCAAACCAAATCCCACCGGAGTCGACAACAAGGGAGATCTCCCAATCCCAGGCGAAATGCGATGTGAAAGCATTCCACAAACATAAAAGAAAGAGGTTAAGCAGTTCAATAGAAATACGGAGAAAGGGTAAACAGTCTTATACTTTAACGCACAAGTTTTTTTTTTTTTTTTTTTTTTTGGTATATCCTAAATTGATTGCTGTCTGAGCTTTACTGGGTTTTTTTCTAGAGGTTCAAGGGTACACACCGGACACCCGTGTGTTTCTCATCTAATTATGTGTTAGATATCAAGCAGGAGTAGACATGATACTTAATTCATCAAACTACATTGTCGCCATTAAAGAACAATTGTCCTAGTCCTTATAACGTCTCTTCTTCAAAACACAGCATCTAAACATATACGCTTAACTTATTTGTTCTAAACTCTTTATTTATGAGAACATCAGTTCATTGTATTTGCATAGGATGATATGCAACGGTTGTTGGCATACTATTTGCTTCGAAATTAACAAGAATTATTAAAGGTTTGAGACGAATTCATTGAATGGCGTGAATGGCTAGAATGATACCAGAATTGTCCCTCGTATATCAATAAAATGTGCGTACGAAACTAGGCTAAATTACTTTTTTTAAATTACAGAAGCATTAAAACAGGGGATCTATAGTTTACATTTTAGAAGCAACAGACCTGCTTTATAAATCACTGTTCAGCTGAACAAAAAAGAATTCCATCATGCACGTATAGACATTAAAAATCGAAAAGACGCCTTTGAGGTCAGAAAGGAAAAACTCATCTCCTGCTTATTTTTAACTGTAAATTGGTTTTCGGTCGTCAGCAGTAGAAAAGAAAACTTAACTTTTATTAATTACAAAATCCGAATGGGATTTTAAAATAGTTTGACTTGCCCTAGGAATAAAAAGAATAAAATGAATATACCAACAAAGAATAAGAAACAAATTCTCCATAATCACAACGGAAAAACGTAGTGCCAACAAGATTACACTAGATAATAGATTTACTACTAATTTTGTAAGCGGAGTGTCAACAAAGATCGGCATGTACGTCGGAATAAAAGACCAAATAAAGCTGATGAAGATTGTCATCAACATTTTTGCTTACAGATGACGTCATACGTATTGATCATGCAAGTGTTTCCATCTGTAAACACATCAACAAACACTTTTTAGACAACAAATCATATATGATGAAGTTTACCAGAAATATAATATAATGTTTCCATTAATAGATACTTCTCCTTTGTGTGTCCTAGTAATACTCGATTATTTGTGTAGGGTCGAGAGGAGGGATACCAGTGAACTTTTGTTGTTACGTTTCCACGGTCATGATTGTTACTCTGGTCACATACATACTGGACAGGCTTTAATCTCTGTCAAGGACATGCGCACTAGTATTTTCGATGCCAAATTTCATATGCCCAAAAACAAAAATAGAAAAAAGTGGCGCCTTGCTGTCTGTACAGGAGTTCTAAAAGATTTTCTTGCTCGCCATCTGATATTGCAGGAAGACAAATACGTGCGCCATAGATTTTTGTTATCAACGTTGTGACCTCGACTTTACTCTGAGCATGCGCACCAGCTATGAAAAACATGTCGGGGGGGGGGGTCTGCACCCAACGGCGTTAAATTAGCTCCATTCGTTATCCGCTGTCGATGGAAGCTCTCAAAACTCCCGTGTTCTCATTTGTTCTCGCACAGTTTCATTACAAAGTTCACTTTGGGTGTCCATACAATGTAACAAGCTTTGGAAAGTGCAGGAAGGTGTCTCCGCCTTTAGGTTCAAACTAACAAGAAAATCAAACCATTTGCTCGGTCCTTACTCTTCATCCATCGACTTCTGAGTCAATCACGTCCTGAGACAGCAGGCAGTGTGGGTTTGGTGTGGCCTGGGGTCTTCGGTGTGTTAATCGTCAAGTGTGTGTGTGTGAGAGAGAGAGAAAGAGAGACTATTTGTGTGTGTGTGTGCGTGCGTGTGTGTGTGTGTGTGTGTGTGTGTGTGTGTGTGTGTGTGTGTGTCCAAGTGTTTACGTGTTTTCGTGCTCACACATTTACGTTTCCCTGCATTTTTGCTGCACAAGTGCACGTGATGGTGGGTGTGCGTGTATGGCTGAATGTATGAGTGTGTGAAGGGGTAAGTGTGTGAGTGTGTGAGTAACAGGAACGTATTAAATTATGTTGGGCTGGCAGAGCGTAAGGAGGGGAAACTATGTAGCTTTTCAGTACCTCGCTATGATGTTGCACCTTTATAATGATTTAATATACATGCTTATTTTCCCTTGTTAATATTTCTTCAAAAATAAGCCCAACTCGGCAACTGACTAGAACATAGTAAAACACTTTTGAACTTGTGAACTTCAGTCTTTGATGTCATGTGATGATCATTCCCAGTAGAGTGTTACTTTAAGCAGGAAGGATGAGATGAGGATGTTTGACATGCTTGGAAGTGGCACATAACATCCTTCACATCCCTCTGCCTCAGGGGGGAAATAAACGCGAGGTTATTATTTCTCGTCTGCTGATGCTCTTCACTTTCTTGTTCAGTGGACTCATATTTTCGGGTTTTTGTGGGGGGATGATGTAAAATTATGTTTCCTATTATATAATATCGCCACATGGTCATACTGAATGCTTATATAGTGTTGCATATGTAGAGTTTTTCGTGAAATGCAATATTTTCATCGTCTTCGTATGGTGAAATCTCACGTTGCTAGCCTTGTAAAGACAGGAAGGACACAGGAAACTGCAGCGGTTCTCGTATAAAGAAAAAAATCAGAGAATCGGAGAAAAATACTGCAAGACAAAGTCATCGAGCAAAAGATGCTCAAACGCGATGTCAGGTGTTGAAATTGTTTTCCTGGTGAGAGAAATGAGAAATGGAAAGAGGAGACAAGCAATGGTGATATCTATGGGGAATCAAGCGCGTCACTCAGGGTTGGCAGGTTTAAAGCTCTTTTTACATCAACAGGAAATTAGGTGTGGGCGTGAATTCTTAGAAATAAAATTGCCTCCGTGAAAAGGACCGAGAAAAACAAAAGCACACGTACTTTAAACATTCGCTGACATCCTAGCAACGAACACAACTGAGGCTGATCTGAAAATCTTTGAGTGGTTTGAATTTCACGACACGAGTTCCTACCTTTTCATCGGTTACCTAATGAAAACGTGACTGCAAGAAAACAAAAACAAGGAAGCAGTTAACTTTTTGTTTGTTTAACTACGCGTTGAAACTTTTCAGGCCATCCTACCTGGAGCAGGATAGGGCTGTCCTACCTTAAAACCCACCTGTGTTTCGTTGTAAACATTGTTCTGGGGAGAGATTCAATCAAGCATGCAAATGACTTAGCATATAAAGGACAGGCCGCTCGCGTGGACGGTCAGCATGATTCGATGGCATGGAATCCATGAAGACCCATCATCTGATCGTGTAGCCATCATGTGCAGCTTTGGCGCGGTGAGCGTTCAAGGGAGTGGGTACCTACCTGCCTCGCAGATTGACGAAGCTGGTTTTAATCATGAAAATGCAGAGACATTAGAAGTAGATGAATGTTTTCAACACGACTTCGAAAAAGCACGTTGCGCAAAGGTCAATGTGTGGCAACCTATATAATAGTGTACTTAGATGACCACAGTGTACAGAGTGTTTATATGCAAATATGTCCGGTCTTTGCCTGGACTTTAAAATCCATCATGCATGAGTGTTGCGTTTGAGCTGTTAGACATCAGCATGCATTCGATCGTCGAAGCTCGTTTAGAAAGCTAAACTGCGCAGAAGAACGCGCAAGCAGACCAGCAAGCACGTAGGCAAAAGAAGCGGATGACTACAATTAACAGCGTTCAAGAGAAGAACACGTGCATAGAGAACCAATAGCTGTGTGAGAACTGCAGACCAATAATCAATGCAGTCAAGCTGAAAGCTTTAACTGGAGAACAATGACAACGGCACGTGCACATCATCGAAGCCGAGGAAGCGCAAGGAGTGCAGCGAACCTTTAAATAAAAGTATAAGAAGTCTTATGGCCGATGGAGGTATGGACAGGCTCAGGGGATGTCGTGAGGAAGCAGGGAGTCCTGCACAGCAACCTGCGGGTGCTTCGAAACTGAGCAGAAAATGGAGCTGTAATCTGTAATTAGGGTCGTCGTAGTCGACCTCTAGGGCTGCAGTTAGCCAACACTAAATTCATTTAATGTACCATTAAATCTATTTCGGGAGCCAGTGTTGGAGGAAGAAAAGTCTTGTGAAGGGCGGCTAGAGGAGAATATTTTAGTGCTGGTCACGTGGTAAGCTACGAAATCAGACCGAGCTTTAGAAGGGAAAGTAGATGCAAACATTGAGTTATTACTTTGTTATTACTCTGCTTAAGCCATGTTGGATATAGTCACTAACATCTTAGTATCATAACAGTTATTACTGCAATTATTTTTGCTAGAATAGGGCCCTGACTAGGTTCATTTAATTTAGTACTTATTTCAGTCTCTTCTCTACATATAAACATTTGCATATACACATGTGAAAGAATAATAAACATTACCAATACGTTTTACAATTGTGTCAAACTATACCACAGTTAGATATAATTTATCAGATAAATTATTTCAAAAAGCTCAAAGGTTATTTTGCGTGCCAAACATACTTTATTCTTGTTGGGGGGGGGGTCTGGGGGAGTGAGTGGAAAGGGGGGGCCGTATTTCCTTCAGCTTCTTCCGTGTATCGACCACTTTGTCATTTGGCAACTCTCGGGGCAATTTATATGCTAAACCATTTCAACTGCTCATCTCATGATTAACGACAGTCACCTGATGGATGACTAAGCATTGTCTCGCTCTCTTCTGCAACATTGCAAACGGATGACACAGCTCGACAGGGCAGGTTTTAATCATCGCTCACTTCGCCGGCATCCATGTGCACCAGGAAATAGGGACAACATTCCCCACAGATTGATAAAAAGATAACGTCGGTGCGTACACGTGTGACAAAGAAATAAAAAAAAGATAAAGAAAGCACATTGTACGTTGCAGTTTCAGCTCTCGTGATATATAGTACAATAAAAAGGAACAAGAGTAGAGCGCCATCATCTACCGTCTTTCCACAAGCGTGCAGCTCACGTGCCTGCAAAGCCAACGGTCTTAAGAGTACGTATACGTGCAAACACCACTTACCCTTACAGATTTTAATTGCATTTTTTTTGCGCATGCGTACTAATGCAAAGACAGGAGTCAGACATGTGCGTACTGCTGACCGGTCGCAGACATAACAAAACTTGTTTTGCAAGTGCAAAGACGATAACGTGTCCAGATGCTCTACTTACCGAAGAAGAGAAGGAGGAGATCAGACACAGCGAGGCTGAAGAGGTAGTAGTTGGTGGTCGTCTGCATGCAGTTGTTTCGCGCGATGACCACGCACGTGCAGATGTTGCCGACGAGACCGGAGAGGAAGATGAGAGAGTAGACGAGGGTTAGGATGACGGCGGACACCAGGTCCTTGCTGCGCGGGCCCAGGTGGTCCAGCAGGAACTGCTCCAGCGTCGTGTTCCACGTCACGTTGACCTCCTCTACCATCGTCGAGTCCTCCATCCCGTTTATTGCCAGACTGGCAGTTGACGTCTATCTATAGATTACTCGACGTGACCACAACACCACATTTGTTGGGAAAACATTACAGATGTTCTTGTTTTCTAATTTTCTTAGTACAGTGTTCCCCCTATCAATTGGTTATCTCATTTCAGAGACAGCAAACACGTTTCTTGTGTGATCTCTGCAGGATGGTATAAGCTTCTTCACACGCCAGTCACTGACGTATTAATCATGCAATAACAAGTCTTGTAGGCTGACATCACGTGTGTCATAGCCTGTTATCGCTAGTGTCACAGACCGACACCATGCATGGTACAGTTAGATACCACTTGTGTCAAAAAACGGACAAACTGACATATTCTGTTTCTGATATCGCATATTCTGGAAGTATAAAATTCAAAATGATCTTGAAACAGTCAGTTTCAAGTTTTTAGCAGTTCAGTCGTGGTTCGAGAAACTTCTCTTATCTGCTAAAAGTCTGTATCTTTCCACTGTGTGGTCTATGGCAATAATTACATAATTATAGTTACAACGAGTTCATAACACTTTGGCGCAAATACACTCGTACTCTTTCACAATTTTGCTACACAGATGGCTGACAGCTTCCGAGAACTCTGCTTCTTTATTCGGCATGTGATCAGTCTGCTTGCTTGTATGTCCAAGCTCATGCTTTTTCGCTCAGTCTTCAGCACCAAAACTTGTACAGGAAAATCACCTCAGCTCCCCACAAGATTTCTTAGATGCCGCAATACTTATCAAAATCTTACAGGAGACCCAGTAAGTCATAACTACCGGAAACTGTATCATTCAATGTGTTCGTATTGCCTCTACCAGTCAAAACGCTGCTTCATGCGAGTGAAACACCAATCACCAATCACCAGTTGTCCGCCTGCAATCGTTCCCATTGTCCTCTCGGAGTGACTCTTCACGCGGTTTGAACTAAAGAACAAGATGACTGATTCAGTCTGCACGGCAAACTCTGTTGTTATTCTCTGCCTAAGTTACGGCAGTCGCAAGTGAAAGCAGCGTCATCTCATGGTGTTGACAATGTCACGTGATGCAGTGATAAGCGATTCAGTCCTCGGTCTTGAGGGCTGCAAGTAATTTTTGCTACGATGCCGCTATTTCCATTCTTTGTAAACTTCTCGCAAGGTGAAGAACTTCAGGGACCTGAAAATAATTTATGACACAAATATCAGCGAAACAAGTCTTTGTTTTTTTTTAAAATAGAGACCCTATTTAAAATGTTTCTTAATATGGGTTCGTGTTTATAAAACATCCTTTTATTATCTATTAATGAACGCCTGTGAATCTATGCATTGACTCGGGCAATAATGTATGAATGGACATATATATATATATATATAAAGAAAGTTTTAGATGGATCTCTTTTGTTGAATGTTCTCTCTGTTTTATTTGTATTTGCTGCACGAAAAACAATATTACACTCATGTTATTTTTTCCGCTGTTTGTAAATATTCACAGGATGCTATGTTTACTGAACATAACCAAGTTCTTATAAATTCATAAATACCTGACAGTTTTGCGTTTGCTGAGTATTGACAGGATTCTTTGCTGACTGAACACTCAATGAACATTCAGAATCTCCCACAACTTAATCATAAGCCCAGGCGAGTGCGTCACAGTTGTCGCCTAATTAATTCCGTCCATGCATAACGTGCTGTGTGCGTGCATGTTTAGTTATATTTTTGCAGATCAATTCTTTTATGTATGCTTAGTTCTGTCAATGCACTCTTAGATTACGTGTGCATCCATAGCCATTATTTCTTCTTTATACTTGTTTTCCCGCAAACCATTAAACTGCACTACACAGGTGTGCTTATGTAAACAAGCTTTGGCCAATAATGTATAATGAGATCGCGTCCGCTGTTCATAACTGCTTGTCCCCATTTCTTCTGTTCTGCACACATCTTCCTCTTTGTAACCACCATGACAAAGAAAACAGGTTGGTTTGATAATTCAGCTAACAAATAGGCAGTGCCTATTCTTGCATGACTGTCACGTGACCACAACCTGTCTTTCGCAGCCGCTACTCTGCATTAATGAAGTTAGTATACTTAGTTCTTATAATTTTTCTCACTGTCCATTTGCTTTGTTATTGTCACACAAGGATACATCGACACATATACTAGAACTAAGGGCTTAACTTTGTATTTTGAACTGTTTTACATTAAAGAATGTGGAACGAACGCTTTCCTGTACGTCCAAGATGACGATAAGGTTCGTGATGGCTGTTAGTTTTTTTTAAGTCATTTCCCTCCAACTTAAGTCAATACAATTCTCCTTGGCACTCTTTTTCTAGTGCGCATTAAAGTCTCCAAAAATACTTTGTGCAAAAAAACTGTGACTGCGGCCAGTGACTGTGGCCAGTCTGTCTTTAATCGTCCTTCATGACCTCCTTTTCATCAGCTCTTTTCTCAGTGACGCCAACAGCTAAGCAGTAAGCACGCGCAGTTATTTTCACTCGGTTTGCATAATGCTCAGTGGGAAATTCGTGAACCAACGGAAAAACTGCTGACGACTTCATTTCGATTCTGCCTCATGAGTTCCTCCCTTCTGTCCTCTTTCAGATGTGAACAGAGGTAAAAGCGCGCTCTTTTGCAAGAAAGAATGACCTAAGACCTGAATGCAGAGAAATGCTTGTAATGAAAATTGGATCAATCCATTACTGTCCACGGTCCGGAATGGCTCGCTTGACATTTGTGGTCAGATAAGAAAAGGTTCAATGTGTCTGTCGTAAATCTCATTTCCAACCTGTATTGCTGTTAGGCGCTCACTTTTCTTCCTTCAGAACAGTCTCGCCTAAAGGTCTAATAAGACATTCGTCATCCTGGAACTTAGTAATTACATGACTGCGTTTATCTGGCCACTGTGTCACCCGTGTTACTAAATCAAAAGGCAACAAGTTTGAACGTAAGTGTGTTGACCAGTTATATCTCGTTTTGTTTTGTTTTGTTTTGTTTTGGGTAGAGATGACATACGGACGTATTTCTCGAGAACAAAAAGCACCAGAAGTCAAAAGCAGCACTGGAAATTTTGTCCAAAGATATTTTGTCAAAGATATAAGTATCCTTGGTCAGCGAGTATCTCATTATTGTTCACAGGTGTGTGACATAAATACCTGCCGTGTTTCAAATGTATCCTGCACCTGGTTGTTATGGGAATTGCCAGCGTAGCTGGAAGTTCAGATCTTAGCAGAGTGTTCTACTGTCAAATCATATCCCGAGTCCTGCAAAGGAAAGAAAGCAGGGTGAGGCTGATTTAGACAGACAGACAGACAGAATAACAGAGAAGCAAATGGCAGAGAGATTGGTGAATGGATTTATGTGTTTCTTACGACATTAATGAAGGTTATATTTTCTTTCTCTGTAAACAAGTTCAGTCATTCCTTTGCCACTTCCGTTTTATAACATTCTTTCTCCAGCTGGTGCAGACCTTAATTTGACCAGAGTAGCGGGCCTTAGGAGTTGGTCTTCGTTGATGGCTCTACGAATCGCCTTCACTCGCCTGACTACTGCTCATCTCTAGGTAATCGCAGTTTGGTGGCAACAATATACCGTGGGAACGATTTTCTTCGAAACGATTTATGTCTGCCTGCAAAAAATTCGGCCACGGTGATTTTTCCATTTAAGTGCAACCTTGTAGATTATTCTAATCGTGACAGTAATAACTCTCCAAACAAACACATTCATTCACACATGCGCACACCGATGCCTATTGACTTGTTTTGACGTCATTTCCGTTACCAGAGCTGTTGACTAAAAATATTTTAGCATTTCTGCTACTACCTTTACCATCTACTTGGCATTAGTGATTCGCATCACTGAGCTGGAAAATGAATAAAACTGTGAGAAATCTCTCTTCAGGAAATGTTACCGGATTCTCTCCGAAAAAAATATGTTTCGCTTCTTTTCTTGACATATGGCTGCCAGCTAAGTGGCAACATTCCCGACACGTCTCTTGGAGCGTTTGGCTGTGGTACTGAGCTGTCAGAGTCAGTCTGGCATCGACCATCTTTCGATCTTCGTAAGCTTTGGGGTCCGGATATGACGTAGTGATGTACTAACTACTTCCTTTTAAGCCTGCAATCCACATGGAGGCTATGCTTTATCCGCTGAACGTGTCCATCTTGTAGCGACGCTGATTCCGGCTCAAATGCAGACAGTGAAGGGAAGGCTAGCAACAACGATTGCTCGTATATCACACTGAATTTGCATCGACCGGACATCAGCAGCAGCCTCGTTCTGGATCCTTGTGAAGAGACAGATGTATGAGCGGGGTCGGACACTCGTTGCTGGAGAGTTGCAGTCCTTGGATGATTAGTCTGACCGGTAAATCAACTTCTTCGTCACGAAGTTGTGGCTTCTTCGGAGTCAGTGGTGGGGTTGGTAAGGCCAACAGTCAGTAGTGAGGTTGGTAAAGTCAACAGTCTCCTGACAGCTAGACGGGGGATGGACTCTCGTGCCGTCTCCACATCTAGCGGAGCTGCAGGGTGTATTGCTGTCCTCATTTCTTTTGCGTCCTGCTCATAACCGTCGGTATTTTACCGATGGGTTAGTTGCTTTAGCTTGATTAGGAACTAGCGGATAAAGTTACCTCGACAAACTAGTTACTGATTTAAGAGCTACCAGTTAACCAGCTACCAGTTAACTATCGGTTAAACGGGATTTTCCAAAAAGGATGAAAACGTGCATGTGCTGTTTAGTCACGTGCAAAAGCGTAAAGCCTAAAACAGAAAGTAGAGAAATAAACAAGCCGAACAAAAACTTGAAAAATATCAAACACCAAAACAAAAAGCCAGAAGCCGATCCTCAAGTGGAGAACTATCATTGTACAGCATTGTTATCTTATGACAACATGTCACAAACGTAGCCGGAGAACAAGAAGAGTTAGGTGGGGCTCTGTTGTACAATGAGTGGACCGTCTTACCCTTTCCTTTTGCCCACGTGACCAAAGTTGCAGAACGAGAACCTTTAGAGCAAGCAAGGACCATGTGACGCCAACAAAAGCCTCCCATCAGAGGAGAAAAAGCAGAGGGAAGAAGAACAGACCCCAGCCACAAAGAGAACAACAAACAAACACACACACAATCATTGAGATATAGGGCTAAAAATAGCTACATCGGGTAACATCCCTCCAGCAGCACGAGAAGAACCAGCAGCCTTTACATAAATAAGCGTAAAACTTACACTTGTCAATCTTACAAAACATGATAAAAGAAACAACAATATGAATGTATAATTATAAACACATGCATCTCAAAAACTCTTGAAGCAATAAACGTGAAATAAATACATATATACCTGAACTTTCTGATAAAGACATCAAAGAAAGAAGATAAGAGTGATGATACTTCCTGTGGAGACTATTATCTTAAACTTACTGGAACCTCTCCAGTCGTCCCCCCTCAGAAGAACTAATCCAGTCACCAACAGCTCTCACATCTTCCGACAGTATTTTATCCGTCATTCACACTAGTATCACACGGCATAATTCATGAACGATGCTGTAACAGCTCACGAAGTATCACGTGAAGCATGTTTGACGGCAGCGAACGTGTGTACAACATACATAAAGTAGACAGGTAGACAGTAAAGTATTCTCACATTGAGTGAGGGTATAACTAGAATCAAATCAAATGATGAGGTACATGTTCTATAGAATTGTACCCAACAAACCATAATATAAATGTAAGTCCCCATCTCACGAAGGCAGATTTAAATGCAGTAAAAAGTGGTGCAGTGGAAGGCCGTTGTCTGGGCGAAGCAGACTAAGTAGTCTTTACAGTTATTTGACATTCACTCGTCTGTGTTGCGGTATTTGTGGAAACTGCCGGCGTGTATAACGTCTGGCTTGGCCTCAGACTTGAGAGCTCATCTCTCTCTCTCTACGTCCTTCAGCCCCAACCCCTCTTTCTTTGATTGCATTCTACCAGGATGGATCGGCTGGACCAAACTTTTGGAATCATTTTTTCGAAAGAACTTATACTTTTTTAGTATTTCTAATTACTACCTGTCTCTAAGTCTTCAGAATGAGAAACATTTTTCTCAAAAAAAGTAACTCATCTCTTTCTTTCTGGTTTTGTATTGCACTTTTATTCAGCTATTTTTTTTTTAGGGGGGAAGCGCTGTAATATTAAAGTTGTGTGAATGTTTACTTTGTTATAAATCAGCCAGCATATCCGAGGTTGCAGTTTTTCGTTTATAATTAGCTTCTCATAATCCTAGATTACTTGTGATTGGAGATAAAATGGACTTATAATATAGTGATAGCAATTTCAGAGAGTATATGATGTAGGATTTTTGAATGACAGGTATTTGAATGCGAAATTTGGTGAGTTTATGAAGCAGGAATATAGGCAAAATGAAGAATTAGAAATAAAAACTTTTCTCATTCAGGAAAAACAGAATCAGAGGAGGAGAGAAAATCAAGAAAAGAGAAAAAATGCTGCCAGAAGTAAAGGCCCCTTATCTAGGAAAAAAAGTTCAAGCTTTTTGCAGGGTAGGAATGCGTTATTGTTCTATCCCTCCTGTGAGACCCTTATCACCGCCAGTCTAGTTTTCTGGATGTGTTTGACAGCAATGAGCACTTGTGAGTGAGAGATAGGCACACTGGGAAGTTCCGGCAGAGATTCTGAGTGCAGCTGCGCGAGTTCATCACCAGACTTTCTCGAAGGTCAGCCTTGCACAGTGTAGGGCGACAGCAGTGTTTCAGGTTTTTTTTAAAAATTGAGAAAACTTCAAACGATGCAATGTACGTTAGTCTTATTTCCTCCATTCTTTCTATGCTGTATGCTTATGGTTGTGTTTTCTCGGGTGGATTATTGTGTATAGTCACCCACGCATGTCGGCGTGTGTGCGTGTGTGTGTGTGTGTGTGTGAGAGAGAGAGAGAGAGAGTGTTTGTGCCCCTCCATATGTGCAGACGACAGCAGGCGAGAGAAAACCAGTGTCTTCATAAAGTTACGGGCAAGGAGGATCTGATCAGACTGGCTACACGTGCATTCCTGTTTGCAGTACACGTCGCACGATACGGTTCTGTCTCACTCTTCTACCCGTGAACGTCACAAGGTACGATGTCACACGCTATGGAACAACTTTATTCGCTAGTCTCCGACCACGTTCTACCTTCGTACCTTAGTTCCTGTCTTGTATCTCTCTGCATTTCCTCTTTATCGCTCTACACCCAAGACCAAGCCTACAGCCAGCACCGACTTTCACTCGGTTACTTAACGACTAATAGGCAAGAAGTTGCAGGCCTGTAGGTACAGGCTGTGTGCATGATGTGAGGAGGATATTTTCAGCTGGCGCCAGAGAAAGGCAGGCGAGTGATCGCTTTGTAAAATATCTTGTCTCTCAGGAGAAAGAACGGACAGCTTGCTGGTGATGAGTAGCGTTTACGCTAATGAGGTTTCTCAAGGGTAGAAGCCCCTCGTGGGTAAAGCCCTTAGCACCACTGTTAGTTTAGGGATGTAGGGACTCATTACACCACAGGTCGGGTGCAGCATGAGAGTACCATCTGACGGGAAAAGTAAACCAAAGCGAAAGAGCACGTGCTGTGACAGAAACTAAAACATGGAGCAAAAAAAAAACAAAAAACAAAAACAAAAAACACGTACATAAGCTGCATTAGACACAATAGATCAAATTTTCCCACGATGATGATGATGATGATGGTGGTGATGAAAGAAGCGTGTCACGTTTCGTACAAGGAAAACGTTGAGGCTTAGAGAAGCAGGGAAGCGCCTCACAAAAACAAACTTTACAAAGAGGAAAACGAAACCATCAACTATCTCTTATTTCAATGGTTCCGAACTTGCCCCGTACTCTAGTGAGACTTCAAAGAAGTTGTCTCCAAATTACGAGGCAAAAAGAAACTTTACTTCCCCCGCTGAACTGTGTGGCGTGAAAACCAGAAAAATCGGAGTGTTTCTCATTGAACGCTCGCTCGTGTATCTTACTTCCCGTTTGGATACGTAGGAAAACCTTCAAGTGCCCCTTTAAACCCTTTACCTAATCACTTACTGAGTTTCCCTCTTCCCGAAAAAATCCTCTTTAGCTGTGCCTCTCTTTCAGCAAACATCCATTAGCGGTCCATTGTGTATTTTTGGCTTAAAATCCTAACGAGTTGTCGGCATTTAGCATGAAATTTTGTCCACCTGTCTCAATCTATTACCATGTATCAGTTTTAGTTTCCAGACTGTTGCATGATGTGTATGCTGTCTTGATCTTCCTATGATCGAACTGTAGTTTGATGGGAGGTTCATCAGTCGAGGTTCACCAGGCGACGAAGCGCCAAACGTCCCCATCGATGGACGGGACTGGCAACTGTTTCTTTCCCTGACTCCCCCTTCCTTTGGCTCCACTCTGTCCCTCCCATCTACATCATCCGTCTGTTGCGGCCGTGAATATTAAGCGAGTCTTTGAACTGTTTACGATATTTCGACCCAGGGGGGAAACTAGTGGAAAGATGAAACGACTTTACACTTGGCCCTAGAGTGAAATGTTATCTCATTTAAAAAAGGAGTCAAATGGCTACGCACTTACCCCTCCAGGGCCCAGGCTTCGTCTTTAGTCTCAGAACATAAAATTCGCGCCAGAATATTTTAAACAAAAAATGTTTACTTTATAAAAATGGTTGCTTGTTTATTTAGTTCTAATTATTAGCAAACATTAAATAAATTGATTGACTTAAGTATGCCACTAAAGTTACTGTAAACACATCAATGCCTTACTTGTAATATAGTCAATAGTTTGTACAGTTGACTGTGTGATGAACGATATAATCTGTCCTGCTCACAAACAACAGTTTTTTTGTGAAAACAAACCCTCCTCAACACGTTTAATATGAACACCCAAAAAAGACGCAAAATACTAAACACACTGCAAATGTCACAAGCACAACAGAGCTGAAGTTAGTGAGCGAGGGAGTAAGGAGGGAGAAACAAGATCATGATGGCGAAGGTAAACATGCCTGTAACATGATAACTGTGCAAAAATCATTAAACACGCTTAAAGGCGATGTTTTGAAGAAAAAAACAAAAGGATGTATGCTTGACTATGAGTTTTCTTCAAGGACGATTGATTGCACTTTAGAGAAGGTGTGGTCTAGATTACAGACTATTCCCTCCTTCACACACAATCCGCGGTTTTAGTGTCTAAAGTGAATACGCCAGCTCTTGTCTGATGCGAAAAAAACCCTCGCTATTTTCCCAACTTGTAGGCATTCTTGCATATTAAAAAGATTGCAACACTAAGTGATGAAAACTATTTACGCCACATGCTGCCGGTATCATTACACATGGTAGCTTTGCTGTCACAGTAACACTCTTAAATCTGAAACAAGTAAATGTTTCTTGAAAGAAGTTTCCATAATGTTTGCTGTTTGCTGTTTTCTTCTCAGTTCGTTACATCAAGTACTGCAGCAAAGCGTTTGTAGCAGTTCACCCGCAAAACTCTTTTTCCAGCACGCAGCGAGCTTGATGTTTTTATGATATATAAAAGTGTGTGTGTGTGTGTGTGCGTTTGTGTGATGGTACAGATGTGTTTTTCTAACATAACCGTCCTCCACTTTTCTTGGCGGTGCCTTTGACATGAGAGTGTCGGCTTCTGTTGCCCTTCCGAATCGTTGTGAGAATCTTGCCAGCCTCACGTGTGTTTCTCAATTTATCCATTTTTTTCAGCATCTTACAGCCACGCTGGCCTCTGATTTCTTAAGCATCTCTCTTGAAACTGCGGTCGTAAATTACGCGGTTGTTTTGTCGCGGCCAGAGAGTAGCTGAGTAGCGTCAAGTCACGTAAAGTACCTCAGTGTCAGCTAACGTCAAGCTACGTCAAACAACGTGAAGTAACGTCTAGCGTAGTCAAATAAAATACCGTGGAGCTTGACGAGATGGCCGATGTAGCTATTGTCACAATCCAACTGTTCTCGAAGGTTGCTTTTGACAACGTCTTTCCCATTCTGCGATCAACGGTACTGGAAAACCCAGCAGCACTTTTTATTTTTTTGCTCTCTTGCTTTCTTGCTCGCTTCGTCTCTTACCACAACAGACCCGGGTTATTTACTGTTGACTAATTACGATGTTATTCAGAGAGCTTTTAACGGGTTACGGGTGGCAACTATAAATCTCATAACGATTGTAGTCGCTGGCCGGACTAGGTGTCTTTAGTGGTCTTTGAATGTTCGACGATAGTTTGGTTACATGGCTATTCTACACAAACAAACAGAAAAGGTGGTCTGGTTCTTGAGTACTTGACCCATGTCTGAAAAACATGCTAGATGTAAGAAGGCCACCAGTGGACCACCAGAGGGCCTAGTGTGGGCCACCAGTTCTTGGGCTTGTTCTCTGTCAATTTTTGACAGAATGTAGAGTTCTGAAGTTGCCGACCTGACACAACTGTGATGAGTCTAAATTAGGTACAACTGAACTAACTATACTAACAAAAATCTCATAGTTGAGCATTTCTGCATCTATAAAAGCATCTAAAATTGTATGATGAAGACTGCCTGGCTAAGGAATAATTTCAGGAAGCCTAGCTTATTATGCAGGTCAATGTGGCCAGGGCAGGTCATAGGCGACTGCATAGGGACGTGCTGTCACGTGTACAATGTTCATGTCATGTATCAAGAATACCTTGCTGAGTTCACTGTCTCACACACACACACACACACACACACACACACACACACACACACACATAGACGCACTCACTCCCTCGCAATCACCCACTCTTCCTGAGAGAGAGAGAGACTCACTTGTATCAGAAGCCACTAATCACCGCCGCATCGTTGGTTGCCCATCAGGAGCTGGGGCTTCAAGATCTTACAAGACGAGGGCTAACTTGGCTAACTGCTCGTAATTGCCCGTGTGCGTCATTTGAAGACATGTTAGTGAAAGAGTCTTTGCTGCCGCACATGACTAGTGTGTATTCTAAGTCTAATGACATTTCCTGACGCACGTCCAGAGAACTGAGCCAAGTTTCTTTAGGCAGATGGTAGACAATAGTGCAAAACCAGTAGACCGCCTTAGACTATAATGCGCTATTAATAGAAAACTGTTGAAAGTGTGCCGACTTTTAAAAGTGTAGTGTAGAAAATGTTTATCTAACGGTCGAGTAAAGCTAAATGTAAGATACTATCTTGCCAAATATAGATAAACACCTCCATTTCGTTCTTGAGATACACGCGTACAACTAGGACCAGGCACAGGTCAAGGTCGATAATACAGACGTCACAACTGTACCTGAATATGCTTCCGTTGTCAAGGCCTCAGCCAATAGGAGAGCTGTATCTGTACACAGCTATCGCTGTATATGTGGAGACATGAGACGACCAACAATACCACGTCATGTAAGAATGTGAACAGTGAGTAAAGAAGAAATAATAAAAACACTTATAGTTGTTTCAGGAAACAAATTCTGCTCCGAGCTCTCTCTCTCTATGTCTCTCTCTAACACACACACACACACACAAACACACACACACACATAAACACACACACACATGCACTGATTAGCAGTAACTGGGATTTGCACACACAGTTGCCCACCAGAGCCCGTTTTTTTTGCATTTCGCTTGCTGGCTGATTATAATCCCAGATGGCCCGCGTGCCAAGTGTGATTTGCTGGATGAGCGATATTACTGATGTGCACGAGGTGAGCACGCTAGTCTGCTGCTTGATCTCCAGGTTTGGCCCTACTGCCCAGCTCCGCGCAGATCCTCACATTTCTCGGTTTGATGCGGATTCTTTTACAGTTCTCTGTCATCTCATATTAGCTTGCTCTCCGGCAGAGATATTTGTTTTCCAGACTGTGATGCTCAGCGCGCTTTGTCGTCTTGTGATCATCTGTGGTGTCGTTTGCTCAAACAGTATTCAGTGTTTTGTGTCGCTTCCAAAGTGTTCTACGCTCTTTGTCACTCGCGTGGTGTTGTGAGTTGCTTTTTGCCTTCTCTGGTGCTATGCGCTATTTTTTCACTCCATCCCTGTTCTTATCTGTTTGTCGCTTGTGTGGTGTTTGGGCCTGCATGGTACTTCTCCACTTGCACAGCCTGCGGAGACAGATAATGTCGGTGCCGAAGAAGTGTAGAAGCCGCTTTCCCTCTAAAAAAACGTTACGCAAAGATTGCCTCCGCCAACTATGATTTTCACCGTTTTCTTCAGACACATGACAGGAAGCACTTTCTGTCAACACTGCACGCGAGCTCCTGCATCCCAAGGATGCTCGTCACCTCTCGGAGGTAGAAACACTAGCGACAAGTGCACGACCTTGGCTGCAAGGCGCGCATGTGGGCGTGTGGGCGTGCGCGGCATCGCCACACATATCCACGCATCTGTACGTGCGTTTGGATGTACATAGTGTGGATATCTATATCTGCACGTGTAGAAAGACACATCCGCTGATGTGCTAGAACACACACACACACATGCGCGCTCGCACACACACACACTGCACCACCACCACCACCACCACCACCACCACCACCACCACCACCACCACAAAGAACAACAGTTAACTTCTTTAGAAAACTCATAGTTTTTCTGGAGCGTTATTTTTTTGGCGAAATTTTACGCAGTAATAAATTGTCCCTCTTTGAAAAATCTCGGCAGAAATCAAGGCAGCTGTTTTGAAAGCTGACAATGACACGGAAAGCATCATGGACAAAAGGCCGAGACCCCCGCCATTCTAAAATCAATGTCCACACGGCGCACCACCGGCTGCAAGCTTCTGTGACGTCAGCTGCTGCGCGCATATTCTTGCACGGCAGAAAACAGATTGAAGCGATAACTTGCCGCAACACGATCTACAGCGCGATACCACTTAGTGCGCCTTAGCATATCACCAAGGACAAAGGGTAAAGGTAAATTTCCAAAACAGACAAAAAGAAGACATAAGCAAAACACGCAGGACACGTAGTAGTGCGATTCCGCAATCTATTTTACTCGAACTCATACTTCACTGTCAGTGAACGCGCAATTGTTGGGTGCAGTGAACTCTTACAGGTTGGATTATTCCCTTGTGATGCACCTTATACATTATCATTGGTATGTGTGCATGCATGCTCTTGTGTGTGTGCGCAAACACGTATGTAAGGGCCCTATATCTATTAACGAATATGCAAGTGCGCTGACGTGCGCGCGCGACAAAGATGCACGCACGCATCGTGCAATGGAGAGTTAGAGAATAACCATTTCCATCTACAGACCTATCTTCCAGGAGCAAGAGATCAATTAAAGGCCAGAAGTTTTAACCAAAGAACACCTCAGCCATTTTCTGACACATCGCATTAGCAAGGACTACATACGGTACGAGTTATTGATATTGATACGAGTTCTCTCCCTGTTGATGTTTTGCTTATGTTTTTCTTTTGTTTTTTTAATTCATCTTTACACTTTGTCTTTGGCATTGTGATAGGCATCGTGTTTCATATCACATTCAATACCTCTCGTTTCGTCTGCACACATTATTCTTCATCTAAATAATTTCCATCTGTAATTAATTATTGCCCGTCCCTTTCTCTTAAATCTTATTAAAAATTCCGGTCAAACTAGTAGTTTGCACGCGGCCGGTATACGCACTTTCAGTAACAAAATTTCTGATATCAACATCGTATTTTAGTGTGACCTTAGTGAGGAAATCATTAAAAAAAAAGTAAATTGGAGCTTCAGTGTGAAAGGTCATGGTGTAAACAACGATGGACCCTTCTTTACAGGAAGATCATGCGAAATGAAATTCTTTCTAACTTTAAAGGGTAGTTCAAAGCTGTACTGGTAGTGGGGTAGCTCCTTGAACTATTTGTCGTTGACACCTCCTTCAAGTGCAAATTTACGAAGCCAAGGGCCATAAGGGTTAATAAACGTTGAAGTCACTAGCTCGCTTATGGCCCTTGCCTGAGGTGTGCGTATTGCGTAAGACGTGAAATGTTACCTGGCCTTTCATTATGTTTCCATAGCGCTTCCGTCTGCAGGTTTTATTGCCACGCCTGCCTTATTTTCTTAGAAGCATCTTTACTTGCACAGCCGGGTGATTCCCATGCAACAGTGACGTAGCTATCGACCTCTGTACTCCTCGGCATCCATATCCCGTCCTCCAAACGCATCAACATCAAAGTAGCACCGCGCCGTTCCTCAAGGAAAATCTTTTGATTATCTTGATTATCCGCACTTGAAGCCCATCCCTTGTTCAATCATTTTGATCATTTTTTTTATTTCTTTAACGTACGGATTTCGCTCTTAGATCAATAACGCAGCACCCTGTCGACAAGAGGGCGAAGAAGGCAGGGGTTAAATGAGTATCATAGGTCACAGATCACACGTCATGCAGTGTTTTTCATTCTCACTCACTTTTCATTTAAACTGTCAAAAATAGCCTCTAACAGCCGGGTGAGCACGTGACGAAAGCAGTCAGAGATGAGGCCTCATGCCTGCTCTAAAAGGATTTTGTTGTTTAAATGAAGAGGTCTTTGATTTACCCAAGGCTTATGTTCTCTAGAGATTTTTCTTAATATATGCAGAAAGAGGATCCTGCATTCTTAACACACTCAGTACTCAAAATCAGTAGCTTGCCATGTTTTTGTACAATTAGTGATCTTGGAAATGTAAAACTAAAAAGTAATCAGCAAGGTTTCAGCCTTACAACACTTTGATTCTCATTACTGTTGATGTCAGCAGCCTATGAAAAGACTTGGAGAGAATGTTTTCGTAATGAAACGAACATGTAAAAAGGTCATTACGAAAAATAGGTTAACACAGATTTAATGAAAGTTTGCCGTAGTTCCAAAAGAGGGAGAGAGATCGAACTATAATGGTTTTAAGTATAGATCAGTAAAACATTCCAATCACTTAAATCCCAATTACTGAGCAGAAACTGAAGGTGATAGATGATAGGTGGCAATAATGTCGATCTTTCTAGTCCTGGTACAATTGTAAACATTTGTACACCTGCAACCGAAGAGATTCTGCCCACTCGCTGGTGACTGTCACCATGAAAGAAGATAGACATCACTGACGCTGGTTATTCTCTTTTTAAACTGGCTTCCGTGCCTGTTGTTATTATTATCTCCTAGGTCTTCGCCGCAACATGTGACCTGTGTTATCAACTCAAACATCTCGAGTAACTCACGTGCAAGGCTGTAACAGTAACCTGAAGTAGGTTATCGCACACTGAATCAATTATTCCCCTTGGATACATGACACTTGTAATAAACAAAGCGTAGGAAGTTGAATACAATATCAGCAGCTACGTCGATTAAGACATTTTGGTAAACATATAAAGTTATGAGACAAAATGAGGTTTGCAAACAACGGTTCGCGGAAAAAAGTGTGGGGGTGGGGAAAATACTGTGATCTACTCTTTTTTTTCTAGTCCTGTCTTGTTTAGTCCTGTTTGCACGTGTGATCCAATATACAAGGTGCTAGTTTGCGTCAGCCTCTGTATGAGTACTTTTTCGAGGACTTTTGGACAAAGGCGAAACAAGTTATGATTGAGCGTAACGAGCTACAGTAACATCGATCCCAGACAGAACAGATGAAAGTGTAGAATTGCTTTGTAAAGCCTGTTGGCCGTGTCATGTGATCGTTATAGCATCATGTATAGTCAAGCTGCTGCAGTCCAGTGACATTTAAAACGAGCTAAAAGTATGGCTGTGGACAGTACATCCGGGCAGGTATGCTGAGCTTTCTTCACAAGAGCGTCTTACAGTCCACAGTCTTCATCGCACGGGACAGGACTCACTTCTTCACACCGTTTTGGCATTGTTGGCCACTCTCATAAAGCACTGCTTCCACACACTCACAGAATCTGGTGCTTTTCTATGATGACTTCTTTTATCCTTGATGCTGGCTTTGCACATCTCCCCGTCTTGAGGGGAATTCAGAAAAAAACTTGCCACAGAAATAGTCCTGCAGTCTGCAAGTGTTTGTGAATTGTTTTCTTGGACAGAACTTGTGTCCAGACGAAGATTTTCTTTATGATCTCGTCACGGATGAACAATAAATGTCTCGGGCAATTAAGAAAAAAAAACTTGTGTTTCAGATGGCCAGGCTACCTCTTATATTCCAGAATTATTAAGCGCGAGGAAATACACACACTAGGTGGCATGATGTCACCACACGTTTCATTTTATCGACTTTGTTTTGTAATGTCTAGGAGGTACTGAAAAATGTATGGGGGAAAAAATTCTTTTATATTGGTTCTGATGGTGGTGGTGCTATTGATGATGATGATGATGATGAGGATGATGATGATGATGAGGATGATGATGATGAGGATGATGATGATGATGATGACGTATTAGTGCCTTTGCTGTTCTCCTAATAATGTTGTCTTAAAGTCAGGTAATTGAAGTGATGGTGATTAAGATACGTGTTTTAGAACATCATGGTAATTAGCGTGACAAAAAAATTTTTATTATTGTTTTGCATGCAATCGTTAATTGCACAATATGCAGGACAAGTCACACATTTTTTTCTATGGGAAAATAAATTGGTTTGACTGGTCGATGCCAAGATACTGGAGAAAGGCATTGTGCGAGAGATATGTTTTCTGAAGCCAATTGACCTGCACGCTAGAGACGGCTAATTCACAACCTTGTGGATGTGATGACTACCTTATATCAGGTAGCTTGAGGGTGGCCATAGGGTTGTTTGTACCATTCGGTCATGGAGATGAATCAGTTTTGAATGTTGAACAGACAACTTCCAAACTCTCTTTTCTCCTTTCTTTACCCCCACCCCACTTACCCAGTTTGCGTAGATAGATAGATAATTATAATTATATTAGATTTCACGTTTGTCCTAGAATCAGCTTATATCATCATTCGTGCTTTTTTGTTTTTGACATCTGTTTTGTAACTTTTTATCCTAGCATTTATGAAACTGTTTCATATAACTGCTTTCCGACAAAACTTTCTGTCGTGAGGACAGAGGGGAAATACTTTTTTATTTCAAATTGTGAGAAATTTTCTAGAAATGCTGATGTGAAAGTTTCAAGCTGTAGAAAGATGAAGGCATAAAGACAAAACAAACTGGCTTACCTGACATCGTCTGTAAAGCAATTCCTCCCCGTGTTGCCGTGTGTAAGCCAGGACTGTGTACAGTGTAATGTAACATTGCTCTGTGTGTGTGTGTGTGTGTGTGTGTTTGCTCCGCGCCCCCCACTGGATGCTGTCCGTGGCTGGTGCAGTCTGTGATGCTGACTGCCACTGGTCCACTCAGCCGGCGAGGCCTGCAGCAAGAAGCGTTACAGCACCGCTGCGCCATGCAGCCCTGTCTTCATCAGTTGCAGCGTGTTGCGAGCGTTCGGTAAACAGGCTACAGCAAGGGTAGTGGGGGGGGGGCGAATAAGGAGTAGGTGAGAGGAAGAAAGGGAAATGACTGGGAGGGAGAGAACGCGAGAAAAAGAAAAACGACGTAAATACACATGTAAACAGCCATGCGCGCATGCACACACACACACACACACACACACACACACAACAAATGTCTATATAGCACTAGCAAAGAGTTGCCTTTGGTGTATATGCAGGACTCAGATCGTTCTAACTTTTCTTTCATGCGTACGGAGAGCTGCATGTGGTGTATGTTTGATACGGTTTCCTGTTTCACGGGTGAAACTAATCACCACGTTTTCCAGTTCTGATTTTTTAAATACTGTCTACAATGTGCAGAACTATGTCGTAAAGAAGTCATTGTTTATCTTGATTACGATATTTCATGTGTTATGTCCCTGCTTTTGGTCCGACGACGACAACGATGATGATGATGAGGAGGAGGATTGGAAGAATGATCGTACTCTCTGAATCACACACTGAAACACAGACACACACACACACACACACACACACACACACACACACACACAAAGCGCATACGCATCTTCAGCGAAAATGGACCTACTGATGTTTCTGAAGCGAGAAATTGTTTAACACGTCTTGAAACTTGGAACAGACTGAATGGTTTGAGGACGGCAACACCACCATTAGCTTGTGAAATAATTACAGGGCTAACTGCTGTGTTTCTCTTCACAACTCAATACTTTCTGGAAAGCGGTGTTTCATGCTGATTGAATGTCTAATACGTACAAACACATACGATAACATATCGTAACCTAATGTACAGTTTAGAATAATACAATATTTCCAGGAAGAAATGAGAGAGTCATTCTATGATGTACCAACGAAATCAGAAGCGAATTGCAAAACCGTCTCAGACAATAACAAAGGAGTTTATTTTAAGAAGAGTGAGCAACTGAAGCCATCGCCAACTCCCTTTGGGAACATAGGGGCCAGCGTCACATCTACACTCTAAGCTCTGACTTTAGTGGGACATAGAGGAGGTTGGCGAAACAAGATGCCTGGGCAGTACACAAGGGTCAAACGAGGGGTCAAACGTGAGAACGATGACCAGATAGTAACTCGACACAATCACGATATAACTTTGGTATGTGGTCATTTTTTCACTGGATTCGACGACGGGCTCAGAACTCAGAACTCCCACCGTGAGCCTCGTAAAATGGTCTCAACAGACCGCTTCCAGCGATCAAATGAAATAATGAAGTGGAAAAGCACGAGATCGCCGCAGGTTTCTGTGCCTTGGGATATTGACTTGGTATCGGTGATCGACTGTTCGATAGATTGGATGGTAGATGGCACTAGCTGCCGTAGAAGCCTGTCGTAGTTAGTGAATATTGAGAAGAGCAATCTGCATTTTCCAGTCTCTGGACTCTTAATGCTCTTAGGTTGTCTGGTTGTCTGGGATTCTTTTTGTACACAAGTGTACTTTTATCTTTTATAACTGTTTTCTTTTATTTTCTGTTATTGTAGCTATTATATTTCTTGTAAAGGTAGCAGAAGTTGTCGATGAGAGCTGGTCTATCTATATATGTTAGCGTATATATATATATGTGTGTGTGTGTAACAATCGGTTAACACAATATCCACACACACATTAGCAAGACATACTGATTTGCGCAGAAATGTGGGAGAAGGTCGGGAAAAGTTAAAAAAAGGATGTGCCCTGATTGCTTGTGGTGAGCCAAGTCTACTCTTAATCATCGAGTGAGGTGCGACCACAAACCCAAAAGTACAGAGGGAAGATTCTATCGTTGTAATAAATTACTTATATCTTCCGCCCACGTAAGTTTTTTTTTTCTCTGCGCTTCTGTGACCGAGTTCTTTCTGTATGTTATTGACAATGATTTTGGTTTGCTTTTATTTGGCTTTGTTTTGCGCGTGCATGCACACATAAAAGAAAAAGATCGAGAGGAGGGGAGTGTGACTGTACTGAGTGGTTAGTAGGACAGAGAGATGTTTCTTTTCCTTGGCACCACTCTGCATATATACCTGTCAGCTGTATTAGCATTAAGTGTCGAAATAATGGGAAGTCTTCGTCCTACTGAAGCATCGTGCACTTCTCAGCTGCGACGAAGGAGAGAAAGTAAAGGAATTCGATGACGAGAAGACAATTTTGGTTTCCTCCTTCCACAACCCCTGCTCTACCCAAGGACGACAACTCACTGTTCAGAGCCTTTCAGCCATCAGATCATTTTAACTTTTTTCTCTTTTTCTTCTAATTTTTTTTTCATTCTCTCGTTCTTTTGCTTTTTCTGTGTGTGAAGATGGATAAGGGAAGCTCACTCTAGGCAGTCCAGTTATTGACGACATTATATCGTCCTTCTACTCTCTCTCTCCCCCTTTTTCTCTTTCTCTTCCTCTCTTTGTCTCTGTCTCTCTTACTCTCCCACTCTCTCTCTCTCGCTGTTTGTACTCTGTGTGGTCGAGTCTAAACATGTTTGGATTGTCAATACACAGAGCTGTACCTATTAACGGAGTAAGCCGCTTATCTCAGAATATAAAGTTTGAAACTTTCAACAACCTGAGCTGAGTGTAGAGAAACACAACCTTGTCTTTTTCATCTTTGATTTCAGGCTGATAACCCTATCAGGAAGTTGCTAACAGGAAAAAAAATTAGATGACACGTGGGGACGTCCTTTGACATTAAAAAATCTATGATGTTTTCTTTAAACTTTCTTTGCTTCATTTTCTCAAATGATGACACTGCTTATTTTCTCCGCTTTTAGTCTTTAATCAACGAAAACTTTGTTCATTGAAAAACTCTCGGTTCATCTCTCTCTCTCTCTCTCTGTATGTTCGTCTCTCCTTCTCTCTCGCGCGCGCCTATGGGTATATGTGCATTTACATGTGCGTGTGTGTGTGTGTGTGTGTGTGTGTGTGTGTGTGTCGCATGGCACTAACTGTAGCACTTACCTTATTCAAACTCCAACCTGTATTTTCTGCTGTTTCATTGTCTTTGGCTTTTATTCGTTATTTCTGTTCCTCCTCAGAGCTCCGTTCATTTTCTTTCTTTCTTTCTTTCTTTCTTTCTTTCTTTCTTTCTTTCTTTCTTTCTTTCTTTCTTTCTTTCTTTCTTTCTTTCTTTCTGTTCCAGAATAGGATTTTGAGTCACGTTTCTCTAAATGACACAAAAGGCAGCTCATGACTATTAAAGATTTGCTCACCATTACATCCAGTCGCTAAAATCTGCAAGATTGTTAATTTTGGTATTTTCAGACTCATTCATTCAGTCGTCAACCTGGTTTTGGTGTCTCGATACTTCAAGCTGTGATACCCTGCTCGTGGTCGCTGTATGGCTTATGTATAGGGCTGCTACACCTGTCATTTCTCTATCAGTTTTATGTGTAGACTACCTTGACTTGAATATCTTGGGTTGTGTAGACACGGATGGCATGTCGTCTGTTAGTTTTATGTGCAGACTGTCGTGACCCGGAGATTCGTCTATTACTTTTGCGTATAGAAATTTGTGACTTTACGATCTTTAGATGGTAGGACATGAACAGTGGGTTAATTCATGTCGTGTGTCTATTAGTTTCAATCAGTGGACTGTCGTCACATAAACGGGTTCTGTAATCCCGGTGTACTGGTAATGTTTCTGTTTATATGTACAGATCTTCGATTTCCCAAAAATTTTTTTTTTCTTTCTCTCTCTCTCTCTTCCTTTCTTTCCTTCACTCCTCTCAGTGCTTCTCTTGTTTACACTTTAATATAAAGAAAGCATTTATATTGTGTATTACAAACTATTTATTGTATCATTTGTGTTTTATTAAGTTCTAGTATCTTTCCTCTAATTCTATTCACAGAAGATAAATAATTTTAAGCAGTGCCGATGACTACCGGCTGGTTTAACTCTGGAATTCAAGGGGCTCGGGTATAAAATTCATCGATTAGCTCTATTTTTATTGTAGCGACCGCCAGCCTTCCTGCTAAATGTGCAACAGCTGTTGTATTATTAATTACCATCAGTTTTAGACTTTTCAGTGGTCGTCGGGCAAGTGGTATTGTGAATAGAGGGGACGGCATTCTTAATGAAGGTTTTAGAGTAATTACAAGTGAAGGTCCGAGTGATGCTGTTAGCCACGATTGTTGTCATAGCGACAATGTAAGTGAAGGTTGAGTGTAAGTTGCGGTGGAAGGGAAGTGACAGTGACAGTGGTTGAAGAAGTCAAGTGACGAACGTAACGGGCAATTAACATTGCAAGTGACCGGCAAGTAACAATAGCAATGGCAGTGACGTGCAGGTAACGGGAGAAGTGACGTACAAGAGATGATGGTAGGGGCTTGAAAGTCATTACACAAGTAACGCACAAGAAGCAGTGACAGTGGTTGACATTTCAGGATACAAGTGACGTATAAGCGACAGCGGCAGTGGCTTACACGTCACTGTTCTAGTGAAGTGCAAGTGACAGTGGCCTACATGTGAGGTTACAAGTTACCTACAAGCGACGACACAAGACAAGGGAAAGCAGTTGGCCACCTTATAAACTGACCAGAAGCCGTTACGTGTGCCGCACTTAATACCAGGAAAAGACACGATCAAAAGTCTCATACCGAACGCTCTTAAACCGTTGGGGAAGTACAGTCACAAAGTAGGACCTGTCCCCAGACCTCTTAATGCTGTGTTAATGTTCCAGACTTCTTCTAGATCACCAACACATAGCAAGATTCGTCGCGTACACGTCACTAAATGTCGGTGAGCGGGTATATTAATTCGCGGATTTGTCTGCATGTAAGTAAGTGAGTGAGTGTGTGTGTGTGTGTGTGTGTGTGTGTGTGTGTGTGTGTGTGTACATGCTGTCTGTGCGCACGCCCGTCTGATTTTTGTAAAAGAGGTTCAGGGTGAGACAAAAGAGAGCGATCTAAACATAGCCAAAATGCCGTAGAAGTTAAAAAAAAGCATCCAGTGACGTCCAAGAGAGAATATCAGCTCTTGTCAGCCTGTTTGTGGCACCATGTCTCATCCGCTGTTTGTGACCAGGTCAGCAGCCTCCTTCTCGAACACAGACGAGACTCAACAGCCTCTTTACTCCTCTTCTGCGCCATTACATCCACAGTAAACTTCACTCAGCGCGGCCAACGTTCAATTTTTCCAAACAACTACCCTTGCCAGACAGCAAGAAGGTGAAAGGATAAGAGTGTTCATCAGAAAGGACCTCTAGTCATCAGGCAACCTTGAACATCAAAATAGAACTCGTATTTCGCGATTGATGAGTCTCGCCGGAAGCAGGCGATCTGACGCGCGTGAAAGATGTTTGGCCACTGCTGCATCATAAGCGGAAAATCCGTCAGACGTGTCACAGAAAAAGGACAAGGGATCGTCAACAGCGAGGAAAGGAGTAAACATCTCATAACTGCTGGGCTTTGCTCGCTGGACTGAAATAGCAGCGGTGTGTGAGCAACGCCTTCGTCTGAGAAACTTTAAGATCAACATCTTTTCCCAAACCTAGCGGTAGTGCAAGGTAAATGAATGAATGCAAATGTAAAATATTGTCCATAAAGATAATAAGCTAGAAAAAACTGAAATGGCAGCGGTCTAAGATGGCTACAAAGGATGTCCTTTATGGCTCAAAGAAACTGCCATGAAAAAATAACTTGCAAGTTCTTTGTTGTCGAGAATGGACTGCTAACAGAACTCCATCTACGACGACGAGGAGCCAGCTGCCGGGGTAACTCACTCGATATTACCTCCCCTATGATGCGATCTAACACCACAAAATATCACGAGTCCAGAAATCAGGCCTTGTGTGTTTCCATTACATACCACATCTGCTCTGTTGTTGATGGCGGCCTCCCTTCGATCAAGCTGTTCATCATCTTACTGTAGAATATTAGGTACAGTGAGTAGCGCGCAGTCAAGGGTGAAGTTTCTTAAATTATATTTCCAATAGGTCCTTTATTGTGCATTAGGCACACAAATGTCCCGCGCGCGCGCGCGCGCGTGTGTGTGTGTGTGTGTGTGTGTAAGAGAAAGAGAGAGAGAGACAGAGAGAGAGAACATATACCAATGTGAGGAGATCTGCCGGTCTGAAACAAATAGTTCAACTTTAGTACCACTTGTTTCTGATATTCCAAGCAAAATCATCAGTCCGACCCATGATCCTATGTTAAAGTTTCAGACTTGTTCTTACTCACAAAATAACATTTTGTTCGATATCGACACGTATTATGCAAAATATAACTTTTACATGGGTAGCTAAGATCCATGTATGAGGAAACCCTTTGTTTTAACCTTGCGTATATATCCTGCCAGGCTGCTTCTGCACGAAACTGAATGACTTTATGGGCGAGTGTAAAGCAGCATGAGCCCTTGGAATCAAAAACAGGTTAGCCAAGAAGAGTTGTATGTGTAATGCACAGCGGAGAGTCTGCAGAGTTTCGTTGTAGGCAGCGTGGTTTGTGTGATAGAAGCAAAGTATGTCCTTACCCAACTGTCCTCCCAGATAGACCATTTCTTCCTTAAGGTCTTAGAGAGAGAGAGAGAGAGTGTGTGAATGTGTGTGCGTGTGTGTGTGTGTGTGCCCGTCCTCTAAGGTACTTTGACAGCGGTCGACGGCGACATAGACGGAGGAAGAACTGGCCGGCAAACATAAAGGGCTGGACTGGACGGTCCACGCAGGACCTGCTCACCTGCATCCAAGACAAGTTTTGCCAAGAAGTGGCAAGCTTTGTCGGTTGCTGCTGCTGTCCAAAGACACTACACATCAAGAGCCCCGCTCAGAGGCCGGTCCGCAAAAGGCAGAACTGCGCGGCACCTGATGGTTGTAGGAGATACTTCCGGTCGCCGGTATCTTCAGAAGCTAAACACATGCAAATATGCTGAGAGAAAATAGCCATAATGTGGCGGGGTGGGGTGAAAATTTACAACAGTGGTTTGCGGTGCCTTTAAAGATACTAATCATCAACACATGCATCATCGGTTTCAAGCCAGGTACTGGCCATATCGGTTTCCGGCATTTTGAGCCGCCATGTTTTACTGTCGGTAACTTGTGTCCCTCTGCTTGCTTATATTATAGTGTTTGCTTAATGTCTGGATGAATGGGAAATGTTTGCTAGAAAATGTGTTCTTTCAAATATCATCTGTTTATACTGCAAATAAAGTTTGATAAAATTTATGTGGAATTAGGTAAAAGAAAACAGTAGCAGTAGCCACCATTCATGTATGAATATAAATTTTTAAAGCTTAGCACGATATTGTCATTTGTATCGGATAGAGGTTCCTTTTTTAAATTCCAAAATTCAATAGGCACCATTATCTGACATCATTATTTAAAATTGTGTATATAAAACGAAAGATACATTCATGTCAGATAAACATTTTTAGAACCATGATAATGTTTTTTACCAACCCATTCATTTTATTGGACATAAATGCCGTTACTTGCATTTTTTTATTTAACAAGCACAATATAAATACATCACATTATCAATTTCAAATCCATTTTCGTTCCCAAGACACATTCATTCAGTATAGAGGTGGGGGGGGGGGAAGAGTAGAGAGGAAAGATGTGGAGAAAAAGTGAAAGAAAGAACTAGTGAGAACATCCCAGCTTCCACTAACTGTGCTTATATTAATAATTGTTGAGTTGGTTTCCACATTACTTCAAATAGTTCTAATTTATTATTTAAAATACTATGATATCTTTCTATATTTTATATATATTTTACAATCTTCAAAAAACATGTATAGAGGGTATATCGTTTTTCCATTTGCATACATAAATGTAATATTTTGCTACCAAGATGATTAGGTCTAACACTTTGTCAGTACAAATTTTGTCCTGTACACCAAATAAAATCAATTTTTCAGAAAAATTAAAATTTCTTAGTAGAACCATGATAATTTATTACATTATTACATGAGTTGTATACATAGTTTGCAAACAACTATGTTTGAATATTTCATCAAGTTGTTAAAAGGGTAACAAAATTTGGTATAGAAACGATTAAAATGTTTAAGGTAGCTCTGTCTTGCATACTAAAACACAATAAAGTTCCATTTAGATATAAAATTTCAAAGCGAAAAAAAAATTCAAGTATCTAACTACAAGAAGGTGTAAAACACATTTACTGCTAAAAACAGAAACAAATGACATTTCTGATGTTTCGACGAAGCATTTAATATCTCTAAAGCATATAAAATAGCCCTGCGAATTCTGTAAAATTTAATTTGAATTGAGAATTAATGAAGCATTTGCCTTAACTGTGTATTTTCAAAATATACCAAATGTACAATGTCTTTATAAATCCATATTCTGCAACAACCGGTGAAAATAATGGTACAGTAAGAATATTTGGAATGAAATGTTCACATACTAATTCCGTTTGGTGACAAGCCAGCATCATGTGTGTGTGTGTGTGTGTGTGTGTGTGTGTGTGTGTGTGTGTGTGTGTGTGTGTGTGTGTGTGCGTGTGTTATTGTACCTGACTGATGCACATTCTGTCCCGGATGTTGCTGGCTCAGTTAAATGCCAGATAATGTCAACAAGGAGCGTGGCCATGTTTACTGTCCTGCCACACTCTTCTTCCCAGCAGCCACGAGCCAACCTGCGAGCTTGTCTCACGCACGGCCACTGAAGACCGATGTGCACGTGCATGAAATCGCCTGCTAGCGTGGCCGCCGGTGCCGCTACATTACATCACCCCGCACCGCTGAAGCCACTAGATTTATTAGCCTAGCAACATCACAGCCTCGTCACATCTGTAACAACCTGGGGTTTATAAGCTTGCACACATGCTACTGCCGTGGTCTGTCTTTTTACACTAAGGTTAAATATCTAGCTCAAGTTAAATCTTCTTTTATCTCTCTATCCTAATGTTTATTAGCTTGCACCTGTTCTGTCTCTATCTTACCATCTTTATCTTACTCTTGCTTAATAGAGTTTACATATCTAGTCACAAGAGTGTATCTTACTCGGGGTATAATCGTCATTTGTAGTTGGATTCACATTTTCTTTACGCAGCGACAGGTTGTTACTGGACACTGGTCAAACGTGTTTCTCTTATTCTTCTCAGTCATGGGTTTTATGTCTTGCTCCTCATCTCACTCACACATAGATGCAAAAAAGCTCATGTGCGCATATGAGGGACGTCCTCCACGCACTCCTTTGACAAAAAGTGTTACAAGTGCTTCAGTCAGAGCCGTGAGGTGCCACTAGTGATGTGTTACAAGTTCTTCAGTTAGAGCCCTGATGTGCCACTAGTGAGGTGTTACAAGTGTCTCAGTCAGAGCCCTGAGGTGTCACTAGCCGGGTGTTACAAGTGCTTCAGTCAGAGCCCTGAGGTGCCACAAGTGAGGTGTTACAAGTGCCTCAGTCAGAGCCCTGAGGTGCCACTAGTGAGGTGTTACAAGTGCCTCAGTCAGAGCCCTGAGGTGCCACTAGTGAGGTGTTACAAGTGTCTCAGTCAGAGCCTGAGGTGCCACTAGTGAGGTGTTACAAGTGCCTCAGTCAGACCCCTGAGGTGCCACTAGTGATGTGTTACAAGTGTCTCAGTCAGAGCCTGAGGTGCCACTAGTGATGTGTTACAAGTGCCTCAGTCAGAGCCCTGAGGTGCCACTAGTGATGTGTTACAAGTGTCTCAGTCATAGCCTGAGGTGCCACTAGTGAGGTGCTACAAGTGCCTCAGTCAGAGCCCTGAGGTGCCACTAGTGAGGTGTTACAAGTGCCTCAGTCAGAGCCCTGAGGTGCCACTAGTGATATGTTACAAGTGTCTCAGTCAGAGCGTTGAGGTGCCACTAGTGAGGTGTTACAAGTGCCTCAGTCAGAGCCCTGAGGTGCCACTAGCCGGGTGTTACAAGTGCTTCAGTCAGAGCCCTGGGGTGCCACTAGCCGGGTGTTACAAGTGCTTCAGTCAGAGCCCTAAGGTGCCACTAGCCGGGTCTTACAAAGCTGAGTGCAAGGACTCGGTTAATCGCTGCTTGTGCTCTGTGGGCAGTGAGCTGTGTTCAGTCTACCAGCAATCACCCGGCTGACTAGTGTTGGGGGACCCGGGAGTGTTGCGTGCAGAGGCTAGATGGTCAAAGTTCTCCTGCAAGCAATAGGAGAATCGCCATAGCGAGCATGACATCGCTCTTAATCTCAGCTGGCGTTTTCAACAATTCCTACTTTGCATACATCGTCAACGGCTAGAAATGAGGGACTTTTTCGAAAGTGGGAGCTCTGCACACACACACACACACACACACACACACACACACACACACACACACACACACATACACACACACACTCTCTCTCTCTCTCTCACTCATATATATATATATATATAAAATTAACGCGAACAACCAACTGGAGAATAAGTGTGAATTGTTACAAGCAGATGTAAGTTAAAATGGTGTTTGCGCTGATCAGTGAGATGATGGTGAAACAGCCATAATCAGAGATCATGAAAAACGATATGGGTTAGTGTTCTTTAGTCTATAAATGACATGGTCAGTAACTATTATAACATTTCTGAACTGCTTTTCATAATGTGTCACGGTCGCATTTAGTATTGCCGAACACAATTAGACAAGGGGTGCTGACCGATAGTTTGTGACAGAAAGCTGTACACGTGATCACACAATAGCAAACATTTGATTACAGGCGTACAAATACAGGGAAAGAGAAGAGACAGAGAGAATGAGGAAAGTTACAAGAAAAAAATCCGTGTATGGTCACGTTCGTATGTGCAAACATGCGCATGTCGGTTCTTTGTGTTTGCGCTTGTGCGTGTGTGCGTGTGTCACAGAGACACAGAGAAACATTTATATGTTCATTTTACGTAAAAGAAAAAAAAACTTCTTGTTAATAATATGTCTTTTATTTGTGACATTTTATTCATGCTGGTACATAATCTCACATTTTAAAATGTTTTTCACTTTCTATTAATCTCTGACATTTCCACACAGGTGGCATGGCTACAGTTTCAATTACACACCTGACGCAGACATTTTTATATCTCTCAAAGTGGAATATCAAATTTTAATTTCCTATTTTATTTTTTATTCACTTTTGGCTTTTTTTATTTTTGTAACCTACACCTTCTTCATAAATGGTTGTGAAAATAGAGAATCTGTCCTTTTCTCCACATTATTGTAAATTATATGCCATCTGCGGTTTTCATAGGGGGGGGGGGAGGAGGATAAAAAAATATACTGTCATGATGTCACATCCTTTTGGGGAGTTTTCTTTTCCATATTCAAATGAATACATAATATGGGTGTATTTTATGTCAGCTTTTATGTGCTTTCATTAATGAATAGAGAGACATTTACAAACTACGTAACCAAGTAACCAAATCATTCCGTATGTTCAAACGCCAAAAGCAAAAGATAGCAGCTCTTATAAAAGATTTCAAAGTCTCCTCTAATTTCATAAATGTGTCTTACCTTGAGTAAAACCTTTTCCACCCCCTATGCTGCGAGCAGCCAATACTTGGCTCTTGGCGACAAACATGGCGTCCCGAGCCCGCAACGCAGAAGGAACTTCATCCTTGGGCCTAATATTGGAATCGACCGCAATCTTTTCCTCGGAAGCGTAAAACCCAAGCCAGCCCTGAAATGCTTACTTGTCCCCTCTCCCCTCCCCTCTCTTTGGTGTGTGTAACTCAACATCTAGACCAGCTGAAGCATTCCAGGAAACGGAGGATGGACGCGACAGCTTAAGACACTCTTGCGAAGATCGAGTAGAACTTCTTACAACACACAAAGAGGATGTCAAGAAACAAAAGTCTACGAGACAAGCTTAGCATATAAAAGAAAACACGAGAGCTGTCATCAGAAGGTGGGAGGGAGAGAGAAAAAAAGGGCCCTGACGTCAGAGAATAGGGACATTAGAAAGGAAATGGAAGGAGCTGTGGAGGTCTGGGCTTAGAGTGAATGTTCTTTTATTGAAATTCGAACGGACCTAAAGAACAGCAACTTTGCGGGGACGTGAAGGAGAGAAATTATCCATGGTCTCGCTTTTACATTCACGAACTCCGTGCAAAGACTCGAAGGCTTTATCGTCTGCAACGCTGTGTCTTCTTTCATGCACTGTTTTTTGTAACACTTTATTTTCTGAACACTTCTATCCTCTGTAACGCTTTATGTCATGTATTGCTGCACCTTCTGTAACATCCCGTTCATAAAAAACCTAAGTAATGAATTCGGAACATTTCTTACAAGCTAACAAAAGAAAGACATGAACGGTGAATTAGGAATCTCTTCAAGCCTCAGCCGGACTCGTATCAAAGGAGCCGAAAGATTGGTTCACATCATATATGCAATGAAACTAAGCCGCTTAATAAAAAGTTTGGATCATAAGTTAAAATAGATTTTCCGACGCCTTGCCTTTATTAGTATTTCACTTGAAGGATTGTTAAGGGATTACAACCAATGATTTTCTCCACTGACAATGGTGCAGGTGTGGTGCTAAGACAGAGGACAGACTGAGATTAGCCCAGGACGCTGTCTCGTCGGTCGTAAATCCCACTTCGCCACAGTTTCTTGTCCGCTCGTCGATGCTGCCCTTCGATCTCTCAATGAGAATGGCCTGAACTGAAGGATTTTTCACTCTTGTTGTCCTGCGTGACTATCATGGCTTCCAAATTGTATTAATTTTTTCTTTGAACTGTTTCATTTAATCGTCTTTTTTGCTGAGATACTGTATTCTTGGGCTAGTTGAGAACTAAATTGTGTACCTAGACTATTGCGTGACAAAACTTTTAAACTAAAATGGCGGCTGGTACTGGTGGTGGCGGGACTGTGACACGAAGATGTAGGAAAAGCATTCTGAAGACGGGTCGACTGGTTTTCCGGTTGTGCCGGGGTCTCCTTGCTGCTGTTGTCTCAGTATTTCCTGACGACATTTTAAAGGGGTCGCCGTCTACCCTTTTTCTTCCTCCGCTTCCACATTTCTCTCATCACTCTTTCGGCGGCAAGTGACACTGTAAAGAGGTTGACTGAGCCAGAGCTGCAGCCGCAGCCGCTTCCGCGCGTGCCGAGTCCTGCTGGCAAAGGTCATCGCGCGCCACGAACACGAAGGCTGCAGTCGTCTGGCAGCCCGTGAAGATAATGAGACAGTCCACTATATTGGTCCCATTAGCGTGTCGCGCTCTTCTCTCACTATTTCCTAGTCACGCTGTAAAGAGGTGGCTTTTACTCAAGGTAGTAGGCGTACGTATAGGAATGTGTATTTGTGTGTTTGAGTTTGTGTCTGTGTCTTTGTGTGTGTGTGTGTTTGTGCACGCGCGTGGTAACGTCTTGTCTAAGAATGGCTTCCTGGACTGGGAAATACTTGACAATAAGTCATCGAAGTCTTCGCCTGTTCAGTCAACCGTTGTACTGTGTTGAAGGACAGAGTCAGCTGGGAGAGAGAAGGGGGAGAGAGACGAGGGTGGGGGCAGACAGTAATGTGGATACAAATATAAACAGATTGGGAGGTGGACTGGCTGACCGACAGATAAAAGATAGAGGCTATCACAAGGGCGGAAATAGCTCATTTTAAAACTGTCATGTACAGTATATTTTTGTGTAGAAAAATTGAGAATCTAAGGAATTTCTGAACATAATTCAAGCTTCGTATTTGCTGTTATTGGATGTCTGAACATCATTTTAAAAAGCATTAGAATCAGAGAACTTCAAAGCTTTGAAGAAAATATCGAATTCTTTCACAGGAAGTGTCTTTGACGTCTTTCTGTCTTACTTATTGCAGGTACAAGACAGGTGGACAGGTGATCAAAGTGACTGCCTGTCCAAGATGGCTATAATCTATTTGGAGAAAAGCAGAAGACAAACATTATAATGATTATATTCTCTAGACCTTAAAGGACACAGAGTATTGATATATTTTCCCTCTTCCGCTAGGAAAAATTGGCTCGTCACTTCAAAAGGAAAGAGAGAGTTTTACAGAGGGCCGGCCACCCTTAGTCCTGATATCCAAAGTGTTGGTTATTTACAGCCCACCGCTTGTAAGGTGCTGTGGGTAGGTAATATTTGCGTCCTGAAGATAACTGACAAGCCTGACGACAATAACTAACCACACAAACCAAAAGCAATCCAGAAAGACAGACAGATTTGATGTAAACATCATTAATGATCATAATTATCTTTAAAGTTTACCATCCAACCCAAAAGAAGATAATTTCAGATTTCCCTCCTGCCATAACAAAATGTTTGAGACAAACGCTTAGTAGCAAATATATATTAAACATTTATTTCGGTCGCAGAAGTTGATGAAATAATAGTAATAATGAATATTTAAATAACACTTTTCCCGAAAGTTATGCTCAAAGCGCTTTATTCAATCATCCTTCGACTGATACCGGTCGTTAGTGGGAGCACGTGGATAGACGCGGCAGCTGACGAAGCCCGCCTTGGGCATGTCCTCCACAGGACGACCAGTCAGTCTTCGTGTTGGTAATACAGTTCTTCTGGTTACTATGGCGTTGACCACCTTCCAAGGACAGTCCTTCTCTAAGGAAATCTTTGACAAGGTGTCGTGCCGGGTCACATGGCAAAACCGACCCAGTCTGTGCCGTAAGGGTTCCTGGTGTCCCTCGAGTGTGTCGACCATGCTTTGTACAAAGTCACTGGTTTTATGTTCTCTGTACGAGATCCGGAGCAGCCTCCTCATCACTTGTTCCATAATGCCTGGATTCTCCGCTCCGTATCCACGTTTAACGTCCGTAAAGTATAATCGTTCTTACGACGAACTTGTACAGATTGTACTTCGTAGTAAGTCTTATGAATGCGCCAGACCCTGTCCAGTTTGGTCTTTCTCGCAGTTGCTGTCGCGATCCTGATGCCAGTATATGTCGTGGAGTTGCCATCTTTAGAGAGGGTGGCCCCCAAATACTTTAAGGCTTTTTACCTCAGAGCATTTCACATACAAGAGAAACACACGTCACATTTAATGCTCTGTAAACGCCCACTCTCCTCTACTCTATCTCGCTTGCACAGGCAAATACACATATATATATATATATATATCACTCAACCACACACTCCGGACGAGATAGGGTTAAATCCATTATTTTGAAGCAAGTAAGCCTTAAGTTTGGATTTAAAGAACGTCAAAGAGTCTGAGTGACGGGTAATTTGTTCCCAGCTGATGTACTAAAGTGTCTTCAAGACCACTATTCAAGTCACGTGATCTCACTGACCTTTTTATTGGACGAGAATATTTGACATGATAGAGGCGCGCTAGTCGATTCCTCAAACGTCAACCACAAAAATGACCCAGGAAGTTTACAGGAGATGAGGTATTCAGGCTATTAGCAGGGCGACCTCCCTGAGGTAAAGTACATTTATTGTATTTTGTTTCAAGTGCCATAAATACGTGCAGATTTGGGCATCTTTATCCACAAGGAGAACATGGAGTTCCCGTGTGCAATCTAATGCTTGCATTTCCTGTTGCTTGAATCTACTCTGTATCCAGCTCCTACGTTGCACAGAAGAACCATTTTTGTAATTCTTTCCCCCGACTTTGTCCGGGTAAGAGGTCGTAGCTCTATAAATCATGGGTTTGTGTCAGCCCCGAGGTACTAATAGGAACGCTAGCAGGCAACGAGGTCTGACGTTTCTGCTGCGGTTTGATGATATGTCCCTCCCCTGCCCTCGTGAAGTAGAGATCGGCGGATCAAGGGATTTTAGAATTAGTGGGAGGTAAAGATTTATTCTGTTTTCAAAAGAACCTTATTACTAATGCCGAGACCACTAACTTCAAACCTTCCTCCTATCTGAGTGTTTCAAGCGCCTTTCTTCAGGAAAAATTATCCACTTGGGTCCTTAAAGTACTTGTGGCATTATACCGTGTCGAATACTTTATTTGAAAAACTGTTTGTTTATACATTTCTGGGTGTGTTTGTTTTTCTTGCGTATGTTTGAAACTGTGTAGGACACTTTGTTATAGTCCCAACGTGTTGTACTTGTTAGAAAGATTAGAAGGGATTAGGTAAGCTGCTGGTGCTAAAATTTTTATAGAATATACACTGAAACGTAATACAGTGGAACCTTAATTATCCGGTTTAATGACCGGCGCCCGTCATCCGGATAATAAAAAATCACGGATAATCGAAAATAATTCTAAAACTTCGAAATGCTAGAACAGATGCTTTATAGTGAAAATCTGACCTTTCTTGTGTTGTTTATGAATTTTCTTGAAAAAAAAATCAGACAGGAGACGCTAGTTTGTGTTCTTACAGCGCTTCAACTTTATTGATGTGCGGAGTTTGCGAAGTGTTAGGATGTCACTAAAATTTGAATCTGCTTCCTGCTCAAGAAAGAAAACTGAAGCTGTGACACACGTAGTGTACATTCCTGTAGTTGAAATTCTTGGTGGTTTTGTGATGTCTAGCATTTTTAACGCGATCCCGGATAACCGAATGCAAGGTTCATTGAAGACCGGATAATCGAGATTCCACTGTATTCTGTGTTAACGTCTTGGCCCCTTTATGCCTCCGTTCAGTAGCCTGGTCACGGGGTCGCAAACAGTTGACTGCACGGTATCCTCCACTCCATCTGTCAGTCAAGAACTTCACTGGCCAAGTGACGATAGTCGTCGAGAAGAGAAAAAAAAATAATTTTTGTTTGCCCAGCACATAAGTGATTTGATAAAACGATCAATTAAGGTTTGCGTCAACTTCACCGAGATGTGCAAATGTACGTGTGTCTGTGTGGGTTTCATTGTGTTTGTACAAGCGCACGAGTCTGAAGGTGTGTGTACGTACGTGTGGTTGTGTGCGCGCATTTATGTGCTAATTGGCGTGTTCGTGTGCCTGGAAGTAATTGGTCTGATGGCGCTTCTATATTTGCGTATGCGTGCTTGTCTGTATACGTATTTGCTGTCATTTCCATAAAGATTATTGCAAGTGCCGCGGTTTCAGTGTCTCCGTACAGACAAGTGAGAATAACAGCCTCCTTTGTTTCTAAATAAACATTTTCAATAGAAAAAACAGACTTAAATATAGACAAAGGGGGCCGAGAGAAGTTAAGATGAGTATAGTTCAACGACACCTTGGGCAGAACATCCAGACCCTGCCAGGATTCCAGCAGTAATCCTTGGAGTGTCGTGGAGTCAACGAAAGAAATCCTTCACTGATTTCTTGGCTTTAGAATCGGACGTCTGCCCTGCCTGTCTGTCAGTAGCTAAATGTTCTTCCGGTAATTCTGTTGCAGTCTTCGCGTCGAATGGGACTAGAAGCTGGCCACATCAGGGTACTTCTAGGTCGACCTCGATCTCACGTGCTTAATCTAACTTCATCGTTTTTGATGCGACTAAGGGGGGAGTGCGGGCTCATACAAGGCGAATACTAATAGACGTGTGTCTCCAGACGGTGAGCTCTTATTTACTTCCAAATACTAATATCACGCGCGCAGACATTTGTTGCAGGACTGAAAAAACCAAAGAAAGACGAAAACAATATGACAAGAAGAAATGAAAATTTAGTATCGAGAAGCCGACGTTTAATGCCAACAATTCGAGTCAACTAACCTCCAAATATGTTTTGACACATTGGATCATAATGGTAAACTAATTGCTGATCCCCATTGTACATCTGTTCATACTTTGTAATTATAACTCTCTCATCACTAGGTCGTCCATCTTCCCAAGAAATGTCATCAGAGACCAGACTTGTCGTCTTGGGGACATGATAATTTGCTTGTAACAAACCGCAGCACGAAAGTGCAGGCCAAACGGCAAATCTGTCGCCAACGATGTGGTGTTGCTTTGCGCTCGCCCCTTCTCAGATTTTCGATCAGGGAGGGAAGAGTCAAGAGAAAAGCTGACATCCAGACAACAAGACAGTTACAATCACTCACTCGTGCACTTCTGTGGAGAATCCACTTCTCTGCGTCCCTCTCTCACAAACACTTGGCAGACCGAGGTTTGGCTCAGATCAAGTTTAAAAGAAAACTCTACCAATTGATTTTAGTTGTGGGGTGGAGGGCAGCAGTTTCAGTCTCGTGGCTTTGTCTTGGTTTATTTCGGGTACTGCGCAGTTGGTGAAAGGGGGGGATGCAGGCTTATCGTATAGCTTCCACATACTGAGCGCTCATCTTTATGTACGGAAACAGGCATGGCCAAATCGGACGAATGCACACACAAAAGCCATGCCCTCAATTTCCGAGCCGTCAGAAGATGCGCAAGAACGAAGGAAGAACACTATGTACTTCTACTGTGAACGAAATCTGGTCGATGGAGGCAAAGTGAAATAAAGAGGGATGGGAAGGTAATATCTCGTAAATACGTTGTGGCCCTTATCTGCACTGCTTATTATAACCATCTTGACTAATGGTCTCTTTAGGTCTTCCGAAGAAGTAAGCAAGAGAAAAGGACAGGAAGGAAATAAGGAAAGACAATTCTACAACTTAGTTTTCGAGTTGTACTTTCTTTTTCTATCCACTTCAGAGCTATCAAAGAGTGAGCTTTAATTAAAAAAGTAGTAATATTTCCACTCATATTCCTTTGTTTACTTTCACACTTTATCCAATAAAATATTAAATTATAATTTGGAACAAGAAATCATCGTTTTTTCTTTTGATTGGGCAAGCACCCGAATCTTATCCAGTCCGACCTATACTAAACATTCTACTTGAGCAAAAAATATTCGTAAAGGGTTTGAAACGGTAAGGATACGATTTTCAATGAATAAAATACTGTTTACAGCCACACGTAAACTACGGAAAAAAAGAATATTTTACATTTCTGGTTCTTCCACACTCTTAACAACCCATTTTATAGCAATGCAAATAAATTCCTTCCATTAACAAGACAGATGAGGCCCATAAACAAGGACAAAGATGGCAACCAAGCAGTCCTTTGTTCAGTGTGTAGGCCTGTAGATATATGGACCCGCGTGACAGGAAGTCAGGGCAGCGCAAATAAGCTGCCTGTAACGATCTTGTGGAAAACTGGAAGCCGCGAAGGCTACTGGGAGGGTTACTTTTCTGCCCTGGCTTTTCAGACTGCAATCTGTGGCGAGTGGTCAATGTTCCAGGTCCTGCTTCAGACAAGCCCAGAAATATCCCATCTTTTTCTTGTCACGAAATCCGCTGACCCAGCGGCTGCCACCCTCCACGCTACCCTCTCATAATTTCACCTGACGGCCTGTCCTGCTGACTCTGTTTCCTGTGTGGTTGGCGTAGTCAGGTCTGCCAGAGACCAGCTAGTCGTCTGGAATCAGTTCTGCACAGATTTGTTTGTGTCTCAGGGCAGCACTGGGTACATCGCGTCTCTCAGTTGTGTACTCACATATTCATATAACGACGATGCGGGTGGGTGTGAAGAGGGAAGGTTGTATATGTCTGAATGCGTGTGCGCGCTTTTGGGATTCTTATCTGCGCATGTATTTAACGACGAATTTCTCTTCATCTGTGTATCTATTGTTAGGTCAGTGCTATGGAATGATATCTAGAAACCTGCACATATCTAAATAATACATATTCCAGGAACTGCACGTCGTCACACACTTAGGGCTGAAGCATAGGTTTCTCAGAGCCTACCTTTGTTTAAAAATATCTCAAAACAGGTCTTTTTCAGTCACACTTGCGCAAACAGAAATATAATATTATTTGTTTACCTTGCTTCAAGCAGGCAGCCGTATATTGTTATTATTTCTTACTATTTCTGTTAGTAATTTCTAACAAGATCACAAACACTTATAGTATACGAATATTTATGAAATACGGCCTTCATCCACGCTGATATACATGACTCAGAAAGATTTAATTTTGTCAACGCAGACAACAACTTTTTGAATATCCCGTGTCTTTATTGACAAATAAAAAAGTAAATAAACCAGGACAATATGACAGAGAACATATGTGGCCAAAAAAGCGTCCGTACTTTGAGATACCATCATTGAGACAGAAATGCCATTAGTAAAGCACTTGGGTGGTATTGGTACGTAATTACGCAAGGTACATGACTGGGTACAGTATAACGACAGGGAGAGCGAGAAAAGAACGAGAGAGAGCATGATGCTGATGTGCAAGTTACGTGACAGGCAAAGACTCTGATAAGGAAAGGAGGTCTAGCCACGCAACAGAGAAAATAACTACGAGGTATATGGCGCCGAGGTAGGTGACAATGGCAGATAATAGAGAGTTACAGGGGCAGATAATAGAGAGTTACAGGGGCAGATAACAGAGTTACAGGGCCCGATAATAGAGTTACAGGCGCAGATAATAGAATTACAGGGGTAGATGATAGAGTTACAGGGACCGATAATAGACTTACAGGCGCAGATAATAGAATTACAGGGGTAGATGATAGAGTTACAGGGACCGATAATAGAGTTACAGGCGCAGATAATAGAATTACAGGGGTAGATGATAGAGTAACAGGGCCCGATAATAGAGTTACAGGCGCAGATAATAGAATTACAGGGGTAGATAATAGAGTTACAATGGCCGATAATAGAGTTACAGGGGCCGATGATAGAGTTAGGGGTGGGGGGCAGATAATAGAGTTACAGGGGCAGATAACAGAATAACAGACACCAATAATAGAGCTACAGAGGCAGAAAATAGAGTTACAGGGGCAGATAATAGAGTGACTGTTTCGTGACAGACCAAAAGACGTACTCGTGCTTAATTAAAAGTCCAGCCAGTAACTAGGACAGTGTCACAAACCTGCTGTCTATTTTTATGTTCTTGAATGAGAACGGTAAGCGTTGGCGGATGGCACGTGTTTTGCGTGGGAGTCGCTGGTGTGACGACCGCCTTTTCTTTAATGTAACGGTGTCATTGAGGGGCTCCACTGGTATAAATGTTGATGATTAAGAGTGTCAGCAAGAGAGCGATTTTTGCTGCGCGTGCCCCAGATAGTGACGGAAGAAATACCTAAATGTTTTCTCCAGCGCTGTATTTTATTTCTGACCAGACTGAACAACGGTGTACATTTTTCATGTAAAACCTGTTGAGGTGAGTCTGCCTCGGTTTTAATTTGTTGAATTGTTGTATGTAAGTTTTGGATGAGAATAATAATATTATATTTTAACACGATTATCAGATTTCTTAGCATTGCATGTTTCTGTCCAGTTCTGTTATTTTCTGTTATTTCATATTTTTGTTGGTGTGCATGGCTATAAATGGCTGTATGGGACAGACAGCTGCAGCTAAAGCAACAACGGTTTTACAACAGCCAGACCTTTTCCGTCGTTTGCTTTTGCTACAAATATTCTGCGTTTAGGTCTTCTATTAAAAAATCTTTAACAGGACTACTTGAACTCTGGTATTCTGGTAATCCAAGAGTGGTCTGCCATCGAACTTAAAATTTAACCTTGTTCGATCCTCGAGCGTGCTTTGAGAGGCATGAGTTTGTCGGAGACAGATTCCGTTTTACTGGCCAGGCCAACACTCGAAACTTTACATGACCTTTCAGCTTGAAGTTTCGTGGCCCCTAAGCCCAGCTCTTACCTTCTCCGAACTGCACACGAAAACAAGTTCTTTGTCATAGGTGATAATGATGTCTGCCATCATGTAGTTTTCTCGCCCTCTCAGCCATTTGGCTCTTCATCTGGATGGTTAGCTAGCAGTCAGCTAAAACTGTAATAAAAATCAGGAGTCACACAGGCTGCTTTATCATGACGAGCATCCGTGGCTAGCACCTATTGGCTTCTGTATCTGGCTCCTGGCTGCCAATCCAGAATGTTCTGGCTACAAGTTTGCAAGAATTCACGTGAAATTAAAGCTGTTGGTTTTCAATGGATTTAATTTCCGCCCATCATCGGCTTATTCGCCCTTACCTGATCCCTATTGCCAGTATACCTTTTGTAAAGGAATGTGAACATGCCAAAACCCAGCAAGAAGTATCCAAGAAGAAGTCATCTTTCTCACACGTATTAAATCAGTCTCAGCTCACATGAACTCCAAATGGGAGTCGTACTTGTAGCATACGACAAACTTTAGTACGCCAGATTTTACCGAAAAAAGTGCCTTTAAAACTTTAAGATCAAGGAGAAAAGATAAGCTCAAAAGTCATGTCAAGCACTATTTCGTGAAAGAAGCAGTGACCAAGGAAATGTGTCGTAAATCAAAGCGGAGAAACAACCAAATAAATAAGAAGAGGAGAAATTTCAGGCTTTTCGCTTTTACCTTTTAGTTGTTGAAGTTGCTGCTGCTGTTGTTTGTGGAAAAGTGTTTTCCCCGAAGGCATCTTCTCATTGAAATAGCGTGCCGAATATAGAAGAAAGCGATAAAACCAGTAAAAATGGAGTATGGAATGTAGGGGTAAAGGTCGCTGTTTTATAAATCAGTAAGTGCTGAGTTCTGATGTTTGATGAGCCAGTAGGTGTTAACTGCTCCCTGTAGGAGATCTAACGCATTTTATTTCAAACGCCTGCCTCAGTCGCTTCGATTCCAGTAGCAAGGTCAACATCTCGCAGCTACCTAAGGGTGGGTTGAAGGTAGTCGAAGTCGTAGCAAACAAGAAAATAAAGACATTTTCAGACACATTTTCGTTGTCAACAAAAGAAAAATCACTGAACAGTATGCAACAGGAGAGATAGTCAACTGAAATGGTTAAAGAATCATGGAAACCAGAGTTCATTACAAAATAGACGGCAACGCTGACTACAACATTTTTACGGTAATCTCGCGTGCTCTTAGGAAATGAAGGTGTTGAAAAAATCATCATGTTCCTTATCATCATCATCATACATCCTCATCCTGGAAAACACAAGAAAAATCAACGTTAATAAGAAGACTATTCAGCTACTAGAAAAAAAAAGATCTCAAATTACTCTTGTTTTTCACCTTGGTTTCTCGCGACGGGTTTCAACTTGTCTTTAAATGTTGTATACTTATTCACATTGGTCATCCCGTCGAGCTGAGCTGAGAAATAGTTTAGTTTCTGCATGGTCATAGATTATTGTCACAGTACACAAATACTATCTTACATGAACAGACAAACGCACGGTGCACGGTCGCATACAAAATAACAGGCTCAATGTTAAAGTGGTCTTTTGCTATAAATGAGGCAGAGATAAGACCACCACTAAGGTCACCACAAACAGCTGTATCGTTTTTGTAAGAGAAGATTCGTCCATCCTTTCACATCTTAACAAAAATGAGAGTCTGGGCAAAAATCAGACTATCTAGATACACTCACTGTTTGCATAACTGCGTGCGCTACTCACAACTGTTACTATTGTTGGTAAAACCTATTTAGTGTGTTATAAAACATTTATAAAAACGATCGAGCATTCTCTAGAGAGAACATTAATAAACATTATATGAGCTACTTCAAAAAGCACTAGATATTGTACGACACTTCACACCGCTCTAAACACTGTACATTACTGAGAGTAACACTAAATATTGTAACTTACATGGAACAGAAATCTTTATTACACGTCAGTCCAAAGAGCACTAAACATTGCTTTGTATTCGTAGCAACTAATTTTTTTTAAATGGTGTTTTACGCCGAGCCAGCAACTAAGGCTATTATCACGGCAAGGCAGCCAGCCCTGTAAACAGCTGCCACATGCAGAGAAAGAACAGCGTGCCCGAGACGAGAACTGAACCCAGGACACCCAACCTTCACTGTATTGGTGACAGACGTAGCAACTAAGCTACGGTAAGCACATAGTCATGTGACTTAGTCAAATGGTGTCAAACCTATCGCGACAGAGTAGGTTGCAATGCTTCAGACAAAACAACAAGATGTTCCGATGGTCGATGCATTTGTTGGAAAGCAAAACGAGCCTCATCAGCAAGGTGCTACTCTCCTCCGCACCCTCCCACCACCACATCAGCCACACCTTACCTGCTGTCTCCTCTCCTACTAGTAATTCAAACTAAGATTTTTCCTTTTTAAAAAAATTTGTTATGGGCTTTATTTTTTACACAACTTTCCTGTATTTTAAAAGACAGATATGATGGTCGCAGGCAATATCTTGCTGTTATTGCCCTGCCGCTGTGACGTGAAAGGCACCCAAGTTGTTTGTCGTTACATCTCACGCCCGACTCTTTGGCGCCACTGACATCACATCTCACAATCCATCCACGATCCCCAAGCAGCCAGAGCATGCACCACGAGCACTAACAAGTTTACATGCGCAAGATTTATTGTCCACTCCGTCGCACGTGGCTTACGTGTCTCCCAGGTTCATTTTAGCCTCTAGAGGTCGCTCATTAGCATGGAGCTGAGAAACGACATGGTGTACAGCGAGTGAGAACTCTGGGACTGCACTAGCAGGCTGTGGAACTAGCGCCGTGGCAAAGCGCTTGTCACCAACATATTGAAACCCGTCAGGGCAAATCATTCATATGCATGTACCACCTGTACTTAGGGCTGCCTGTCTAGAGTAGTGAGTCTTCACGTCCGAACTTCTCTTTCTCTACTTCACCCCACCCTTATATTATAAATATACCGCCAGCACTCCTTTATCAGATCAACCAAGCCAATCAATCAGCTGGTGGTGCTAGCTTTAGGGGTTGAACTTCAGGTGAACGCAGATTTATTGCAAATATCTCAGTCCTGTATGGCAGGGATAAATGATCGTTTGTTCCCAAGGCAGTAACAGTCGGAAAGTCCTGGGGTTATATTTTGTCTAGGGGCGTATGCACTGCCTCATGAGTGACACTTGTTAACAGAGATGTTCTTTACACATTTCACAGCCACCTTCAGGGAACTATATCCCCTGAATATCACAGTACTTATAAAGGAAGCGCTTCGAAAAAGTTCTTTTATCTGTAGAGTGGTAAATATGTGTGCTCCCAGATCAAACCCACATACTATATTCAAGGACGCTATCCTCTTATTCTCAACTCTTCGCTTTCTTCTAAATCACGAAGACAGGTATGGCAATAACTTGTCAAAAATCATCGTTTTTAAAGGTCTGGTGAACTGCAGTTTGTATTTTGCTGACTATTTAAGATTCAATACAAGACACTGTTTCCCCTAATCCAGTTGATCACTCCCTTCCCCACCCTAACTTCTGATCTCGAGATACGCAAGTATAAACATCACTATGCACAGGTCAAGGTCAACGGCCAAGACGGATATCGCAACTGTACATATGTATATATATTGTCAAGCCTCAGCTAGTGAGAGACCTGGCATCAGATTTTAATCAGACGTTTCTGTGCACAAACGAGACATTATAAGCTTAATTTTGTTCTGTACATGATGATGTTTGTAGGAGTATATCTTGATAATGGAAGAGGGATATTGTCCAGAAAATTCACCGTGTCAGGATTGTTTTATTAGCTGCTTCTAAAGTATTTCAATGACGATAAAGTCTATGGAGCATTTGTGCAAAAACCTGTTTATGCATCAAAAGGTAAAGGTGGCTAAGTGCTCCTCATCTGGAAGTCGGGGCCCAACCTCTCCTTTCACCGCCTATACCTCGAAAAAAAAATCCATTTTTCCTAGACAACTGCTCTGTGGGCTTAGGGAGCTGTCCAGCCACAGGCCCAAATAATCTCTCAAGATGATACTTTGAACCTGCAACATTTTGTTGTCAAACACAGTCAAACGCACTAAATAAAAGATTCGCAAGCCTCCACTTAGTTATGGTGAAATCTGGAATAAAGCTTGGATAGACGTGGTTAAATCTTGAATAGACCTGAGATAGGTAAATCTTGATATAAAGCTTTGATAGATATTTTCAAACTTTTACATTTACCCTGGTGAATGACAAACTCTATGCTTGTGCAGCGTGGCTGACATTTTGCAAAGTTCACCAAAACTGCGCAGAAAACACATCAAATGAAGCAGCTGTTAAATGTATCAAGGGGAGAAAGAAAGTTAGCAAGCCAGGAAAATGGATCAGCCTCGAACTTTTTCCCCCAAACAAATCACTTTAAGGTTTCAGTCCCTTTCTTCAACTGGAAGTGAGGGAAATCTTGGCTTCAGAAAAGTATGAGAAAATATAGAAAATGTACGTTTTCATTTTATTTTAATTTTGGCGATCATGTTTGGCAAGTCAGTATTAAGCATACCCAGCTGAGAACCGATAGAAAAATGCACACAAGGTGTTATCGTGTTGGTTTAAAAAAACCAGAAAAGAAAATGCCCTGACACAAATGGGTTCTTCTTAATTTTTCTTGTAAACCATCTGCTGAATACAGGCGGTCTTTAGGACTTCTCAATACCGTTTACACAAAAAGTAAGATTACAAATATCATGCGGTAAGGTGGGTATTCCTTGCACACAAACATTTTATATCTAAATAAATAAACAAATAAATCGCAGTGTTTTTCAAGCAAGTATGCTTTTGTTCATTTTGTATAAATTAAAAATTACGCCTTGATGTGTTCTAACTTTCGTGCGTGCATGTACTTATGTATTAATTTTTGTAAATTAACAATTCAAAATCTGGCATCATGCTTTAATTACTTCTAGTTTTGTAGTCCTTATGTTTGCCTCGTTTATTCCTAGTTATCTGCTAAAAAAAAACATTTTGGACTAGAAGTCATTCGAAGATCTTTAGTCTTCTCCTCTTCCATTGTTCCTATACGTCAGAAACAATAATTCTTGCCCGCCTCCTGGGCCACAGGCAGTGAAGACAGAAATGCTAGCTGACTGTACTTAATCATGGTTATCACGCCAACAGGACATCTTTCTCTCAGTCAAGCTGTACAGTTGTTATCCTCAGACCACCCAAACACAAGAGCTGGAGCAGGTCGACGACACAAGCTGTCAGCTTCACCAACATTTCAATTTCACCTGTCTCACTAATGTTTCACCTGTCTCACTAATCGCCGTCCGCGCGAACTTCAAGTTGAAAGACAGTTGGAGTAATGTGCCGCCCTGAGACCACCCACACCGCTCGACGACACATGTTGTCGGCGCCACCAGCGTCTGGTTTTCACCTGTCTCTCTACATGTCTCTCGAGAAATGAAAAGTGCACGGAGATATGTTCCCATCCATCTCTTGTGCACCGTTAATTGACTGGAAAATAATTTAATTCTCTGAAAAACACCGATCTAGCGGCGGACGTTTCTAACAATTAATTTCTACAGACTGAAAGACGGGCATGGTGTGCAGCGGCAAGGCGACTGATCAACAAGAAAGTAGTAGCCTTGGTTTGGATCTGCGGGAACATCGCACCCATCTTTAGTGCCACTTTTGTATGTAGTATTACGGATGTCGAATAATTGCTACTAATTTTACTGCCTTACTATCTCTAGCTACTCCCGTAGATCTTAGGACTATTATCATTGTCCCTTTGCCCTTTGCTTTACTCTGCTGAACTGTTACCGCTATCCCCATATTCCGTTCATTCTAATACTGTTATTCGTGGGAATTCCATGAACTCAATATTTCCTGCAGGACGAGACTAATTAAATGCTTTTTATAAAGCCTGCTTTGTTATCTAGCAGCCTCAAGCTTATCCAACCACATTTGCATTTTCGTTTGGCTATACCGTATCAGATCGTTTCGTTAACACCGTTGACTCTTTATTCTTTCCAGCCCTGAAGAGCTGTGTGAGTAGGCAGACACAAGCAACTATAGAAACATCGATTGGACACCCGACGGTACCGGGTATGGAACCTACAGCACGCAGCCAAGGGTGATCTGTGGTCCTTGCTGACTTTATCACGGACTGACGATGATGTACCTTGGCGAGGTGGGAGGCCAGGGATAGGTCAGCGTGTTATCAGCCAAGGGAAAAAAGCAGCTTTTGCTGGAGAAATTCTTCTGTTCATCGGTCATCAGCAGTCTTAGAGAAGGAGGGGAAAGGTCGAATACGAGACAGCATCCCATCACTTTGACCAAGGGATCTGTCAGTTCTTTGTATCAGCCTTAGAACACTTCGAGAGGTTGTGGAGTTTCTTTCAACTCTTCTCATATCAGACCTTTAAGGTCCGCTTAGAAAATAGCATCGCAATTTGTTTTGAGTACGTCTGATGTGGAAACATGATCTGGGATTTTCTTCGCTCTTTAGAGATGGCAAACGATTCCTTGGCAGAGGGAAGCTGGACGGTGCCTACATATACTTCTAGTCGAACGCGAGCGTTCACAAATGATGGTTGAGAGCTTTTGGTCATGGCTTATGCACTTGTAGCCTTGCGTGCGTGCGTGCAAGTGTGTGTACGTGTGTGTGTTCGTGGGGATGAAAAGTCATGAAATGAAACTTCAATTTCTCCAAGAATCCGTGCTTTTAGCGATGGAAATAGTGTCCCATAAATATGACTAGATAAGTAAGGGTACAATCCCCCTTCTTTAAAAAAAAATCTATGTACCTATCACGAATATAGATCCGACTTTTCAATAACCATAGATCTTTTTACGACATGAAATCGCCAAACTGATTGGAACAAAAACAAATTTATATGGTAAGTTTTCACACAGATTACATCCTTCTGCGTCAGCCAATTTAAGCTCGAGAACAAGTTATTCTCATTTATATCGACCTCGACGCGGATAACCTGGTTTTCGTTTTTTCTTGAACAAAAAATAATATCTCGGTGACTTAGGGAGTTTTTTTGAATTTTTTTTTTTCGTGACCCCTTTCACATGCATCAGAATAAATGCTCAAACTCATCCTGGCTTACCTTTTGAATCCTTACAGCCGAGTTAGTAATTTTGCTGAGTTTGCTGAGTCAGCTGGACAAAGTGCTCAACTAACAAACATCTATTTAAACCGATGCATGCGTTTGCTGAGTTCGTGATAGTAGTCAAGCAGATGAACAGAGTGCAACACAACAAAAATTCAGTCAAACCACGGCATCAAGACGGTCAGTTTAAAAAAGAGAATACAGACTCGCAGCACCTTGAATTTATTTTTCAATTTAAAACTTATTTTTCATAAACCACTTTCTTGGGAGAAACTTACACCGCTAACATTTCCATCTCAAATAAAAATTTAGGATACCTCATCTGCACAGTCTTAATGTTAAATGCAAATTGACACCACATTTGTTTTCAATCTGTTTTCATTATGAGGGAGCAAATCAATTTAATTAGTCTCTCTTTTCTAAAATAGCAACACATCCTATATTAGATATGACATTTCTTCCTCTACTATCAAACACCAAACTTTCAAACTCTGCAGTGTCTAGACTATTCTTCTATCGTGAGTTCGTAGGTGAAAAGTAGTCTCCAGTCCACGAACCCCAGGTGTTACTGTCAGCTGTCGACTATGTATCAGCGCAAGGAACCTTAACGTGATCCCGGGTAAGCTGCTGATACCTCGTGTACCCAGCATCGCATCCCACGGCAACCCAAGCTACCACGAAGAGAGCCGAGAAGACATTTTCATTTTCTTCTCACAAGTGTAGATCCCCACCATAACTCGATACACAATAATTTCTTCGTCCGACCTTATGCACGTACTTACTATAGCTTTCTAAAAAGGTACAGGTAGAGGTCATCCCGTAACCTTTTCAGGTATTTGGAGTAGGAGGTGATGTGTTAGAGACTTTCTACTTATACCTTTTCTACATATCCCTTTTTTATCTAGCTGAAGGCTTTTAACCCATCTTAAAAGCCTGATTGCTGATGAAGTAAACGAACAAACCGCTAAATCTCTTCTCTCTCTCTCTTTCTCTCTCTCTCTCATGGCGCTATTGTAATTCTGGGTTTTGGCGTCTTTGTAAACTGCCTAAAAGACCATTACTCCTCAGACAAAATGCACAACTGGCAACAGAATATCAATAGAATGACTATTCTTTCCCTTCTTTTACTTGGAGGATGATTTTTTTTCCTACATTCAGACTTTCAGTTTCTTTGTGTTTATTTATCTCCCACACACGCAATTTCAGAGCCTATCACACAAAATTGAATCTTAAGCTCACTCACTCACTCACGCACGCACTCACTCACTCACTGACTCACTCACGCACGCATGCACGCATGCACGCATACAAACAGGCAATAAATTCCCGACTTCTATTCTGACCTACAAGCTTTCTGCTGTCACTACGATAGCCTCGCCACCTGCTGGCTCTTCTCTTGGATAAGAGGAGAGAGACGTTTAATACAGAAATGACAACAAACATACCAGAGGAGAAGGAAAGACACCTCAGATGAAGCAGTAGTAAACAAGGCAAATAGAGGTGGAGGGGGGGGGCAGCCCACAGTTGATGTCTTAAAACCTCGCTTACAGCCGTCTCTTAGTGCAAGCCGAGAAAAGAAAATTCAATAAGAGAAAATACGACGAAGCGGAATTTTTTTCTAGCTTCTGTATTTTTTCAGGCCAACAGAAATAATGTGTGCAAATGTAGACTGTGGGGGTTGGGGTGGGCAGCGGAAGGGTGGGCAGTCACTAAGCCCAAGGTTTGGCTTTTATTCTGAGTCATGAGCGGCACTGCCCGAAGCAGGACTTGACTGCGAGGCCAGCTCACAATAATGCCAATAAAGAATTCTCGGGGCGTTCCTTTGCCACATCGTTTCTTGCTTGGAGTCTAGAATCAGGAGATATTGATGCCTGGCGCTGGCTTTGAAACCTGCGCGCTGCAGACGTAATATCTGATTGCAGGAGAATTTATTAAGGCTGGGAGGGAGGCAGGCAGGCAGAGAGAAAAAGAGTTTACTAAGTAACCCGTATTTGTCGTCTGAAATTGTTACTTTTTCTGAACAACTGATAAATAATAATAATAGTAATATACTTTAAGTTCTCTGATCTCTCGTCTCTATCCACTACTTGGCAATAAGTAAAGAAAGGGGTAGTATGAATTCTGAATATTTTCAAGAGATAAAATGTAAAAAAATCGTTATTTTTTCACTGCTTGTTTTTATTTAAAAGTTTATAAAAGCAAGTAACATTAAGATTTAAGAAAAGGTTATTTTCATAAATACTTATTTAATCTGTAAATGGAGACTGACCTCTGTTGATAGCACGAACAATGTTCAAACCTTTTGATTTTTGTGCTCATTTTCTTAAGAATCTCAACGTCTGCTTTCAAAGAAAGTCTTTTAACTGGTTAGAAGAAGCTGAAGTTGATCCTTTTACATTCGACTTTTTGCAAAGTGCTGTAGATGCTTCCTTTCGATTGCTTTGTTTTGTTTCTTTTAGTGTTTCTTTTCCTTGGACAACTTCCTTGGACAACCGCTTGCCAAAGGAATATGAGTTACCTGCCCTTGTCGCATCATGTGCTTGATGGGGCAGCTCTACAAATTATATGTATTTTCACTGTGATTGACTGATCTTTCTCTCATGTGCTCTACATCTTCTGCTTCCTTATTTGAAAACATCTACTCTGGAATGTTTGTGGATTGCTCGCTCGTGGAAGAAGGACGTTTTCAAAGTTTTCTTTGCTGGACTTTCTTCTGCCTACTACACCATGTGCTCCAACATGGCTACCGAACCTCTCTGCCGGCCTTTGCTTCGACACTCTCAACGCACCAGACAGGACGACGCAGCCACCCCAGCGTGTTCCCATACAAGAAAATTACCTACGGTAGGCACGAACTTATATCACTGAGGTTTAAGACTTCTGATCGCTCATTAGCGCTTTGCACCGTGCTTCGTACTTTGAACATTCATAGCCACTGTGACATTTCTCGAAAGAAAAAAACGCCGCCCGTTCCGTGGCGGTCGTCGGCGACACCAGCATCGCCGTGATCAAAGTGAACCAGTTGACATAACCACCAGTAACACCAGCCGGAAACACGACCGACCAACTGGGTCAAATAACTTTACATCTCGGCGACCAAACCAACATGATTGCCTGAAATCAGTAGTCACCCAAGTTTCCCGCACACGACAACTGAACACTCGCCTCCTTGTTGGGCTTTTCAACGCTCAGTCGGTATCGTCCGCACAACAGTCACTGAAGCGAGTTGAAATAGTAGAATTTGTGACAGACCGCCACCTTGATATTTTCATCATCACCGAGACGTGGCTTAAACAGCGAGGTGACGAGAGCGTGTGTGTCGATCTTACTCCAGTGGGCTACTGCCTGAAATCTTTCCCCCGCCCTACACGTGGTGGTGGTATTGCTATAATCTACAGATCATCACTTGCCAAGTACCTGTCTTTTACTACTGCCGTATCGTTCCCTCACACGTCTTTTGAATTTGTACAAGTCTCCTCTTCGGCTCCTCATTGCTCGATGCACCTGCTCTGCATCTACAGACCTCCTCCTAGTGCAAGGAACAAACTTACAGCCTCTACATTTTTCTCGGAATTCCATGATCTCTTGGATTATAGCAATACACTAATTGGACCCGCCATACTCCTCGGAGATGTGAATGTGCACTTCGACAACAGTGCTCACCCTGACACTGTCAAAATGTCTGAAATGCTGCACACCTTTCGTCTCGTACAGTCCGTGTCGCAGCCAACACACAAAAGAGATCACATCCTGGACTGGGTCATACATCGACCTGATGACCACTTAGTGCAGTCAGTTGATGTTTCCCACGATCTCTCATCTGACCACTACTGTGTACTGATCGAACTTGATCACAAATGCCCATCATCGGCGCCAGTTTTTAGATCCACTCGCTCATTACGAAATGTTGATAGACTGGCATTCAAAGCACAGCTGCAGATGGAGCTCCTCCAACCACCCTCTGCCGAGCAACTTGACTGTGTTTTACGTCGAGTAGTTGATGACCATGCCCCTGTGTCTCGACGTCTGATGCGCCAGTCTAAATGTGCGCCTTGGCATTCACAGATCCGTGTCGAACTCCGTGACCTGAAGCGCACGCGCCGGCGAGCTGAACGTGTTTGGCGGAAGACTGGACTCGCCATCCACAAAGAAATTTACAATGCTGCAAAGCGAAGCGTGGCAAAATGCATTTATGAGGCTAAAACATCATACCTTCAGGGCCAAATAATTAATTGCACCTCCTCCAAAAAGCTTTTTGCCATTTGCAATAAAATGACTGGATCTAAGACAGCAACACCACTGCCTACTGCCTACCCTGCTTCACTGCTGCCGCAAGTTTTTAGTGATTATTTCACCAGCAAGATATCGGACATTCGATCATCATTAGACTCGGCGTCGGCGCTTGACAGCATCTCCTGTGATGTCCTCCCAGGATGTTCCATGACCAAGTTCCTACCAGTCTCTGAGACCGATGTGAAAGCGGTTATCCTAAAAGCTAAAGCAACAACCTGCGAGTTAGATCCGATGCCCACGAGCCTTCTGCTCGAGTGCCTAGATACTCTACTTCCTGCCATCACACATATTGTAAATGTCAGCCTGTCGTCAGGTGTTTTCCCATCTCTGTTCAAGAATGCGGTGGTGAGGCCACTTCTAAAGAAATCCACGCTTGATGTCAATGTGCTAAACAACTACCGCCCAGTCTCCAACTTGTCTTTTCTCTCTAAGATCATAGAGAAAATAGTTTTGACACAGCTCTGGGCCTATTTACAAGACCACCATCTTCTTCCACAAGCTCAGTCGGCATATAGACCTTTCCACAGCACTGAGACCACTCTTATTAAAGTAACAACAGACATATTATCTGCTCTTGACAGTGGTGATGTTTCTCCATTAACCCTACTGGACCTGTCTGCTGCATTTGACACTATAGACCACTCTCTGCTTCTTCACAGACTCCACACCCTCTACGGGATTTCTGGACCTGCCCTCTCATGGTTCAACTCCTATCTCACTGATAGGACCCAGACTGTGGTAGTCGATGGTCAGACATCTCGCCCTGCTTCACTTTTCTGTGGCGTTCCCCAAGGCTCAGTACTTGGCCCAGTCCTGTTCATCCTGTATACTAAACCACTTTCATCTTGCATCCGGTCTCACCAGGTGTCTCATCAGTCCTATGCAGATGACACGCAGCTTTACTGTTCTATTCCACTGGCTGAGTCTCACTCTGCTATTAGCTCTCTAGAAGCTTGTATTAGTGATGTCAAGGGCTGGATGGTGAAAACCAAGCTTAAACTAAATGATGATAAAACGGAAGCCCTCTTGTGCCATAGAAGAAGACATCAACCTTCACTAGTCAGTCTGCCCAATCACATCAAGGTGGGCGACAGCAACATCACCTTCACGTCATCTGTTAGGAATCTGGGATTTATTGTCACCGCAGACATGACCCTTGATAAACATGTTACAGCTGTCTGTCAGTCTGCCTACTATGAGCTCCGTAAGATCAGTGCCATCCGTCACTTTCTCTCTACACGTGCCACCAACACTCTTGTCTGTGCGTTTGTTCTTTCACGACTTGACTACTGCAACTCCTTGCTGGCAGGCTGCCCCTCATCCCTCATTCAGAAACTCCAGAGAGTACAGAACTCCGCTGCACGTCTGGTACTTAGAGCAAGGAAACGGGACCATGTCACACCTCTCCTTCGTTTTCTACACTGGCTACCCGTCCGTTCTCGCATCCAGTACAAACTGTCTGTGCTGTGTTTTAATTTCTTTGCTGGCTCCTGTCCTGACTATTTCTCTGAACTTCTCATCCCTTACTCTCCGGCCAGACAACTCCGCTCTTCCTCTGACAACCGTACTCTGACTGTTCCTGTCACCAGAACAACAACATATGGTCACAGGACTTTTGGCTACTGTGCTGCAAAACAATGGAACTCTCTTCCTCTCCATATCCGCCACCTTCCTACAACTGAATCTTTCAAATCTGCACTGAAAACGCACCTCTTCCTTGAGCACTACTCCTAGTCCACAATGCTAGTCCTTACCCCCCCCCTTCCCTCTTGCTACTTTACCCATCACTATTTTTCTCTGTTCCTGTTACTTGATGCCTTTTGTTATCTGTTTTTGTCAGTACTGTCGTTTTCTTTCGTCCCCTGTGTTCTGTATCTACTTAGTCCACGTCTCTTCCCCGTTTTAAGCGCTAAGAGCATACTCTCTACGAGTGTGAATATGCGCTATAAAAATCTTCACTATTATTATTATTATTTAAAGCTATATTATGCCAGTAGTCGTGAAAGTGGCTAAAGGTTCCTATTTCAATATTTCGATGTCTATCAGCACAACATCTGACAGCAGTATTAAGCAATGTTGTCGTTAGTATCAATGGCCACCATCATGGTATTTATTTCACTATGAAAAGCTTATCTTCAGGTAGACCACAAACGGGAGGACTTCGATAACCAATTGAACCATGTGTATACCCACAACAGCAGGTTCACCTGAACCGCCAAAATCAGAACACCTACGGTTGCTGCTACGTTGCTCTCACTGTCTCCAGTCAGGTGTGTGACCTCACGTTGCTGCTACGTTGCTCTGTCTCCAGTCAGGTGTGTGACCTCACGTTGCTGCTACGTTGCTCTGTCTCCAGTCAGGTGTGTGACCTCACGTTGCTGCTACGTTGCTCTGTCTCAGTCAGGTGTGTGACCTCACGTTGCTGCTACGTTGCTCTGTCTCCAGTCAGGTGTGTGACCTCACGTTGCTGCTACGTTGCTCTGTCTCCACTCAGGTGTGTGACCTCACGTTGCTGCTACGTTGCTCTGTCTCTAGTCAGGTGTGTGACCTCACGTTGCTGCTACGTTGCTCTGTCTCCAGTCAGGTGTGTGACCTCACGTTGCTGCTACGTTGCTCTGTCTCTAGTCAGGTGTGTGACCTCACGTTGCTGCTACGTTGCTCTGTCTCCAGTCAGGTGTGTGACCTCACGTTGCTGCTACGTTGCTCTGTCTCTAGTCAGGTGTGTGACCTCACGTTGCTGCTACGTTGCTCTGTCTCCAGTCAGGTGTGTGACCTCACGTTGCTGCTACGTTGCTCTGTCTCCACTCAGGTGTGTGACCTCACGTTGCTGCTACGTTGCTTTGTCTCCACTCAGGTGTATGACCTTACGTTGCTGCTATGTTGCTTTGTCTCCACTCAGGTGTGTGACCTCACGTTGCTGCCACGTTGCTCTCACTGTCTCCACTCACGTGCATGACCTGACGTCCTAGCATGCTGACGGTTCTCCGATATTCATGTAAAGCTCCTTACGTTTGACTTTCTTCTCTCTCATCTGCGCAAACGACTGAAGGCTTTCAGGAAAATTGTCCTAACAGCCATGCTAGCCCTCGGGCGGGTTACGATAGAATACAAAATCAATTGAGTCAGCGAGTGAGAATTTCTTAGTCAATCTCTCAGATTTTCGTTTTACAGATGCGGAAACGATCCCGGCAAGGCTTTCTGTCCTTTGCTTTTGACCAGAAAGATGGAAACAAAAAAACTCACTTTTATTCCCTTGATCACAGTTTACAGAAGTTGCGAAAGTTTAAGCAGCAAGACTCTTAAAGGTTGTTTCTTCTCTAAACCAAATAAGTAGTGAAGAATCTTTAGGTAATAAATGTTGTTTTCGCGACTGTTTCTTGTCTGGGGCGAGAGCAGGAAGGGTGTCAAACTTGACATCATAAACATCATAAAGTAGTCAAACACTAAAAGAAAAAGGCACAGCGTAAACATTTTGATGGTGTTGACTGTCACGCTCAAACCTCAATCAAGTCAGGATTGCTTCGTTTTCTGTGATTCAGAAATCAGAAATTTGAATTTGATGACAAACTCCCGAGAAAATTTACAGACGTAAGCTCTAACCTTCATTTCTTAAGATTTTCAAACTAACAGTCTTCAAGGCTGGTTGATTTTGAGTCTATACACCCCCTCTTCCCCCCCCCACTCACACACACACACACACACAAGCACGCACGCACACACACGCGCGCGCTCTCATTCTCCCCTCCTCCTTTCGCTCAATCAGTTGAAACTTAAAACTCAGATAATCTAACAGTTTTCTCGGTATCTGTCAGTTTGAGGTATGGCGCTCTAAACATACTGCTATTACATGTTTATATCACTAGTGTAGCATCCTGTACATTCCTGTTATTACACTGTTTATATTCGCTAGTTTAACGTGTCCTACGTGACTGCAAGTATACGTTCTCTCTACAGACACTTGTGATGTGTACGAGAGTTTTTGCGAAGAGACAAGCCCCATGTTTCTGATAAAGCTACACTTCCTTTTGTGGCGTCCATGAGACCGATAAAATATCGCTCCGTTTGCAAACGTCAGCAGGTGATTCACAATAACAGCGGATGTTGGCATACTTACTGCGCGCAGTCACGAAAGTGCGCAATAAAAAACAACATAGTCTCAAAAACACAAAAACAAAAAAACAAGTGCAGCAGGGAGGGGGGAGGGAAACCGCCAGCTTCACGCAAGCTTCTCGAACAGAGCATTTCAAAAATATAAGACTGATGTGGACCGTGCACTTGCCTGGAACTCACGTACGGTAGGTCAAGCACAACAAACCGGAAGGTTGATAAATTGCACGCGCATGCGCACTGACATGCACACTCACACACAAACCTTACTCGTTACGTCCAGTTCGGTGACTGCTGCTCACGCACAGTTAAGAAAAGGCTGATTAATCGCACATCCGCATACGCGCGCACAATTGCATTAATCATACACACGCGCATGAATACGTATGCATTTTTGCATTATGTCCTATTCTATTTCGTCTTGAAGAAGTCTTGACATGAATTATGTGTGCATGTATTACTGTGTTCCTGGTTCTATTTACGCGCGCGCGCGCGTGTGTGTGTGTGTGAGAGAGAGGCTGTTTATCAGTGTGTGTGTGTGTGTGTGGGAGAGAGAGAGAGAGAGAGACAGGCTGTTTGTCAGTGTGTGTGTGTGTGAGTGAGAGAGAGAGACAGTTGTTTATCAGTGTGTGTGTGTTTCCCTATATGTGTTTATGTGTGTGCGTGAGAACTTGATGTTTTTGAAAAAGCACATTTCAACACCATCGAGATCCTGGTGTTACGTCATGTTATTACATAACATCTCCTTGACAACGGAGTCAATACAAACCTCTTTAGTGCATAACAGAAATGGATGTATTTGTTTGTACTATGCTACAGAGCGCTTGTGTAGACCCGGTATGGGAAGGTGGATTAATGACATGAACGTTTTATCTCCTATATATGTGTATATCTTTATCATCTTTCTCGGATGTGAAACCTTGCCCTCCCACGACGTTGCCAGTGACTAAACTTCCCTCCCATCTCTTGGCCCACATTTTGTCGGGTTAGAGGTGAATGAGAAGATTCATCGCCTTTGAACGCAGGTCGTTGGGGAGTGAGGTGTTACAGACCTCACTTTTCTCGGGGCCAGCTTTTACATGAGGGTGGTGCCAATCTCCTCTCCCTCGCTGCCTTACCTACCCCAACCCTCTATGAAGTCAGGTACCCATTCCCGTCAGCTGGGTCGACTGGGGGAAGTTTGCTGCGCTTATCGGGAATTGAACCAGCGCGCTCTCGGTTTGGACGCCAGCGCTCTAACCACTCGGCCATCCGCTTCCCGAACGCAGAATAACAGTTCCTGGCACTAAACGTTTCTGATATTCATTGGCAGATCACCATGCAGCTCACAACAACAGCGAGGACAAGCTGCGAATTGAGGAATATTATGTACACATTCTTCTTTTCTATCCTTCACAGTTCTCAAGAATGACTATGTAAACTGTATTTATTGAAATAAATTTTGAAAAACGCTATAAGCAACAACAGCGACGACGGAATTTCGTCAGGGACCACGACAGTATGATGGTGACACTGGCGCAGTCATCGCTGCTGCATATCTTGCATTCATCCCTTAACTATGCAAAGAAGAACAGCGGCTTCCGCTGGAAACAAAATGGCGAAGCGAGGGACTGGAGCTTATTTTGTCAACAAACTCTAGCGTTAAACAAAGACCAGCAACACTTATCACTACATAACTACACGCTTCAGAAATGTTAGTGCAGGTCCGTGCCAAGACCAAAACGAAAGAAAACAATGCAGCACATGCATTGAATATTTTAGCAAGTGTTCAAAGAGATCCCCACGAGGCAACTCTCAGCGCTGTACTCGCGTGATCTTTATTTGATGGCCTGCCATGAAGATGATCACGAGGGACGTGCTAATGACCACAACATGATGAGCAGCCAGAAGTGGGGATGGGCGGAAAAAAAAGGACGAACTTACCCTTTTTATTTCTCAAAAGGGAGGTAAGCGACTTAACGCAAAGGAAAAAAACATACAGACATCGACTAAAGGTTTTTGTGTTTCTGTCAAAAACGTTTAACTCATTCTGTTTTTTTGCTTCGCTCAGAGGAACATATAGCGGCAACAAATCGAAAATCGATTTAAAAGAAATCGCTGGCCTGTTACGGTTTGTAACCGTATCGGGAGATAATTGCCATGGACCAGTCGCTAGTCCCTGTTAAGCTGTTCATTCTCTGACAAAAGCCAAAGCAGGCGTCTTCTGGCGTAGACTTTCACGTGCCTGGGTAAGAACACTGTAATGTGACAAAGTATCGATCAGAACTGTTCAATCATCGGAACCCCCAAAAAAAAAAATTTAAACTTTACCCGCGCTTTATCGATTCGGAGAGAAAAAAATTGTTTCTATACAAAGCAAGACTTGACTTTCAACATTCTTGAAAACGGCTTGATTAATGGCAACGGGGTTTTTGGAAACACGTACCGCCAGTCTGTTTATACCTGTTGTTGATTGCAAGAGGCCGCTTCCATGGTTATTTTCTGGTAGATAACATTAGTTTGGCGTCTAGCTGTGTATTGCTGGTATGGTGCCAGCTATGTGCTGATAATATAGCTCACACCTATTTCTGGTATGGGCGTAAAGCGGATTACACTTGGTTTATCGCGCAGCAGTCATCTTTATATCCAGGTGTATATTGTTTATTTCACGCCCAGGTGTATGCATTATATATGGAGCTCACATTGCATCGATGGTGAGACCTCCTTGCTTAGCATCGTCGCTGTGCACAAACACATTGTAATCCATATTTACCATCCACAAACACATGTTCATCCACATTTACCATACATGAATACACTTTCATGCATACTGACCATGTACAGACACATTCGTCTACACTTACCAGGCAGAAAACACGTTCATCCTTATTTACTATGCATAAAAAACACGTTCATCCATATTTACCATGCACAAACACACGTTCTTTTCAGTCTGTTTCAAAACGCACGAGTTAAGTTTCGGGTTTAGCAGACTAGTAGAGCGCGCGGATCCTGTGAAACAATTCCAGGCGCTGGGAAGTGATTGACAGCACTTCGAAGAGTTGGGTCTGAAATTGCTGCCCGAAACCGCTTACAGAGGCAGCCTGGCGGAGCGGTAAGAAATGAGTGTCCCAAGCAAAGGAATCGGCAAAAAATCGCTGGCCAGCGGAACGGACCATCGTGCGGGGGAGGCTGGGCCGCGGTGTATCGGCTGCTGAACGATGTGGGCGGGGATGAATTTGGAGGGTGAGGCAGGAAGAAAGGTAACTATGAATACAGTGGTGGAGCACATGCCAAAAAATAGTCCAGTTTGTAAGTGAAACGAGCAGTTTTTCCCAGCTGTCCGTCTCAAAGGCGGGACTTTGCTAAGATCATTTTATCGTTGAAATAAGGCTATAAAGAAGAACCGTTGAGTGATGACCGTTGAATTGTCTGCTTGACAACCGAGTCCTTGTTGATTACCCGACGTCATAACGCCAACCTCAAGTGTTACAGATGCCATCGATCGACAAACCCCAACGCATATTAACATTTCCCAGCATCACTTTAACATTTTCTTTCCTGATTCTTGATTTCGGATTCTTATAAGTCTTCAACGCCTGTAGCCATTGAAAGCTGTGGAATGGGGAACGTAACTAACATCTGGCCTGAGCTCTAATATTTCGTTTTGCAACACACATCCTCTTTCCCGTTGATAAGGCCCTTTTGTAAATCCTCCATGATTAATTACAATGACCGGTGTATCTTGATGATTGATTGAGTACGCTAACTGCTGTATGTTGAATGCTACAGTTGCTGACCTCCCTTGGATGGAAGAAAATTTTCAACAGAAATCTTCCCTAGTTCTTTTCGTGTTCTTTATGTCTTTGTTTACTACAGCAAATCGAAGGGTTATTTTCGAGAAAGCTTGCTTCTTTTAGTGGCACTTGCTTATCATAAATTTCCAGGAGTGTCAAAAGCTTCTTTGCTTTAAATTTCTCCAACAAGTAATTCTTAGAAAGCTGAGGCAACATCCCTAAGGTTATCACTCTCCATCTTGTCAATTCATAAAAATGTGTTAGATGTGAAGGAAGGTGTTTAAGTATTTTTGTCTATGCTTATTTCTTTGATGATTATAATCATAACCTAATCTTTGACGCTTTACAATTTTTTTTGATTATTTCCCTCTTTCGTCTTCTTTTGGCGTTACTTGCTGGATGGCCTTGGCATGACTGGTGCAGCATCTCACATGACCAGCTTATGATTGCTTCCTCCAGTTAATTGTAGAAAGTATGACTCCTGAAGACCTTGTAGAGCCAAAGACTACCCGTCACTGCCTGTCTCTGTTCGGGTAGGCGATTCCGATGTTCTTTTTGCTACTTCAACACGTGACTTAGGTTACATAATGTCTGCTGACATGTCTCTTGATAAGCATGTTTCTCACATCTGTCGTTCTTCATAGTATGAACTCCGGAAAATAGCTCCATTTCCCATACTCTGTCCATCTCAACCACCAAAATTCTCATCTGTTCATTTGTTCTGTCTAAACTAGATAACTGCAACTTCCTTCTTCCTGGCAGTCTACAGTACCTCATAGCTTCAGAAAGTCCAGAACTCAGCTGCTCGTCTCGTTTTCCGGACTCGCAAGTGTGAACATGTTACACCGCTCCTTCACTTTCTTCATTGGCTACCAATTAAAGCTAAAATAGAATGCAAGCTCTCAGCTATATGCTATGGATTCTTTGAAGGCTTCTCCCCCTACTTTCAAAACTTTACTGAAATCTTGTCTGTCCACACCCTTGTCCGAAACCTTCTCTCCTCATCAGACTCGTGCATTCTTTCACTCCCTCCCACAAAGACAGTCACACACGGACAACGGACATTCTCCCTTTGTGCTGCTAAGTAGTGGAACTCTCTTCCACATCACATTCGCCACTCGGACTCCAAGGCTACATTCAAACTCTCTCTGAAAACATATCTGTTCACAAAGTACTATCCCTGAATTGCTATTCTTAACTCGCTTTTAATCCCCAACTTGTCTCTGTGGCATGACTGTAAGCTGTGTTGTTAACCATGGCTTTGTGTGAAGGTCATTTACTGAAATCTTGCAGTTGTACAATAAAGATGCCATTCCCATTATTTATGGTATCCACTCATGTCTGGTTCAAAAAGACAGAGTAAAAACTACGAATGCAAACTTCTGGTAACATGTCACATAATGTCCTTCGTATTCAATGCATCTCCGCCAAGACCTGCAGGACTTCGTTTCGATGAGCAGCGTCGAGAAACTGGTGGACGACACCACCAAGTCCGGGGGCAACTTCGTCAGGACTGAAGGGCCAAGATGTCTGACCCACCCTCTGTTTCTGGTCGCGCGGGAGCCGGCCTCACCGTTAGAGAAAGAAAATGGTGCGTCTCGATTTAATGACTGTTATAAAAACTGCGCCATGGGAACATTTTAGGGATGCTAGACTTTAGATTTTTGCCAAACGTAGATTTGCAAAATGATAAACTAATCATTAAATGAAACTCTCTATAGATGTAGTGATTTAACTGTGTACGCCCTAAAATCTCGGTAGTTTATGGGTATCATCAAAAAAGACCCCCGCAGACTGACAGACTGTGTATATTTCAGGAAGATTAAAAACAATAAAGTCCTTTCTCTCTGTTATTAACCTCACCACTTCGCATACAGGCCTCCAGACAAAACAAGACTCCATCTCTCTCCTTCAGTTTCCAGTCTTCCACGAAAGTTTTGTGCATAGTGTGTGGGCGGCGTCTCCTTTGGTGTGTTTGCTGTATAGTGAGCCTGGCAAACCACCTCTGATTTCCTTTTCATTACGATCTCTACGATACACAAATTTTCATAACATGAACGGTGATCTTAAGTTCATCTCACCCTATCATTGATGTTTTTGCTACATGTGAAATAAGGCGGCTTCTGCGACATGACACCCCCCCCCTACCGGCAAATACTGTTTACAGTACTTAGTTCGTTTTATTGTTGTACCAGCACAAAGAAAAAGTCAGTCCTTTAAACCTGGCCTCTAGAAAGAACCCCCCAGGAGCAGTAGAGGACAGTGTCCACAAGGGAAATATAATGTCATGCTCCCAGTCATACGTCATCTGTCGTGCAGCAGGCCTGGTGTATCTACTGCCGCCTCAGTCTGGACAGCATGCTTATCAGTCTGGAGGCTGGACTGTCTCCTCGTACTCTGAGGATCACTCATTCTTGCTTGTCACTGTCCTGCCACCTTTGACTCCAACCAGTTTTCGTTTTCTTCGAAAGTGAATATCGACCTGTTGACATTTAGCCACTGAATCGATTGGGTTTTTTTTTCTAAACAATTACATTATTATAGTTTATTTTTAGGAAAAAGAGATGCCTGGAGATGCAAAGTTCACAATGATCAACATTAAGAAGATAATTGCAGTTATTGGGAACTAGGAGATGAAACGTGATGGGTTTGCTGTGAGACAACTTGTCCAGCCATGTCGACAAAACTAAAGATGATTTAAAAAAAGGCGATGTCAGTATAAATGACACAAATGATACAAAATAAACTATTGTCCAGCCTTAACATCACACTGTAGGCATACAGATAAACAACTCGTCAACATCTTACCCTTGTATCATTGTGGATTCATACAATGGCCACCAGTCTACAAACCTCAACACAGTACTATCAGTTCAATGCATATTACATAAGACAGACAAACAAACGGAAAGATATATTTTTGTTCAGCTATAAACGTGTATCATTAATAAAATTATTACATTTTTCTGTATTCTCAGCTTGAGAAAATAAGACAAAGCAGTTTGCTAGTTAGAAAAAGTCTTTTAGATCCCTTATGAGAAACGAACGTGCATAACACTAGTTTGTGTGAATAAATTTGGAAAAGTCTGTGTGAGTAAAAACCTGTCAGGTTTTTAAAGTCGATTACCAGGCTCGTGTCCGGGGGCCAGAGGTCCATGACTGTATTTGCGACATCTACTGGAGTGTTCGTGATTACATGGTAGTGGAAGGGTATGTAACTGCCTTGTTAATCTGTGTTAATCTAGTTACAACTGCTTCTGGTCATTTGTCAATGCTTTAATTAATGTCTGAAAATGTTAGGTCCCGATTCATTATTGGAAAGGTTCGTGCCTATGTTCTCTATGGGAACATCAGTGTTCAGATTGAGTGCCTGTTAGTGCTTATTTTCAGGAATGTTAGTGCTCATTTCTTTGTGTGAATATTAATGCTTATTTATCCGTGTGCATGTTAGTGCTTATTTATCCGTGTGCATATTAATGGTGTGAGCTATTATAGCGCGGTATCCCAGTCAGTCAGGCTCTCCGCGCATTACAAACATAAAAACACAAGACAGACAAAGTTCCTGTGGCTCTGTCTGTACGTTAATAGGAATACCAGCTCGTTCTTCTACAGGGTGACGTTCATAGATCAAGATGTCAGTGAGAAAGATCTAAAGTCATTGGACTGGAGCAGAATAGAGCTATATCCAAACACATCAATCAAATCGTCAGGAGAAGATCCAGATGATCACAAAAAAGAAATTGCAGCAGAATGTTGAAACGCAATGTTTGGCACTGATGTAAAGTCTATCCCAGGGACGACTTGTACGAATGAATAGACTGTGATGGCGTCACCCAGAGGATTACGGGCGATGAGAGAGTTAATATTAGCAGAGGAATAATTAAAAATCCACAGGCAAGTAAACAGTCAAACACAATATGCCGCTGACATCAGAAAACAAGTGCAGATCGGTACAATAGCCACTATAAGCACATACAATCCAAGAAGAAAACGAAAATGTGGAGAGCTAGTCCCCTCAAGCCTGTTAGGCGAAGGGACACCACTCTTGCTCATTTATCTGTGTGTTTATTTATCTGTGTGCATGTTAGTGCTCATTTGCCTGTGTGCATGTTAGTGCTCATTTATCTGCGTGCTTATTTATCTGTGTGCATGTTAGTGCTCATTTATCTGTGTGCATGTTAGTGCTCATTTGCCTGTGTGCATGTTAGTGCTCATTTATCTGTGTGCATGTTAGTGCTCATTTATCTGTGTGCATGTTAGTGTTCATTTATCTGTGTGCATGTTAGTGCTCATTTAACTGTGTGCATGTTAGTGTTCATTTATCTATGTGTATGTTAGTGCTCATTTATCTGTGTGCATGTTAGTGCTCATTTATCTGTGTGCATGTTAGTGTTCATTTATCTGTGTGCATGTTAGTGCTCATTTAACTGTGTGCATGTTAGTGCTCATTTATCTGTGTGCATGTTAGTGCTTATTTATCTGTGTTCATGTTAGTGCTCATTTGTCTGTGTCCATGTTAGTGCTTATTTATCTGTGTTCATGTTAGTGCTTATTTATCTGTGTATGTTAGTGCTTATTTATCTGTGTGCATTTTAGTGCTCATTTATCTGTGTGCATGTTAGTGCTCATTTGTCTGTGTGCATGTTAGTGCTTATTTATCTGTGTTCATGTTAGTGCTTATTTATCTGTGTATGTTAGTGCTTATTTATCTCTGTGCTTGTTAGTGCTTGTTTATCTGTGTGCATGTGAGTGCTAATTTATCTGTGTGCATATTAGTGCTTATTTATCTGTGTACATGTTAGTGCTCATTTGTGTGCATGTTAGTGCTTATTTCTCTGTGTGCATGTTAGTGCTCATTTATCTGTGTGCATGTTAGTGCTCATTTATCTGTGTGCATGTTAGCGCTCATTTATCTGTGTCCATGTTAGTTCTCATTTATCTGTGTGCATATTAGTGCTTATTTATCGGTGTGCATGTTAGTTCTCATTTATCTGTGTGCATGTTAGTGCTTATTTATCTATGTGTATGTTAGTGCTTATTTATCCGTGTGCATGTTAGTGCTTATTTATCTGTGTGCATGTTAGTGTTCATTTATCTGTGTGCATATTAGTGCTTTTTTATCGGTGTGCATGTTAGTGCTTATTTATCTGTGTTCATGTTAGTGCTTATTTATCTGTGTGCATGTTAGTGCTCATTTATCTGTGTGCATGTTAGTGCTCATTTGTCTGTGTGCATGTTAGTGCTTATTTATCTGTGTTCATGTTAGTGCTTATTTATCTGTGTGCATGTTAGTGCTTATTTATCTGTGTGCATGTGAGTGCTCATTTATCTGTGTGCATATTAGTGCTTATTTATCTGTATTCATGTTAGTGCTTATTTATCTGTGTGCATGTTAGTGCTTATTTATCTGTGTGCATGTGAGTGCTCATTTATCTGTGTGCATATTAGTGCTTATTTATCTGTATTCATGTTAGTGCTTATTTATCTGTGTATGTTAGTGCTTATTTATCTGTGTGCATGTTAGTGCTCATTTATCTGTGTGCATGTTAGTGCTCATTTGTCTGTGTGCATGTTAGTGCTTATTTATCTGTGTTCATGTTAGGGCTTATTTATCTGTGTTCATGTTAGTGCTCATTTGTCTGTGTGCATGTTAGTGCTTATTTATCTGTGTTCATGTTAGGGCTCATTTATCTGTGTTCATGTTAGCGCTTATTTATCTGTGTATGTTAGTGCTTATTTATATGTGTGCATGTTAGTGCTTATTTATCTGTGTACTTGTTAGTGCTTATTTATCTATGTGCATGTTAGTGCTAATTTATCTGTGTGCATATTAGTGCTTATTTATCTGTGTGCATGTTAGTGCTCATTTGTGTGCATGTTAGTGCTTATTTCTCTGTGTGCATGTTAGTGCTCATTTTTCTGTGTGTATGTTAGTGCTCATTTATCTGTGTGCATGTTAGTGCTCATTTGTCTGTGTGCATGTTAGCGCTCATTTATCTGTGTCCATGTTAGTTCTCATTTATCTGTGTGCATATTAGTGCTTATTTATCGGTGTGCATGTTAGTTCTCATTTATCTGTGTGCATGTTAGTGCTTATTTATCTATGTGTATGTTAGGGCTTATTTATCCGTGTGCATGTTAGTGCTTATTTATCTGTGTGCATGTTAGTGTTCATTTATCTGTGTGCATATTAGTGCTTTTTTATCGGTGTGCATGTTAGTGCTTATTTATCTGTGTGCATGTTAGTGCTTATTTATCTATGTGTATGTTAGTGCTCATTTATCTGTGTGCATGTTAGTGCTCATTTATCTGTGTGCATGTTAGTGCTTATTTATCTGTGCGCATGTTAGTGCTTAGTTATTAATGTCAGTGTTTTTTGTGGGAATGCTAGTTATTATTTTTTTTCTGGAATGTTAGTGATCATTTTTCCGTGTGCGTTTTAGTGTTTGATTATCAATGACAATTTAAGATATTATCTGTCAAATCCTGTTACCCAATGACTAAGACTGCCTTCATTGCCGAGGAGGTCTCACGCTTTTACATCATCTGTAAGATTTTATTTTACTCCATTCATCTGTAAAGTACATTTAAGTATATTTGCTAACATCTTCGTGGACTAGCTTTCCCAATCCTGACGACTGCACCAGGTAACCTCTTTGTAATTATCACGTTGTCGCTGCTTACTCTTTTTATTTATTTATTTTGGTGTTACTTTCGTGCTCTCCATGTCCAATCTTCCTGCCATATTATTTTTTTTTATTATTTGATGGTTTTAAATGTTTCGCACCGATTTTGTTTCGTTTAGTTCCTTTGAAGGGCTATAACTTGCTTTTACTTGTTTACGCCAATCTCAGAAAGTTTCCTAACCTCTAATAAACAATGATGAATGGCACTGGACGACGCGGTGCAAAGTCATTATCAGCTTTAATAGGGCAAAATGGTGATAGATTAAAGCAATGAAAAATCATTGACAAGCGAGTCAAATTCTCTTCGCTACGAAACCTTCAAGCGATTGCAATGAACAGGCAAAATGTTGAGAGAAGAGGCTGAAAAGAAAGAGTATGGTTTGAAGAGAAGAGGGTATTTTTTAAAACTCGATGAAGAGATATTTCTTGTCCCGTTATTCGTCACCAGAGGCTTTCAGACTTAATCAACATCCTTCCCTTTATGCTTCCCTAGCGCTGTTGTCTGGCGACGGAGGAGGCATGATGTACGATGAAGCAGGAAACTAGGACTGGATGGGAGGTAGTTGCAGCTCACCCCCTCGCTGACCACCTGCAAGGGACACGTGTGTGCTTCTAAGAGATCGAAAGAACTTTAAGAAAAGAAATTCAGTTTTCAAGGTGTGGAAACAAAAAGGAAATTCTATCATAGTTCTAATTTCACAGAAACATAAAGTAATGCCTAGAGCCTAAGCAATCCACACATACGAATTTCATATGCCATGTTCTTTAGCCTAAAGATGATTTTCATATTCTGTATTTGGTTTCGTAATCTAACTGATGACATTAAATATTTATAGTGTAAGGGATGGGCAAAGTGCCTTTGCTCTGACATTATCGCCAGTCACAGAAAATCTGTATCTTTCAAGTATTTTGATCATTATAAGTTAAAGGAGAAAATGAGAGGCTGTGGAAACAGATTTCGTTTCAAAGTAGCAGACAGGTATGAATCAAGGTATGAGACGTATAGGGCTTGTTCCTGACAAAGGGTTTCTTTCCTAAAACATGTTGTGAATATACAGAAGTCATTGAAAAGAAATCCCTTGGTATAGTCTTACTGAAAATTGCATAAAAGTCATTATAAAAGTATAAACAATAATCAGAATCATGTTTGTTTTGTTTTTCTTTGTTTGCATGGTTCTTCTTTCATTTATTTTTTGTTTATTTATAGTAAATTTAGTTTCATTTTTCATATGGCTCATATATAAGCGAAAAGCGTGCAAAATAATATAGCTGTATTAGGTAGAAATTATTTGGTAAAGGTCAATGGCATGTTAGCAAGGTGAAAAATATAGCGTGAGTACTCCCAAATCAGAACAATTTAGATATTTATTTTACGTTTAAAACATATTGCTACTTTAAAACAGCCAAACATTTGTTTTCTTTTATTTATTTTAAATGACATATTTAAAATTCATTAAAAAAAATGATCTCCTTCCGTTTTCAAACTATTAATTACGTGTATTCTATTTTCAAACCTTGTTCACGTCTGCTACCTTCACCCAAACCCTGGATGGTAAAAGCAGGCAGTCGGAAGTTGTTAATGGCATCGTTCACTTAATCCCAGACATAAGAAGAACTTAAGTCGAGAGAACACATCTCCCGCGGAGGGACACCTCCTGCAGACTGAGACTGGAAGTCGACAAAGTACATAGGGGAAAGGGACGATCCGTCTTGGCCGCTCCAGCCAAGTCGCTGACACCGACAGCGGCTAGTCTTTCGACTTTGTCATCGGGGCTGGGACGGTCTCCCGAGGACGCACGGGCGTGCATCGGCGGTCAGCTGGACGCTGAGTCTCTGTGAATATAGATCGTAGTGTTATATCCTAGAAAGTACTGGGCGACACCGCAGCATGTGACCAGACTGCGAGGTGTGAGCAACAGGTCAGGCTAAGTGATGACACCGTCGCAATGACAAGGAAGAAGCTAGGTCACCAAGCTTTTCGCAAAATCTCGTTCACCGACTATTAAAAACTTCTTTTCCTTCCTTCTTTTGTTTCCCTTTCCACAAAGATTTTGTTCAAGGCTTTCAACCAGCGGGTAACAACAGAGAAGTCTATTTCCTGATTTCCTGTAGGTAAAGTGCACAGGGGACCCCCTGTAGCCCTATGATCTATAGTACTTTCTTTGTTCTTGATGACCTCACAAGATTTCCCCAATGTCCAGCTGTGCTTCTGTCGTCGTTAAAGTCTCCACAGACATTGTAAACACTCTCAACTGCGCTGTCGTAGCAACTAAGTATTCATACAATAAGACCTCCTTTCGCAAGAAATATTCGAGGTTCGCTTTTAATTACATTATCTGTTATCTGAGCCTTCGTCATTTCGTATGTGGAACTTTAGAACTGCTGAACAAGTCAAGAAATGTATTTTAAGTGATTTACAGGGAAAAACAAATATATATATATATATATTTAATTCGCGCCAACTGTGAAAATGTAGTATAAATGATCGTAAGATTTTATTTCCAATATCATTTATGCTTTAATCTGCTTTGATCCTCGTGTTATTGATATGGAATTGTTTGCATCGTGCTATGCAGTCAGAAGTCTATGTCAGTACATGCGTTGCTATTTGGAGTCATGAGTTCATGTGTACTATGATTGCTCCGTGTCTTCTGCTGGTTCCATGTGTTACCTCAATCTCATCTTTTCCTGCTTTTTTCTGTTTTATCTTCAGGTTCTTACGTCTTGTGGGTTTGTGTCTCTTGACATCTCTCTATCCATTTGCCTACCGACAAGTCCTGGTCTGTATTCGTATCATTTATCTGAACTGTTCGTCGTTCTTTGTGTCTTTGCACTTTTTTTCTAAAGCGCCTTGCTCCTTCGAATAAGTCAAATAAGCGAATATAATTATAAATTTTATTGTTAACATTGTCTTTCTAAATGAAAAATGCTATATGATGACAGATGAACAGATGTAACCAAACAGATACGTCTACATGGATATGAACAGAAGTTCATCTTATTCATGGTAAACATTTTTAAAAAATCATTGTTTATACTATTAAAAATGTTTGGTGCTTTTCAATGAGTATGCATTTCGCGAAGTTTCTATTCTGTTTACACCCAAGTCTCATTGTTTTTGCTAAAATCTCGTTTTGTCAAAATCTAGTTGTAGTGTTTGTTTCTTGAAATTTGCTGTAGTGTCAAAGTATTTTTATTTTGTCAAAAATCTGGTAGTTTCTGCCAAAATCTCTTTGTATTACCACAAGGGCTTAAATCTTCGTAATGCTCTTGGTTGACTTTGTCGTTTGCCTTATTCGTTAGCTTTTTTTCGGGTATCCTGTGATGTAGTTGGTAATTTGGTTTAGTGGAACTGCCATGCTGTGCTCTAGAATATTCTATAACTCTTTATCATTGGTTACTCTTGACCTCTGTACTTGACTTCTGTCTTTGTAAATCTGGAGAGAGAAACATCTGTGGGCTTATTTTTAGTCCTTTAAGTGGGTATCAAAATAATCGTGTAAATTTTGAACCTTCTGCTAAGACTGCACCAGTATTGTGATTCAGTATAAACTATATTCCGCTGGTTTCCACAAATTAATTATTAGTGACAAACGTGTGTTTTCTTGCTGAAGTTTTAGAGGAACGAGGGCAAGGTATTTGTTATTGCTTGGTTTTTCTGCTGTTCGCTTGTGAGACAGATTTTATCTTTTATTTATGATTTTGATTTTTATTCCAAGCACTTTTTATATTCCATTTTCTGCTTTCTGTCCAACATACGAAATTAATTCAGCTCATACTTGTGGCGATGAATAGAAGCTATCCCCATGTGCATTTCAATGTTGGATGTACATAACATTTGTAAGATATCACGAGTCTGAAGCAGTGTTGCTACATGTTGTAGATTTGAGTTACTTTTCTCCAACTGTGACGAACTCCGTTGCTTTCAAGAAAGGTCTTTTGCCCAAAATGGTCAAAAGACCATTGACAGCGGCTGCCTCAAACACAGAGTAGAAACACTTCCTGTGTCTTTAGGACGCTGAAACTTGTTTTATGTGTGTAATCGATCTCTCTTGGTGTGAGAGCTGAGTGTTCAAGAAAATAATCCTCTTCCTTTGCAGCAATTTTTTTTGTTTGCCAAATCTCTCTCTCTCTGTTTTTCTTTCTCACTCTGTCTCGAGCCACTCTCTCTCTCTCATCTCACTGTTCACAAGGTTATAGATTTTCGGTCTTATAATCAGTTATTCAACTTATTTATTTCATTTTTCGTAGTAAGGTATACCGTTTTTAGCTATAAATGCTTTTGCAATCACTTTCGAGTTTCTGGCTTGGTCATTGTGGAAAAATATTCTTCCATTTTCAAAAACCTAAACTGGAGTGCTTTAATTTTACAATCGCTGAGACTACCCAATAAAGTTGTGTCTTAAAAAAACAGAAACAGTTTAAATTATTAGTTTACGCGTGTTTCATATTCCTTGTGGCTACCAATACTTATCTGGCTACCTCATCCACATCATATTGCGCTGAATAATGTACAGGGCTTTACCAAAGCATTCGAGCTTTTGTTTGTTATTTTTTTAACCAAAGGCAAGAATGAGACGGTGCTAAATGCCCTTAAAGGACATTCGATACTGAAATGGCTTATTGCGAATGACATAAAAATTAAAGGAAGAAAATTAAAGACACGGATGCTCCCTGGGGTGGGCATCTGCAGACCATGCTCCGTCAGGGGTGAAAAGTCTTCTCTTTCTTCAGTATGCTCCCCAGCAGCAGAAAAGATTCATTCATTCATTCATTCATTCATTCATTCATTCATTCATTCATTCGTTTGTTGATTCTTTCTCTTTCTTTTTTTTTTCATTCTTGCTTGCTTGCTGCAAACAGAGGGCGGCTTAAATTGCTTTTATTTTTAAGTTTAATTTGTTGCTAGTTTTACACTACTGATCCATTTACTTTTATTATTTGCAAACGTTCTTGCAAACGTTATGTGTCTTGGACCACTACATGTTTTCGAAACAACGACATCCAGACAACAAAGAACAGATAGAATCTGAAAAGAAATCCAGAAGTTCATTTCTATTAGACTGTCATGTCAAAGGCAACCCTGAATAAGAATTTGTTACTAAAACTCAAGACAAGAACGGATGATTTTGCTCAGATTGGGTCAGACCCATCTTCTGGACACACGATGGCGTGCATCTTCTTGTCCACTGGAAGAAATACTAACTTAATCAGACACGAGAAAGTAAAAATATTAGATTAAACTTTAGATATACATTTCACTCATTCTTTTGTGTTTCTTTAATGTTTTCGTGGTTGTTGGTTTAAATATTTTTTCCATAGGTTTCACATCTCTTTAAAAGATATCGAGGCCAGAAAATGCGCAGAAAAACAAATATGTTTCTAAAGAGAGCAAAGTTAAAGGCCGTCACGTGGCCTGATAGATACACCCACAGTCAACAGACTTTAACCCAACTTTGCTGAGATGTAATCAAGCCGAACTCGTCCTCTGTGACAGCTCAAAGACCTATTTCTAGAGAGGTGCCTGCAAGTTTATCTACACAGCACAATCACCGTACACTTGAAAGATGAACAGAAAGACAGAGATATCGATGGCTGGCGGGCACAACGGCTGGCCGGCTGGATAAATATATAAGGATGCATGGCTGAAGGCAAGGATGGACCTTCACGACAGTGTTAATCAATCTTACAACTTAATGTTTACATTCACTCTGTAGAAACACCCAGTTCTTTGAGTCACTCTTTGATATGTATAATTATTTTCACTGCCATTCTGTTTAAACAATGCACTCATTTACTGAGTCCCTCCGACTGAATCACTCAGCGACTTTGCACCTGATCTCTCGGGCAACAAACACTCCGATCTCTAAGCGGCTGTACTCTGTGTGTGTGTGTGTGTGTGTGTGTGTGTGTGTGTGTGTTCACGTGAGCGCGAGGATGCACTCAACGATATTTTGAGGTTAGGAAGCTGCCCATATAAATTTCCATCTCTACCCCGATTTATTTCCCTCGCGGAGTTGTCTCCTTTTAACCCTCCCGATCAGTGGCCACCATCTATTTTGGTGGCGCCCGCGCAGCTAGAATTATGAAGCATAAACACCACTATCTTGCGCCAGGCGGCTCCACCATCAGCCGGATGTGTGATGGGCCGTCGCCCAGTCTTGTCGCTGTACACATGCGCCTCAGGCCTGCGCAATGTTCCGTCCGGCTTGAGGAAGTGAGCTAATCTATTTTGACAGAAAGACAGCCTTGAGTGTTTTCTTCTATTCGCGCTGTCAGTTATCAAGAATTGTTTTTTTCCAAAGTTTGTGTTCGTATAATATTTTCTTTAACGAAACTTTTTTTTTTAAAACATGGATAGTTTCTGTCAGATTTAGAGGTTAGCCCAAGTCAAATATGAAATTAGGTTCAAAATTACTAGAATGAAAGCTAAATATCAAGCAGGTATTTGTGGTTTTTTCATTTCGTGTTCAATTTTAAATGATTTTTGTCTGCGAAAATCACATGCTGATTAACCTCAAACTGCTCAATCAGCAACTGCAAAAATGCGACAATATTCTAATGAGTGTTGCACAATCAGCAAGCCGACCGTTGTTCACCTTGAGAAAGAAGGTCTCCATCCCTCTTTTCAAAACCCAAGTGTTCAAAATCTGATGAACGGAACACATTTTTTTCAAAGGATATTGAGAATTAATATATTTTAATGAACAGAACCCACTTATTTGAAAACACCTTCGCTCTTGGGTAAGCCTGCGATGTCAGGTTCATCTGAGATAACAGGCACAGATGCCATAACGATATTAAATTAGAGGAAGGTGTTACTTTTACTTGGAGCGAAAATATACACTGTGCTTAACTTGTACATAACACAAAATCAAGAAATAGAATTTAGAAAGTTCATGTCCACGCTAGGACACAGTGTAAAAGACGGATTGTCCTGCTCTGTCTCCCAACAGTGGGACGAAGACTGTGATCACATGCAGACAGCCGAAAAAATTTAAAAGAAAAAATACCCACAATGACTTTATAACGAGCTGCTCAATTAAATAGAATACGTGTGCAGGTAGGTAGGGGAAGAAGATATTGTTAGGTGCAAGAGATGCGGAAGCGATTCACAGGGGAAAAAAAGGTCAACTTCCATTTTCCTCAGCAAATTAAATGCTAAGAGCACAGGTAATGTTGAGAGAATGTGATACTCGAACAAAAATGTTTAAGGGTAGGGATAAATGAGTGTGTGAGATTTCAAGACCGGACACATTAAGAATGTTACAGATGTCACGTGACTGATCTGCCACCACATAGAGAGAGGCGAGGAATAACTACCAGACGGTCTGATGGTGAAAGAGATGAAGAGACAGAGGTAATGGCCGGTCAGTTTCAGTTTTACAATCATCGTGGTAGTCAGTATTACAGCATAAATACCACTGTATTGCTGACTCAATTTTTTGATTTCCTTTTTTTTATAAAAATTGTTGCCGCCTTACTGGGCGAGGGAAACTGTATGGAAGAGTGAAATCATGGCATAGCTTCTCTCTCTTTATATTCCACTCTCTCTTTTCTCTCCTTTCCTCCATCCCTCTCCTGTCCATTCCTATTTTCTCATTTATCTTTCTTATGTAACGGGGACGCGATGATAGGTGCGTCTGTTATGTCCTAAAGAACTGTCTTGACTTGAAAAAGCAGTTTTAAAACGCACGTAACACAACATAAACAGAAAAGATGATTCTGTAACGAAGGAACTAACTGTAGTATGCAATGACACTGATTATAACAGTTTTGGGCAAAAGATTACACCATGTACTTCGGATAAAGTGAGTTACGTACACGTCATCTGGCTTTGACCCTGGCTCTTTTTCGTGCTCTCGAAGGCAGATCACACAGCAAACTGGTTCAGCTTTCACCCAAGAGGATGAAGACTTTGTCAGTGAACATTTGCAGACCATGTAACATGAACGTATACATTCGCAATTAGATGAAGAAATTTTACACGCCTACATGCATGATGCTATAATAAATTTGGGAAATGATGATGCAGCAGGTCAACTACTCTTTTACAGCTAACATCCCTTTCAAGCTAGATGCCCCTCCCTACGTGCCAGCACATGATGACAGGTAGTGACAAACGATTAAGACTGAGTGTCATAGCAGGATGAGTGTAAATATTACAGCATCAGTACCAATGTAGTGGTACTACTTTCCGATGAAACCAGTTCGCTGACTTAAAGCTTTTGAAGTATTTGTTAATGATTTCTGCAGATTTTATTTTCATTTTATTTATCGTCCGCTTTGCAATCCTCAGAAAGGCGGGGTAGAGAGGTCGTACAGATGACACAATAAGTTTTCTCATAGACATTCTTTTTTGTTGTTTAAGGTCCACAAAGTAAAACCATTTGACTTTGATACATTACTGTGGCAAGCAGTCATTCTGTCATGGCTGCTGCTACAAAAAAAAAAAAGATTCGTGGTCATTAGACCTGTCTAGGTGTTTAGTGTCAGTCACCTTGTGTTTACTGCTTGAAGCCATTGAAGGTAAATACAGCAGCCAGATAACTCCTTCTACCTTAATAATCGATAGAACCCACACTACTTTATTTACCTTGGCGAGATGTCAGGCTTCCTCATCAAACACAAATCACCGTGTGTGTTCTTCTATAACCACCATAATCGGGCGTCGTACTGAGCCTCTAGTGCATACTTCCTATACTTTCTTTTGAACAGCAAGTAATAGCATCTGTAACATCTTTTTGTAATTTCAATATTTTCTTGCCTTAAACATTTAAGTTTAATAAGTAAAATATAAATGTTTACTTTTCATGCTTACTTTTCATCACAGGAAATAAGAAATAATGTTTTTCGTGTTTCAACTCAGTATTCAGATCAAGAACTGCATGATTGGATTAGGCCATTCCGCGACCACTAGACCAGTGGTTGATAGGCCAATATTTGTTAGCCCCAATTAACAAGTCAGCCATGGGGCGAAGGTTACACCCAGGAGAACCAGACACAAGTCGTGACTGCCATCATTCCACTTGCTGCTGAGCTTTGTTATGATGTACATCCATCTATTAGTCAGCGTCAAAAAATGTCATTTTACAGCCACAAGAAGGTACCCGGAGAGAAAATAAGTATAAAACAATTTCTTCTGTGGATGGGGCTGTCTTCCTGTGAGAAATATTGCGATGGGAGCATAGAAGCTTAGTGCGCATGTGCAAATGTCGACGCGATGACCCCCGAGGTGAAGTAAGCTGGCAGAAGCAAAGTGTTTCTGTCTGTTTTAGTGTGATGAATCGGAAGCCTGGTCATCATCCGCGAGAAGACATTACGGTCCAGACAGCTCTAATAGAGAAGCGAGTGATGAAAGAGCGCCAACTGCTTATCTCTCTCTTTCCTCTCTCTTTCTCTCCCTCACCACACACACCCTCTCTCGCGCACACACACACACACACACGAGCGCGCGCAGACAATTCACATTCTCTTTTCTCTTTACCCCTCTTCCACGACTTTTCCTTTCCTCAGTCTTTTCTTCCCTTCTGCTTATCATTCGCTCAGACACGTACAATGCGCACACATACATTTATTTAATATGTACATATACTTTTACATGTGGACATATACACTCGTACTGTATGTGCACAGTCTCATACAATACTTCTCTAATTATTATTTTCATACAATACACACTCCGACATTATTACATTATGTTCAATCAATGCGTGTACATATTTGTTCATACAGTATATACATATACATTTTAACAAGCATACACGTACATAATTATACATACACCCCAATACTTTTATTAAGTGTTTCTTTTTCTTCATCCCCCTCATTGCTACTCATTGTCTCCCTACATAGACACAAATACATTCTCTTTCTTTCCCTCACTAAGACTCTGTCGGGTATCTCAGCATCCAGGGACTATATACGAAGGTGTCATCGTCCCGGGTACATGAAGGGCAGGTGTCTTGTGTCCAAGTGCTTATTCAGTACCAAGCAATGTTCAGACTCCGCTGATGTTGCCTTAATCATGAGGCCGAAGACTCCCTAGGGTAAAGTAAAATACAATACCAGCGGGGACTACGCAGGTTTTCCTCGCTTTGTCCCTTTTACCCCTGGTTTAACTCGTTCCTTACCGCTCGCACCCATAGGTGCGATCACGTGATCTTCGCCTGAACCCGGTTCGCACCCGTTGGTGTGATGCCGTTTTTAACTTTTGTTACTCTTAAACATCGTTTTTTTTAGAAGAAAAACTTAATAAATAAGATATCTTATTCATTTCTGAACGCAATTGTCTTTCTTAAAAAAATGTAGGAAGTAAGTTTTAACAGGAAGTCTTTGCATTTTCCCACGCTACCTGTCTTTCTGTTTGGAAACGGGCTATCGAATTCCCGGTATTGAAATTTCGACCGGCAGCTTTGAAAATGTATATTTATTAACCTACAGTAAAGATAACCATCTTTAATACACCGTTTTAAAGAGCTTTTTTAAAACATTCACTTGGTGTCAAGTTTAAGATACATAGGGTTTGCCTTCGAGTACTAAAATCAAATGAACTGTACGTGTTTTAGAACACTTGAACGTAAATTTCAGAAATTAACAAAAACATTATTTACACAATATATACAGACTTAAAGTACCAAACAAACATATGATTTATTAGAATATACATTAGAATTTAAATATTACTTACTATTTTCTTCTCCTTTGCGGTTGTTGAAGTAGAAATCCATGTCAAATTGAGTAAACCGCAACCTACTTTCGATAGTTCAAAATGGCGCTCGACCATTTGTTTACATTTTTCCCTCTTACAAACGAATTTTTTGATTGGCTGGACTAGTTTTTAAAGGGAGGGAATCATGGTGGACTATTTCCGAAAGATTTCAGTAGTTTCTTCCCTTATTTTATTTCCATTTACGTTGCGGGAGTTTTCTTTGAGCTCATTATCATGACATTTTCTGTTGGGAATACTATAAAAGTGTGTTTTCAGGCAAACACAAGGTTAGATTGTTCCTTTTCTCTACATTTTGATCTATCATTATCAATTTGAGTTGTTCTTCTACCTCTTTTAGTTAATTTTTTATGATCTTTTGAAAAAGGAGTAAATATATCCGTCCAAGGGGGTCAAACCGCCGCTTAGTCTACTTACTCTCGCCTTATGAAAACAGTTTTTGACCTTTCAGTGTGAAGGAGGTAGTGGAGCTCTGGCGCTTGTAAGCTACCAGTTTTCTGCCCTACACCCTCTAGATTATGAATTTCCTCTACCCTTTACCTTTTACCTTCGTGATGGAGCTTGAGCAGCTATTTTGACGATTGAAAAGCAAGCAGACAGAATGACAAACGCAGAGTGGGAGAGACAATAAAAACTGCTAGCAAACATAACTGGTCGTTCTCTTTGGTGCAAAGCATGTAAATTTACAACTACTACAGGGTCGCTCTAGGACAATGGCTGCGTTATCTTCTTTTTTACAAAAAAAATCTGTTGACTTGTTTTCCTGAGACGCACGCCCGACAGCCTTACTAGAGCAGAATACGGCAGAAAGAAGTTAGACTAGGAGAATTTTCAGCCATACTACTTGGTACTAGTCGATGTTGTTTCTTTTACTTTTTGCATGGTGCACGTGTGACTGACAGACAGTCCTTGTGGGCAGAACAGGGGGGGCAGAAGAAGCCTCTGCACATTGCACCTGGCCTGGACACGTGACTCTGGAGGAAAAGCTTGTGACTCTATCTGGTCTGTCGACAGACAAGACCGCGGCGGTGGTTTAGAACTGAAAACCCAACCCATCCCCAGTGCACATGGTTAGAGTCGTAATGCAGTGTCATTTTACTTTGATTTGATTTGACTGCTTTTTTACAAACGGAAAACGAAGTCACGTCTGACAGATTCATCAAAATCACCTCAACTTATCGACCGACGGACGGACGAAACAGACACCAATCATTATCCTTCACTTCGTTTTTTTTCTATTATTCTTACCAGACCCTTCCCCTCCACCGAAACAGCCTTCCCTGCATCGTCCCACAAGTGAAAAAACACAGAAATGCAGCATCCGATTATCAGTAATACTTTTTTTTCTTTCCACACAACAGTGTAGCAGGGAACCAAGTGCAAATCTTAATTCCACCATCTTAATAGAAACGACATTGGTTGTAGATCTGGAGACCACTTCAAAGTTTGAAAGTATGAATAAATAAGTTGAATAAAGAAACCCTGTTCTATCGTCAGCAAACTATGTGATAATCACCTGTAACAAAAAAAACCCCAAAAGACTACGTATGACGATTTCCCACAACCACCATCATTTTTTTTCTTTGTATTATCATCATCTTCACTAACTGTAACCCTAACCCTGACATTGTAACATATTTGTCAACTCTCACGACTTAATACGACCAACAACTTCGTGTTGATAGGAGAAGCCGACTTCGTTAAGAACGCTTTGCTGCCACAATCAGTTATCCTCGAGGTAACTTTTCTGACATCGATATTAAAGGGCATTCATCCGTAAAAGATGAGAGATTATTTCTGATGATATCAACTAATGCGTGAAAGAGTTGATACATTGAGCTTCATAGCAAAAACAGAATAATATTAATGCCGTCTGGAGGAGCAGGTTTCAGACAGTACGTGCTTTGTACACTACGTGCTTCACACAGTACGTGTTTTATAAACTACGTGTTTCATACAGTACTTGTTTTATTTTCTACGTGTTTCACACAGTACGTGTTTTATTTACTACGTGTTTTTTCACAGTATGTGTTTTATTTACTACTTGCTTCACACAGTATGTGTTTTATAAACTACGTATTTCATACAGTACGTGTTTTATACACTACGTGCTTCACACAGTATGTGTTTTATTTACTACTTGCTTCACACAGTACGTGTTTTATAAACTACGTGTTTCATACAGTACGTGTTTTATACACTACGTGCTTCACACAGTACGTGTTTTATTTACTACCTGCTTCACACAGTATGTGTTCTATAAACTACGTGTTTCAAACAGTACGTGTTTTTTACACTATGTGCTTCACAAAGTACGTGTTTTATACACTACGAACTTCACACAGTACGTGTTTTATTTACTACGTGCTTCACACAGTATGTGTTTTATAAACTACATGTTTCAAACAGTACGTGTTTTATACACTACGTGCTTCACAAAGTACGTGTTTTATACACTACGAACTTCACAGTGTACATGTTTTATTTACTACGTGCTTCACACAGTACGTGTTTTCCTGTCAAAAGCACGTAAAAGTATGGATCAGGTTTTAAGCATCCGAAAAATAGACGACATTTCCCCGTCTTTTATGCACACTTGCTCATACCTAGGACTTTCAAAAGACATTATATTATGTTGCTATCCTTAGTGTTATTAATCTATGCTTTTGTTTCATTAAACCTTTAATTTGGAACTGCAATAGCTGCGTTTGCATGTCGGCGAGATTTAAAGACTGTAGAGTTTCAAGGCAAACATACATAAGCCGCACCTCTTGTCTAATTAATCAAGTTATTTTTAGTTGCCACGATAGTCAGATGATTCGTAGTATGAAATTCTTGTGTGTGTTAAGGGCGTGTAAATAATGCATCAACACAATCAAGACTTGAATTACTTGTGATAAACCTGGTGATGTACTGATGTCAAAACCTGTAATTAATTTTGTTACGTACATGTGTCGCGATATATAAACCACTTGCGATGGACCTAACAAGCTTTCTGTACTTATGTCCCGGGACCCACAAAAAGTTTGAAGGTGCATGAATACACGTTTCCAGAGAAAATAATTTTTAAGTATGAAGAAAAAAATCCTTCTAAGGTTCGACTGTGAAAACATTGGTCCACCTGAGTTTCAAGACGCTTACCCAACTGAGTTAATAACAACAGATTTGCTAGCCACTCCTTTCATCGTGATGAATGGCATGCACGGCAACGAACACAAGGGCAGACGACGGCAGTTTACCATTCAAGTAAAATTGGCGGACCGACGTTTGGTGTGATCACGTGACAGCTTTATGACGCGCAAGACTCTGTGGTCATTTGACGAGGGAAATATTTTCGTTTTGAGTTTCATTGGAAAAGATCACATGTTAGCCGCGGAGAGCCATTGAGACAGTTGTATTACTTCCGCGTGGAACGATTACCAGCCTCCGAGACATCGTTTTCCGTTGGAAAAACTTGGCATGAAGTAAACCTTCCGGACGACATTTGATCCCTGAGCTAATGCAACACACAATGGAGTTTTGTTTTGTTCATGAAATTGTTCCCGCAAACTGCTTCGAGCACGGGTATCAATGCCACAGAGATGATGTCTGTACAGCTCCCTATAACATACGACTGTTTCCATCTTTTCGAGAGTCTCTCTCTCTCTCACACACACACACACACACTTTTTTACAAAACAGTAGACGCGGGCTCCCAATTACAGAGATGGTTCCACTCTATGACTTTTTTCAGAAGCTGGGGTTGGAGAGCTTTATTGACAGAAATGCACTTATAGTTTAGGAGCTTGTTTGTTTTCATTTCATTCATTTAAATATTTTAAATAATTTCCCACTCTTCTCAGTTTTCACAGACTTTCACAGCTTTGAAAAAAAACTACTTAAATTCTTATAAGCTTTCAAAAACTTTTGACAACCCGTGTGAACCCTGTACAGCGTTGTACACCGTGCCAGCCGTAGGATCCAATGATGTTTGGGGGGGGGGCGCGGGAGTGACATATTTCATGGCACAGCCAGAAAATAAATAACCTCTCGCCCGCCAGACGGCGATGTGCGCGGCATACAGCCAGGGGCATTAACCAAGGTAGCAATATGGCGGAGCCTGACAGGGAAGTAACTCTGCGGCGAAGAAAAGCGACGCGTAGTTAACACAATCGTTTGAATCGTCCAGTGGGAAGTATTGACTGACGGTGTGAGAGATGGCCACTTTCAGTCGCGCCGACAGATAGCTGTAGTGTAACTTGTCTGCCTTTCACTCGCTCCTGTAATACGGTCACCCTGAGGAAATGAGAGTCAGTCTAATGCTGCCAGACCTTCATCAGAAAACCGCGAAGACCATTTTCCTCTGTGCACCATTGCTTAGGTTTTTTAAATTTTATCATTTATTTTTTTGTTTGCGGTTGTCCTAGGTGAGTGATTAAGCTGCCACTAACCTCTGCTCGTAGATTTTTGCCAGCAGGTTCCAGCCAGTTGCTGACAAGTCTGTCCGCTGCTCATTGTTCAGGAGCAAACAAGCTGGTCAGAGATGAGACTTGCTGTCTTGGTCTTCACAAGGCCGGCATCACGGCATGTAAGTCATTTCCTCCCATCCACCCACCACCTCCTCGACCATCTCCTTAAAATAACATCATCATCCACATCCAGCTGTTTTCTTCTACATTTCGGACCTCCGGAAAGTCGCCATAAATATTTTCTTTTGTCCAGACCCTTCAGAAAGTCGCAGCAAATTCATTGTCTTCTAAAGTTGCAGTAATGCTTTCGGACTTCCAGAAAGTTACAGCATTACAGCAACGCATTAAGACTTCGTCTTAGAAGCTATGTTTCCGCAGTACTGGATTCCTGAACTCTGGGTCTTTTTGTATGCGACTTTGTGTGGGCCTTATTATATGCGACTCTCCCATCAGTTGTTTGTTTATCGAAATTTACAGCTCCTCACCTGTCGAAGATGCAGCAAAAGCGTTGGGCGTGACACGATGCATGCAGTCAGCTGCTGCAGAAAGCACCCTATGCAACTCCAGATGAGCAAACACTTTCGGCATATCTTCTTCTGTAAACATCTTTGCGCACGGCTGGTTACTATTATGCATGCGTGCGTGCAAGGTGAATGTAGCAGAGAGTCTGCTTCATTTGAGGAACTGCGCGGGGAGTAAGAGTGGTAGCCCCTTGCGAGAAAAAGTTTCAGACGTCAAGTACCTACACAACTGTAACAGGATTTCAATGCCTTTATTTTAAGATGACACAAATAATGGGAACAGATAAATCAAAATCGCTATTTCGCAGAGCAAATGGATGTCTAACCCAGAAAGACTCATAAACATTCAAGCAAGGACAAATATAAGAAAGGAGAAGAACCGAAAGGCGACTGATATTATGATAGTATGAGAAAGTATCATAACAGATAAAAGCACAGTGGCAACGTGCAAGGTGATACACGACCCACGGCGAGGGTTACTAATCAAAATCGTACAGCAGATTCCAATACACGCTCCAAGAATAAACGAGCCCTGAGATGTTAAAACTGATTCCTCGAAAGGCACTATCGATTCGTCTGCTCTATCCTGCATGCTCTTTTAAAGCAAATCTTTCGGTGAAAGATGGAGGGACGGGCGGAGATAAAACTGTGTGCGTCATTACTCTAATCTCATAATTCAATCGCCAGTCAGAGAAAGATATCTGATCAGCGGGCCAATCAACGAAGACTGGAGAAATAGATAATCAGTCACTAGTTTCTAAATTTGCTAGAAATGATAGTCATAGTCTGCAGATTTTCCATTTAATCTTAACAAAAGGTTTCAGACAAAAACTTTATAATGTCAACACATTCATTTCATCCTAATATATTCCAATGGCTTGCGTAAGAAGTTTGTTTTTTTTTTATCGCAGAAATGCGTGATTGCGGTAGTAGCGGTAGTAGTTGTTTGCAAGGTTGTCAACACAACTACTTTCCTCTCCTTTGTCATACTAATGACAGAATAAAGTATGGTTCTGCCCATTATTTCTCAAGCGACTTCTTGGGAATACTCGGTACCTTAGGGGTAAACGTGAGTGAATTTCGAGTTAACACTCACTTGATCGGTCACTACATTCAAGTGAACATCAAACACCAATGTTCTCACAACAAAGTCGCTAATAAAGGGGAATAGCATGTAAACAGAGGAGAATGAAGAATTTGCCAATTCGCTGGCTACAAGAGGAATTTAGGTATATTCCATAGAGTGGTGCCTTCAGACCGGATGACTGGGATGTTTAGTACGTTGCAGATGAAGAGAGGAGGGGGCCACTGCAAACACCAGACCAAGGATCAAACTGACCACCAGAAAAGAGTAAAGGTCTTCAGAGGGAGAGACATGGGACTTGTAGGGTAGAGAGAGGGCATCAGCAGCTCTGTCAGCGTTTGGGAAAACAAGAGGAACCCTACTCAGCTGCAACCTTACTACCGTGATCTCGCAATCAGTACGAGATTGGGGCGAGGGTGTGTCACGTGGCCATTTATTACACTCGCGGGAGTGCAAGAGGGAGTAGTAGTGGTTCGGAGTCTTCAGAGCTCCCCAAGCAAGTGGGGATGGGAGTCCGACATATAGGTAACTGCACACATGTAGGCGTATGCTGTCTGGCTGAAGCGTAATGGGAAAAATTTGGTATGTGTAGTGTTGGGAAGCTCAAGAGAGATGAACTTTACAAACTGTATTTACATGATTTTTAATATCGAGATGTCAATCTTGACACCAAGATTTTAATCTGAGAAAATGAGATTTTAATTACAAAAGAATGTTAAACTCATGAATGAAGGAAATGATTTATGGTTTGGGTTCAATTCGGAATAAGAGCAGTTTTGTCGTCGTTCATCTTCGTCACCTGACCGAGCATGTGCGAGTGATGATGAACGATTCCTCATTAAAACGTTTATCTGATGACTAAATTATGCGCGACCAAATGGCAGAGTCCTACAGGAGAGGTAAATGTGGAGGGACTGAGATGGCAACGATGCTTTCACGCCAGGCGAACACAGCTCAAGAACTCCTAGCGATACTCCACACCATGGTGGCTTCAGAAAACATAGATTAGGTGAGCGGTGCAGTAGCTAGAGAGACTTCCCTAAGCGAAGGTTAGACGCACCTCGAACTTTCATTAGCCTGCGATAACTCCCACGAGGTAAGCACGTGCACATTCACAGAACATTTTTTTGAGGTAAGTCAAAAATTGACTATGATGTAATGACTTGTTAGAACATGTTTAACACACACACACACACACACACACACACACACACAGGCGCGCGCACGCAGTCATGAATATGTCTATAAATTTCTATATAAGGTGCAGTTCTCTACCTTTATCCCTCCCTCTTCCCTAACGATGCAGCGAGAAATGAACTCAGTGCATTAACACATGCGATAACACAACAGTTCATGCTGCATTTGCAGTCCGTAACAAGCCAGCGAGGCATCACCGCCTCAATCGATGGCGCCAGAGAATCACAAGCTTGATTCCATCGACCATTCCGTTACAGATGCAAGGGTGGAAATGCCGGCGTTAGCTGCAATTCCGTTGATAACTTTGATTGTGGATGGTTGATCATTATGTTCCGAGATATTATTATGTCGCTCTAAATTTATGCAGACACAAGAACATATAAAGAAAGTGTTATGATCCTTATGAGAGAGAGAGTAAGAGAACAGACCTACACGTTCAATAAGGAATCTTATCACCCACAGCTGGTTATAAAGGGACTCGTAACGGGAAAACAACATCGAAGAAATGACACACGGTAAGGTTCACACTACTCTGATCTCTGACATTTCTGACAGTAATGATGGAAGCCGACACTCTCACCACACTTCGTAGATTAACCCCTTAATTTACGAGTTGGGTAATCGAGACATCCGAGGTCTTCTGTTCCCCACTCCACATCTTGTGTCGAGATTTGCCTCTTGTCTCCGATGCACAAGCCTGCGTTTATCCATTTCTCGGCTGTTCAAACATTTGAAAAGTTCCAACGTTGGACTCTGAGCCGCGCTGTCTGACGGGACGTCAAAATGGGGTTTGTTTCACAGCAGCTAGCCATCAAATAATACTCAATCAACCAAAAGGAGCAAAGAAGCTTTTAATTGCTTGCAAGCATTTCGTGAAGTGCTGACCAGTGGATGCGCTATTAAATCCGAGTAATAGGACATCTTCATGATTAATTAATCAATCAAGCGAGGGAAGTTGGAGAAAGCAGAGAGTAAGTGATACTTGTTCCTCACTTTTATTTCTGTTCTTGGTGGTATTAACTGAGGTCGAGAAGACCTCATACAGTCTTCGTGGACTGTTTGCTATTCTGGTGTAGGTCCAGCAGCTACGTTTGTCCTGAATGAGTGGAACCTGAGAGGATCTAGCCACTCCTTCTACCAGGAAACTTTGCTATCGATGTCATGTGCTCTCCTAGTTCCAGCTACTTTCACTTCGTCCAAGAGGCATCAGCTGGGGGACAAAATGATCGAACGCCTTCTGAATGTCTTTTTTCTCGTTAGTTTTCTGAAATGATGCAAAATGAGTAGGTAGAACGGGAGGAAACGGCGTGGAGAAAATGAAGTAGCACGCAAGATGTGCTGTCGACACTGACTAGTATTCAGGCCTCCCCACTTATTAATGACAGCGTCGCAATCTACTGGGGCGGCTTCCTCTTCTAATCAGCGAGCTCGAAGACCAGGTCAAGGGTGAGACATACTGAGAGATGCTCACGTGTGTCGATTGGAGCAGCAATTCATCTTTGACAGTCGGTGGACTACATTTTGGGATGTGAATCAGTCATTGATTCCCAAGTATATGGAAACTATTTCAAAGCATTTCTATTATTTGGTTTTTAATTTCTTCAATACCCAAATTGATAATTTTATATTTTTAACACACAGTGTTAAATGAATTTTGAATATGTGTACATTGTACTGTTTTTATTCAACTCACCTATGTTAAAGATTTCCCATTATTACTTCCTAATATAGATGACACCTTTATTATGTTTTTAGATTTGACACAATACATTATCAAACTTTCTACAAATGCTGATTAAATTGTGTACCCAACGACCTTATCTAACCGACCTATTCCAGACAGCATTCTACAATGTATAGACGTGGGCAATTCATACCAGTGTAGAGACAATTCAGACCAGTGTAGAGACAATTTAGACCACACAAAAAATCGCAGCCAAAAGTAAAACTTTGTAAAATAAAGGCCCGCGGCAACAGGAACAACTTTACATCGTCAGTAAGTTTAGTCAGTTCGTGTTTACTACTTTCCATTCTAAATTAAATGGATGGTCACAGCAGTGTTTAAAAATCGCTGAGCTTTGTTTGAACAGTCTTGTAGAATCTACACTCAGTGTTCTAACTCATAAACGTATTGTTCACAGCAAACCACACACTATCTTATGGCTGAGATACCTTTGCTCTAAATCCACATTTACCTGAAAACGAACACAATGACCATGTCTCCTCGGTCCCCTAGTGACACATTCATTATTGTATTCATGCTCCTTGGGGCAGAAAGTCTTGTTTGGGGATTCAAACGACCTGTCCAGGTCATCTGCAGCTAAGACTGCTGGGCAGTGACACGAGAAGGACATGAGAAAAGGCAAGCTAACCCAATTTGTGAGTTACAGTAGAGTTTGACTACCACTTAAGGCGCCGTAGGTAAAGTGCCTTAGCTGGCAATTTTTCCCCTTCCCCAAATTCCCTCCAATTTCTACGGGAGTACCTGTCAGAGCTGGAGTCAGGCCAGTATCTTCCACCACCAAAACTTTACTTTCTGGGCGTCTGAGGAGGCGATGCTGGTAAATTTCTTTTTTACTGGCCTGATTACAGGGCCACATCGAGTATGGAGGACAAGCTGGACAAACAAGCACAGTGGCATGTGTCCAGACTCTGGCCAGTTTCTCTCTTCACTTGAAGGGCACACAAGAAAGAACGAACAATACGACAAGAAAAACCGAAATGCTTTGTATTCGCAAGAAAACTAATTAACCAGTTTCTCGAAGCCAGTCAGTCTGCATGAAACTGGGCGCCTGTTTCCAAAATGTTAATAAACAATAAAAGACAGTATTTTAACATTCTATCAGAATATTTTGGGGAAAATAGGCTTAGAATATTGAAAAATCCCACTTTTTATCATACAGCTACAAAGAATTTCCCTCTCACACACACTCTCTCTCTCTCTCTGGTAAGTGTTCTCGACTCAAAGGACTACGGGTTGAAATCTGTAACCAGCGGCTGGAACAATTTTTTAAATATGACTGGAAAGTACTTAGTGAGCCACTAGTTTATCAGGAGAATCCACACACGGCCCATGTAACCTACATGACTTTTACCCTCCTTCGATTTAGTTTGATCCCTCAGTGACGTGTTGCTTCATAAGAGAAAGTTGATAAGATAACCAGAGGACTGGGCTGTCAGGCCGGAGGCGCAAACACTTGCCCGTCAAAACCCATGCGGCGCAGCGTGCTCCCCCATCCTTCATCTCCGTCCCTCCAGTTGACCCATATGTTGAAAACAGATTAAAAGGAAATTGTGAAATTGTTACCGCCTTGTTGATAACATGGCATGATTAAGATTACTGCATTAGCGTCTGCCACTTTACTGCAAGACCAATAATTTGAAAAAGTCACCAGATTCTTATCACTAATGTCGATTAATTCAATATGACTTTTCAATTTGAATAAAACAAATTAAGTTTTCAAGGACATTGAAATAAGTAATTTATTATTTTTACGGCTTTTTTTTTTATTTTTATGGGTTTTTTTCACAGTGAGTCTATTAGCTTGAAAAAGCGGGAGTAGAATACGAGGAATCTCTAGACATAAATAAAAAATAGGAGCGATATGCTTTTCAAAAATACGAGGAAAAGTAGAAACAAACTGAAACACAGCTGCAGAGCTGGAAAGTAATTAACACATTAGACTACAATAATCTTTGTCGTTATCATTAGTATAATGCTTCCTATGACAGCTGTTGTCACCACGGAGAAGGATGAAAAGAAAAAGAACTGGACGATGAAAAAGAAAAACAAATGAAAAGTATGAAGATGACAAAGATAAAATATTTTCCTTTTTGCACTTAGACCTCGTTACGTATCTAAGATAGATTTGGTCTCCAAGAAGAGAAATGACTTTTTCAAGAAAGATTATATGCAGTTTCCAAAACAGAATTGTAGTCGGCAAGACAGAAAGAGCGCTTCCATGGAGAAAAACGCAGTCTTCAACAAAATAAATATTCGGGGGACTGGGTAACAACCGCGTTTGTGAACGAATCTTGGTGAGCAAAATCTTCTTCCAGTCAGTGTAAACAATTTCTTGGGCTTCCCCTTTGTCAAAAAAAGCGCTAAGGAGTAAAACATTTTCCTCTATAGTAATTCCATGAAATGGAGGCAGGATAACGTTGTTTTAGATGGCCTTTGAAAAATATCTTTCCCGACAGGCCAAAAATATGTGTTTTAAGGGTTTCGTAGTATTTGAGAATTTCATCATGTTTTTCATGTCATTGCCACTTTTAGTGTCGACCAATATTGATAATGGCCTCCAAAAAACGTTATTGAAACACAAGCACAACTTTGCTTTTAAATTTATTTTCATTTTAGTGCTAAATTTGTTCTCTGTTCTCTAAAAAAAATTCACCAAACATTTATCTACATCCGACAAAATCGAAAACAACAAGAGAAGAAGACAGTCTTGACAATGCAAAACAATATTACACACACCGCACACGCCACAGGCTTTTATTCCCTTGAGATTGTCCTCTAGAGAGCAGTTTACAGACCAAAACAAAAAATCTCATTCCTTTTTTATTAGCATTTTAGGTAATGTTATTTTTCCATAGAAATAATCTTTAGTTAGGGTTGGTACAAAATGTCTTCATAAAATATGTATTCTGAATGTATTCTGACTGTAAACTGTCGGCTATGTGTGTTCTCCAGTCCGGGTATAGGTACGTCTTTTACTGGCAGTCATATCTGTTTCTTTCTATGGCTTCCACGATGCAGACTATACAGTCACTGGGGAATCAATGGTTTCTACTTTCAAACTAACGGCTTACAGAAATTTACAACCTACCATAATTGAAAATTAACTACAGAATCTATCAAACCAGAAACATTCCATTTTACCATTTCATGAACAGAATGGCCACCGAACGCAAAATGCACGAAGAAGAACTCGAATGACAAGGCAGTCAAAGCAAAATTAAAAGGCTGTAAACGGAACAGAATAGTAGATAACACAACAAAATGAATGGTCGCCCAACAGAACTGAAATCATGTAACACAAAAGTCGAAATAATTAGACAGCCAATAAAAAATAAAAAATACAGTGGAGCCTTCGGTCTCCCAGACAAGAGGGACTGGGTGCGCTGTCATGTCCACCCGCACAGTCAACAACAGGCGGCGCCAGACGCTGTCTGCCATCTCACCCACAGCGGTGCCAGAGACCGCTACTAGTACCACAGTGCACCGCGCGAAGGAAACTAAGATGCTGCTAAATTATGAAGCAGTCTCGTTATCACTTATAAAAAAGCAAAGTCTCCAGCAAGGGACCAAACTCGTGACTTTTCAGGGGAGGTAAGCACAGCTTGGTTCTCTTCCTTTCTTTTAGCCCTCTTCAGCAAGTCCTCCGGCAGTTTAATCAGACCGACCAGTTAAATCCGTTAGTAGGTAGGATACAACTTGGAAGGCACTAAGCTGGCTGTAACACTGAAATGTTCTCTCTGTGATATTAAATAGTTTAAGTATTTTCAAAGAAAATGTGGTGTTAGAAAATGTCAAGTGGTGTTAGTCACGGTACGGAAGTTCCAACATGGACACTCTTCCAGCCGCTTAGTTTGGTTCCCACACGAATAAAGGACAGCATGAGCACTTTACTAGTTGCAGACAGAAGACTACAACCAGCGAGAACGTGTAGAACTATTAATCAGACCAGTAAATTACTGACAGTGAATTTCTTTCACCAGAACACATTCACGACACTTTGAACCGAGCCTCAAACTGCAAACGACCTCTGACTGGACACGCGGGGACAATGACGATAGTTTACGATCAGCTGCCGAAGAAAAAAATGATTAGGGTTTTTTTTTTCTTTTTATGCACTTCTCAAGACTCGGACCACCAGCCCGCGGTAAGAAACCGATTTCTGCAGAAGGAACCACCCCAGAAGAAAGACAAGAAAAAATTCTTTGTTACTCACACATTTTGCTGGTAAATTTGTTTTCATGTACAACGTTACAAAGAGACAGAGACCTGGCTTGAGAAGGTGAGGTTTTATATATGTATTACAATATATATATATATATATATATGTGTGTTGTTTGTATCATTGGCATGGTGAGTGTATACATATAATCGCTGACAGAAGCATCAGCACGGTGAATGTGTAAATGTACTTGTTGACGCAATATTAGCATCGTGAAATATAAATATAAATAGTGACTGCAGCATTAGCATAGTGAATTAATAGATATAAACTTTAGATGCAAAGTAAGCATGGTGAGCTGTGAGTATACACTTTGGCAGCAACATCAGCATTGTGAGGCAAAGACAAGAACTTTCAAAAACGCTTATGAAGAAGGAAGGGAGGACACCATTCTATGTTTTAGTCGAACACCTGATTCGAAAGGAATGTCTCTGTTTCAACGCTCACTTGTGGTCATCGCAAAGCTTCTTTCTGTGGCAGGTTACCTCCAGGGCTCCACAGTGTGACGAAGCCTTAACCTGACCCCCACTGGTGCCATTGATCTCCCCTCACTCCACTCTTTACTCTGACGGTTCAAGATGGCCGGGGCTTAACCATCAGCCACATCCCCACCCTCACGCGCAGATTCAATCTACGGCGGTGAGACACGCTGGTGGGGGAAAGTGATGCAACTAGTATACTGTCTGCACTGCTGTGTGCAAAAGCAAGCTGACGATGAGAGGTAATGCGTCGTTAAAAGATCACCTCGATGTAAGGAACTCGCAAGGAGTCAAGACACTTAGGATATATTATCCCGAAGTTTTCATATACTCTATTCAGAAATCAGCTAATAAAAAAGAAATGTCGAATATGTGTGCTTTTGGCAAAACCTTGGAAACGAAGTAACAGTTATCGAGATCGTCATAATTACAAATTAAAACTCAGCTTGCTTTTTACCGGATCCAGAGAACGAGTTGTCACGGGTACTAGCAGTGCATTCGACCTTTGCTCTTTAAAATAGACCCTTGCCTTTTCGAATAATTATGTCCAAATAGCACGGTCTTTCAACTGCTTTTGTTATCAGCACGTGCGGTAGTCCCTTACCTGGTCAAAGGATTATATATATCATCAAAGCTATACAATGTATGCCTGTGTTACTGCAGTTATAAATGTCAGAACTCGTTCCTCGACATAGCCACATGCACTTACAAACAAGCCTGCACGCACGCAAACACAGCACGCACAGAAAATTTCTAGCTCGTCATCTCCAACTAAAATGAAGCCGAACAACATCTTTGAAACTTGACAATTGATTTGTTGCATGGGGCCATCATTTAATCTACACTCTGATTCATGCTTTCGCCAATTCTACGGTAGATCACAACTATTCCCACATGCATAGCAGGCATCTATCAGCACTTTCAAGCATTCGTAGCCGTCAACACTGCACAAAATCGACCAGGGGTCGCTTCCCTGACAGCCAATCACAAGAACACCCAAATCATCCATGACAACACAATTCCACGAAAATTACCCAACTGTGAATACCATGTATGCGGCGGTAATAGACATCTCCCTGACTACAGGACGAAAGCTGAATCAAAATTCTGATACCACATTTCTCTGCACTCTTCCATAAACCACGTCACAAGAAAAAAAAAACAATCGAATAAAGAAAGGGAATTCTGATAAATGGAAGGAAAAAAGAAAGAAAAAGAACGGCGGAGGTAAAAAAAAAAGCAGCTCTTAATAAGATTTCCCAAGACGTGGCTACTGGCTTAAAAATATCAACACGTGATTCGAGTTAAAATACAATTTATTTATTTGATGAATGCATGTCAAGGCATTTATGAACAATTGCCTGGTACTGTGGACGGAGGTCTTACCACAAACGGAGGCGAGAGTCGCTAAAGAATGAACACATTAAAAAAAACATTTAAAAACTGTTCATTCAAAAGTAAACTCCCCTCCTTCACACGCCACTGATTTTTTTACTGAAATGTGCTGCGCATTTCACGGGAGGCTGTAGCATGGTATCACGAAGACTGAGAATCTGGCAGACACAACGGCCCTTTTATTCTTCTCTCCTTTTTCTGTTTATCTTTTCTTTCTTCCTCTGATCTTTTCGTCTCTCTGCCTAAACTGATATCGACGACCTCATCTTCCGCATTGGCGGACGCGGATCACCAATCTTTTAGCCACTTTTAGCCGCAGCATCACAAGCGAGACAATTAAATCCACCGCGAGAAACACAGAAAAAGGAAAACTTCCCGCGGCATTAATATAACTCTGGAGTTCGGGCTGCCACACTGAATGAAGCCAAGGCATTGAGATGAGCAAAAATAGAGCTGCGCCATATCGAACAATGAGGTGGCCTTCTCTGGCCTGTTTCCCTCGTCCTCACCCGTATTTTCTCACGGCTGCAAATGGCCTTCAAGTAAAATGAAACGTTGTGATATTTTTAAAATATGTGTTTATCTTTTGTTTGTTTGTTTTTTTTCTTCTAAGAGGCGGTGCCTGGTGCTTTTGCATGCCGAGGTTTCAATTAATTTCACAGCATTGCAGGTGCTCAGGATGTGCACCCTAAAGACGCACTGCGAAGGAGGGTTAAACTATAAGTTGACTGTAGAGATTGCTGACTAAAGACAGAAAAAAGGAACAGAATCAAGAGTGAAATATGTATGCATATAAAAGTATGTTTGTTAGTTCCCTTGCCTTCATATGGATATATATATATATATAGTTAATTTTAACGGAAGTAGGTGATGAAATGGGCGCAACATCTACTTATTTCTAATCTGCAATATAAATGTACTGATTGCAGGGGTTCTATTTTTCTCCCGGGAGGCGTGAGTGTGTTACAAATATGAAGATAAATCACTAGTAATTGTTATCTATGTGCTCTTGACAGTACAGCTATGTGTATCGCATATATCACTATGTCTCTCTCATACATCACTAAGGCACACACGCCAGTGTTTCTTTTCCTGGGGGATGGGGGTGGTTGTCCCTGACAGCTGTCAACAATGATGTTGTCAATGATGAGGAGCAGGACAAACATACAGATGATGAACCAATGAGGTAAACATGAAGACCTGTTGGCCATGGCAAAACTGCAGCCTTATGTTTTCAGTTTTTATCCTCACCTGCACCCACACCCTTCTTCTTCTTCTTATTCCTTTTCACCCCCAGTGGAGCATAGGGCTGCAACTACACCACGCCAGCGAACCCGGTTCTGGGCCTCCCTCCCCAGTTGGGTCCATGTCATTCCAGCTGCCTCCGCCCCGCCGTGGACCGATCTTCTCCACGTCTGTCTGGGTCTCCCAACCCTGCGCCTCCCTTGTGGGTTCCAGTCCAGAGCTTGTCGTGTTAGATTTTCGGCCGGCTTTCGCAGGGTGCGGCCGATCCAGCGCCACTTTCGCTTCTTGATGTCTTGGCTGGCAGGTTTCTGGTTGGCTCTCTCCTACAGGTATGCATTGGAGATTCTCTCGGGCCATCTGATGTTGAAAATGTGCCGCAGACATCTGTTTATGAATGTTTGAATCTTCCTGGTGATGGTGTTTGTCACACGCCATGTCTCAGACCCATATAGAAGGACAGATTTTACGTTCGTATGAAAGATGCGGATCTTGGTATGTTGAGATAGTGCCTTGGAATTCCAGATGAGTCGCAGGATGTGGAATGCTTGCCTGGCTTTATTTATTCTTCTTCTTACATCTTCATCAGCACCTCCATTCTTGGTGACTATGCTGCCTAGGTAGGTGAAGCGGTCAGTCTCTGTAATACATTCCCCGTGTAGCTGAAGTGGGGCTTCTTGCTTGTTGTTGATCCGCATTACCTCTGTCTTCTTGATGTTGATTGTCAGGCCAGTTGTCGCTGCTTCTTCTGAGAGCCGAGTGAGCTTTGTCTGTGCATGTTGTTGTTTGTGGGACAGCAGGCTGATGTCGTCTGTAAAGTCGAGATCCTCAAGTTGCATGGCAAAGGTCCATTGAATGCCTGTGTTGCTGTTAGAGGTTGTTCTTCTCATGATCCAGTCTATGACGATCAGGAAGATTGTCGGCGAGAGCATGCAACCTTGCCTTACTCCAGTCCTCACTGCAAAGGGGTCCGTCAGCTTCCCATGATTCTGGTCAGCACCTTGCTGGGAATGGAGAGTAGCCCTGCCGCCTTACCAGTTTTCAGAGACTTGATGGCTTTGATGATTTCTGCCTTGGTTGGTGGGTTGGTGTTCACCTGGAGTTGCTCGGTGGCTGGGGCAATGTCCAAAATTGTTGCTGGTGGTGGCCGGTTCAGTATTTCTTTAAAATGTTCTGCCCAGCGAGATCTTTGTTCTGCATCCCCAGTAATGACGTTGCCATTTTTATTTTTTGGGGGGCCTGCATGCATTGATGTTTTTCCTTCCTGACAGAGTTCTTGTAATTTCGTATAGTCTTTTCATGTTATTTTGCCCAGCTGCTTGTTCTGCCTCTTCTGTCATCCTGTGTGTGAACTGTCTCTTGTCGCCTCTTGCACTCTTCTTCACTTCTCGGTTCATCTCCCAGTACTTTGCTCTGAGCTCTTCTTTTTCCTGCTGGTCTTGACACTGGCTGATCTTCTGCTTCAGCTCTTTCCTTTCCTCTATCTTTTTCCAGGTCTCTATGCTCAGCCATTCCTTGTGTTGTTTCTGTTTCTTTCCCAGAACCCGTTTGCAGGCGGCCTTCCAGGTCTCCTGTAATCCTGTCCAGTGGTTGGCCACTGTTTCTTCAAAGAGTCCCTCCAGTGCCTCAAACCTGTTTTTGACTTCACAGTTGAACTCTTCTTGCTTCCTGCGATCTCTAAGAAACTGCACGTTGAATTTGTGGTGTGGTCTGTCTGATGACTCATGGAAGGACCTCAGCTTTATCTTCAAAGTTGCTACATCTGCATCTGCACTACGCCTTACCCTGACATCCAGCAGACTTCTTCTAAACTGTCGATTAATGGTGATGTGATCGATCTGGTTTTCTGTCTTTCCATCTGGTGAAGTCCACGTGGTCCTGTGGATGGTTTTGTGAGGAAAGACTGTGCCTCCGATTACAAGGTCATTAAACAAGCAGAAGTCTGTGAACAGCTCACCATTCTCATTGCAGTTGCCCACACCGTGCTTTCCCATTATGTGTTCTTTGTCCGTGTTTTCATCTCCAACTTTGGCATTCATGTCGCCCATGATGATCTTCAGGTCTCGTCTTAGAGTACGATCAACCAGCGCTTGTAGGGAGTTGTAAAAGTCCTCCTTCTCCTCTTCTTTTGCTGCGTTGGTAGGTGCATAGCACTGGATGATGGTCATCTTTCTTCCTTTGGAGTTGAACTGAGCTGACATGAGTCGTGGGGAAACTGGTTCCCATGATATTAGTGCCCTTGCAGCCTCCTGTGTCATCAGTACTGCTACTCCTTGTGAGTGGTCATGGTCAGGGTCTTCATGTCCAGAGTAGATGATAGTCTCTCCTGACGAGAGTCTGGTCTGACCGCTACCATTCCATCTGGTCTCGCACAGGCCAAGGAGCTTGATGCCATAGTTCTTCATCTCCTGTGCTATCTGAGCTGACTTTCCTCTCTCGTATAGGGTTCTGATGTTCCAGGTCCCTATCCTGGTTTTTGCTTGGCCGTAAGAAGATAGGTCGGCGAGCTGACTTCCCGAAGGCTTTCACCAGCACGCGTCATAGGCCCCTCCAAAGAGGGATCTTCCCGTCCAGGCTCTCGTTGTGGTAGTGTTGTAGTTGTAGTTTCTGTAGCAAGGGTTGTTTTACAGGGTGGGGTTGCTAACCCCACGGCCAACCCTCCTCCTTCATCCGGGCTTGAGACCGGCAGGTTACCCGGGGGTCTTCCAGGCGGAGTTGCACCCACACCCACAATATTTTGCACCGACCAACGCAACGATAGCTTTCAGCACCATTTTATGTCAAGCAGTGACCACGCCTACCAACATAAGCACGGACTGGCAGTGTCTGAGAAAGCCTGGTATACGTTAACAACGCGTAGTCCTATACAAGCTCGGTTCGTGTCGCACAATGACAACGCAGACCAACGCAACCACAGCCCTTGCCCTTGGCTTTTGTTGCACGTTGACTACGTCGACTAAAGTAACGACGTCTACAAGCAGTTTCTGTAAACGCTCAATAACGACGTAGATTAAGGCAACAACGGATACCAACATCACACCATCAACCACAGTGACCACACCAATAAAAGCAACAGAGCCTTTCAGCATCGGCTTATGCTGCACAATGACCACGCGCACCAACGCAACGATTGCCACAAGCATTGGTGTCAAGAGTACAGTGATGACCACACTGACCAGGTAAACGGCCACTAATAGCACTGGTAAAAACACACAGCTGTGGCCACTAATAGCCCCGTAAAAACACACAGCTGTGGCCACTAACAGCACTGTTATAAACACATTGCCGTGGCCACTAACAGCACTGGTATAAACACACAGCTGTGGCCACTAACAGCCTTGGTATACACACAGCTGTGGCCACTAACAGCCCTGGTATACACACAAGGCTGTGGCCACTAACAGCACTGGTATACACACACAGCTGTGGCCACTAACAGCCATGGTATACACACACAGCTGTGGCCACTAACAGCACTGTTTTACACACACAGCTATGGCCACTAACAGCACTGGTATACACACACAGCTGTGGCCACTAACAGCACTGGTATAAACACACAGCTGTGGCCACTAACAGCACTGGTATAAACAGACAGCTGTGGCCAAAACCTTTCGAGACAAAAGGCTACCGGCATCAACTAACCAACGCGATATGGGCGACCGTCCCTAGCCACGTTATGTTACAAAGTGACCACGCCGCCCGACAAAACTTTTGTGACTGGTCACAACATCTCATGGCGCACATTAACCAAACAAACTATCACAACCGCGACAACAAGCAGCAGCTTGAGTTAAAGAGATAAAGCCGACCATCACAACGACGGCCGTTCCTATCTAGCTTAGAAATAACTACGGTGGCCATCACTGCTGGAGAAACATCATTTACAAACATCAACCTGCGGAGGTCATTGGAAGAGAAACCGCTGGAAAAATAAGCTTCTTAGGTTGACCAACGATGCGATTCGACTGTGACTAGTTTTAGATCATGTCATAAGTGACCACGCCGACACCATATGTCACCTCCTGACCACGTCAAAGATGTCAACTAACAATTGTCAGAAAGCTAAGTAACCACGTTGACAAACGCAACAACGGTCACTATCCCTAGCTGTTGTAGCACGGTAATCACTTTGACCAAAAAAACAAAGGACACAAGCACTATGTGAAAAAGAAACAGTTTTCATCCACAACGAACACTTTGACAATACAACGGCGACTACCGGTGCTACTACATGATGCACATTGACAACACGAACGTAGTGTAACCTGCCGTCTAACAAAGACCATTCCGACCATCGCAACAGCGACGACTAATACAGCGCGTGGCGCACATGGACGACGCCACATAATGCAACAGCGGCAAGAAATACAAGGCCCTGATGCTCAGTACTATTGCCTTCCAACGTTTTGTCGAAAATAAACACCAACTGAAAAGACACAATGACCACATCAACCAACCATGTGAAAGTCGTTTCTTGGCTCGTGTCGCGCACTGACCACACCGACCAACGCAACGAATCCCAGACACTTAATCCCCGACACTTAATCCCCGACACTTAATCCCCTAGACATTTACTCCCCAGACACGTAATCCTCAAACTGAAATTTCAACTCAAGACATTATGAAGTGAATGAAAAATTTAATTATGAAGTGAATGAAAAATTTAATTAAAATTCAAATAATTATTTTCATGTAAACATCAAAATAAGTTTGACAATTAAAATAATATTGAACTTCAACATCTATAACATTGGTTGCATTTTTGAGGATTAAGTGTCTGGGGATTAAATGTCTCCGGGATTAAGTGTCTGGGGATTAAATGTCTAGGGGATTAAGTGTCGGGGATTAAGTGTCTGGGGATTAAGTGTCCGGTCACCAACGCAACGAAAGGTTTCAGCTCGTTCAACACTGACAAAAACGAAGCAACAAAACACTTAGACACAGAACGGTGGTGGTAGCACAAAATACAATGTGTTTTCATATTTACACCCTATTAATCTACAATAAAGACATCTTTCATTGACACGCTATTTGAAAGGTCATTTTTCAAGTCATTTGCAGGAAATATACTTTTATTTCTTGTACTAAATAAATTGAAATGAAAGATGATAACTGTACAGAACGGACAACTCCTGTCATGAAAGAAGGTTGCCAGGCAAAAAGATTAAAATAGTAAAAAAAAATTACACACAATATAAGAACATAAACTGCCAACCAATGAAATATTTATTAGAATTTACATTAGACTTCAAATATGACTTACTATTTCTGACTTACTATTTCTGACTTACTATTATATTGTCATTCTCGGCTGTTGGAGTACAAATCCCTGTCAAACTGAATAACCGGCAACATGGCTCTTGACCCGGCGACTCTCTGTAGTGCCGTTGGGCGACTTTTTTTTTTTTTTTTTTATATTACCTCTTAAAGGGAGATGATTTATAGTAAAACAATCCGCTGAGAAGCCAGCAGTTCCTTCCCTTGTACTTCTCTTTACGCAGAACGGGCGTGCTTCGTGACACTACCCTGATAGTATTTCAGTGTGCGAAACACACTTTAGCTGTGAAGAGATCACTTCGGGAGACCAAGGAAACGACTGCCATTCATAACTGGCGTATAACTGGCACATAACTGTCTGTCACTCAGGGGAGTTTCCATAAGTCTTGCTTCTATCAACAAAAACAAAACGAAATAAGTGGACAAGGCACGTTTAGATATCTTCAGCTTTCAAAAGTTGATATACATAAAGATATTAAATGCAGTGACAAGGAAGTGCCATGAGTGGCTGCGGCATTTGTCACACTGTTTCATCCTCAGTCGACCTCACGAAAGTCACACACACACACACACACACACACACACACACACACACACACACACACACACACACACACAGGTTCAGCGCCACTCAGCCACTGCTATAGTCCCCCGCTCTGGCCGCTAACAAACAAAGCAATAACTGTAATCAGTCTAATGAGTTTCGTACGGGTGTCTCCTTTTGGTGGGGTATGATCATGCATCTTGATGTTGATATTATGACGTACATCTTGCACGTCATGATATTGATATTATGTTATGATGTTGATAGTATGTTATATATTTTGCACACTTGCTGTTTAACTGTTTTAAAGTCATGGAAGATGGCATGTATTTTGTTACCTGAACACCCCTTGAGATCTTGGTGTGTGTTTTCTAATGGACGCCTTATTGTCTCTGTCCAGTGGTCACAGCTGGCCAACTGTATTCTTTGTCTTGAATGCTAACTCTGGGGGTTTTGTTTTTGACCTGGTTGTAACAGGTCTGTCACCTGTCCGCCTAATGGAGGATATCCAATTTTTATGCTGATGGGAAAGTCTGGATTGCACATCACACTGATATGACTGTCTCCTAAACCTGAGGACTGTGAGGTATGTGTTCAGAGTGCTTAGGTACATGATGAGAGTGTCAGGGCACAATCTGTTTCCGTAGCCTGTCTCTTCTTCCACTTAGCCTTATTATTGTAAATGATTTTCAGAACCTTCTATTCTCTACATCTGAGGGTTTTTTAAGAAACATTTCCAGTCTCTCCTCACGCTGTTTTAACATGCTGGGCATATAATTATCGCCCCTTTCACATCAACCACACCCATCCATACTCTATCTCTCATGAGTTTTCTTCCCTTGCAAATTAAATCAAGTATGAAATCGTTGTGTAGCTGAATTCAGTTGTCAAGTGTTAAGGAAGGATGACATATCTGTGAATACAGATAACGTATTCCTGCTTCATTCTGCCAGCTTCAGCAAACCAACAAACAAGCAAGGCTAATCTTTATCAGATCACTATTCCGTGAAAAGACCTAATGTGACAGAAAACACAAGCAGAGAAAAATAAAGAGAAAACGTATCATAAAGACCAGTCATTAAGTTGAAACTAAAGTTCATTTTTAGATACTTTATTTATCCCAGAGGGCAGTTTTGAGTTACTGCCAATTTGTTCCAGCGAAAAAACTTCGGAGTTAAATGTTGCTTTACCACTTTTCAGTCTTCAGAACTTTGAACAACCCCAAACACTATTTTTTCCTGCTGTGTTTTTTCTGTTGTAATAGCTGGCTTATTAACTGGACATTTTCCACAGATCTGTTAAATTATGTCAATATATACAGTGAGGGAAATGCGCTCTAGAAATTATTGTTAATATGTAGATTTTATTACTAATGAACTGATACATAGTTTTGTGAATAATAACAAAAAAGATGAGACTAAAGCAGGTATCTCTGGCGCCGTACCCTCAGCCATGTGCTTCCTTCCTGCTCCTCTGCTGGTCACGTGAACGACTCACACATTAAATGCACCTTCATGAACACACACAAACCAGGAAGTAGGTGACGCTGGCGAAGTTTAACGTCGCTGGCGAAGTTCGCGTCTTCAGTCTCGCGGAAAACAAGCTCGTGTCACAGTCTTGCGCCGTCCTGACGCATCTTATTATCGAGTGCGGTAAACAACCCCGCCTTCATCATCAGGTTTTTGAGGTTTTCGGGACTTTGGAGAGAAAGGCTGTCGGAAGGTAAGGGAGGTAAGGCATCATAACCGATCGAGTAGATTCTGTCTAAAAGCAGGCTTTGGGGACAATTTTGAATGTCAGGAAGTAAGAAGATCTTAATTGTTTCTTAAAGTATAATTACAATGCTCGGAGCGTCGGAAGCTGCTGACACAAAATGTAACCCCTTCATTATTTGTAACCACTGACACGTGGACCAGTGGACTCTTGACTGACGCTCTTTCTCTCATGCAAAAGGTCAGAAAGTTCTAGCATATGGTTCCAGTCACCCTAAAAGTAATTCATGGTTTCATTTGGGCCCAATGATAGCAGCTCTGATAGATGAGACTTTTTGCTTCAGACGACGTTGCAAACTGACTACCATAGAGAAAAAAAAGTTGATGTTCCTGTTCTCTCCTTATAACCTTCCTTCTCTCTCGATTTTGTGACTGTAGGAACCAAACAACTTTTTATTAATAAGCTCTAAAGAGGACAAATGCCACCTTGTAGTTTGTCCCTTACCTAGTGTTTTATGCATGTTGAAGTATTATTTTCTTGTTTCACAATTTCAGATACATGTAAGAAGTACAGTGTTGTTTATGCTGTCATCCTCCTTCATAACTCCTTGTCACGCAATTTCTCTTGCTCACTCCCTCTCTCCAACACTCCAAGTATGCAGCAGACACTATAATTATGTTTGAAGGTTGAACCATATGCTAAAACTGTTCTGTTTGAAATCTTTCATCTGCCGTGAAAATATCGAGATGTCTGAACCAGGAAGGCCTAGAGATCTTTGCTTGGTTTGGTAAATGTTTCCTGTCTAATATAAATGGGATGTCCACTAGAAACAAGTGATGTCACACATAGCAGCAAGGAGCGAGCGACGTAGGCTGTCGATGTGAAGACGTTGCCATGTCAAAAAGATTATAAATCATTATTTCATTGCTACGGCGGCCTAGAGTGTTGTAGAACGTTCGAGGTACATCTAGTTCCTTCTGGAACCTTCTATTTATCTTTGCGTGTAGTATATAAGCACATCTTTCGTGACAGTGAGGGTCGTATTAGTGATACAGTCGTACTAGTGAATAGTGATACAGTGAGATATAAAGTAACTGAAAAAGACAGTGCGATACATCTAGTGTGAACGAATAGAACGATAGAAAAACTGTTAAGCAGTTGTACAACAATATAATAAGTAGTCAGTAGCCTGAAGACAAGGTCGGCTTCTAGCTATAGTATCTTTAGTAGACCATTGTCAGAAGTTCACTTGACTGAACTTCCAACTCTTTTGGAAGTTGGACATTATTGTCTGTCTCTGAAGGACAGCAAGTACACCAGCAACAAGTTCCCCAAGTTTCTCAAACACTGACAGACTTGTGGACTCGTGATGGACTCCGTCACAACCACTCAAGAAAGTCAAGCTCAGAGTGTCTCGATTATTGGATGAAGCAGCACAAGCATCGCAGCATGGCAAGGAGACTGTAAAGACTGTAAATTTGATGAAAACTCTACATCAGCTGTTTGACATTGCTGCCTGCCAATGTCAGGACCTTGGTGCATTCGAATATGACAGAGACATGAAAGTACTCCAGCGAGAGTCAGTTTTTGATAGACCAGAGAACCACTCGAAAAATGCAAATTGGTACAATTGATAGAAAGGTGACAGCAATTATTAAAAGAAAACAAGCAAGAGAAGAAAGGATGAAAGAAAGAGAAGATAAAGAAAGCACAATGAAGAGGGCAAGTGAGGACATACTTTCACCTCCGAAAGTGTTTGCAGTAGTGCAAGCAGAGTCAGAGTCAGCTTCCTGCAGTACCAGTGTAAAAGAGGCTTATGCTGCTAGTGATGATGACCATGGCGGTAAAGCCGACAAGGACGACGATGATGATGATGACAGCGATGTTGATGACTGGACTGATGTTTTCCAGCAACAGGACAGGAATATGGTACCGATACCAATTATTGCTTTGGAAGCAGACCGAAATGGAGTGTCAAATAGGGCAGCTGCGGCCATCAGCACAGCAACATTGGTGGGCTTTGGCATTAATAGCTTGGATGACCGCATCGACATTGTCGATCATCACAAAGTATGGAAGGCTCGACAATAGTTGAGAAGGGTTATCAGCGAAACTTCTATAAAAATGAAGAGGAAATCATGGCAATATTTTTTATGGCCGAAAAGACATATACTGGTTATTTTGATACTGGTAAAAGGGAGGCAAGTCTACTAGTATAAAGAAAATTGAAGAACACTATGTAATAATTGGTGAACCCGGAACTATCTATCTGCGTCATTTAACACTGGAACGAGGCACAGTTTCTGCTACTGCTGATAGCATTCACAGTGCAATTGAAGAAAGGGGGATTATAGACAAAATCATGGCAGTGGGAGCCTACAGCACAGCTGTGAACATTAGGCACCTTGGTGGCGCAGTAATCTGTGAGAGCTTCGCACTGCTCACTCTTTGCAGTGGTTCATTTGCTTTTTAAACTTGAACGAGCTTCCACTCCGCCAGCTCTGCAAAACCCTCATTGGTCTAACTGAAGGGCCCACACAGTGGAAAGGAGTGATTGGAAATGCATTGGCTACTTGTGCATCATTGCCACTTTCTGCAGAAGGATTTTGACTCATTGCCGACGGTGATCCTCTTCCAGAAATCGAAGTCAGCGAACTTAGTAATGACCAAGCCTACATGTACAAAATGATCACAGCTATTTTGTGGAATTATCAGTGACGATATGCAGGAAAAGCCCGGGCCCATGTCGATGGCCAGATGGCTCGCAACTGCTAGCAGGATATGTCGGCTGTATGTGGCAGCAGTGCAACCAAGTAACGAACTGTATTCCCTGACACACTTCATTGTCATCTGCTATGGACCTACATGGCTTAGCATCAAGTGTCCCCCTAGATGCACTGACGGTCCAAAGCACTTGCTTCAACAATTTAAGTGGCAGAGTTTTTTTTTTATCATCGGCCAGCAGGAATATAAAATGGCCCGTAGTGCAACGGAACGCATTCTGGGCCCATCTGGAAAATGTTCATCTTTCGATGCTTGGAGATGACGATGAAGTCAATTGGCAGGCAGCAGTAGAGATAATAAAAACCATTCGCCAAGCAGCTGGTGGGTCTTAACAGCAAGTCAGAAAATGTCGACCTCCCAAACTAAAGGAGAATGCTCGAACCTTGCAAGACTGACTGTCATCAATGGAGGAACTCACACTGGAGCCACCTCTCACAAAGCGCCTCTCAGATGAAGAACTCCAGCAGCTTGTCACTCAGCCCTTTATCAGTCTGATGCTTTGCCACTTTCAGGGAGTCGAACGCTGTGTCAGGACAGTGAGTGAGGCATCAAAATCAATGGGATGGATGCAAGGGATGGTTACATTCGAGCTGTCATCAAGTCAAGAGACTTTATGCCCTTGTTTCAGACTAAGCAAGATTTTCGTTTACCACGTGACTAGAAACGAAAACCGGTGCCTGTACTGTTTATGATTATTGTCTGACAGTGTTATCAGAATGTTATCAGAAACTGATCTTTTCTTGCAGTTATTAAATATAGAACTTTTGACAAAAAAGGAAACATTTGGTTAAAATATATAATTTTGCGTCTTGGGGGCAGAAAATGGAGGTGTTCTGCTCATTGCAGAGTTTTTTTGCTTTACATTTTTGAACTCAGCATAACTGGTTGTACAAAACTCTAAATGCCTGTTGATCCGTTACAGTTCATTAGATGACGATACACCCGAATGTCTACAGTGCTGCCTAATATATGCTTTAAAAGTTTAAATGATTTCTATCTACAAAAATATTGAAGTTCTCTATTGTCTTTTTGTATGAATGCCTCTGGCGTGGGTGCTAAAGTGTGCTAATAAGCTCTAAAAAAATTCTTTGTTTTATGTTTTCAGAATACGCTATACTTTTCTTTAATAATTTACTGTAAGTCTGGTTTTCATCAATCATGCAATGACAGCTTAAAAAATAGACGTAAAAACATGTTCATATGTTTTCGATATTTTTTTAATTATTTTATTAATGATATGAGGTAATAAAAATACACCGTAAACGTAAAAAGTTGGTAGCTTTTGTATGAAAGTTATTTACTATTTTAAAGAGAAAACTGACATAGTGTAGTATAATTCAAAAAAACTAAAATAAATATGCAGGCTGTAAACATGTTAAAGCGAAATAAACAGAAGGGTAACACTTACATTTTATCACTCTCAATAACTTGATTCCCTTGTCAATATGTTTCACATAATCATCACAACTACACATTATTACAGACAGGATTGGAGATAGCAACAGTCGGAAGAGATGTTTCGACCGCTCTACTGGTGGAGTCTGCTCGGCTTGTTCATTGTAAGTGATAAGTGTTTTCTTTCAACATGTGATGCAGCAGCAGCAGCAGCATTGTCATCGTCATCTTAATCCTCCTCTTTGTTGTTATTATCATCATTGTTGTTATTGGTTTTGGCAGCAGCAATATTTAAAAGCTCTATCTGCAGCTTAGTAAATTTCACTATTCCTTTTGCATCTGCAACTATAACAATTCAGACCGCTACTTAACAACATTTAACAACAGTAATGCAAGAGCAAATTCTGTTTGGTAATGTTTAATTGTTATACTTTAAAATGTTTCAGGTCACTCAGAATGCGACTGTTAGTTCAAACAAAGGTGAGGGCCGCTACGGCTGCTTTTTTACAAAACCTTTTCACTTATTCAAACTTTCTACAACTGTATTCCACAGTCACAAAAAAATTGTTCTTTTTCGTGTTCTACGTCCCACAGTAGACATAAAGTTAAACTTGAAATAAAAGTCTCTGTAACGCACTTCATTTCACTCGATGACTTTCATATTTTACTAAAGCTGTGAATAGCCAAACGGCAAGATGCTTAAAGGCAGACCAATACGACCGCAACTTTGCCTGCAATGACTCTGGGGTGTGCCGTTGTGACGAGGAGATGACTGTCAACGGAACTTGCTGTACGTACACTTCATATTCGTGTGATTCGCCTTCTAGCATTCCAAAGGAACGTGTGTATATGTATTATAGGCCATTAGTTAACGGAAACTTAACTACTTGCCAATCACGTGACTACAAGTCAAATTATTATGGTGATTTAAAAGTCTGAATTATTATATAATAATGTGTACAAAGCGGTACAAAATTTAAACAGACAGACCTGGTCAACAGAAAATGTTACTTCTACGGGACAGCTGTAAGGCTGCAAGTCACAAGAATAAACTTGTCACATCTGGTTTTGCTGAAAATCAACGTATCACATCACCTATAATATTGCCAAGTTCTCTGGTCAAAACGTTTTCAGTTTTTCCACTCTCTGGGCATACTGAAAGAGAACACCGTGAAAAGACCTTGAAGCAGAAGGTTCCAGAGATTCAGATAGATATTAATGCAACTGAAATAAAGGTTCTTCTAAAAAGATGGCAAGACCTTTGGGCATAATAGTTCTTCTGTAGAAAAATATCGACTGTGAGCAGAGATTGTTTTGCATGGACAGCAGAAAACAACGGAAACCTTAAAATCGACCAGTAGCTGTTTTCCTTTCTTTTTGATTTTTTTTAATACACATGAAAATGAATTTATAATTAGTAGTGTACCTTGCATGAATATATACTTGATAAGTAAACATACATTTAAGGAAAAAGCTGTCATTTTATGCATAGCATGTTTCTGCTGCACTGTTTTTTATTTGTCTTTACAGTGGTACACGATCACACAGAATATGTTACGAACTCTTCAATACTTACCACACTTCATATTCACAAAAGCATTGTCCCGTACTATGACCTGACCACAAGCAACGGAGCTTTTGTTGGAGGCGATGGCACGAGAGAAGTAAACGTGTCTTACAACAACTTAGTACCTGGTGATGAAGGCTGGGTCAAATTAATATTCAACTGGACATTTCCCAATGACTCCTACAAGACCTTCCAGTACATGCGACGAGTTTATTGTAAGTGACGATTGAGTCTTTCGCGGAGCTAAAATGAGAAAGAGTACTTTTTGTTTAAATGATTTTTTTTCACTAGCCTATGTAACATTTGATTTGTAATAAAGACATTCAGCTGGCGATTATTGCAAGACTGCACCTGTCTGTCAACTTTCTGGGGGTAAACAGTCTCATCAAGCGTAATAAAATAGTGAAGCAAGTACACTCTGGGAAACAATTACAACTAAAATATACAAATGCACAGGGAGCAGATGGCTAGTTGCAAATCACAGCAAAATAACACCTATTTAAAAAATCAGCTATTCGACACATGGATTTGTTCTATCCTGCCTTGTTCATTCAACACATCGCTCTCAGTTCCAGCCCAGCCGACTGCTTTTCAAAGTCATTGGAAGGCCCCGGGAAAAATAAAGCTAAACTGGGATCAAAAAGGACCTATTGCAGCATCAGTTTGCAAATTGTGTCCTCTTGGGGAACCGGAACATGGCTGTATCATTGTAAGAGGACCCATCAGTCCTGACAACGGCAAGAAGCAGCTGAGCTGTGATGTCACCCTGCATCAGGATGTGAAGTATATTTCCGTCGTAGAAGTATATAACAGCGATGGTGAAAAGGCCACAGGGACAGGACATATGGATTATTACTTCAGTTCAAGTAAAGTCCCTTTTGTTTCATCACACCATTTACTTGTATTATTATAGTTCTAAATATAAAACTCTACCAACACCTCCACTTAAGTAAAAATAAAAGCGAATTCTTCTGAACGAGCTCTTTATTCTATGTTGATAATAGAGGGTTTAAAATTTTGTCGTAGTTTAAAAAAAATCCTTTAATTATAAATGAAAAAAGACATAATATTTCATATTTTTAAAAATATTTTGTCAAAATCGAGCTAGTCATAGTGTCTACTGCTTATTTTAGCTATAACAAACGGCCAGTAAATACGACACATCCGTTTACTTTTCATGTTATTAAAAAAATTATGCTGTTAGTTTGATTCTTTGCCTGTGGGAGCTAAACGAACTATTTTGACATTATATGTCAATCTATCAAAGAATTTGTTGGTTTTTTATCTTTACACATGTGTTGATATTTATCTTGTAAGGTGATTCCTTAGAGCCAGTGTTGTTAATAATTGTTAAAACTGTATAATCTAGCTTTAGTTGTTGCTGTTGTTGTTGTTGTTGTTGTTGTACGTGTTACGAGCCCAAGTTCAGTGTTCTTTTTGTCTCAACATCGTTTAATTCAAGCGTTTTACTTCCTTTCTTCTCTTTATATGTTCTGTCTGTTGTTGTCTATTTCTGATTTACAATTTGCTTTGTACTCTACCCCACCCGCGCTTTAAACTTATTTCAGAGAATTTACTTTTAAAGCAGACTAAACTGATGTGTGATATTATATTTCTGTTACCTTTGCAAAAGTCTTGTGTTAAAATGCAACAAAATGTCCATAGAAGTACTATAATATTCAACCGTATTCCATACACCATCAAAGTACTTTGTGTTTAAATAATTTTTAATCCTGTTTCAATTCATTTAATCGTTGGTATTTGTTGGCTGACAGAACCTGTCCGTAATGCATCTGTCACTGGTGTTGGAACTCGGTCAGTCAACGTGTCTATGAAGGCATCGTGCATCGCCATGATATGCGATGTGGGTTACATTGTCGTCAACATCAGCCACAGCCAACGTTGTCTGGCCTTTCGAGCTAGTAATACACTCTGCAGTCAGGTGTGGTTGATGTAATCTACTTTTGTTTTTAAATGCTTTGGTGTATTTAGATTTATATGGCCTGCTAAACTATCGCTTCAGTTGTTTGAATTGCATGAAGCTTCAACTGCTGTCGTGGAACAAAGCACGATGTGGCGAGATGAATATTGCCGACTGCATAAGCAAGCAGTTATGGCGGAACACATGGGCTTAATACCAATTAATTTACTCATCCCTTGACTAATTATGACGACCAGCTGAGCTGGAAGCGGTCTTCAAAAGAAACTAGATAGAGGCAGCGGCTAAGACAGCTCGCTCACCAGTTTTATCTGTCTTGAGCGGCGGTAAGCAAGTTTCAAGGTATGGACGATCCCTTCTTTTATGGGAGCCAGACAATATGCGATATTTGAAGGGAAATGGGAAACAACTTTACAGTTGGCGCTAAGTCTGTTACAGGACAGGAAATGCGCTTCTGCTTGTTAACACCTCTTAACGTCTATCTGTATGACAATATTTACTTGCTTGTCTTGGGTCTTATTTTTTCTGACATAACATTCTGTTGGCGTATTCCTGGACATTCGATTCATGAATAGAAATGAGAAGTGTCGGGTCGAAATATCTTGAGCGAATATTTGGATTTAATACTCTAGATTTATTCTCGGTGGTGAATGTGTGCATTTATATTGAATTGTTTTAAATTTAGAAAGTTTCCAATAAGCAACCCTTTCTAACCTACTAGCATTTTGAGTTTAAGTTTCATGTATCGCTAAAAGATACAAATTCCTGAAGGTCTTGATTCAGTGACTGGAGCATCGGTCGGTCTGCCTTCCTACATCCGTGCTTGTACAAGTCCAAAAGAAACTTCAATTATTCATAGTTTTAATTTTGAAGCTGGTATGTGAAGAAAAGTTAAGAATCAGGCGAAATACTAAAAAATGTGATAATAAAATATATATTGTTATATATAAATACATAACTACAGCTCAACAAAAAATAAAAATAGCATAAAACCGGCAAGCGGCCAGGAAATGAGGTTCTGATTGTTTAACTTGCTTATTTTTCCTGTTGAATTTCTTTAGCTGATTTGTTTGCAAGGTTAGCTTTTCGACGTACATAAGCCTTGAACACTTCACGGACAAAAACATGCTGCTCAACCAATATAGTCTTAAATGGAACCAGCGTTAAATTTTGATTAGAGTAAGTGTGATGGATTGTAAAGATAGATAGTTAAATAACTTTTATTTGTACTGGTAATAGAAAACACAACGACTGTGAATGAAGGAATATATTAAAGTTTTAATTCAGATAAAATTTCCTGGGAGAAAAAACACGTGCACCCGGGCTGTTAGTCTACCCTCTTTGTTAACAGTAAGCATCCACAGCTTTTTGTCCTCTTACTGACTCTCTATAGAATTATTCCTCTTGCTTTCCCGCCAACCATTGCTCTTTTTTCTCTCCGTCTCGGCGTTTGATGATGTGTTCTTATTGGCATAAAGAATTCTTGCTTCATGTCTGTCTTCTTTAGAGAGGGTCTCTGTGGATATGTTGGTATGTCTGTATGTAAACATGTATGTGCATAATAATTTGTACTTATATGCATGTATTTGCAGTGGTTACAGAAATTGTCATCTGTATCTATGAGACAGATTAGTTACTTTACTAGGATATAATAGGACTAACGAGTTGACAAGAAGCACAGCCTGTGATCATAAAACGTTGCTTACACCCCATCAGCAGTGTTCTGTTGAACTTTGCCTTTCCTGTACATGTTGTAGACATAAACATTTATACTAAAACCATTGTCTTTTTTCCAGGAAGATGTGCCACTGCTCGCCACATGTGAGAGACAGCCTGATATCTCTACAGACTTGTGTGAAGGTGATGAGGACCGTGACTTTATCTTACCTGTCAGTAACCTCACACCTTCTACCAGCTTCACGCTGCACTTAGTGCCATGGTACTGTGGCTACAACCATAGCAACAAAAACAATTTCTTTGTTCTTGAGACAACAACAGACCCACAAGGTAAACCTTTTTCTTAAGCCTGATACCAAAAAATAACACAGAATTTTTCTGGCCACTTATTAAAAAATGAAATCTCTAGCCGCCATGCTTAAAAGATAAAAAATATTTAAGATGAACATGTAAACTCAAGATCATTGTATATTTACCTTCACCTCTGTGGCTACTATCAAGTATCTTCTGCATTATATTCTTTAGGTATTTAATTTAAAAATAGAAGTGTAGAATACTATACTATACACAAGACGGAAATCAATTCCCACCAAAACTGTTATCTAACTGGGGAAACACAAGCAAAAGCAAATAGTCTAGTGAATGCAGAACCTCTTGACTGAGCAGAAAATCTTTAACGTACAAGAATGGGGGAGACAAACAGTATTCGTAATAACTCTATATTTATAAATAAACCAAAACAAAGATTAATAAGTTGTTCCAGAGTAAGAAATAGACTTAAATCTTAACGTCACTTAAAGAAAACACGAGAAGCGAAAATTAGATGGATTTAATATACAATTGTTTATCAAACCATTCTGTTCAAACTTTACTGTAAAATGTCTTCTTCTTCTTCTTCTTCTTCTTCTTCTTCTTCTTCTTCTTCTTCTTCTTCTTCTTCTTCTTCTTCTTCTTCTTCTTATTATTATTATTATTATTATTATTATTATTATTAAATGAGATTCTGGTTCAGTTAAACTATGAATTAAACCTGACGAAGTTTGATGGTTGTTTATACCTGCGATGTTAAACTGGCGTTTTCCTGTAAGGACGATAACAGTTTATGTCCTCATTTTGATGTAAAGCTCAGTCTCCTGTTATGGGTTTGCAGACCCATGGAATGTGACAGTTATAAATGTGACCTCGAGTACCAACACGATCACAATAATGTGGCCACTGCCTGACCTTGACCCTGGTCCTGTGAACTACACCCTTCACATCACCGATGCCATACAGACGCCACCCGGCGTGAAAGACACGAGCACAATATGCGGCACCCCACACACGCCCTGGTCTCTGACGATACCCTGTCTTGTACCAGGTAAGAGGATTCCAGACATGAGCATCTCTACCTTCATCTGTGTGGCTAATACTGAGTAGCTTCTGTATTATCTTCCTCGGTCTATCGATCTTTCGATTTTCTTTCTCTAGTGCTGAACATATGCGAGACTTGATCAGTCAGTCCAACAGTCAGCATATCACAATAAATTATATTTAAATCACATCATAATATTACTTGAATATTTATTAAAATTTATATTTCATAACTGTAAAATAAATGTATCAAATGTTCTAGATTTTGTGAGATAAATGGCTTTTATAAACTCTGAATTGTGTAGTGTACTTTATTGGAATGAACACAGACTTGAATGGTTACAAAAAAGTGTCCTTGAGTTTAGTTCATTGAGAATAAGAAATCAAGAGACTAAACTCAAGGAATAAATACAAGAAATAAATAGATGGGTTTTGTACTGACATTTCATCACACTAAAGGCGCTATTTCAGATATATAGCTTTGGTAATTTCACGAAGCTTCATGGATTGTAGTCTAAGCATCTAAATGTTTTCTAAATGTTTTCTGTTTTCGTCTGCCTACCATACGTGTGGTAACAGCAAACAGAATCGCTACGGAAGGAAACTGTACTGCATCCGTTCCTTATGCATTCTGGAACTACTTAGTGGCCATAGTTGTAGAAACAGCAAAGGGCAGCTTGGCTCCTCAGTGGAGCAGTGTTGAAAGTTCTCCACAAGGTACAGCAGTCTAAGTACATGATTACGAAACTGTGCAGAACCTGTTGAGATTGTCTATATTTTCTTTACATGTGTATACCAGAGGTTTGGTAGCCAGTATTTTTTCAGAACTTTTAGAGATTTTTCGATTTTTTTATAGGTGCATAAGAGATGTTTCGGCAAATTCACGTGGAATATTTGTTTATCTTTCATTTGTACTTGTGGCTTTCTAAAGCAGCAAAAATCAAACCTTTGGATTTGTCCGAGTACATTTATAGGTGTTTTATAAGCGTATCCGTGAACTGTGTGCATGCGCGTGCGCGTGCGTGTGTGTGTGTGTGTGTGTGTGTGTGTGTGTGTGTGTGTGTTTTGCGTGTATGCGTGTGGCTGGAGTGGGGGTGGAATGTGCTTGCATATAAGTGTACGCGTTTGCTTACTCACATAAACGGCTAGAACACATCTCGACTTTAGTGAATTTTTCAGTGATGTGTTTTATTACCATTCTACCTCCAGTCTATGTATTTCAGCTCCAGGCACAGTTGCCGCTCTACACGTGTATATCAAGAACATGTCTGACCCCACTACTCTCTGTGGTCACGTGACGTGGACCGACTACAGTGATGTCTGTGTGATGTGGAAAGAGACTTGTCTCCACCAACGAGGCAACTTTATTCATGGATACCTGTACAGACTGGCACCTGATCCGAGCGGCAGTGTTAGTACTTTTATCTTCTTTCATAGGATGAATCTAGCAGACATATGAAAAACAGATTTTATCATCAGATTCTCTTAAACAGAACACATTGTTTGAAATTATTACTAGCTGTAAGCAGTTGTGTGAGCTGAGAATATGACAGGTTGCTAGTTGGTATTTTAAGGCTGGATGTGCACTTTCTTCATAGTAGCGATCTCCACTCGAGAACAAGTTTACTTGACAGTGACATCCTGTAGATCATCATATTTTAAGTGTACTCTCCCTTTAATCGGTTTAGTGGCCTTTTATTGACATGTTTTTTTTGTTTTTGTTTGGAAAGATGTGGGGATAGATGGGCGGGCTGGGGGATTAAAGAATAAAGATTCATTTTCTGACAATCCCTCAGGTATCATTTAATGAAAAGGGTCGAATCGTACACAGAAATTTCGACAGTACCAGAGTACAGTATTGTATTCATGTCTTATTTCACAGTATTCCGTTATTCGGGCACCTTTTGAATAGTTTGGTTTAGACGTTTGGTCTGTTTGTGAAAATTTGTTCCCTTGTGAATCTGCATACACGTTTGTGCTCAGTAACTACATCAATGCTATAAGCATCACCTTTTAAAATTCACTTACTCTCAGATCTCTTTAAATGCATATCACTCATAATATGTCAGTCTCATTTTATCTTTCATAAAAGAAGTTATGTTTGTTCTCTTTGTCTTAGACCCTCCAACAGGATCCCAGTCTGTTGCTCAAATATGGAAAGGATGCAATGCGCATGCGTAAAGACTGGAACGAGACTCCCTACTTCAAGCTGCTGAGTATTGTTACAGACACTCACTACACATTCTGTGTAAGTCCTAAGACTGAAAGTGAATACCTGTGTGGATATCTGTGTGGATATCTGTGTGGATATCTGTGTGGATATCTATGTAAAGACAAGCGCTGTGTGAATCAGACTGTCAACTGAACAAACTGTTGAGAACATTAACCACTAATGGTTTCTGTCTTGTCGGCAGGTACGTGCTGTTGGGCCTTCACCCAACATTGAGGGAGCAGAGAACTGTACCCAGTTTTACGTCCCATCCATTAAACCGTCTTTATCCAGTGGAGGACAATACAAGGTGGAAGCAAAAGACATTCCAAGGCAAACACATCCCCGCAGTATTACCTTCACCATGAAGTCAACGTGCTTTATGGTTAAGCCAACATACGGCCAGATCACGGATAATGGATTCATTATTTCTAAGGGTATACAGTATAGATGCTTTATACAATCTACGTGTTTTATGTTATTATATATTCTGCATTTTATGTTTTGATTGCTTTTGTCGCTAGCTTCTATTTCATAACACAGTAACACACACACACACACACACACAATTACTCTCCCATCCACTACCGATACCAGTGGTTACATTACATGCACATAAACCCACAAACATGGCTTCTATCTAGTATTTTCGTTCAATGTGCTATGGAAATGCGGATCACTGAGTAGTTATAGCTCCCTTCCTGTTCGATACCCGTGCAGCGCAGTGTACTTCTTTTTCTCACCCAGCTGACCCGGTTTTCAAAAAGGTACTTAATCCAGTTGAGTGTGTTTTCCGCCCTCACCAAAAGCTGTTTCCGAGACAACTGAAGTCTCATTAACACCATATTTCCCATCGGCCGAATTGTTATCTTTACCTAGCTCAATAGTTTTTACATAACCAGAACAAAAAACAGTTTTTGTGCGGAGAAGCAGAAAACCATTTAAACAAGTGCAGTCTGTGATGAGTGATCAACAATAAATTTTTACTGACAGCCTACACGAGAAAATAGACAATAGATAGAACCTTACAAAATGGTGACAGATTGTAGGTGATATGTTTTAATTTGTTTTATTTGATAGGCCCGTTGAAAGACGATGTCAACTTTACAAGACTACCATCATGGAATGAGAGAGACAAGTTTGGGTACTACAAAACCAGACCAGATTACCTGAGATGTGAGTGACTGTGACAATGTCCCCTCTAAACACCTACTCCTTGCATAGATTACTCTGTTATCGGTGGACATGATTAACAGGAAGGTAAGTTGTTGACTTAAACAACGGAAAAACCTTCCTTAGCACTACAAAACTGCAGAGCACATAAAAAGTAGCGCTTACAAATATTTTCAATGAACATTCATGTTCGTGTTGAAATTCGTTTGCTTTAATATAAGTGAAATCAAGGCAATAGCTACTTGTGTATTTTATGCTTTCAAGATTTAGTTTTAAAAAATGCATTATCATAATATTTAAAAAGTTATGATTGTTAAAAGCAAAATGCAAAAATCGTCTACCTTTAAGAAAATATAAAGTTGGATTCATGTTGAATCCAGTTTATCTTTGCGCTCATAGTTTCCCGTTTTCCTCCATCTTTCTTTCGCTAATTTCAGTTACTTGAAAAATAGTTACAGTATTACTTTATTTTCAATATTACTGCAGAAGACACACGTCAACGAATTAAATTTGTCTTTGTTGAAAGTGGAGAATATGTTTTGTTTTTTGTTGTAATGTACTGCTACCTCCTCGACACAGGTATGTTTACACAACTCCTGTTAATGTTGTCTGTTACTAGTGTGTAGTTGGTCTTAATGCATTGAATCCGAACTAATGTCTTACCTGTTGTTCTGTTACAGATCAGAGTAACTGCAGCACGAGCAGAAGTGTTGTCGTGGGCAAGGATGTTTGTTCTCCAGGAAACAGCCCTCTTGCAACATACTGTGATGGCCCTCTTGACCCTGGGACAAAATACTCGTGAGCCTTAGAATTATATCTTTGTTATGATACTAAACCTGCAACATGTAATCATTATCACGGATTCTCCATTACTTTTCCAAAACGTGCTTTGCCCACACTTTAAGTACTTTTTAGTTCAACTCTTACATAGAATAAAATTTTTATGAGGATGGTACTGATGATTGGCAAGCTGTAGGGCAATACTAGTGACATCTAGTTTTCGTTTTACTTCCAGAATCAAGGCCATGGTGTGTACAAAGGCTGGGTGCTCCACGACTGCTGTGGTAGACAGCATCAGAACCCCAAGTCCAGGTCCGATTTTTAATTGCTGATATTCTTTAATATTCTTTCGCCAGTGTATCTGATGATCCACTGTCCATATTATCATTTTCAACAACTGTCATTCACCATTCATTATCCCTCATCCTCTATCCTCTATTTAAAATATCGAGGGTGATGTCTCTGTTCCTAACATGCTTGCTCTGTCTTCCTTTTCTGGGTGGGGGGTCTCGTTCCTGGATCTATATAAAACACAATTTACTCTCCCACAGCAGAAATCAAAGCAAACCAAACAAGGGATCTCTCCTCATTCCTTTCAACTTTATTCGCTGCAGTACCAGAGCCTAGTGTTTCAAACGCTAAAACAAAACAAAACTATTAACAACAAAAACATCTTCATTTGCAACCCACATAAGGTGAACCTGCTATAGCCCTCCCCCGTCTTTTTCCCCTTACCCATTTGTTGAGTATTTGCTCATTTAAAATGTATGGAGAGATACAAATATATTTATTTAATTTTGTTGTTATTTCTTGTTAATTCCTAGTTCATACAACCTCTCGGTTATTCATATACCACAGGTCTTCAACAGAAAGGCAGGATCAACTCCTTTGTGGTTTAGTGTGTTGTGTACTACCGACATTTGTTGTACGACCGGTAAATATTTTCCGAGTGTCGTCGAATGCAGACTACGGCGTTTTCTTCGCGGCATTAGAGAGTTTGAGATTCAGCGCTCGCACGACGCGTGCGGGAGCGGCAATCTGTAGCGGCTCGGGAATTTGCGTCCTACATCATCACATCCACAAAATCCAACCAATCGCTTTCTCACAACGGGTAGACTTAGAGGCTCGCCGTTCTCGTTGCCGCACACGTCTCCCTACGCGTCGTGGATCTCAAACTCTCTATTGCCGGTCTTTACGTACTAGCATCATGTTAGTCGCTTGTTTTTTCGCCGAATAGTGGACGTTGACTATCACGTTGTTTCTCGATATATCTCGCTTTTGATACAAACCTCGACCGCAAAACAGGCTGTAACCCTGTTGCTTGTTTCGTGAAATTCTTTGCGGCAAATGTAACCTTATTTTTGTCTACCTGTAACTTTTCACTTATATGTTTATTATACGACTGGTTTATGACAATCATACATTAAGAAATATCTGTAACGCTCTATGGGTATATTTCTGAATATTTGATCGGACCTGTACAGCGTATGGTACACTGTACAGGGTCGATCAAATATTAAGGTTACCTTACATATCCCTTTGACCATAACATTATACACAATATCTAAGCATATTTTTGCTTGTTTTTCAAAGCTTGATTACACATGCATCTTAATATGGGATTCTAAGAAACACTGCATTTACGTCAGAACGATAATCACAGAATATTTGTATTACACTTATTCTGATTTGTTTCATGAGGTAATACCTGTTCCGCATGCGTGCATATGTATATATATATATATATATGTGCGTGTGTGTGTGTGTGTGTGTGTGTGTGTGTGAGCGCGCGAGCGTCTTAAACCACTGCTGGGGATCAGGCATGCGACACGCAACTGTAGAACTACTTTGTCTGAAGGCTTTCATTTTCAGATGTTTTCATGTGTTCCCAAACCTTCTCGACTAATACCTGGTGTCAAGGTAAAAAAGATGTGAGACAATCCACGTAACACATATAACCTGGCAAAAATGTGGGTTTTCTTAAAAGATATATAACTTTATAATTAGAAATATCTTAGTCTTAAGTGATGTAACATGCACAAAGATATGTCATATCAATACTTCAAACTGTGTTTTTAATATGCTGCTACACATATAATCACGTGCATAAATAATGGATCAGGTGGAAGCTGACAGATGACAGCATTTCGAGGCTTGGGCTTACAGTACCTTTAGACGTAAGATTCAGAGTGAGTTTTGAAATTTCAGTCATATTGTGTCTTATTTTACCACCATTATTATCTCATACAGGCTTCTTAGTCGGCCACATTGTCAAAAGTTGTGACGATGATTTGTTCACAAAAAACCATGACAACAAAAACACTTTACACTTATTTGATTAATTGCAGACTTGGTGACACAGATCTTGTGCCAGTGCAGGGTAAGTATATCACTAGAGGGTAACGCCGATGGTCCAGATACATGAATATTGTAAATTGATGTGAATGATATGAGATGTTTTCTTTTCTATTTCTCTCACTGTGTGTGTTAATATTTCTCTGAAAAGTCGTCGATTGCACATGTGAATAGAAGTTGTTATTAGAAGTATTATTTTATTAAATGAGATGGTAAACCTCACTGTGCACTGCTTCTTATTAAGAACGCTCTATAGAAAAAATCGTGTAATGTTTGGCTTTACAAATGATTATTAACCATCATTGATTTATTGAGATATCACCACGAGCCCCTTTATCAACCATCTGGTCCAGGGACTGTCACTGCTGGAATCGCCGCTAATATTGTGCAAGTAGTACAGCAACCTGTAAACTCCAGTAAGTAATGCCTCTCGTGATTCCAGATTCTTTAGACCTGCAGTCATTCATGTTTGTCGTAACTTGCTAGACAATTCACAGAATGGCTAATTTGACACTTTACTTTTACTTGAATTTTCAAAGGAACTAAAAGCTTCTCTGTTGCAATCACTATCCCACTTTCTATATTCTCCAAAAATTTTGTTACGGACCGAAAATGGTTATACTATTTCATTTTTTACATAGTTATTACCAAGAGCAGATCCGCTAATAATCATCTGAAGCTCAAAGAGGGAGAAATTAAAGGGGCTGTATACTGATTTGTTTCCATTTTTTGTGTCCACAGGTCATTTTACGGGGTTTTCTTAACTGGATATATACGGATGAACTCTTGATCACATTAGCAAAGATTTCTGGAGCGACAACGTAAATACTTCAACTAGACTTGGGGAAACATTCGCCCATGTGTGTCCGGTTAAGAAGGGAATGAAGAGTGGCTGGCGGCGTGGACTTCGGCAGAAACGTTCAAAGGCTTAAAAAGACAACAAAAAAACTAGTCCTCCAGAATATATTTGTACATATGACTGTGTAGTTTACGTAAGCTTTTTCCCTGTACTGGAAAGCAAAACACTCTGGTGCTTATGTCTACCTATATATATATATACTGTGTGTTTAAAAACCTATACACTCCTACACATACAGAGGAACTTGTAAATATTAGCACATCTACGGTTTACTGTGTGTTAAAGCAAAGGTGATAAGAAAGCTAACGGAAAGCAACTTCTGGAATAATATTTTTCACATTAAGTATTTCTGCTTATTTTTCTCTTCCAAATAATTCTTATATACATGCGATGCAATTATCTCCCTTACCTTAGAACTTGAAACTGAAAAACATCTTTGCTTCTGGAGCTGTGACAATAAATGAATGTTCTAATCACTCGGTGTGTGTTTGTTGGGGGGTGTGGGTGTGAGTGTGAGAGAAAAAGAGAGATATGCGATAAAATATTTTTAATGATTCAGAAGTTTGGCCCAATATCGTAGTGGGTACAACAGGATAATATGCATGGTAAACTGCAGGTATTTAGCATGTTTACCAGAATGTTTTCACTAATTCGTGTATTAACACGGTATAAATACATGAATGCAGGAAACCATTATAATCCTCTATATACACGGATACAGATATGCATTAAGCCAAGTCACCATACGATTGTGTGTACATGCAGGTACAAGCACAGACATGCAGTTATTGAACACAATACAATCATGTGTACACTCAGGTACATCTGTTAAATTTTTTGAAATCATTATTCTCCATAAATCATGTAATAAACTTACCTTATCTAAAATTTGTATTTAAAAGCCCTAAATAAAAAGGATTTCAATTAATGCTGCTAAAGCTTTTCCTCATTTCCAATGCATTATAAGCAAAGGACACAATGCGTAGTGTTCTTAGCATTCTGTCATCTGACACCAACAGTTTGAAATGAAAAAAGGGAAGGGCGATTAAAATATATTTTAGAGGTCAACTATTTACGAAGATCCATATATTTTGGGCTAACAAGGAGAAAGTGTTGTTCAGTTTCAGCTGTATCAGAACATGAGGGTCAGTTCAAATACTTTGAGTAAGTTAAATTCTAATGCATTTACCCATTCTAAATTTTGTCAAGTATCCTGCTTCTGTGTTTCAGCCACTCAAGGTAGTTAATATGAGTCTTGAATTTGGAAATCAACTGCTTTGGAAAGCGTCATAGTATTTCTGGTGGTGATAGTCAACCAATCTCAGGATTTGAGAAAAAACCGTTTATCATCTCCAGTACCGTGACATTCCTAATCAATACTCAAACTATAATTATACAGACATTATATAATTCATATAAATATCGTGTATGATCTTTTTTTTTTTTTGTCGTTTGCCTGGTTACACCTGGAGGCCAGCTCTTGAGATGAAACTGGTGGTTTTTCGTAGAGTCTCCGCTGGCCCGTACAGTTTGTTAAGCAGAGTCTCCGGCTGTGGCCAAATCTCTTCCCTTAGGGGACGGAGGTTCCCACAGTCCTGTAGGATATGTTTTGCAGTCTGGTCTGCTTCTCCACATGGGCATCTCGGGGACGGTACGAGGTGTAGCTTCTTGTGTAGATGTTGAAGCAGTCTGTTGTGCCCGGTCCTGAGGCGGAAAGTAACGACCTGGTCCGGTCTGGACAGCTGATGGTAACTGTCTCGTGGTTGTTGTGGCCTGTACATGGATTTTATGATGGTTTTCATCTCTGACATGTTGACTGCATTGTCTTCTTGCTCGTCCTCTGCACCCAACTTAGCCATCCTGTCAGCCTCCTCATTCCCATCTATTCCGCAGTGGGATCCATTGTAGGGCTGTTCTGAGGCACTTGGTGTTTAGCAGTGCATCCTCCAGGTCTGGCAGTTTGTTGTTGTTGATTGCCTGCAGCACAGACAGAGCATCGGTCAGGAAGACAACCTGGCTGTCGTGGTCTGCTTTGCTGCTGATGGTATTTGCTGCATGGACCAGGGCTTCTATTTCTGCTCTATAGTTTGTACAGTGGAGGCCAGTTGGTATTGCTGCTGCCTGCCGCTGTCCATTTGGGAACTGGATGTAGACACCAGCCCCTCCTCTTTGGGTAGCATCTGTGGCTGACCCATCTGTGTAGGCCCTTATCCATGATTCCTGGGGGGTACCTTTCTTCTAGCATGGCTAGTGTCAGGGCTCTCTTGCTCACGTTGTTATGCTCATCCTTTGTTGCAAGGTGAGGAACTGTGGTGCAGATGGTGATGTTCCCTGTTCTGTCTTTCCAGAACGGAGGATCGAGGGAGGGAGTCGGTACCAGGACCTGCGCGGGAAGCTTTGTTTGGTGTTTTCTGTGTAATGCCTGTGTCACTCGTACAAAATTAGATCTTTTCAGTCTTCCGAGGACAGTAGTTTCTGTCTGGCACTCATCAGGTGGTCTTCACTGTGCCTGTACTTGGTGGCCTGCACGAGTGCTTTGCATTCTCTTCTCTTGTTTAGTGGGGAAATGTCTGTTATCTGCTCCATCATATCTATTGGTGTAGATCTCATGGCGCCTGTTATGATTCTCAGTGCTTGGTTCTGTACCTTGTCCAAAGTCTGATGGTGTGACTTGGCTGCTGTCATCCACGTGCTTGATCCGTATTCTAGATGTGGTCTTACAGTACCTTGGTACACGGTCTTCAGGATCTGTTCGTTAGCGCCCCAGTGTGTTCCTGCCAGCTTTCTCATGATGTTCAGCTTTCTTCTAGCTTTTGTTTCTGCGTCCAGGATGTGTTGCTTCCATGTCAATCTTTTGTCAAAAGTGACTCCCAGGTACGTCTGCTGGTCTTCAAGTGTCAGCGTAGCGTCTCCCAACTTTAGTCTGCCATCTTGTGCTTTGGTGGAGAGAGAGAAAAGTGTGGCTGTTGTCTTGTCTCGGTTGATGGTGACACACCAGTTGTCTGCCCAGGCTGCCACTTTGTCTAGTGCAAGCTGCATCCTGTGGGTTGCTGTTGTTGCATACTCTTCTGAGCACCATATGACCAGGTCGTCTGCATACAGTGCTGCCTGGACTCCCTTTGGGAGCTCTGGTACCAGGTCGTTGATGAAGAGTATAAACAAGGTCGGCGAGAGTACTCCCCCCTGTGGTACTCCATGCCGTAGCAGCACCTTACGGCCACAGTGTCCATCTACAAGCACCCTGGCTTTTCGGTTGTGTAGGTAGGACTTAATCCACCGGTACATGTTGCCGCTGATGCTGCTTCGCTGGAGCTTGACCAGGAGTCCATCCTTCCATACCTTGTCGAAAGCCTTCTGCATATCAATAAAGACCGCTAGGGTGACCTTCTGGGCTTGGAAGGCATCTTCAATGGCCTGGGCTAGGTGCGTTGTTTGATCTTCTGTGCTTCTGTATCTTCTGAAGCCTGCTTGCTCTGGGATGATGATACTTTCAGATTCCAGGTACCACTGCAGGCGCTGATTGATGATGCGCTCTATGGTCTTGCAGACGCAGCTTGTCAGGCTGATGGGGCGGTAGCTCAAGATTCGCGACTTGTTCTTCCCTTTTTTTCAGAACAGGGATCATCCTGGCTTCCTTCCAGCATTGAGGTACCTGGCCTTCTCTCCAGCTAAGGTTGAAAATGTCCAGTAATTTGGTGAGGGCTGTGCTGCCAAGGTGTTGCAGCATCTCATTCGTTATGTTGTCTGGACCTGGAGATTTTTTCTTCTTCAACTGTTTGATGGCGTTCTTCAGTTCTTGAATGGTAATATCTTGCTGCATCGATTCATGAACATCCCCTTTTGTTGTTCTTTCTTTCTCTTCTTTTCTGGCTTCTTTTTCAGATGCAGTGGGATGGTGATGCTGCTCTCCTTTGCATATGCTTGCGCAAATATATTTGCTGCTGTCTTATCTGTCAATATCTGTCCATCTTCTTCAAGGGTGATCTTCTGTCCCTTGTTGCCCTCGTCATTTAGTGCCTTAGTCAGCCTCCACAGTTTGATGGTGTCTCTCTCCATATTCAGCCCTGCTGTCTTTTCTCTCCAGCTTCTTTTCTTGCACTCTATTTTTATTCTTAGCAGTTTGGCTTTTGTTTCTTGCAGCTTGATGTTATTTTCTTGACTGGGGTTGGTTTCTGCTTCTTCTCTGGCTTTTGTAAGGTCGTCATGGGCTCTCTGTAGTTCTGCTGTCCAGTACGGAGTGTAGTCCTTTCGCACCCCTCTTGGGATAGTTTCTTTAGCTGCCTTGATGATACTGGCGTTGAAATCTTTGACGACCTTGTTGATGTTTGGTCCTTCCACCTTGATATCTTCTGTAAGCTCATTTGTTCGTATTCTGAACAGCCCCCACTGTGCCTTCTTATGATTCCATCTGGCATGCTGCGGGGGTTCAGGTGTCGTACTTCCTTTGATGGTGAGGAGTACTGGGCGATGGTCACTTCCTCCCAGCTGGTCTAAGACTTTTCTGCTCAAATTTTTGTGGATGTCGTCTGTGCAGAGCGCCAGGTCTGATTTTGTTGTTGTATGCCAGCGGCGCGAAAAGAAGGTTGGTGGATCTGTGGGGTCGTTGACAAGGATTAGATGGTTCTCGTCTTGCCAAGCTTCAATATCTTCTCCTCGCTTATCAAGGGTGTTGTATCCCCAACTTTGGGACTGGCTGTTAAAGTCTCCAGCGATGAGGAAGCCGCTGTCTAGAACCTGGATAGTGTCAAGGGATAGCATCTTGTCACTGGGGCAGTAATAGTTGATAACATGGAGGACGTTGTTTGTTGTGGAGATCTTAACTTCTATGTATTCTGCCTCATCCATGTATCTTTTGGTCTCGCTAGCATTCATGTTGTTTCTGACTAGGGTCAACACTCCACCTTTCTTTCTCCCCTGGCGATCACTCCTGAAGGTCTGGTATCCTCTGATCTTGAAGGGCTTTTCTTTTTGTAGGTGAGTTTCTTGTATACAGCAGATGTTAATGCTGTTCTGGTGCAAGAACTGTTCTAGTTCTGTCTTCTTATTGGTAACCCCTTCTGCATTCCAATGCATGATATTAATGTTGGGGTTGTCTTTGGCTTTGGTGGTACGCTGGCCAGTCGCTTTCCTTCCTCGTCCCCTGGCTTCACGAGACGGGTTGAAGGGACCTCCAGTAGCTGAGGGTGGGCTCCTTTGAGGCACGGAGCCCGGCACTGCACCTGCCTGGCGGGTCTTCACAGGGCGAGCACCATTTCTGTCAATTCTGTCTCCAAGTGTCATATAGGCAGTGTTGCGTGGTGGAGTGGTTGTTTCAGAGTGCGCCTTGTGGCCCACCACCTCCGACTTCAGCACTCATGGATCACTCTTTGTCTGGTCTCTACCCTTCGACCTGTCCGACATGGGTGACCCTGCTAGGAGCTGACGCTCCTGTCGGCATAGCTCTTAGGGTCATCGAGACACACAAGCCCCCCGACCGCGACAAGGTGGTGATCCATCGGGGGGGGTGTATGATCTTATGGCAACATGATTTCCGAAAAACGAAATATTTCAGTAAGGTCAGGGGACAGCTAATATCTAGTTCCTCGTACTCATTTATGTCGTCTGTTAGTTTGTTTATAAAAGGGTAAATAGTATAGGGCTACAACCATTGGTTTGAGACCACAAGGCATTAAATACAGACAAGTATGCATTAGCTTATCCTATAGTCTTCACGTTATTGTACATACTTTTAACAGCATTAATACCATTTTTCTAGCACATTTCATAGTTTGTTTCTTGAAACCATACGAAATGGTTAACAAACGTCCATGAAAGCAACACATAGATTGTATGGTGAAGTAGCCACTTCTGAATTAATCCATAAGAGTAAAGGCTTGATCTATAGTACTATAGCTTGTTCTTCATCAATTTGTCCACTATCTTGCAGCCCATTTGTAATTTTCTTGTTTAAGGCAGCTATATAAATATTGCTACAGACATTTAGTAGGGAAATGCCTCGATAGCTTTCTGGTGTTGGTACGATCCCTTTTTTGTATAAATGTTTTATTATAGATTCTGTCCATTGGTCAGGTAGAAGATTCTTGTCAAAACGATAGTAAAAATAGGCGATAAGAAAAGGTAGAACGTAATCCGAGGAATATTTATAGAATAATCCAACTCGGCCATCTGAGACTTTTTCTTTGAAGATAACAATGTTTAGTGCATCTTCATTTTTCCTGCGGTTGCTACTGATATCCTCTTCTGTACTGTTGTGTGGAGCTTCAGTACTGCTTTCTACTGCTTGTTACTTCTTTGCTTTAATAAAAAAACGAAGCTGAAAAGGTTACGCCATTGCTCGGTAGAGAGAGGGCCTACAGGTGAAAGTTTTCGCTAGATATTTTTAACAGTTTTCTCCAAACTTTTATTTCAATTGTTTTCATCTAGACATCTCACTGAAATTTCTTTATGTCCTTTTTTCGTACAAATGTAAGATGTATAGCATACTGGCTGAAAGTTGCAAATCTGTCTTCCACTAGACTCCCCAAAAAAGTGTTAAACATGTTGCTAAATATGCAGACTAATAACAAGGTCACTTGGGTTAACAACATTATGCTAACACTTTATAAATATGGGTTTGGATTTGTCTGGGAATCTCAGGGGTTGGGCAATGCTAAGCAGTTCTTAAGAGAATTTAAGCTAAGACTTATAGACTGTTTTGAGCAAGACTTGCATAGCAAAATATCTAGTAGTGACCGATTTTTCATTCTACAGCTCATTTAAGTCCTCTTTAAAGTTAAGCACTTACCTAACTGACATTAAACATATTGCTATTAGAAATTCACTAACAAGGTTTAGGCTAGGAGTTACAAACATAAATTGCCATAAGCAGCGGTACAGCAATTTGTCCACTGTTTCGTTAAAATGCCCCAATTGCGATTGCGAAGAGACTGAGTTACATTTTGTGTTCGTGTGCCCAAAATCTAAAGATCTACGACAACTGTACATTCCTGAAAAGTTCTATAAGAATCCGTCTCAGTTTCGTTTGTCTATTTTATTTGCAAGCAACTGTTTAAACTTGATCCAAAATGTTGCCTACTATCTGTATAAAGCACTGCAGATCAGAGAAAACAAATAATTTGCGAACTACTAATATTAGTATATTATATGATTCAATAGCACATCAAAATTTTGTATTTTTAATGAAGTAAGGACAGTTTATTTAGGTATTTTGTACTTTCATTTTTTATTCCCCCTACACACACTCCCCAACATCGGTTATGGGCATGAGCCTACTGAAATAAAAAATTTTGTCTTGTCTTTGTCTTGACCGGTTTATACCAGTTTAGACCGGTATAGACCAGTTTAGACCGGTTTAGACCGGTTTAGACCGGTTTAGACTTGTTTAGACCAATTTACATATTTTACACAGTTTAGACAGGGTTAGACAGGTTTACACAGCTTAGACCGGCATAGACCTGTTTAGACCGGTTTAGACCGGTATTGACCGGTTTATGCCAGTTTAGACCATTATAGACCGGTGTACATATTTTACACAGTTTTAAACACAGTTTAGACCGGTTTAGACCAGTTTAGACCGGTATAGACCGGTTTATAGAAAGCTACATCGGTTTAGACCGATATAGACCTGTTTACATAGTTTACAGATTAAGACACAATTTAGACCAGTTTCATACCTGTTTAGACTGGTTTATACCAGTTTATACCGGTTTAGAAAAGTTTAGACCGGTGTACATATTTTACACAGATAAGACACAGTTTAGACAGTATAGACAGGTTTACACAGCTTAGACCGGCATAGACCAGTTTAGACCAGTTTAGACTGGTTTATACCGGTTTAGTCCGGTTTATACCAGTTTAGACCGGTTTACATATTTTACACAGTTAAGACACAGTTTAGACAGTATAGACAGGTTTACACAGCTTAGACCGGTATAAACCAGTTTAGACCGTTTTATGCCAGTTTAGACCAGTATAGACCGGTTTACATATTTTACACAGTTTTAAGACACATTTTAGACAGTATAGACAGGTTTACACAGCTTAGACCGGTATAGACCAGTTTAGACCGTTTTATGCCAGTTTAGACCAGTATAGACCGGTTTACATATTTTACACAGTTTTAAGACACATTTTAGACAGTATAGACATGTTTACACAGCTTAGACCGGTATAGACCAGTTTAGACCGTTTTATGCCAGTTTAGACCAGTATAGACCGGTTTACATATTTTACACAGTTTTAAGACACATTTTAGACAGTATAGACATGTTTACACAGCTTAGACCGGTATAGACCAGTTTAGACCGTTTTATGCCAGTTTAGACCAGTATAGACCGGTTTACATATTTTACACAGTTTTAAGACACATTTTAGACAGTATAGACATGTTTACACAGCTTAGACCGGTATAGACCAGTTTAGACCGGTTTATGCCAGTTTAGACCAGTATAGACCGGTTTACGTATTTTACACAGTTAAGACACAGTTTAGACAGTATAGACCGGTTTACACAGTTTAGACCGGTTTAAACCAGTTTAGACCGGTTAAGACCGATATAGACCTGTTTACATAGAACATATTATGACCGATATATTATACCGTGTTTCGCCGAAAATAACAAAAAAAATATTTTGGCGATTTTCGTGTCACTGTCATTGTTATCAGTTTAATCAACCACGTGCTCGCCCACGACTTCTTTGTAAAGTTTCAATGACAGTTGTCAAAGTCAACAAAGATCTGATAGAGTTGAATATACTTATGTATTCTTCTTGAGAACTGCGTGCATCGTTTGGGACTAAAGTAAGATAAGATAAGACCTGTCTTAACTACATCGCTTAGACACAATAGTTCTCGGAAAGAGAACAAGATGTTTGGAAAATCTATACAGGTCCAATAAGTGTCATCAAATGATCAGTTAAAGGATAGAACTCAATTCGGAAATGTTCAGGTAAAGCTATGATTAGTGGAACTTCGTCCCAAAATGTAGAGACTAACACCATCGCGTTTGATTTTAATTTTCGATATCATCGCCGGCGCAATGGCAGAAGAGGCTGACCAGGTCACAAGAACAGTCCTACAACAAATGCTGGAGAAGCAAGAAAAGAACATTAAAGGCACAGTTACTATGAAGAAAGTGCACATCCAGCCTTACAATACCAACTAGCAACCTGTCATATTCTCAGCTCACACAACTGCATTACATAAAACCAAGGACTTTGTAGCAAGCATAGCTGCCACACTTGTAGGACACCAGGAACCTCTTCTTGCAACAGTCAAGGGCAAAAGCTGGCATGGTTTGGCCTAGTTACTCGACACGACACCTTGTCGAAGACACCTTGTCGAAGATAAGGTAACAAAAACTACAGCTATAAAGTACCTAGAGGAAAATTACATGGAGCTGACTGCAACCCAGGTGAGCTGCTTTAGCAGGGTAGGAAAAACAGCAAAGGTCTTCTGTGCCAGACAATGACTAAAACGCATAGAAAAACATAAAAAATGGGGGCACTCATTATTTACACCTTCTTGTAAAGAATAGGAGTAATAGACATTTCTAAAAGTAAGATGAAGGTACTCCTAAACTCAAGACTATCTCTAACAATTTGCAAGGAGACGAAAAGGCTGGCTTCAGAGCACACAGGAGCCCATTTAAACAGATTGCCAACTGTCACACCCCTAAATAAAATAATCGTCAACTAGATTTTTCTTTTGCAGCTCCATTGATTTAAAGAACATTCTTGACATCGTCAGCCACAGAGGGATGTTACATGTTGTTATACAAACATTTAACTTCAAAAGGGTAGTCGTTTAAGTCATTTGAGCGCTGAACACATGCTCAGTGAGCTCAGTATTACTTAATGACTAGCTTCAAGACTTCTTTTGGACAACAGCAGGTGTCTGTCAAACATGCATTTGTCGCCTGTACCGCTTAACATCTCACAGAACATTATGCCTATCAATCTTCATGATCATCACTTCCCTATTCTCTGGTTTGAGCGAATGTGTCGCCTGCACTTTGTAGACATCAGTCTGATGGCAGGCAGCAACAGCGAACTGCAAGACTTTAACTAGAGACTGACAAGGAGAATATATATATATATATATTTACATATACTTATATATATATATATATGGGATGTAGACCAACACTAAAATTACATGTTTGAGACATACGAGAAATCGTTCTTTAAGGAATCCTTTGAAGACGTTGATTAAACTTTTAAAAAAATCTTGCCTGACCTCTGTAACCAAGAAGTGGCTAATCAAGGCACCACTAACTTTAATAATTTTTGCTTTCTGGTTTCATAAAAAATCTTAGGAATTGCCAAAAAAGGTTGCATTTAACATCTAACTCTAGAGTGCCGAATTTATGACCAGTCAATAATTTTTTGTTAATGTGTAATTAATTTTTTCGTTGTGTAGAATGTTCAAATCACTATTTCACACATATCCGGATTTGACAAGTTTAAGGCTTATGGCTGTAACACAACGTTCACTTTGAAGTGCTTGCTTTTGAGGACTTCCTGTGTTCCGTTCTGCGAATTTCGAGATGCCTGGTATCAACGGCAGTTGGCATTGCGCATGGCAGGACACGAGAAGTTATAAATATTCACCGGATGTTAGCACGAGTGCATCCACACGTGGAGTAAAGATTATTTTTAATGGCCGATACAGCGCTCTTGCCAGCTCAAGTTACGCTAAAAAGAAGAATTGTAAAGCCAGTCTGCCTTCTGATTTACTTGCATATTATAAACACCTGTCCCAATTGTAGCTTAACCTAACCATAATAATCGAAATAGAGCATATAAATCCTCCTAAACAGGAGCGCTAGCAATATTTTCAGCAGATAGGTATGCTATGGCTCAACGAGATAAATCAAAACAAACTTTCATCATAAGAAAAGTGTTTAATCTGTATATATATATATATATAGGCAAGGGTTACTGTACACTTCAACTAGTTTCTTAGCTTTCCTACAACTATACCTGTTTTCCGATGTACAGGGAGATGTTAAGTTCTTTGTATGTATGTTTGTCGTGGGATAACACCTTTCTATGACAACTGCACGTACTCAGTGGAGGTAAGGTAAGGGGGTGATGAATCGAGGATACAACCGCGAATCCTGGTCATTCGCCAACATGCTTTCCAGGTACATTTCTAAAACAATAGCAGGCTCTTCTGTTACACTTCTAAAACACCAACGCTAATAGATGAAGCTTGTTTTCAAAATTATCCTGTATATCTGTCGTTTCTATCTCTTTCCCCCCCCCCCCCCACACACACACACACACACATTCTACTCTAAACACATGACCGCTTCAATTAACTATCAGTTATTGCCTTCCGGTACATAAAGTGTCTCTAGCAGGGTAACCCATAGCTTTAGCGAGCTAGCGAACACCATTGCGCCCAACCAGGAAGACATAACACACGCCTTCAGTCTCATTTATTTCGAACTTTGTTTTCTATTGTTAATAAGCCACAGACGTGAATACAAGCGTTTAGATGTGATAACAAGTACATGAGAGGCAGATGGTGACGGGTGGAGGCCACGTCACTATGAGCGACAGTTTAGGACTTGATGTGTTGCTAACAAAGAAAGAAACAGAGACATCAGATATACAAACCTACAGGGAGAAAAAGATATAAATAATGTAAATGAAATCTAACACATTATTTATAAATAAGATTTTAGTAAACAATTTATATTGAAAAATTGTAATGTTAAAAATAAGATCGATACAATAATAAATTACAAGATGCATTGAGATATTTCATTTTCCAGCTCACGAGTAAGCTCTCTCACGTATTGTTAGAGTGACTTGCTATTGACAAATATTTACAAAACATGTGCTGTAACAGTAATGAAAAGTGCATCAATAAAATACTGTAAGTTTAAAATAACTGATAAAAAGAGATCGAATCCGTGACCTCTGTGAGTTTGTTCGTTTGCTCATTTTTATACACTCTCATTTAACTCAATCCGTCTGTCTGGTTGGAATTTTGTAATCAATTTTCCCTCACTTCTCATCGGCACTATTTACTCATATCCGATGACACTGCAATGTTAATATTTCCAGCAGTCTACAAGTAGTAGCATAATTTGTTTTAATAAACTTAGTTTACTAGTCCTAGAGCAGCAGTTACCTAGTCAGACGGCCCAAGGAATCAAATGGAAGATGAGGAAAAGAAACAGAAGACTAAGAAAAATGTGTTTTCTCCCGGTTACTCGTGAGACTTAATATTCATATTGTGTATATATTTCATAGTGAATTAAAGAAGGGAACAAATACACAATGTAAAACGAAAAAATTGTTAATAAATTTAAAAAAAACTAGAACGTTTTATTTTTTTTAACTCACTTTTATTTGTTCTGTATCTACTTAGTCCACGTCTCTTCCCCGTTTTAAGCGCTAAGAGCATGCTCTCTATGATGGTGAATATGCGCTATAAAAATATTCACTATTATTATTCTTCTGATTATTATTATTATTATTACTTGAAATGTACTATGAAGAGAAAATTGTTTTTTCTTTAGGTCTTGGGATCTTTTTAATACAAATAACCTATAATATAAAAATGTGAGGGGCACTCTTAGAAACACTAAAATAAAACATTATTATATATTTTTGTTATTTTTTATTTCTAAGCCAGTGACTCACTCTGGATATAAAAAATCTTATTTTCTTTACCTATGATTTAATTTTCTTGTATTTGCTATTTTTTTAACTCGCTCGAAGGCATACTCGAAGCTATTTTCTCATGTTTTACCACTTGATCTTTCCTTTGAAGTGATTTGTTAACTAGCTCTACATTACTGTCCTCTGCCATTTAACAGAAACGTTTTCCTGGATGTCAGGAAACTGAATGCGTGTTGTGCATGCGAAATGAAATCGTGTGAATGAGATTGAAGGCTACCTCCGTACATGATAGTGACCGATAGATCCGAGCTTATAAATACAGCTTTGCAGCGGGATTGATGTCTGTTCCAAAGACCTCTTTGACTTGCAATCCTGCCTGTTTTCATTTGTGTAGACTGTGTACAGGATATACAATTGACATCTCCCTAGATGATTTCTCTGTGGCAATGTTCAGCAGACTCATCACCCCTGGAAATGATGAGTGGGATGTGATTTATTTTATAGTAATTGGGTAAAGCTTGATGCAGGAGAGTATTTCTCCAAATCTGGGTAAATACGTCTCTCCGGAAGAGTAAAATAAATATTTTGTACACAGATAGGCCTAATTAGCATAGAGCCCGAGCTGTGAACGAGGCCTTACACGTAAATTTATCCATGTTCAATGCTGACGTCAGTGTTGTTGACCTCTTTCTGCGCATGGTTATATTCGTACGTATCTCAAGAACGAGAAGGGTGTATTCATTATTTTGGGGAGATTTGAGGAAAGGATATCTTCTACTAAGTTTATTCAATTATTATAAAAACTATTGCACCCCTCTAATCTATTAAAGCCTGATATCGTGCTCATTCCTTGAGGATCCTGCATCGACACATGTCTATAAGTGGTAATGAATTGCAATTGAATAGGTACTTTCCTTGTTACTTTCAAAGAATAGCATCAAACCACCAGAGCAGGATGACATGTACCGCCTAAAACTACAATTAGAGTGCTATTTGAAATGGCAACGTCAGGCAGAAAAGAAATAAAAAAGAAGAAAGGCAGGCAAAGTATTTACAAAAAATTGTTGAAGCTAACAAATGAATACTAAATCATCAACGAGGCATAGCGATATGAAAAGTCTCTGTCTGTCTGTCTGTCTGTCTGTCTGTCTGTCTGTCTAGGATGTTTTACAATTTCTGCCTCAAGTACTAAAGGGGAGTAACCGATTTCATGAAGCCTCGGTTTCCGTTTCCACTTGTTATTTTAAGTGGATCTAAGGTCGCAGTGTTGTGTAGAATATCTGCACCAAAAGGCATCGTGTCCCAGGAAGAGTTCCTCGAGTAAACCATGCGGAGCATGCGCATGGCCTGTGTACGATTACACAGAAAGATTATTTTGAACCTTGCTACACCATATCGATAATCTTGCTTCAAACTCTGTTCTCTAAACGTTCAACTGTGCTTTACAGTTAAAACTGCAAATATAAAGCATTGATTAAGCATAGCTATTGGCAAACCTTAAAAGAACAAAAAACATAGACTATAATATATAAACCTTCTACAAATGACTTACAAAAAGAAGAGCACCACATGCATAAAGTATATCATCTTAGCCTTAAAGTGAGGCTGTAAGGTCGGTCAGTCAACTTCAACAGGCAGTCAGCGTAGTTCTCTAAGCGAAGGTGCGACGTGCTCTGGCTTAGAGTATCTCGTAACAAGTCGAGGGAGCTGTTCAGAAGGCAGACACACAAAACGAATTGCTATACTCAGTCTTGAAGTGACAATTGCGGGATCAAGTATGGCCCAACTACTTTGAGAAAGTTGCGAAAGGGACACGCGTCGGTCATCGGTGGTTCTTAACTCGGCCGTGAAGAATAAGACGCACACAACCTCGGGATCTTAATTCTGCCGGTGGGAAGACTTGCAAAAATAATTGTGAGCTCGCTGATGTGTGTCTGGGCTTAAACTTTTTTTTCCACAATATTCGAAACAAAGAAGAGGTTTCAATCATGGCGAAAATACTTGAGTCGTACAAGGTTACCCAAAGCCTGTCGATGAATCTGGACAGAAGGGGTTCCGACAACAGGTGTTCCGAAAACAATGTCACAAATCTCTCTCGGATCATCATCATCATCATCATTCCTTGTTACTCTTCGAGGAACATAGGGCCGCATGCACTGAACTTGGCGCAATCTTACTATTGGTGGACGTCAGCACGTTTAAGCTTCAAATCCACGTGGAGTTGCTTCACTTCTTTGATGTAGACCAGAAAAAATGATTGCATAGTTCTGATCAGGGAATGTTGGTCAGAAGAGGACTGCAAATCCTTCTTAGTGGTAACATATTGTTCACAAATAACAACACTCAGAGATCCTTTGCTCGAAATAGACTTTCTCAAACGACCTTATTCTGTGTCTCCTTATTTTGTGCGCCTGCTCCATGGAAAAACTTGCCAGCAAGCAGTGAGCTGGAAAACAAACTATGGAGGGTTCCCTTGCCTTAGTAGCCCTGTTTCATATCCGTCCTTAAACAGAGAAAATTGGGCTGCATATAACACATCCAACACAACTAATGTTTTCTTTTTTCATTTTTTCCAGGTTTAATAAATTAGAGTAAAGCTAATTTATTTAATTCATGTTTACTTCCACCATGTCATCCATTTAATCGAAATATTAACGTCACGCAGTGAAGAAAGTTTTATTATCAACTTTCAAAATGTTGATTTTTGAATATTTTAAACGAGATTTACTGATGACGATTTCTTTCCGGACAATGCCAACGAGTAATGATAATAATCCTAAGCGCTCTTAGTGGTTTCCGCTCTACTTGTGGCCGGGAACACAATCAGCCTCTCGACTGTCTCCTCTCCCGTCATGCCTTTCGCGTTGTGACCAATAGTTTCATGAACTAGCACGAAACAGTATAGACGCGCTGTTAGGAGATTTTTATGTTTGTTTTAGATGATTCTCGCCACTTTCGTCGTTTTCGTACGGGGTTATTTTGAGATTTTCAGAATCATTGCCCTTTGCAATGAAACAGTTAATGAGCAATGCTTGATTCTTGGTCTTTTCAAATTCTTAGCCGTAATGGTTGCAAGATGCTGGTTGATTAGAAATCCGTCGTTTTTCTTAAGCTGTATCAATACTAGTTTCTGTTTTGTTGTTCTTTTTTTGTTTGTTTTCACTTTTCATCTCACAAACCTTTCTTCTTTCCATTCATTTGTTGATAGTCCTTTTTACTCTAATTAATACAAAACCATATATATAATTAGAGATTCCTTATTGAGTTGTTCGTTTACTATCCGTCATTTTTAGCTTTCTTTTTCTGTCTGCCTGTCTGCCTTTTTGTCTGTTCATTTGTGTGTCTCTAGTCTTGTCGACGAGCACAATTTCATACACGCATAATTTAATGTCTGGAATATTAAATACGTCATCTTAGTGCTTCAACACTCTTCTTTTAACTTGAAGTCGTTGAATATTGGAGTAAGTTACTGTCTCCAACGACACTGTGTCAGATGAGCATCCTTTCAAGCAAAGGTCTCATCGTTCATGATAATTGCTTGTATCCGGCAAGCCCTGCAGAACATGAAAACGTGAGTACTTCCTCCTTCTAAAGATCGCAATGCTAATGTCGATCGACCAGGGGACTAGTACAGTCACGTGATGTGCTAACATCAGGAAGTACGTTGGTGGCGAAGTTTGCGTCTTCAGCTTCGCGGAAAACAAATCCGTGTCACTGTCGTCTTGCGCCGTGTTACTTGCTGACGCATCTTATTATCGAGTACGTTAAACGACCTCCCCTCCATCATCAGATTTTGAAGATTTTTATGAGACTTTAGAGCGAAAGGCTGTTGGAAATTGCTCAAAGGAGGTAAGGCATTATAACCAAATAGACAGTCCAAAAGCAGGCATAGCTTAAGGAGACATTTTTAGCATCAGGAAGTAATTGGATGATTCTCCATTTTGTCAAGCTAAGTCTTGATCCTGAAAATCTACAGTGTTTCAAGCGTGAGAAACTATTGAATAAAAAGTAAGTACTTTTACTATATGAAACCTCTGACACGTAGACCTGTGAACTCCTGACTGCCGTTTGGTTTCTCAGCCCAGAGGTAAATAATTTCTGGAATACCCTTGCGTTTGTCGTAGAAGTATATAATTTCCAATGACAGCAATTAATGCTTTTGATGACTTTGGAAACTGTCGTCACAGCTAACGAGTGTTACCGTCTTGGTTACCTAAGGAAAACAACTGTTTGTTTTGCCTTTTCTCCTTTTCTCTCTTGCTAACCGCCTCCTTTTCTTTCTTTCTCTCTCTCTCTCTCTATTGATTCTGTGACTGCAGAAACTAGTCAACTATTATAAATACACAATAAGGAGGACAATGGCTACCTCGTAGTTTGTCCCTTACTAAGTTTGTTATGCATCTTGCAGTAAATTATGTCAATTCGTTAATGGAAGGGTGAGGCCAGTAAAAAGTACATTGTCATTCACTCTCTCTGTCTCTTTCTCTCTCTCTCTGTTTGTCTCCATCACACAAGAAAAGCGGCTAACTGATGCTGTATGTTTGAAGGTTGTAGGCCATATCCTAAAACTTACACCCAAACTGAGGTAATTAATGGTCTCTGCAAATTTTTTCCTCTTTCGTAAAATCATCGACCTGCCCAACATGACAACATGACAACCACTCAGCTTTGATATTTTTTCGTCCATGAGTAAAGAATGGATGATCTTCAGCAAAAATGGATTTCCAGCATAAGGCAAAGTAACTTTATCAAACTGTATAGTTCTTATAAAGGGTGTTCTCCAGAACTGTATTTTGAACATCTAAATAGATAGTGTTTTCGGCATGATTCGTTTCTTTTAAGATGGAAGATATTGATGTTTTTGGTCCTTTTCATTTCGAAGACGAGGATTTTGTGTGATTCATTTGTGTTTATGGCTTCTCAAGTGACTCCGCAGTTCAACTAATGAAAAGCACAGGCACAAATGTGGCAATAGAACTCCGTCGTCGTGATTATAATATTAATAATAATGCGAACTTATAATGCGCAGAATCACGAATAAGATAGATCGCACTCTCTGCGCAGAACAGTTTGATAAAAAGAAATATAACAACCAATTGACAGTGAGGTACACATAGGGACACTGAACAACATAAAGATGAGGTACAAGTCAGGAATAGTACTTTGTAAAAAGATATGTTTTAAGAGAGCGTTTGAATGCAGCCTTGGAAGTTGAGTGGCGAATGTGGTGTGGTAGAGAGTTCCACTGCTGAGCAGCACAGAGGGAGAACATCCGTTGTCCTTATGTGATTGTCTTTGTGAGAGGGAGGGATAAAATGCGGGAGTCTGATGAGGAGCGAAGGTTTCGGGCAGGAGTTTTGACAGACAAGATTTCATTAAAGTAGCTGGGGGAGTGACTTTCGAAGAAACCATAGCAGAGAGTTGAGAGCTTGTAGTCTATTCTAGCTTTAACTGGTAGCCAATGAAGAGAGCGAAGAAGTGGTGAGACATGATCACGTTTGCGAGTCCGGAAAACGAGACGAGCAGCTGAGTTCTGGACCTTCTGAAGCTTATCAATGAGGTGCTGAGGACAGCCAGCAAGAAGAGAGTTGCAGTAGTCTAGTTTAGACAGAACAAACGAGCAGACAAGAATTTTGGTGGTTGAGACAGACAGAGTATGGCGAATGGAGCTGATCTTCCGGACCTCACAGTACGCAGATCGACAAATGTGAGACATGTTTATCCAGAGACATGTTAGCAGACATTATGTAACCTAAATTGCGTGCTGAAGTTCCAAAAGGAACATCAGCATCGCCTACCCGAACAGACACAGGCAGCGAAGGGTGAACTCTGGCTCTCCTCTTTGAAAAAGGTAAAACTTCTGTTGAATGTAATCCAGGAAGTCGTTCGTGTGCATCAGCGTTTATGAGAGTGGATCAGCCTTTGCCGTTGACTTATGGCGCTGTAGCTTCCATTTCTTTAAGCGTGATGTTGTACCACTGGAGGTTTTTCTTTAAGGTGTCCTTGTAGCGCTTGCACTGAGAAACATTTCATCTTGCCATCCTCTAGCTCGTCGTACATCAGCTGACGGAGGATGCTGTGACCTTCCATAGTAATGACATGACCCCTCCAACAGATCTGATTTTCGGCATTGATTCTGTTACAAATCTGCACTCTCCAGGACGTCTATGGTAGTCATTCTGCCCGGTAGCAAATCCCACGAATGGAACGAAGGGTTTCTCTCTAGACGTTTTCTATTTAATAAACTTGCGGTACAGAGTTAAGGGCAAAGCGATAAAGGGAAGTTTGCACACTTTCAATTTCGTGGAGTGTTCAATGTTCTGCTGGTTTTGTACTTAGCTTCGCAGTGCCACAGTGTCTGATCTACCTTGCTGATTCATGAGTTAATCTTGTCCTGTCATATATTAATAGAGTTGATGCTTTCGAAATACTTAAAACTGTCGATTATTTTGAGCAGATTGCTATCAATGTTGATTCAGTGGTATCGGGAGGAAGCTGACAGAAAGTAATCGATGCCTCAGAAAAAATATAGAGAATCATCTAAAGGTTTTTATTCTTGCGGAACCGGATTGCACGGTCGTCAGCAAAAAGGGCTTGTGTATGAGTTTGTGAAGACTACCTCTGCATCTAAGCACCTAACGACGAATAGCGACCCGTGTACACCATAATGTACACATCTATGTTTTAGACGGTGTGAAACAGCATGCAAGTGACAAACAAGTTGAATAAAGCTAGGGCAAGACTACATCCCTGTTTTTGTGATGGTGAACGCTTACGAGAGGTCGTTAATGAGAGGACCTAACCGGTTATGTCACCGTGGAGCAGCCGTGTAATTTTTACATATCTGGTTGGAGAACCATAATATCCCGTATAGCTTAGAAAGCTTCTCTGTTGACAGTGTCAAAGAACTTCGTCAGGTCTATTGAGATGGCGTAGAGGTCTTTTTTGGTTTGGTACATTTTTCTTGTCTCATAATAAAATAGGATGTCCACAATTCTGCCTCCTGGTCGTACACCGCATTTCACCTCTGGGAGGCTCCTTTGTTAGACAGTGATCTCTTTAGGAGGATACGATCTTGCCAGCCCAGGAGGGACGCGATAAGTCCCTGTAACTTCCGCAGTCTGGTTTGCTTCTCTTGATCTTGCTAAGGAGTAGCAGTCAGTTGTTGTTTACTTTTTCCCCACGCCGTGCCTCCTGAACAAACCCTCCCAGTTCTGGTGGTCTCGTCTTTTTCTGGCGTTGAAGTCGTCCGGAATGACTGGGTTGTTGCTGGCGGTGGTGGACTTCATGATGTGGTTTAGGTTTTATCAAAACTGCTATTTTTATTTTTCCGAACTTTTAGGAGTTGATAATAGTAATTTTTGGGGTACTTGGAAAGTGAACAATAAAATTTCATTGACGCCGATAGGTAAATTAGTAAGATTTTGCTTGCAAACAGCTACGAATACCACTGATTAGAGCTGGGTGCCAGGTGAGAACCAATTTGATGAACTGCTCCGATGATCACGAAAAGCTTCCCCGCAATTAGTGCTACTTCTTCCTTACACCCTGACACCCCATCAATGTTTACAAGAACTGCTCATTTCAAAATATTTAGACTAATTGTAATATCAATTGTGTTTAGGGTCCACGGAAGAAGAAACTCACCTTGTTTCATTTCGTGCAAATATAGTGACATCCTCGAGCTTTTCCTTCAAAACGTCACGCCATACTGAAAAAAATGAAATTCTTATTGAAACGTTGAAGTCTAAATGCAGGCAATTTTACTACCTTTGTTCTTAGACCTATGTTTTAAGCTAAGAAAGGTTTCAATTACTTCTTGCGATATGAAACTACCATCAGTTATCTAAGTAGCACATGTATGATGTCCCTCTTACATCCAAAGACATGCATGTATATGTTTCTTTGCTAGTATGTAATGTAGGTATCTAGATACGTGTGTGCGTGCGCGATTTTGTGTGTGTGTGTGTGTGTTATTGTTTTATGTTGGCATACTAAGCAATTACCTGAAAATGATTATTAAAGATATTTTCTATTTGTTTTTGTGTGGATGGGCGTAAGCGAGGCTCGCCTTGTGATACTGAAAGTAATGACCAGATGTCAATATAAAGTTCGAGTTTGAATTTCCATGGCTATCTCTATTTCTCTCGCCATCCCCCTATCTTTTATGAACTTCATATGTCTATGTTCGGTCTGAATTTTAACTAAAGAATGCATTATCTTGTATGATATGCTTTAAAAAGTCAATGATTTGTATTTACAAAAATATCAAAGTTCTCTATTGCCTAAGTGTAAAAATGTCTCTGGCGTTGGAGCTCCAGTCTACTAAACTTTAAAAAAATGTTTCATGTTTTCAAAATACTCTATACATTGTTTTTTATACTCTAATTTCAGGTTTTCATCAATCATCTACTGAAAACTTATAATATAGACATAAAAAATGTTCATATGCTTTTATTTTTTTGTAAATTATTTTCTTAATCATATGAGGTAATAAAAATACACTGTAGTCGTAGAAAAGTTGGTAGCTTTTGTTTAAAAGATATTTACCATTTTAAAGAGAAAACTGACATAGTGTAGTAAACTTTAAATATATATATATATATATTAATTATGTAAGCTGTATGCATGTTAAAGCGAGGGTAACAAACACATTTTATCACTCTCAAGAACTTGATCCCCTTGTCAATGTGTTATACATAATCATCACAGCTACACATTATTACAGACAGGATGTGACATAGCAACAGTTGGTTTGGTCTTAAGCCGAAAGAGATGGTTCGACTGCCCTTCTGGTGGAGTCTGCTCGGCGTGTTCATTGTAAGTGACAAGGTTTCGATTTTTCTTTTAACACTTGTTTATGCTGCTGCAGCAGAAGAGCGTCGTTGTCATCATAGTCTTCCTCCTTATCATCATCATCATCATCATCATCATCATCATCATCATCATCATCATCATCATCAGAGCAGCAACAACAGCAGCAGCAATAATTATTCAAAAGCTCTATCTGCAGTATAGTGAATTTTACTATTCCTTTTTCATCTGCAGCTATAACAATTCAGACCGCTACTAAACCACCGTTAACAACTGTAATGCAAGAACAATTCCTGATTGTTAATATTTGATTGTTACACTTTGAATTGTTTCAGGTCACCCAGAATGCGACTGCAAATACAAACAAAGGTGAGGACCGCCAGTGCTGCTTGATAACAAAACCTGCTCACTTATTCACATTTTCTACAACTATATTCTACAGATCCAAGAACCTTTGTTCTTGTTCGTGTTTATAGCCCCACAGTAGACACAAAGTTAAGCTCAAAACAAAAGCCTGTCCAACGCACACCATTCAAATGCCAACCAAGAACTTCCATTAAGGCAGTTACAGTTCTATACCTCGTCACTTACGACCATTTTCAAGTCACGAAGTGTAGACTTCTAACGTCACTGTTGAAAAGTTTTGAATAAGTTTTTGTTTAAATATAAAGCGCCAAGATAAATTTATTCCTTTGAAACTATACGACATAAACCAAAAAAGTTTAATCTTAGATATCCTATTTCAAAGCAGCATCAGTTCTGCGTTGATATTGTCCTCCCAGAAACAATTCAATTGTTATTGTGGAGTGACCACACACTATAAGCTTAGACCTTTAGTCGCACCCCTACTGTGTTTTATATCAAGAAAGCTTTCTAACTTAAAAAAAAAACAATTCAACGGCACAATAAGTTATATTTACTAGTATTGAACATCCTATAGACAGATTACTTTTCTGAAGTTACATATATATCTTTTGGAGATGTTATCAACAAAATGTAAAGGCACTTTTAATATTTCTAATCCTTTAAAGTTTTTCTTTACTTTTTTCGTTCTTTATGCGACAGGATCATTACGTGACATTAAAACCAGCTGCGAACTACGAGGCCCGGTTGATATCACCTTGTACTGGAAGCAAACGACGCCCAGACAAAATGAGAATATCATCTTGTGTCCTTCTGACCAGTCTGAGGATAACTGTATCAAAGGAGAACAAATTACACCAAAGGAGGTCAAAACTGAAAGTGCCCATGTTTTCACAAACTTGAGTCCCATGTCAATAAAAGCAATTATTTTTTATGATTTAAATAATACCATCTTCAATGAAACTGTGAATTTTGATATCGACCAGTGTTGGCAAACGGGTACGTACTGAGATTTCTTTATATGTAAATATGTATACACGAAATGTTTTGTGAAAGTATTAATTAAATTAAATCATGCGTACTTAATTTTTTTTTCTTGTACTTATCTCACTGTTGGCATTTCATCTAGGGAAATGTGTAAATCCAGGGTTGCATATAATCTTTATGACATATCACATCATCATAAAAATCAATAATAATTATCTGATACGTGTGACAACACATTCTCCGAATGATAAATAAGCTAAGCTTACACTTCATTTAAAATTATCAAAACATTTTTGTCTGGAAGGATTTTTACAGAACAGTAGTCTTCGATGTGAATTGCGAGGACCAGTTCGTCTTACCATGCGCTGGAAGCAGAATAAAAACACAATACGTGAATACGTGCGTTTGTGCCTCGACGACCAGATTCTCAAGGACTGCATCAACGGAAAGCAAACCAGCTATGACGGAAAGAAAAATGAAACTACCCTTGATTTCGAGAACATTCAGCCAAATGCCACCTACAAGGCGGTCTTAACTTCATATTTAAAGGACAAAACTGTCTACAACAAAACCACGGATATTGATATCGAGAAGTGTTTAAAACAAGGTTGGTAGTGATATTTATTTCCAATTGAAGCTGCGTCCTGTAAAAAGTATTTTGACAAAGAAAATTAAGCGAAAGAAAATGTCATCCTCATATTCCTCTATAGATATTCATTAACTCTACATTCTTTATAAAGTGTTTTAAAATAGTTCAGCATCTACAGAATTGAAATCTGAAACAATATTTAATTATTACACATTTGCAAATAATTTTCAAATCAGAAGAAAGAAATCAGCACGAATTCAGTGTTCCACAAAACATTTTTGTTTATTTGTTTAGTCTGTCTCATAAGCTTATAAACTTCAAGAAGATTTTATTAGGAGATGGAGGTATAACGCACACCTTATTCTTTGCTAATGATAATGCATCACTATGCCACTGATCGTTTTCAACCCGTGACTTTAAGTCACTCATTAAATGAATATCTGTATATCCATAGATGCATAAATAAATTAATTTATGCCTGCATAAATCTATTATACGTGCTGATTTCCAATGACCTTATACTTTAATGTTTTGTGTCGATGTTGTAAAAACACTCTGTCAAGGATGCAGAAATGGAAAGCACTTTGAACACAACTTTGTTTGCAACGAGTCTGGCGTAAAACACTGCGAGGAGGAGATGATCGTCAATGGAACTTGTTGTACGTACACTTCCTACTCTTGATTAGCTGAGACAATAGCAAGGTTCGTAGTCTATGAAGGATTCGTAAGGTTCACCGTCAGTCGGAGATCGTGAAATTGCAATAGACTAGTGGAAACCTTACTAGGAATCATACAAAGGTCACTGAAAAAACACCATTTACATCTGTTATATTCACACACACACACACACACACACACACAGCATGTTGAAGGTGGAATATTGCTATCACTTTGTGTACCTATTTTCACTGAGCAAGCAGAGGGAGTTAGCAGCTATAACTGGCCTTCACAGGTCAGTCAGCGTCTTTCTAACTCACAAACGAGCACCAGATTACGGATCCTCTCACATAAATATAAATATCGAAGTCGATTTAATAGAATAGAATGCCCGAATTTGTAGGAGTTGTATACAATCTTTTTTTCATTCAGTAAGTGCAGACGGAGCTTTATCTCATTGCAGTGGTACATCATCACACAAAAGTCCGTGAGAAATCCTCAGTCTCGATGACATTTCATGTTCACAAAAACATCGACCTTGACTATGAGTTGAACACAAGCCTCAATGCCACAATAGTTAAAACAAAGAAGAGCTGTGATGTCAATTTTACCGGATTAATGCCTGGTCAAGAAGTCAGGGTTCAAATGACGTTGAAAAGGACATTAACCGACAACGACACCAAGTCACTACAATACATTCAAAAAGCTTATTCTAGTAAGTATTAACATCTTTGGATTAATTCTAAAGTAGTACTCGGAGTAAGATTCGTTTGCCTTGTGGCAATTGTTTGCCTGTTTTTTTCCGGGAGAAACAAAAGGCTCAAATCGTATATTAGTTTTTGCTAATATATATTCTTTATTCACAGCAGCCTGTCAAAGAAAAGAACTGTCTATAGCCTTGCTATCCCAGATTGCCTTCCTATTAAAGATAGGTAAACAGAAGGTAGTAGTAGATGAACGGACATAATAACATCACATGTTAGGGATAGAAAATACAACTTAGACAGATAAACATCGATTAAAAATAGTATAACAATTTTGAACAATTCAATGTGATTTGACATAATAAAAGTTATCTTCTCCTAACCAGCTTTTGTGATGTGTTATATCTGCCAGTGTCAGCAGCACCCAGTAACCTACAAGGCCACTGCACCAGCCCAGGAAACATCACGCTGAGATGGAATCAAACAGGATTTTGTGCAACAACCCTTTGCAGGCTGTGTCCAGCTCTGGAATCTGAGGACCAATGTGTCAGTGTAAACGGTCCCAGCTGTGGTGATGCTGGGGTAAAGGAGCTCAGTTGTGCTGTCACTGTTCAACAAAATATCAATTATAATGCCACCGTCGAAATAGCTAACGGTGCTGGTGATAAGGTTACCAAGGAAACAACAGTGACCTGCTCCTCCACCTCAGGTATGTCACTTTGTTTTATATTATTCAGGTCATTTATCGTGTAGTATGGAATCTTAGCGTCATCTTAAGCTGAAGAAGATACAGTAAATTAGTATTCCACTAATATTTTTACATACTTCTAATTTATGATTCTTCCAGGATTATTTTTCTATGGCTTGAAGGAAATGTCGGTTATCTTTTTTTTTTTTTTTGGAAAGTAGAATGTCTTATTTTCCTTTTCGACGGTCTGTGATTAGTACTTAATCTTCTCACCAACTTAATTTTATGAATTATCAACAATATCTCACGCCTGCTAATGTCGATGAAAAACAATTTTTAATAATGTTTTGAACTGCACGTACATCCACTGAAATTTATGTTTGTTGTCGTCTACAATGCTTTTTTATGTCATAACGGTTGACATCAATGCAAAAGAACAATTTCATTTGAAGAATAAATCTAAGCCGTTTGAAACACTCTAGTATTCGACTAGGACACACCACCCATTCAGCATGTACAGTGAAATATAAGATCGGTTTTTTTCAAAATATTTTCTTTGATTATGCAAAAGAGCTAAAATTAGAAAGAATAACTAATATAAAGATATTGTATCAAATCGTTTGCTAGCTTCAGGCAGCTTGAAATTTGTGATAGTTCAAACTGTTCACTAGCCCTTGCGGTCTATTAAACGTTGCCAATGAAATCATAATCATAGCACATTGTCACAACAGGGGTAGTTTGCCTTGAAGGTCTTCCATAAGTTTTTTCCCATAATACCCGGAAGGAGCTCAGATTAATTATATTTGACAATTAGGTAATGTTTTCTATATTTAAGTATACAAACATGGCCGTTCTAGTTCTAGACCAAACTAGTTCAGTTGACGTAACTAATGTCCAAGGGTAACACATGGAGAGGGCGTTTGACGTCAATCTTTAAATACTGCCAAAGTATTTGACGTCAATCTTTACATGCTTCCAGGGTATTTTACGTCAATCTTTACATGTTGTTAAGATATTTGACGTTTTTCTCTACAGTCGCGTTTCTTGAGAACATATCCAATCTTATAAATCTTATAAATAGTATTATTTCTTTCAAAGTTCTATGTGCTCAAATGGTCTACAGCAAGAGAAAAAAACCGGCTTTTTCGCTTAAAATTGGGGAACCAACCGCAGCCATGAGGTGATCGAAGGAAGTAAACCCTACAGCAAAAGTCGTGATGATCACACGACATCACTGGACAAACGTCTTCCACGGACAAAGAACCGCGCATCCAGGCCTAACTACAACCAATTGTTTAAAGGAATTCATGTGTGTCTTGTTTCAAGAGTAGATACAATAAAATTAAACTTACAAGCTCTGAGAAAGCAAAGCCCCTAGAAATATGAAGATGTTGGTCGAGTTACGGATTAGGAGCGACCGCGTGCCCCACTGGCGAGCTTTAGGGTGGGAGAGGCAAAAGTTTTGCTGCTGTGGCTCATTAAACTGTTGACCTGAACTGAAACCATCCAGTAGAACAGTGGGACATCTAGGACTGGTCAGGCTTGTAGGAACATCAATGAAAGACTTGGTACAACGGAAAGGAAGAAAACACGACCATAGTGAAGGCTTTCTTTAAGAAAATAAGTAAATGGAATCGTCATCGGCAAACTGCTTTGCATCTTTGTCAGGCCCCACAATGCTTCCAATAGTCAAATTTACGCTCCAGTTTCCACCCATAAATAAGACAGTGTCATCTAGATAAAAAAAGAGTCAAGAAGGACCATCATGTAATACTCGGTGATTGGAACGCAAAGATCGACTGAGACTCTTGCCAGTGGCATGCAAAAACAGTAGCATAAGACTTCTCGTTTGCACAGAGCCACACTCTCCTTAGCCAATACCCTCCTTCCCCTCAAGAACGCTTTTCCTGTCAAGTCAGAGGTAAAATTGCCGTTCTAAACACAGTAGACTGTGATGTATATACCCTCACCATAAATATTGAAGAGGCTTTTTCAGCAGCAAAAGAGATGCTAGTGAATCTAACAAAGAAGAAGCAGCCCGTGAAGTTCAAAATCTCTATGACCATATGAGACACTTGAAGAAAGAGATAAAAAACAACCCTGAATCATAAAACCACCATCAGTTAAAAAAAATCATCAGATCTTTACAGAGGCTAGCACAAGTGCTTGTTGCATGTGATGTTAAAATTAATTATCGAAGCGCATTACAAGAGTTGACTGAACACACTGTTACTTAACACCCAAGTGGGAGAAATTTTTCAGACAAAGGGTTGATTTCCATCAAGGGTGCTCCCTGTCGCCTGTAAATACTAGCATCTTCTTGAAGAACATCATGCAAAATCGTCTTCATTGCCACCACACTTCCCTGTCTATCGATGGAAGGCCAGTATGTGACGTACGCTTTGCAGACGACATAGACCTGATTGCTGGCAGAAACTGGAAGACCTACTAGACAGACTGAAAATGTGAATGAATATGGAATGCAGCCAAACACTGAGAAGATCAAAGTCATGGTTAACATCAGTGGCGACAACAAAGCAGAGAGCTACATGAACGGGGAACAACTTGAAAAGGTGAAAAAATTCATGGAAATGTTGGGGGGCCTTTACAAAGATTGCAGCTGCACGGCACAAATCTGGATTAGGATATGGCACAGTGATACCAGTACTCAGTGTACAAGACCTAATTGTTCCCAACCCGAAACCAGACATAGATTCGGCTTATATGAATATATGCCTGATGAGTATGTTCCTTTAGTGGTCGACAGGGGTAACTGGATAGACGCGTCGGCTGAGGAGGTTGGCCCGTTGGCCAGTCTAAAGCTGTTGTGAGCAAGTCATGCAGGTTGTGGGTAGCCTATTCATCTGACTAAGCCAAACAGGCTTGCGACGGTTCACTGTTGCCAGGAGGGGATCTTGATAGTCCACTACGGTGGCGACCACACTCCGCACAAATTCATTTGGTGTTTCATTATTCCTGAGGATGTTTATGGTCTCGAATGCCTGTATGTTGCTCTTTGTACCGGCTGGCAGGGTCTATGTGTCGTGTTCGTAGAGTAGGATGGGGACTTGTACAGACTTTTTTTAGTATAAAACTGATTTTGCTGCTGAACCAGGTCCTTTCCAACCTAGCTACCGCCGCTGTCGCTGTTGAAATCCTTATGCGCATGTCTGATGTGCAAACTCCCGTCTCTGGAAAATATGGCTTCCAAGCACTAAGTTCCTCCAGCTGTATTTTGTTGATGCCATTGCAGCTAACCATGACCTCGCTTTGTCAGTGCTGGTCTCCATTCCATTTACCCGTCTGCCAGTCTCTCGGTAAGGTCCCACTAAGTGCCAGCCATCCGATTGGTGTCTTCAAAGTACAAGTAGGGTATGGGCCTACCCCTCCCACACCGAATGAACAGCTGTTATCGATCAAGGGATGAATGAATGAATGAATACAATATGTTCATGTGCTCTGTCTTTCAGTACCAGCAGCACCCAGTAACCTACAAGGTCACTGCAACAGCCAGGGGAACATAACCTTGACATGGAATCAAACAGGACTTTGCGCTAAAACAGTTTGCAGACTGTGTCCGGCCAAAGAATCTGGAGACAAATGTGTCAGTGTAAATGGACCCAGCTGTGGTGACAGTGGGACAAAGGAGCTCAGCTGTACAGTCAGCTTGCAACATGGTGTCATGTATGATGCCTTCGTCGAAATACACGCTGACCGTGTTAAGAACCAGGCAGTAATTACAGTAAACTGCTGTTCTTCGCAAGGTACGTCGCCTATAACTTATGAGCCCCGCGTTATGTGCAGTCCCTTTCATTTTTATGAGTAGACAGGCGAGCTCAGGCTTATAGACTGCAAACACAGCGCACACACTGAGAGACGTCTGCACGTGCACATGTACACACACCAGCCACAGTACAGAAACCTTTCATTCACCAAATAAAGAAATTTGAAAAAAGAAAGCTTTCATTCGCACCAAACGTATCTGATTGAAATCCCAAATTATCATTGAATCAAATAACCATTTGAATCACTAAAGTATTTAGATTCAGTTGTCAGTTCAACGTTTCAAGTGCTAAAACAGAGAACAAATCACTTCTCATAAAAATGTGTTTGCCCTAATGTCCTACGGTCTGTAACACAAGCAGACAGTGTGCTCTGCTCAACAGCAAAGGGCTCTGGGTGGGACGTAGGGGAAATGAAGCTCCTAGAAAGAGGCAGGGCAAATGTCTACAAAAAGAAATAAAGCAAAACACAGATAACGAGTACTGAATGTGAGCACAAGCGGGCAGCTAATGCAGAGAACGAAGGAGATCAATGATATGGTCCCGTTCCCTGGTTTGGACACCAGACGTGCAGCAGAGTTATGTACGAGAGTCGTTCAAAAAGTTCTAAGCCTCACCCAGAAAGAAGAGCCATAGCTGAAAATTTTTGCTGTGGTAACACACTATCACTTCTTATAAAACTAATACAGATTTTTGTTTTAATTTGTAACACGTAAAGCCAATGCAAAGGTGAAGGGTAGTGCAAAAACTCTAACAATGGACAAAACAGAGACCCGAACAGTCAAAAAGTATCTGGAAAAGAAAGGTATGACACCAAAGGAAATCCATGAGGACTTGCTGAGGAATACCCTTTCTATGTAACTGTGAAGAAGTGGGCTGCTGAATTCAAGCGGGGTGTAGGGTCAACACAGAAGATGACCCTCGGTCGGGTTGTCCAAAACCCTCGACTACCGATGATGAAGTTGATGCCATTCACTATATGATTTCGGATGACAGACGTCTTACTGTCCAAGACTCAAACTAAGTCCATGGGCATTAAATCTGGTTCAGTCCACACTGTTTTAACATATTTGTGGATGAGCACGCTGTCTGCAAGATGGGTCCCAAGAAAGTTGACGCTAGTGAAAAAGCTGCAAAGGGTTGACAGTTCTAGGATACTTCTGGCTCGCTTCCAGGCTGATCCTGAGAACTTCCACCACAGATTAGTAACTCAAGATAAAACCTGGGTTCATCACTTCGAACATGAATATAACATTCAAAGCGAACAGTGGAAACAGTGTGGTCAAGCAGGCAACGTCTTTTGGCATGGTAATGGCTTCGGCTTTTGGGGGGTTCTGAATATGTAATCATGATAGACTACCTAGAAAATGGAAAAACTATTTGTGGATCAGAATGAACACAAATGAAGGAAACAATCAAGTCGAAACGCATAGGGAACCTGAGGGCAAGTATGCTTTTGCTCCAGGATAACCTGCCCGTTCACTCTGCTCAGGTTGCAGTAGCTGAAGCAGCCAACTGCGGCTTTGAAATGCTTCCCCATCCCTTTTATTCACCAGACTTAACCCCATCTGATTTATTCCTGTTTCCTAATCTCGCATCCCACCTACGTGGGCGCTATTTTGGAAACAATTACGAGCTCATATGTGCTTTTGATGAGTGTTTGATGGACCAGGACGTCACCTTCTTCCGTGATGGGATTGGAATACTTGAGCATCGTTAGACCAAGTGCATTGAATATAGAAAAACTGAGAAAAACTGTATTGCTTCTGCAAATCCTCAATGAGGCTTAGAACTTTTTGAACGACCCTCGTACGTTCTAAAATCTGTGAATGAGGGCAGCCCACGGGCATATAACTGAAAGCAAATCAAGTGAGAAGACAGAGTGAATTGATTTGAAAATAAACTAGATTATGCCAAGGTCTGTGTACGCTGCTCCCCGTGCGACCCCGGGGTATGCTTACCTAGCGAGCATTGTAAGAATGTCCCTGCTGCCCAGCCAGGCATGTCGTAAGAAGCGACTAAGGTGGACACCTCACCTAGAGGTAAATTAGGTTGTGGTAGGGCTAACAACCCCACCATGTAAAAAAAGCACGTTACAGAAAGCAACACTAGAACACTCGTTACGGATGGCGAAGGTAATGAAACACACCAGGTAACTGGACTTATGACGGACGACAGTCAAACCCGAGAGGGAGCTGGCGCCCCGATTGCGGATTTACTGAAGCCGAAGCAGAAGTTGAGGGTGGGGTGCTGGAACGTCCAGACCTTGTATCAGACTGGCAGGTCGCCCCAACTAGTCAAGGAGTTTGACAATTACAACTTGGACATCCTGGGAGTCAGCGAGGTCAGATGGACCGGCACGGGAAAGAGGAGACTAGCATCAGGACATACTATCTTGTTCTCAGGAAGATCAGACGACCAACACTCTGAAGGAGTAGCACTACTCCTAAATAGGAAAACTGAAACGACACTGCTGGAATGGAAGCTTTATGGACCCAGGCTTCTGAGAACAAGATTTCATTCAAAGTACACCAACCTGACAGTGCTAGTGTGCTATGCACCAACAGAAGACTCCGAGGCAGAAGACAAGGATGCTTTTTACGATCAGCTCCAGGCAGCCTCGGAGAGCGTCCGAGCCCATAATATGTTGCTCATCCCCGGCAACCTCAATGCCAAGGTGGGAAGTGACAACACCTGCAGGGAGCATATCATGGGGCAATCATGGAATTGGAACCATCAATGACAACGAAGAGAGACTGGCTGACTTTTGTGAAGAAAACAATCTACTGATTGGAGGCACACTCTTCCAACACAAAGACACCCACAAGGCAACGTGGACATCACCAGACGGGATCAAAAAGAACCAGATAGACCATGTCATCATCAACCAAAAATGGAGGAGCTATCTTCAAGATGTCAGAGCCTACAGAGGAGCAGACGTTGCCAGTGACCACACTCTTGTGATAGCCGCATTTTCTCTGAAGCTACGTCGATCGCGAGGAAAACAGGCATGTCAGCAGAGAGTGGACTCCGGCAGACTGAAGGACCCAGCCACCAAACGGGCCTTTGCAGTGGAAGTAAAGAACAGGTTCCAGGCACTAGGGGACCAACAGGAGATGACCTTAGAGGACTTCAATCGAGTCTTACAGGAAACAGGAGAGAAAATACTGGGCTTTCAACGAAAAAAGAAAGAACAGTGGATCAGAGAAGAGACATGGAAAAGGATAGAAGAGAGAAAGTCAACCAAGCAGAAAATCAACAACACCAGATCTGAACGTCTGAAGGAACAACACAGACAAAGATATACAGAAATAAACAGAAAGGTAAAGAGGATGATCAAAACCGACAAAAGGGACTACATAGAGAAACTGGCAGATGAAGCAGAAGAAGCAGCACAAAAAATTGACCTGAAGAAACTGTATAAAACAGCTGAACAACAGGTTCAAAAACAGTGAAGTACCAGTAAAAGACATGAAGGGAAATGTTGTTGAGGGAGAGGAAGAAAAACTACAGCGCTGCAGGGAGCATTTTGAGTCAGTTCTGAACAGACCAGACCCCCCTCAGCTCGCAGACATCCAGCCAGCAGATACAGACCTTGACATCTGCCCAGACCCCCTAAGCCTGGAAGAAGTGACAGCAGCAATCAAAGCAATAAAAAGCGGCAAAGCACCAGGGGCAGATGGAATAACAGCAGAGATGTTGAAAGCAGATGTGAATGTAACAGCTCCCATGTTGACTGAAATCTTCAGGCAAGTTTGGGAATCAGGACAGAACCCCGATTTGTGGAAGACAGCGCTCGTCTTCAAGTTACCCAAGAAAGGAGATCTTGGAGACTGCAATAACTGGATGGGTATAACACTTCTTTCCATCACCAACAAGGTCTTCAGCAGGATTGTTTTGTCAAGACTGACGGCAACCGTTGAGAAAGACCTCCGGCCTCAGCATGAAGGATTTCGCCCTGGGGGATCCTGCTCTGAACTCATTTTCATTCTGCATCAGATTCTGGAGCAGAGCAATGAGTGGAACGCACCGCTGTACATCAACTTCATCGACCTGGAGAAGGCTTTTGACAGCATCCACCGCGAGTTCTTATGGAAGATCCTGAGGCATTATGGAGTCCCTGGGAACTTGTCCAGGTCATTGCAATGCTGTACAGTGACTTCAAATCTCAGGTGGTCTGTGACACGGAGCTCTCAGCCCCCTTTAACGTCAGTACTGGGGTGAAGCAGGGCTGCATTCTGTCGCCGTTCCTCTTCATCCTGGCCATGGACTGGATTATGAAGAATTCCACCGACAGAGAGAGGAGGGGGATCAAATGAACCATGACTATGACAGCAACAACAATGCTGGAAGACTTGGACTTTGCCAATGACATTGCCCTGTTGTCACACCGCCACCAAGACATGCAGGAGAAAACAAATGCCTTCTCAGAAACAGCTGGAAACCTTGGCTTGGAAGTCAGCGCAAAGAAAACGAAAAGTATGAGAGTGAACGCGAGAGTCCAAGAAAACATCAAACTAAATGAAGAAGAGGTTGAGGAAGTTGACAGTTTTACCTATCTTGGGTCCAAGATTTCAAACAACGGGGATGCGGAGGTGGAGATACGAGCCCGACTGGCGAAAACCAGCCAGGCCTTCGCCTCACTCAGGAGCACATGGAAGGCAAAAAACATCAGACAGAAGACCAAGCTGAGAATCTTCAAGTCGAATGTGATCAGCACCTTTCTTTATGGATCAGAATCATGGAAGATGACCAAAAACATCGGTAACAGGCTTGACGTCTTCCAAAACAGATGCCTCAGGCGCATACTTAACATCTTTTGGCCAAACACCATCGAAGAAAACGAGGCCGCCCAAAGGAAACCTGGAGAATAACAGTGGAAAGGGAGAAAAAAAGGAAAGGGCTGGACATGGGGTCACCTGGAGCGAGTTTCAGCCGATCGACATCAGTGGCGGGCTCTGGTTGAGGCCTTATGTACAACTAGCACGAAGAGGATTGATTGATTGATTGATTATGTACGCTGCTGGTCAAAATCTTGAGTCTCGGGAACGGACAGGTATTTCTCCCTCATAAGCTGGTAATGATATTCTGCACTGAGCCCAAGCTAGTCAGTTGAAAGAAAAACACTATTGATATGTTTAATTAAAATCTGATTGACGTAAAATGAAAGGAAGACTAGAAATGTATGAAGTATCATCCACTTATCCTTTTCATCTGTTTATAAAGATGTCACAACACGGAAAACTCACAAGTGACTTGTGCACATTATTACCAGAAAGACAAACATCTGAAGTAGGATGTCTCTCTGTGTATTATTTCCACAACAACAACAAACAAAGATTATGATACAAGTAAAAAAATCAACATCAGTGGAATATTTTCAGACAGGCTCAAACTTCCATACAAATTAGGTCCTGGAGTATGCCACTCCAGTTGTCTCGCTGGTTCACTACAAGCAATGTACAATCAAACATCGCTGTGTATACGTACAGACATACACGTTAATGTATACTGTACCTCGATACTCGATCTAAATTGAGGATACTTCTTCCACAAGCTCAGTCGGCGTACAGACCTTTCCACAGCACTGAGACCACTCTTATTAAAGTAACAACAGATATATTATCTGCTCTTGACAGTGGTGATGTCTCTCCATTAACCCTACTGGACCTGTCTGCTGCATTTGACACTATAGACCACTCTCTGCTTCTTCACAGACTCCACACCCTCTACGGGATTTCTGGACCTGCCCTCTCATGGTTCAACTCCTATCTCACTGATAGGACCCAGACTGTGGTAGTCGATGGTCAGACATCTCGCCCTGCTTCACTTTTCTGTGGCGTTCCCCAAGGCTCAGTACTTGGCCCAGTCCTGTTCATCCTGTATACTAAGCCACTTTCATCATGCATCCGGTCTCACCAGGTGTCTCATCAGTCCTATGCAGATGACACGCAGCTTTACTGTTCTATTCCACTGGCTGAGTCTTACTCTGCTATTAGCTCTCTAGAAGCTTGTATTAGTGATGTCAAGGGCTGGATGGTAAAAAACAAGCTTAAACTAAATGATGATAAAACGGAAGCCCTCTTGTGCCATAGAAGAAGACATCAACCTTCACTAGTCAGTCTGCCCAATCACATCAAGGTGGGCGACAGCAACATCACCTTCACGTCATCTGTTAAGAATCTGGGATTTATTGTCACCGCAGACATGACCCTTGATAAACATGTTACAGCTGTCTGTCAGTCTGCCTACTATGAGCGCCGTAAGATCAGTGCCATCCGTCACTTTCTCTCTACACGTGCCACCAACACTCTTGTCTGTGCATTTGTTCTTTCACGACTTGACTACTGCAACTCCTTGCTGGCAGGCTGCCCTGACTACCTCATTCAGAAACTCCAGAGAGTACAGAACTCCGCTGCACGTCTGGTACTTAGAGCAAGGAAACGGGACCATGTCACTCCTCTCCTTCGTTTCCTACATTGGCTACCCGTCCGTTCTCGCATCCAGTACAAACTGTCTGTGCTGTGTTTTAATTTCTTTGCAGGCTCCTGTCCTGACTATTTCTCTGAACTTCTCATCCCTTACTCTCCGTCCAGACAACTACGCTCTTCGTCTGACAACCGTACTCTGACTGTTCCTGTCACCAGAACAACAACATATGGTCACAGAACTTTTGGCTACTGTGCTGCAAAACAATGGAACTCTCTTCCTTTCCATATCCGCCACCTTCCTACAATTGAATCTTTCAAATCTGCACTGAAAACGCACCTCTTCCTTGAGTATTACTCTTAGTCCACAATGCTAGTCCTTACCCCTCCTTCCCTCTTGCTACTTTACCCATCACTATTTTTCTCTGTTCCTGTTACTTGATGCCTTTTGTTATCTGCTTTTGTCAGTACTGTCGTTTTCTTTCGTCCCCTGTGTTCTGTATCTACTTAGTCCACGTCTCTTCCCCGTTTTAAGCGCTAAGAGCATACTCTCTACGAGTGAGAATATGCGCTATACAAATCTTCACTATTATTATTATACTTCTACCAATATGTCGGGTACTTCTACCAGTGTGTCATATAAAATTTTGCGTCAAAACGTCCCATCCGTCGCTTTCATTCCAATGGCATGATAGCAATAAAATGCAGCAACGTCAACATATATGGCACTCTCATTGAAAACAGTCTAACACAGGGGCTTTGACAGTTTACTGTGTTTGTTTTTCAGTGCCAGCAGCACTCAGTAACCTACAAGGTCACTGTAACTGTCAGGGAAATATAACCCTGACGTGGGATCAAACAGGACTTTGTACAAGAACACTTTGCAGACTGTGTCCGGTCCTGAAAACCGAAGGCAACTGTACCGTTCAAGATGGACCCAAAGGTGATAAAACTAACGCGGAGGAGATGAGCTGTACCTTCAAAGTGGACAAAAATATCCAGTATACCGCCGACGTTGCTTTGTTTAACATTACTGATGCTGAGACCAAGTTGCAAATTACAGTCGACTGCTGTTCTGCATCAGGTGCGTCGCTGTGTCTGAGTATTATTCAAGTCATCAATCCCACGTCCTGGACATTCTGCTACAGTTTCATTAGAAGACAGATGACTACGGACTGTGGAAATCGACTAACAGCAGCAAGCGCACACCCACATACACTAGCTGTAAATGTTTTGTTAGAGACACTGCCATACTTGACAACTGAGCGAAAGACACAGTACTACTAGGAGATCATAATGTATTGATCAGTATTCTCCTATCACACGAGTACAAATTCGGTGCTTGTAAAAAAGTAAAGACTGTAGTACAAACAAGAAAAATGAATTATTATTCCAAAAAATCCATAGATATGAAACAACGCTGGCGTGTCTGTTTCACATGTGTGTTAAGTGTTATCATACATTTAGCAACTTAATCCAGGTACAGAGGTACTGATAAACATTCCGACAAGCACAAATAGACAAAAATCAAACAACAAATCAAAAATAAAAACATTATCTTGAAGTATCCCCGCCTACGTAAAAGGCATGGATGTGGCTCGTAAAAGGCTTTTGTCCACTTAAGCGTATCGTCAACCGCTGACATTCTTACATTCTCTTGTCATAAAATTGTGGAGGGGGATGGCGTTCCACCTAAAAAAAAGGCCTAACTCCCGACTGATTGACATTGTTACATTTTTTCTGTATAAATATTGGGAAAATTCTCCCATTTACTGTGTGCCTAGTAAAATTAACTCTTCTTTTTTCCGACTGATCTTCGCCTGGTTCCTTTTGACCATTAGGTGTCTAACGAAGGCCGTGCTTAGGTGACGCATCTGTTCACTTTCTGCAGACCAAATGTTAAGGAAAAGACAGGTTGCTGCATTCACGACCTGCTCACCACTGCTGCAGATAGGGCTAAGTGGCAAGCCTTGCCATTCACTGCTTCTATCTAACTGCTTCCCCGACGACCAATAACGACATAATCGCTTGCCTGTCGAGGGATGTATGTGTGTACTCACTTTGATTATAAGCCAGAAGCCTCCATGAACGAAATCAGCTCTCTCTCTCTCTCTACGAGTGCAGGGGAAGGTGCTTATGCAGTATTTAGCTATAAATCACACCTTGGGATGAAATCAATACTTTTGCAGTCTTTCAGATTATTGTACAGCATTCAAGACTACGCGAGAACCAAGGGTCATATCCATTGCAATGGCTTCCTTTCCACAATATACTGAGAAACTGTAAGAGTATCTCTCACTGGAGCACGTGACCCATTATTTGTATCCAGATCTAAAGGGCTTTTCTTTTAGGAATTGTTTCGGTCTGTTTCTCCCATAATATTACAGTAGTTCAGATTTCATGATCAGACAGATTTCAGCCCTCCCTTTCGTTCTTGCATCAACACTGCTCCCAGACCTACATCAAAAGCATCATCTTGAATGATCGATGACCTTTGTTGCTGTCTGATGTAACATCAGTTAAATATCACATTGTTTCTCTCGCCATTACTTCGTATACCTCTGACAAAAAAAACTTCTCATAGAGCACAGGAGTATGTTGACCTAAAGTTTGTCTCAAGTTATTATCTGTTACAACGGCGGCCTGCCCATTCGGTGCAAATGTCCTTGTAAAGGTTTTTCTGCTTTGTCCACGACGCCGCAGAACAACGTTTGTTGTTCCTTGAGCATTTCGCAGGAGGCGCAAAACTTGTTGATGTCTACAACATTTTCTTTCATAAGTGAAAATTTTAGGATTTCTGATGGTACAAGAGATTTTTTGTTATTTTAAGAGAACTTGATTCTTTCTTGTTAAGCATTATCCCTCTCATCGTCAAACAGCGTGTCGTCCTCCATGTCTTCGGCCATTTCAACTTATAACTCTCCTGGAACAGCAGTAACAGGTACATCACCTGGCAAGATCATCAAAACCTTCATCTTCATCTGACAATTCACTGGCATCTGGTGATAGCACACAGATAGCAGCTGCCGAGTATTCTTCGACGAACTGTTCAAGAAGCTCTTCCACTTTCTCCAGGGAAATACACTTTGTTGGCATATTTCACTACGAAAATTGCATAAATAAGGTTTATGTTAGATCAAGGCATTAGATGTACTCCATCATCCCAATGTCCTCTTTAGAAGACGGTTGGAAAGGAGGCAATATTACCTTTGAGTGATTGGAAGAATATTTAGCAATACGGAAATGTGGATATTGTACTAGCATTTCATCAGTCCCTCTGTCTCTGCAAACGAACACAACATCTAGACTTGCCGACCCCTGTAACGAACGTTAGAAACTGTCTTCAAAACCACAAAACACAAAACACAACCTGCGGGTTTTCTGATATTTTTAACACGTTTAATGAAAATTCTGTTATACTGAAAAGTAAGGGAAAGTTACACGACGTTTCGTGGAAATGGAGTAAATGAAAATGTACAATCATGTATTTAGAGGTTAATCTGAAGGAAACTCGGGTTAGACGTTACGGTAATAGGGAATTTTGTACTTATTCGTTTCTCATTTATTATTCTCACAACTTGTGAATTTTTTCTCAGTAACAAATCTCAAATCTCATTTACTAAAGCAATTTTTCCCTGTGAAACGGGGTTCTTTACGTAATATGTATGTGTGCGCCCATGCAAAGATGTCCTGTAAAAAAGTAAATATGTTGACACGTGATGTGATCAATAGCTTTTACATTCTAGTTACTTATTGCTTCTCTTAAATATTTTTGCAAGTAATTTGCACAGGGGAGCTTATTAATTTATTTTATCTGTGTCTGATTTGATGACTTTCATATTGTTCTAAAGCTGAAAACAGCACAATGACAAGGTGCACAAAGGAGGACCGCAACTTTGCCTGCAATGACTCGGGTGTGTTCCGCTGTGACGAGGAGATGACTGTCAACGGAACTTGCTGTACGTACACGTACACATTTTTGCAATTTACTTTTTAGCATTGAAAGGAACAGACGTCTTGTGCTCTACTACTGATCAGTCTTCGTAGTATTTTGCTAAGTAATCAGGAACCTTACATCTCTGCTCCTTTGCGGTTTTGTTAAATTATAAAATCATAATCTGCTTTTAAAGTAAAACCAGTTCTAAGCTACTTTTTTTAAGAGAATGATCTCCTAGAGGAACTGGTAGTGGCTGATCGGAAGCAGAATCCGTGATTGTGATGTAAAAGAATAGTATTGGTTTTAATTAATAATGTGTATAATCCCCCTGTGTACAAAGCTGCACAAAATTTAAAACGACAGATCTGATCAACAGAAAATGTTACTTTTAACGGGACTTCTCCAAGACTGCAGGTCGAAAGAAGAAGCTTGTAAAATCTGGTTTTGCTGAATAATTAAAGTCTCACATCATCTATAATATTCCCAAGGTCTCTTACCAATACCCTTTCAGTTTTTCAACTCTCTGGACATACTGAAAGAGAGCACTATGAAAATGCATTAAAGCAGAAAGTTCCATAGATTCAGATGGATATTTATGCAACTATAATAAAGGCTCTTCTAAAAAGTCTGGCAACACATTTGAGCATAATAGTTCTTCTGAAGAAGAAAAATATCGAGATTGAGCAGAATCTTTTTTCCGTGGAAAGCTGAAAACTGAAGAAGCCTCAAAGTTGATCCAGTAGTTGTTTACCCTTCCTTTTTACTTTTTCATGCAAATGATTTTTTACAAATCAATATATAATTAGTATTGTACCTTTCTGAAATGTATACTTTATGAGTAAATATACCTGTCATTCTACATATAATATACTTCTGCTGCACTGTTCTTTATTTGTCTTTACAGTGGTACACGATCACACAGAATATGTTACGAACACTTCAATACTTACCACACTTCATATTCACAAAAGCATTGTCCCGTACTATGACCTGACCACAAGCAAAGGAACTTCTGTTGGAGGCAATGGCACGAGAGAAGTAAACGTGTCTTACAACAACTTAGTACCTGGTGATGAAGGCTGGGTCAAATTAATATTCAACTGGACATTTCCCAATGTTTCCTCCAAGACCTTCCAGTACATGCGACGAGTTTATTGTAAGTATGAATTACATATCTCACCAAAATACTTACGTATTTTTCTCGTAAGCGCATTTGCTTTGCGGAGCTAAATTGAGAGAGAGAGAGTACTGTTTGTTAAAATGATTTTCTTCATTAGACTATGTAAGTGGGAATAGTTGCATAAAATGAACAGTGGATGTCAAAACAGCACCTAAAAGAGTAAAGACCACAGGTGTCTGAAGTAATGCTAAGCCCACCATTGATGGCTATGACTGGAGGGATGTTAGTACATGCCATATTCGTTTTCTACATTTTACAAAATTTACATCGTTTTCAGCACTTACTTTAATACGCTTAGAAATAGTGATTCACTTTGAATCTCTAGCTCCAGAACAATAAATGTAATATCTCTCATCACGATTTTATTTTTGCCCAAACTGTTTTATTTACAATTTCTATCACAGCTTAGAATTTCAATATAAATATGAAAAGTATAAATCTGCGAAATCTTTAAAAATATAGTGTTTGAAATGCTGCAGGTTCTTTTTAACATAGTGACGTAATAAGTAGCTTAATTATTTTAAACATAAATTTTTGAATGATACAGTTTTTATCAGTTGTCTGTATCGACCTGACACGAGATAAAGAGAAAATAAAACGACTTTTTCCAGCAAGTGATCATACTCTAGAAACATCCTTCATTGTAGACAGTGACAAACACACAACAGAAGCACAATAAATCAAACCATTCCCTTACGCTTGTCAGGAACCTACGGGACCTGCAGACGGGTCACATATAACATACACTGACCTCACAGCGTTCCTCACGTGTTCTTTCACAAAACAAAGTTCTAAGACCTGTACGTGGGTTCCGATATCTCTATAATTCAAAAATTCCAAATATTTTCCCAGACTCCGCGAATTTCAAATAAATTCTACATCAACATATCTCGCAACTAATTAATGTCTACATAAACCCTACTAATAATATAAATATCTCCCGTCAGTATATGACAACAAGCAAGCAGGAATATCCTTTCGACAACGTAGATGTCTCTCAACCTACCAATCAATCGTCGCTACCCAGCTCCTCTCTCTATTAGTTTAATTTTCATCCAATTTTCACCAACAGTTTCTCAGAAAGTAAATGACCAAATCACACTGTCAACGTAAGGTCAGAAGACACGCACCCACAGATGTACGCTTGCCTGTAATACTCATTGAAACTGTACGGAAATACACATCACTGCGAACCTCCAAAGCACACAACAATTACTCCCAATACAGAATCCACCAGCAGACACACAGCAACTAGTGAAATTTTCCAAACTCACAGCAATACTCCAATTATCTGTATCCACCAGCAGACACACAGCAACTGGTGAAACTCTCCAAACACACAGCAATACTCCAATTATCTGAATCCACCAGCAGACCTCCTTTTCTTTTTCTCCAAACTCACACACACCGGTACATTCCACCCAGACGATCCCTTTCTCCAAAAACTTCTCCCCTTTACGTCACGCCTTCTAAGCCATACACCAAACGTACATCCAAGGGCCAATATCCCTGCTGCACAAAACAACAAGGGGGGCTAACTCCATTTCTGACATTCGCTTTTTCGCTTTCAAAATAATACACACTACACACTCTCAACCAGTCAGGGCTATATCCACGATCTCTGACATTGCTAAAAATAAATTACAACACCACAACAGAAAACAAACGTTTAGAGCAGAAAGAACTGCCACAATTACCAGTAAGGCGCGTGGCGGAAGGGTCTGTTTCTATGTCAACAACAAGTACTGTAATATAGTAATCCCTCATGAAAGGATGTGTACTTGCTACCTTGAACTGTTCACGATTTCACTACACCCATTTTACCTCCCGTGAGAATTCCCCCAGATTGTTTTCGCCCTTGTGCACATTCATCCCAGGGAAGATGTTTCCAACGCGTTACAGTGCATTGCAGATGTAACACACAATCTCGACTCGATTTGTCCTGATGGTCCTAAATTTATTTTAGGAGATTGACCTATGACCTAACATCGGTTCTCCAGTGAGAATAGTTCCATATGAGCTGCCTCCGCCGCCTGCTACACATCGGATGGCACAATAGGATCCCCGATACAGAAGTCATGAGGTGGGCTTGCATTCCCAGCATCCACACACTTCTGCTGAAATCGCAGGCCAGATGGGCCGGACATATTGTCCGTATGCCTGACAGTCGTCTGCCAAAGCAGCTGTTCTGTGGAGAGATGTGCCAGGGAAAGCGCACAGTTGGAGGGCAGAAAAAGCGAAACAAGGACAGCCTCAAAGCCAGCCTCAGAGTACTTAGCATCATTGCTGCCAGCTGGGAGACCCTCGCCTTCGATCGTCCATCCTGGCGCAGCGCCTTCACCCAGGGAGCCTATGCAGCTGGAGCCAGACGTGTCACGGCAGCAGAAGAGAAACGTGCAGTACGAAAGGTTAAAATGTCCATTCCTGCCAACCCCACGTCTTCACCCACCTGCCCTACATGTGGGAGACTCTTCAGCCACCTCCACACCTATCACCACCACCATTACCTCCTCCTTTTTGCTTGAAGTCATGGTCATCATCGGCTCCCGATGGACGAACGAACAAACGGCTTCACTCTCCACCCTTGGTGCTTAGAAATTGTCTACCGTTGTCCCAGTTCCGAAGAATGCTTCAACTTAGCATCTCAACGACTTTAGACCAGCGGCCTTAACATCGTTGTTCATGAAAGTATTGGAGACAATCATCACAGCATTGATTCTAAAAGCCACTAACAGTTGTCTTGACCCCTTGCAATCAGCATACCAGTCCAAAAGAAGTGTCGATGATGCTAAACTGTTCCTCCTCGAAACTCTACTCAAACACCTGGAGAATCCACAAGCCCAAGCACGACTGTTGTTTGCTGCATCGGCCTTCCACACCATTCAACCACATATCCTAGCTAGAAGACTCCTTGACGAGTTTTCCAGTGATCATCAGCTAGTGTCATGGATCATTAACTTTTGGTTGACAGGCAGCAACGAGTACTTTGTCAATTGTACTTTTTCCGACTCAATCACAACGTGCACCGGCTCACGTCAAGGCTTTGTTTAACAGGCAGACACTTCTGAAAGTGTCTGCAATCCTTCGTGATGATACGCATGTACTGTCGATAGATATTGTTCAGTTCCCATCGGGCCGCCGATTTTGTATATAAGCATGCAGGACCAACAGACTGAGGCTGTCCTTTGTTCTTTCAGCAGTGCGTCCTTTGAATGATGCTGTGCGAATGAATGAAACACGAATGTGAAAGTCTGTTTGGTGCATACGAATATCTTGTGATGGTTTTTTTTATATTTGGTTATCGAGCGGCCCCCGCATTCCCCTCCGGGACAAATAAAGTATATCTTTTCTTATCTAAATATCATAATATGACCCAAAGCACACACACACACACACACACACACACACACACACACACACACACAGATATCCAACTTTATCAAAGTTTACATTTACATTTAAATAATTTTAAACTGCCTGTAGGTGCGAGTAGAATTTTCAGACGGTTTTCCCTGTCTTGACGCAACTGTTTAAAACACCAAAGGTCATGGTTTGAAGGAAGCAATTAACTGAAAAATGCAGTTAGTACGCTACTGTACTTGTCATCCCGATCGTTTGCTGAGCTGAGAGGTCCCTAGGAACAAATAGTGACCAGAATGAGAGACCATGGTCATTGAGCTTACTTGCTGCACATACAACCTGTTGTGGTTTTATTGCCGTCTCTCCTGAGTTCTTGGCAACGAGTGGTGTCCAATAATTTGCAGCAGTTCACAGACTTGATGAAATTACCTTTGATGGTGAAAGTGTCTTTTTGCGAAATGTTACTAACATCTGCTTTGTCATGAAGAAATTCAGCTGAAGCTTGTTGCAAGATGACACTAGTCTGTCAACTTCCTTATGATAAACGATCTCAAAAAAGCTTAATAAAATAGTACTGTCGTCAACAAATTTTGCGAGGTAAATAAAAGTCAATTTAAGAGACAGTACATTGTGGAAACTATTACGCCTAAAATATGCAAATACACACTTTATTGTAGGAGATATCTACACTTGCTTAAAAAAGAAAAAAGATGGCTGTTTGCGAATGAAAACAACACACATTCATAAAATTAGTTATCCGACACGTCATGGATTTGTTCTATTCTGCCTTGTTTATTTAACACATCTCTCTCAGTTCCAGCCCAGCCGGAAGCTTTTCAAAGTCATTGGAAGGCCCCGGGAAAAATAAAGCTGACGTGGGATCAAAAAGGACCGATTGCAGCATCAGTTTGCAAATTGTGTCCGCCTGGGAAACCGGAACATGGCTGTATCATTGTAAGAGGACCCAACAGTCCTGACAACGGCAAGAAGCAGCTGAGCTGTGATTTCACCCTGCAACAGGATGTGAAGTATAGTTACGTCGTAGAAGTATATAACAGCGATGGTGAAAAGGCCACAGGGACAGGATATATGGATTATTACTTCAGTTCAAGTAAAGTCACTTTTGTTTCCTCACATCATTTCCTTGTCTAGCTATAGTTCTAAATGTAGAACTCTGTCAAAACCTCCGCTAACATAAAAATAAAATATTGCATGATTTTGAATCAGCCTTTATGTTTTATGTTAATAATTACAAGGCTTACATTTTTTTCAATTTATTTTTCAATTCCTATAATTATACCACAAGAATAAAAAGAAATAATATTCCATCTTTTGAAAGAAATAGTTTTAGAGCTAAGCTAGTGATAATGTACACTGCGTATCTCGGCTCTAACAAACCGAAAACGAATAGCATACATCTGTTTACTTTTCATGTCAGCAAAAATGAAATATGCTGTTAGTTTGTTTGTTTGTTTGTTTGTCTGTGGGAGCTAATCAAACTATTTTGACACTATATACAATTTAGAAAAGCATGATAGATTTAAAACATTTTTTCAAAATCTGCAGTCCAGACTGATCGCCAAAAGAAGTCTCCTCAACCAATCTGTTTAATGCTACAAGCTACTCGACATCTTTGAAACTTTGGCACCATTATATTTCAAATATTTCTACAGGTTTCCCACAATATCTTACTGTTTTGCTTTTTTTTTCTTCTTTTTTAACTTCTAAGGCATGCGTTTTGTATTAAAAGTTGGTCGCTTTCAGCTGTTTGTTTCTTTATCTTTCTTTATCTTTTTACGTGATACCTTATTCATATGCCAATGTCATTTAGAATTTCCAAAATTGTATACCGTAACATTTGTTTTGATGTTGTACATGTCGTCTGCCTAAGCTTAGTGTTCTTCCCGCCTCCACCTCTTTTAAGTCAAACGTGTCTCTTACTTTCGTCTCCCTACTGTGTTCTGTCAGTTATTGTTCATTTCTAATTTATAATTTACGTGTTACGGTTGATTTGTCATCTACCCCTCTTCCGCTTTTAAACTAGATTTTAGTTGATTTTGATTTACTTCTAAGCAGACTAACTTCTGTAGGATGTCTGATTTCTGTTACTTCTGTAGAGGTCTTTTGTTAGAAATACAATAATAATGTTCATAGAATTACTTGGCTATATAATATTCAGCTGTGTTCCTTACACATTCTTCGTCCTTTTGAATCGCAATACTGTAGTTCAATTCATTTAATCGCTGATATTTGTTGGCTGACAGAACCTGTCCGTAATGCATCTGTCACTGGTGTTGGAACTCGGTCAGTCAACGTGTCTATGAAGGCATCGTGCACGGCCATGAGATCCGATGTGGGATACTTTGTCGTCAGCATCAGCCAAAGCCCACGATGTCTGGCCTTTCGAGCTAGTAATACACTCTGCAGTCAGGTGTGGTTGATGAACTTTGTCTATTTTCTTCCAATACTTTGGCCTGCGTAGTTTCATATCACCTGCTGAACAATCACTTTATTTGTTTGTATTAAATGACGTTTTGCAACAGCTACTGTTGTGGCACAAACCAGTAAGTGGCGAGAGAGACATTGGTGGTAGTGGGTGAGCTATGCTCATTTACCGACTAGATGCTCGAGGGTAGGTAGATGTATGTATGCGCCTGCATAAGCAAGGAATTACGCCAGGAGCCAGTTGCACATGTTTCTAAACCTTAAAACTGTTCGAAACAAGCAAAATCTCTTCTCTGCCACTTAGATGCATTGCACAAGAACATACAAAAAATTGTACTGACAGGATGGAAAGTCAGACTTAAACAGCTTTATCTTAGTTTTAGTTTAAAAAATTCTAAAATTGTGGTGTGCATCTAAAAAGATTTAAAGCTTAAAAGTGTTTAAAATTAGAAATGTGTTGTGCAACTTGCCCCAGATCACCAGAACACCAGAGTTTTATACTCATTCATTTAATCCTCCCTTGACTTGTTTACTATGACGACCATCTAAACTGTGAGGCGGCTCGCTCACCATTAATGGTCTGTCTTGAGCGGTGTTGAGCGGATATTTTTTATCGATAGAGCTAAGTCTGTTAAGGGAAAGATGTGCTAGAAATTGTAAAAAAAAGTTTAAGATCTTCTTTTCACATCGTTTAAACTTTGATTTTAATGTTTTCTTCGAATGAGGAATATAGAAACCTAGAACAGCGACAGCGAATCTGTGTATTTTTTGACAGAACAAAACGATAATAAAAAAAAAATTCGGCAATTAGATGTTACGCTTTAAATAACAGGAGGGGGGGGGAGTGTGGCGGGAGGATTCGTAATTTAATAGACGAGGCACAGAAATCGTGGAGAGTTCTGATTTAATAGCTGAGACAACGGCACATATACTCTAAGGGAAAACACCCACAAACAAATATTTTTCAGTCTTAAGTGTGATTAGATTGTAAGTTTTAAATGAAAGAGAGGGAAACAATCAGTAGTCTTAAATATATCCAGCGCTTAATGATGATTAGAGTAAGTGTGATCAATTGTAAAGATTGATAATTAGAAAAGTTTTTTGAACTCTTACAAGAGAAAATGGTTATGAATAAAACCATACAATAAATTTTCACAAGTATCTGTATAATATTTGTTTGTGACAGAGATGTGTAGGTGCATGTGTGAATGTTTGTTACGGCTGTTTTCAACGCTGTTATGTACAGTTTCCTCACTGGCATAAAGAATTCTTGACTTTAGCTTTATATCTTACAAAACAATTTTAAAAATTGTGCTTCAATACACGATTGTCTTCCATTTCCCGAGAGTTTAGTTAGCTTCATGACCGTTTTTTTCGGGGGGAAGCGAGAGGGCGACTGTGCTTATGTTCATGTCTGTATGTAAACATGCATGTGTAAAATGTTTTGTACGCACATGCTTGTATACTCGACTATGAGCGGTCGCTGAAAAAATTAAATTTGTGTCTGACAGATTAGTAACTTTACTAGGATAGAACAGGACTAACGAGTTGTCACGAAGCACAGCCTGTGATCATAAAACGTAGTTTGGACCCATCAAAAGTGTTCTGTTGAACTTTGCCTTTCCTTTACATGTTGTAGACATAAACAATTATATTAAAAGCATTGTTTTTTTCCAGGAAGATGTGCCACTGCTCGCCACATGTGAGAGACAGCCTGATATCTCTACAGACATGTGTGAAGGTGATGAGGACCGTGACTTTATCTTACCTGTCAGTAACCTCACACCTTCTACCAGCTACACGCTGCACTTAGTGCCTTGGTACTGTGGCTATAACTATGGCAACGAAAACAATTCCTTTGTTCTTGAGACAACAACAGAGCCACAAGGTAAACACTTTTATTGTAATATGATACCAGCAATAAGATCATCGAGGTATCACTAATACCGAATTTTTCTGGTCACTTACAAAAGACAATCTTTATCTATGTTTAGCATACATTTCTCAAAGATTTAGCTTTTTAATTTTCTTTGCTTTCTATTTCTTTTTAATGTCTACCTGCTCGTAGTCAAAAATATATACGAAATAAAATCGCTAACCGCGATGCTTAAAAGGTAAAACAATATTTAAGATGAGCATGTAAAATCAAGATCATTGTATATTTATCTTCACCTGTATGGCTACTATCAAGTATCTTCTGCATTATATTCTTTACGGATTTAATTGCACAATAGAAGTGTAGAATACTATACTATACACAAGACGGAAGTCAATTCCCATCAAAACTATTACCTAACTGGGGAAACACGAGCCAAAAAGCAAATAGTCTAGTGAATGCAGAACATCTTGATTGAGCATAAAATCTTGAAGGACAAGAATGGGGGAGACAAACAGTATTCGTAATAACTCTATTTTTTATAAATAAACCAAAACAAACATAAATAAGCTGTTCCAAAGTACGAAGAAGGCTTAGGTCCTTAACGTCACTTAATGAAAACACCAGACTCGAAAATTAGGTGCATTTAATATAGAATTGTTTATCAAACCATTCTATTCTAACTTCAGTGTAAAATGTATTATTATTATTATTATTATTATTATTATTATTATTATTATTATTATTACAACAATAAGATTTTGGTATTGTTCAGTTAAACTATGTATTAAACCTGATGAATTTTTATGGTTTATGTACCTGGGATGTTGAACTGGCTTTTTTCCTAAACAAACAATAATTTTTCGTCCTCATTTTGATGTAAAGCTCAGTATCCTGTTATGGGTCTGCAGAGCCATGGAATGTGACAATTATAAATGTGACCTCGAGTACCAACACAGTCACGATCATCTGGTCACTGCCTGACCTTGACCCTGGTCCTGTGAACTACACTCTTCACATCACCGATGCCATACAGACGCCACCCGGGGTGAAAGACACGAGCACAATATGCGGCACCCCACACAAGCCCTGGTCTCTGACGATACCCTGTCATGTACCGGGTAAGAGGATTCCAGATATGAGCATCTCTACCTTCATCTGTGTGGCTAATACTGAGTAGCTTCTGTATCATCTTCCTCAGTCTATTGATCTTTCGATTTTCTTTCTCTAGTGCTGAACATATGCGAGACTTGATCAGCCTGTCCAACAGTCAGAATATCACAATAAATTATATTTAAATCATAAAATAATATTACTTGAATTTTTCTTTAAATTTATATTTATAACTTTAAAAGAACTGTATCAGATGTTCTAGATTCTGCGAGATAAATGGCTTTTATAAACTGTGAATTTTGTAGTGTACTTTATCGGAATGAACACAGACTTGAATGGTTGTGAAAGAAGTGTCCTTGGGTGTATTTAATTGAGAATAAGAAATTAAGAAACTAAGCTCAAAAAATAATAGCTCAAGAAATAATAAGAAATAATGATAAAGAGATGGGTTTTGTTGACATTTCATTACACTAAAGGCTTTGGTAATTTCCCGAAGCTTTATGGATTGTAGTCTAAGCATCTAAATGTTTTCTAAATGTTTTCTAAATGTTTTCTGTTTTCGTCTGCCTACCATACGTGTGGTAACAGCAAACACAATCACTACGAAAGGAAACTGTACTGCATCCGTTCCTTATGCATTCTGGAACTACTCAGTGACCATAGTTGTAGAAACAGCAAAGGGCAGCTTAGCTCCTCAGTGGAGCAGTGTTGAAAGTTCTCCACAAGGTACATCAATCTTATTAATTGATTACATAAACAGTGCAGAACCTGTTGACATTGTCTAGATTTTCTTTGCATGTTTATATCAGATGTTTGGTAGAAAACGACATAAAAAGTTGTAAAGTATCTGTATCTCAATAACCAGTCCTTTTGTAGAACTTGTACAGATTTCTGCATTTTTTTAATAGGCGCATAAGGGAGTTTCGGAAAAAAATGTGGAATATTTATCTTTTATTTGTACTTGTGGCTTTTTAATGCAACAAAAATCACATCTTTGTATTAGCCCGGGTACATTTATGTGTGTTTTATGCGTGAATCGTATCCGTGAACCGTGTGCATGCGCGCGCGTGTGTGTGTGTGTTTTGCGTGTATACGTGTGGCAGGGGTGGGGAAGGAATGCATCTGATTGCATGTTTGTGTGTGCGTTTACTTGGTCATATGAAAGGCTAGAACGCATCTAAACTTCAGCTAAATTTCAGCTCCAGGCCCAGTTGCCGCTCTACACGTGTATATCAAGAACATGTCTGACCCCACTACTCGCTGTGGTCAAGTGACGTGGACCGACTACAGTGATGTCTGTGTGATGTGGAAAGAGACTTGTCTCCACCAACGAGGCAACTTTATTCATGGATACCTGTACAGACTGGCACCTGATCCGAGCGGCAGTGTTAGTACTTTTATCTTCTATTATAGGATGAATCTAGCAGACATCTGAATATACAACTTTTTTTCATAAGATTCTCTTAAACAAACAAGCTGTTTGAAATCATTAATAACTGTTGTGTAAGCTGAGAATGTGACGAGTTCCTAGCAGGTATTGTAAGGCTGGATGTGCACATTCTTTATAATAACGATCTCTACTCGAGGATACGCCAAACTTGACGGTGACATACTGTAGGAGATAATCATATTTTATGTGTACTTTACCTTTGATCTATTTAGTTGCCTTCTATTTTTATCGACATGAGTTTTCTTTGAAGGATGTGGGGGAAAATAGAGGCGTGGGGGATTAAAGAATTAGTAGGCAGAAGTGCAGATTCCTTTACTGACAATCTCAGGTATCATTTATTGAAAAAGGTTTAAGCGTTTAAAACATACTAGATTACATCATTTTAATTCTTTTTCTCATAATACTTCATTATCTATATAATTGAGAATTTATAAAGCGCAGTATCTCCGCCTTTCTCATTGCGCTGAACAAGATCACGAAATAGTCTGAGCTTAGTAACCACATCGATGCTATAAACGTCGCCTTTTCAGTTATCATACTCTCTCATATCTCTTTAAATACATGTAACTTATAATATGTCAGTCCCATTTTATCTTTCCGAATAGCAAAGGATGTTTGTCCTCTTTGTCTTAGACCCTCCAACAGGATCCCAGCCTGTTGCTCAAGTATGGAAAGGATGCAATGCACATGCGTAAAGACTGGAACGAGACTCCCTACTTCAAGCTGCTGAGCATTGTTACAGACACTCACTACACATTCTGTGTAAGTCCTAAGACTGATAGTGGATATCTGTGTGGATATCTGAGTGGATATCTGTGTGGATATCTGTGTGGATATCTATGTAAGGACAAGCGCTGTGTGAATCAGACTGTCAACTAAACAAACTGTTGAGAACATTAAGCACTAATGGTTTCTGTCTTGTCGGCAGGTACGTGCTGTTGGGCCTTCACCCAACACTGAGGGAGCAGAGAACTGTACCCAGTTTTACGTCCCATCCATTAAACCGTCTTTATCCAGTGGAGGACAATACAAGGTGGAAGCAAAAGACATTCCAAGGCAAACACATCCCCGCAGTATTACCTTCACCATGAAGTCAACGTGCTTTATGGTTAAGCCAACATACGGCCAGATCACGGATAATGGATTCATTATTTCTAAGGGTATACTGTATACATGCTTTATACAATCTATATGTTGTAAATTACATTCCATTCTGTATTTTATATTTTAAGTGCTTTTGCCGCTAGCTTCTGTCTCATAATACAAGAAACACACAGCACAAATACCCCCCCACACACACACACACATCCACACACACACACACACACACACACACACGCACACACACACACATCTACACACACAGTAACACGCTAACATACACGCACACTTTCAAACGGCAACAAAAAGGATCGAATTATGGAAATTAGGCCATGTACTGTCAAGAGTCACTTAAATTTAGATTTTATTACAGGAATAAAGGGTTTGGATTTGTTAGCAAAACTGGTAAACACTGACCTATAATAACAACTCTAGTTAGCTCTCACTACAAACGATCTAGAAAGTGCCAGCTCATATTAGTCATGTTTTACCTCTTTCACATTCTCCTAGTCTTTAGGCTCTCCGGTGGCTCAACGGTTAATGACTGTCACCAATGCAGTGAAGGTTGGATGTCCTGGGTTCAGGTCTCGTCTAGGGCACTATGTTTTCTCTCTGTATGTAACAACTGTTTACAGGGCTGGCTGTCTTGTCCTGATATAGCCTTAGTTGCTGGTTCGGCGTAAAACGATGCTCCACCCCACTCCTTGTCTTTCACTTACCTTGAAATCCGGAGCTTTTCTGGAGGCGCTTGGCTTTTTCAGACAATGTTTTTCCAATGACATAAATTTCTGTGGGATTTTTGGCACTGTCTTCTTAATGCTGCTATGTATTCTGATTAATAGGACATTTATTTCATGTTATTTACTGGTTAGCCCTAAACCGCGAGGGATAGACTTTTTAGCCAAGACAAAAAGCAGAACAATGCAAAATACTATGCACACAATGCTCAAACAGAATACAGAAACAGGAGACTTTGTTTTAACATACTTTTAACTCCAGTTAAGCTGCCATAAGTATATTCGTGGCACAATGAGGGTACGAATACTCAGTGCTCATAGCAATACATATTATAGCAGTGATATGACGAATTCTTGAAAAAACATAAGCGGATATTTTAGCATCCTTTCGATGCACACTTCACTAGTTTTGAGGCATATCAAGGAATCTTATTTGCTGTGAGGATAAATTATGACAACATTAAATTCACCAAATTAGCAAACAAGTCGTATATTTTGGAACCCCAATTATCTTTCAATATGTCAAAGCTCACAACTACATTGTCTGAACACATCATTACAAGCCTAAGTAAAGGGATCCTTGAGACACCACATTACAGGTGTTTTGATTAAGTAAGGGACCATTTAATTATATTCATGTCTCCAAAGGTAGGAAAGACCAAGATTATCTAATAATACAGTACCAAAATCAAACCAATGCATATTAAATGTTTAATATGAACAATGCTCACAAAAGTGAAAGATTGTGCGTGATTTGTTTAACTTTGCTTTTTTTATTGTATTTCCATAGGTCCATTAACAGATAAAGTCAACCTTGCAAATCTACCATCATGGACTGAGAGAGACAAGTATGGGTACTACAAAACCAAACCAGACTTCCTGAAGTGTGAGTAACTGCGACTATGTCCTCTCGAAACATCTACTACTAACATAAATTACTATCGGTGGCTATGATTAAGAGGAAGGAAAATTGTAGTCTTCAACAATCGAAAAGACTTTAGTAGCAAACAAAACAACAGCAGTACACATGAAGAAAACGTTTCAAAATATTTTCAATGAACATGAATGTTCGTGAACATTTTTGTCAGTGAAGTCAAGGAAGCATTACTTGTGTATCACATGGTATTAAGATTTCTAAAAAAAAAATATCTCACACACATAAGCATAATTTTTCAAAAGAGATACAAAAGTTGTCTAACTGTAAGAAAATACAGATTTGCAATCATGCTTGAATCCAGTTCATCTCGGCGTTCAGAGTTTCACATTTTCTCCTTTTCTTTCTTTTTTACCCACTCACTCATTTCCTTCTTGAACTGTAGCCAAAATACTACTTTATTTTCGATTTTACTGCAGAAACCACGCATCAAAAAATTAAATTTATTCGTTGTTGAAACTTGAAAACATATTTTTTTTCTTTGTTGCAATATACTGCTACGTCTCTGACACATGAATATTTTAACATTAACACAACTGGGGGCTGTTGTAATGTTGTCTGTTACTAGAATCAGCCAACATGTCGGTTACATAGAATCTGGAAGCGCGTTGACATGACGAATTTAAATTAATAAATGTTGTAGATGTTGATTATTCTTAATATTTAATTTATATGTTTAGTAGAGACTATTGTTCTTTTGATTAAATTGTGCATTAGTGTCGTTGCGTTTACACCCTTTAGAAGGAAAATAAACCAAAATCAATTTAGCCTATTAATCAATTAATAATCAATGAATCAGTCAGCCAGACAGTTAATGAAGCAAGTCTGTAGTCGGTCTTAATGCATTGAATCCAAACTAATGTGTTACCTGTTGTTCTGTTACAGATCAGAGTAACTGCAGCACGAGCAGAAGTGTTGTCGTGGGCAAGGATGTTTGTTTACGTGGAAACAGCCCTCTTGCAACATACTGTGATGGCCCTCTTGACCCTGGGACAAAATACTCGTGAGTCTTAGAATTATATGTTCGTCATGATACTAAACCTGCAACATATAATCATTATCATGAGTTCTCCATTACTTTTCCAAAACATGCTTTGCTAGCTAAAACTGTATCTATTTATTACCTGATGGTCCATATTTTTACAAAATCAAAATCAAAATCCCTTTATTTCTTTTTCTTTTTTTTTTTTTTGTTTTGTTTTGCTTACTGTGAGATATTTTACCTCTCACTTAGTTGTTTTGGTCACTTTAGCATGTCATCCAAGGAAATAGTTTTAGACGGGCACCAGTCGATGTATTGCTTTCGTTGTCATTGACTAGCACTCTCGACTTAAAAGAAATTATTTAGAGGACGAATGATTAAAAAAAGAGATCGCAAGTTGTTTTTGCTCAACTCTTACATACGATGAATTTTTTATGAGGATGTGACTGATGACTGGTAGGCTATAGGGCAAGACTGGTGACATCTACGTCTCGTCTTACACTGTTTTTACTTCCAGGATCAACGCCATGGTGTGTACAAAGGCTGGGTGCTCCGCGACTGCTGTGGTAGACGGCATCAGAACCCCAGGTCCGATTTTTAATTGCTGATATTCCTTAATGTTCTTTCGCCAGTGTATCTGCTCTGTTCATTTACTATCCATTAGCCCTCACCTTCTATCCTCTATCGAGACTGATTTCCCTGTTCCTAACATGCTTGTGGTGACTGCTCTGGCGTGGTTTTTTTTGGGGTGGGGGGGTGTTGCTTTTGTTTTGGGGAGTTTTTTTTAATCGTTCTTGGATCTGCATTGAGTTTCGTGTTTCCTGCTGCTCTGTGCTTTTGTACGCCATATATCTTTATTCTGAATTGTTCTATGCCTACACCAAGATTTTTCCCCCCTTCTACCACTACCCACAGCCCATAATGGCTGAGGCTTTTCCCATCTGTTTTTGATGAACAAGCGAGTTTTGCATTGTTCGCCTGCGTGAGCAGCTGCGCGTATGAAACGAGCGGGGAATAATAATAATAATAAATTTTCCCGCTTGGCAGTGAGTTCAAACAAAAGCGTAGCACTTAATACAAAAAAAGCAACGCGGCTGCAAACCGCAAACACAAAAGAGGATGTGTGGGAGGGAGAAATGAAGGTAAAAGGAGAAAACTAGGTCTTAAGGTCAGTCTTGTCCAAAGGTGGTCATTGTATGATATTATTGAGCTATTAATTAAGCGTAGGCTTCACCAATACTAGTTACTACTACCTCCAATAATTAAACCCAAAATCTGTGACGACTGTGACATCACACATGCATTATGGTGGTGAATGATCTTCACCTTCTATTGCCCTTAATCTTCGTTTCTTCAGTCTGTCATATTTTCACGTCCACTGGTGACATTTTCAAATACAAGGGGTGCGACAAGTTTGATCTTTTCACGCCCTTTTCCCTCATTTACTGACCACTCACGTGTACACATCTCGAAAATGTTCATCTCATGCAGTGTTCTGTATCCTAGTTATGTACACTTTTCTTAACGTTTGATGTCTATATTACGTTACTAAGCAAAGTGTAAATATCGCCAGTTAAATAAGAACTTGCAAACATACTGTTATATACTGGAAAGTAATAAACGATTTCAATTAATAATTAATGCAATGGTGCCAGAAAGGTCTGCCCCGGGGCACGTGACAGCTTTCGGCGGTCTTGGACTCTCATAATGACATTTAATTTTTTTTTGTGATCATTTATTGTCATGATTCTGCCATCACTTACTTTCCAGAAACTCTTTGTACACACCGAGCGACACTAGCTACTGTTATTTATAGCTCTCTTTTTTACAAAGAATGTTATCTTAGAATCTCTTTATGTAATATATGAGACGTGTAAATCCAGAAGTAAAAATCAGAATTCTAATTTATATCTCGTTTTGTTTGCTTGCTAAGTAGATAACAATCCAAGCCATGGCATATCCCATCACACTCTTGTGGTAATTTGTCTGGCTCCAGTCTTGTTGATTGCTATCGGCTTCCTGGTGTACGTCGTTATTCGAGCTAAGAGGTGAGTTTCCACAGGAACAGGAGAAAAGCTTCAGTAAGAGGGCATCTACACTACATACTCAACTGTTCTGTGCTCGAGCAAGAGTACATACAACTTTTTAAAAGCCAAATTGTAGTTTCTTCGGACCCCATATATCAGTATGTACGTGTCTAAAACACATAAATTTAATAAAAAGTTTTTACTAATTTTAAGAAATGGCCCCCTAAACTTCTGTACTATGTCGTATATCTTGAATATATTAATATCACATTCCAAATCTCTGATTTTTTTTTTTCTTTCAATCTTCAGGCGTCAGGGAAGCAAGACTTCTCCAACAGAGATGACATTGTGGCAGTTAGATCCGTCTGCATGGAACCGGTTTAAGTACGTCCCGTACTCGTATTTCTGTAGACCCCAGGCAGTAATGGTTAATACACGTAATGAAAAATGCCATGGATTTTTTGCATTCTGTGTTTGCTTTATTTTTTTCTTAAAAACCACTGTTGGTATATAATTACACTGAAGATATTGTTTCTCTATAACTGTTATGCCAATCGAATTCAGAAAGTCGCGTGTTTCATATCATTCTACAGTTTGTTTGGTTTCGATTAATCTGTTTGGTGGGAGCAAAGTGGTAAGCGGAAGACGTACAGTTGCTAGTAAATCAGGGGAGGGAACACGGTCAGTCAGAGTCAAACAATTTTTCGGGAGGCCTCGATTATTTCCCTTTGCATTAAGGCTAAAGCAAAGCTGCATACTTTTGCAAGCACACAGACTCTGAGCTCTCAAAATATTTTCATAGATACCTGTACCTTTGCTCACACTTTAGTCAGTACAAAAGAGTGTACCTTACATGTTTTCTTTTAAATTTCACCATCGCCACCCAGTTGTGTAACTTATTCTCTTTCAAGCTCACACGCAAGGCAGGACTCCAAGGAACGTGACATTCGAAATCAGACACGGTAAGCAAATTTGGCGATGTACCTGGTTGAAGTCATTTGCGGTTTATTGCCGTGCGTTTCCAGTTTCCTTAAAACAAGCATGTGTTTCCATTTATTTGTGACATAATTTGTTCCGCTTTTCCGGAAAAAAATGATAGATTACAAAGCAGAACACCAGAACACTCTATAATGAATTCATTGTGACAGTTTACAAATATATTCGCTTTATCTGTAATGAAATGATAAGACCCACCTTATCTATAAATGTATGCTTATCCCTAACATCACTTTTTTATGCTCCCTAACCCCCCACCACACACACACACACACACACTCACGCACGCACTCACACACACACACGCACGCACACACACAGGTACGCACGCACATATATAAAACCTCTGAACTGTGCTTTTCTGTAGCAATTGTTATAATAGATTGGTAATACTAAATTACAAAAGAGATATTAAAACAGGTTTGGCTCTCCCATTTACACGGAAAAGAGCAAAGCAATGTAATCATAACCTAGGATTACACTCACTCATAGATCCCTCAAATAAACGACACCTGTGTTCGACCCTTTTTTTCCACAGTGTAAATATTTTTATGTATGTATCTGTCTGTTTGGAGCAGCCCCATTCCTTTGTCTAAGCTGGAAGAAGTCATCAAGCGAAAAGAGCAAGGTGACAACGAGAGACTGCGTGAGGAGTTTAAGGTAACTCAGTGTCTTCTGTGTTTATTTATTTAAGTTAAAGATAACCTCCAGTTTCTTACCTTATGAGAGGAGTTCAAGATAACCCCCAGTGTTCTAAGCGAGATGTTGAAGGAAAGCCTCCCTGTTTTGTCTTATATGATGAGTTAAAGATATTCCTTTTATTTATGTTTAGTTAACGCTTGATTTTATTTGTTACTTGACTGAAATGCTTGCACTTGATCTTCACTTCACGAAGTACGGTGGAATCTCTAGAGAGTTTTGTTCATGTCTTACTCTGTCGTGAGCTTTTATTTCTATTTTTTAATTATTGTACATTTTTTTGTTTTTTTTTTTGTTTTTTTTTTGGGGGGGGTGTTTTTTTAACTCGCAGTCACACCGTTATAAACTACATCATAACCTCTATTGTGTTAAAACTTTATTTTTAATTTATTACATTAAAAACCAACTATGCTCTTCTACACGAAAGCCTTGCGACACAGGAAAACTGAGTTTTCTAATATATACTTTTTTCACGTTCTTTAAATACCTTTCTGATTTAAGGCTATAAACACCTTGTCAAGAACATTCCCAGTCGAGAACAGTACTATGGACTGCAACAGAGGGAAAAACCGTTTTGCCGATATATTTGCCTGTAAGTTGTATCAGGTATAGACTTATGCATGAAGGCGCGCACGACTTTATATTCGTGATCCTATAACAGTTTACATCTGCTTACGCTTAAGAGGAATCCCCGACACTTAATCCCCGACACTTAATCCCCAGACACTTAATCCTCAAAAATGCCCCCAAATCGGGACACAACAAGTGTCTGGGGATTTAGTGTCGGGGATTAAATGTCATGGGGATTTAATGTCTAGGGGATTTAGTGTCCAGTCCCCGCTTAAGAGACATTTATGTTTGATTTTTTTTTTAAATTCCTTCAGTTACATCTCTCACCCAGCCACTCCGTTTTTCTCTTTTCCTCGCTCGCTCAGTCACTAACACAACAGATTTGTAGTCTTTACCAGTTCCACACTGGTTTGAGGAAAGGTTTGATTATTTCCTAAAATATTGTAATAATCCGAGTAATTTACATTCTGCATTGCTATTGTCAAGACGTAATGAAGCCATTAGAAGTAGAAGTAGGATTGTGTGTATATTTTAATATCATTTAATCCTAAAGATATAGAATCTTATGAAGAACGCTGCTTGCTAGCTTATGGACATCTATTTGCACTGGTTTTGTATTTTTAATTGTAAAGTTGTTTTGAATTGTTCATTCACTACTTCAGAAGGGAGCAAAAACCTAATGATCACAAATTTCTAGTCGTATTATGTGTCCGCGTCCGTGTGTGTGTGTGTGTGAGTGAGTGACAGAGAGAGAAGGCTCAGGTACGGACATTTCCAAAGTGAAAAAGGTGTTTACATCGTAATGAATCGTAAGAAATACATAGATGGGTAGTATACACATATGGAACGCAGACTTCTACACATTAAGCTAAGATGGTTGGCTAAAAGAAATGTTTGTATAACTTTTATTTCATCGCAGATGACCACAGCAGAGTTCGGCTGACCATTCAAGATGAGGAGGAAGGAAGTGACTACATTAATGCTAATTTCATCTTTGTGAGAACCCTCAACTTTTCCACATTTTATATCAACGAAATTTTGTTTTTGCTTTTAAATTGTTTTGTTCATATAGAAGTGATATGCATTTCAATTATAAAGATTACTGCAATACCCCTTTACATTACCTGACATTTCAAAGATAAAAAATTTGGCAGAAACACATTGAAATAGGATTACAAGTGGAATCTAGACTGTGGCTAGTAATAATCGTTATCACTTTGTTAAAGGGTTATAACCGCGAAGATGAGTATATTGCATCACAAGGTCCCTTGCCGAGAACCAACGACGACATGTGGCGGATGGTGTGGGAATATCGAGTGCCTATGATCATCATGCTCACACAGACACAAGAGAAAGGCAGGGTTCGTGTTTTAGCCAACACACACACACACACACACACACACACACACACACACACACACACACACACACACACACACACACACGATTTAACTTTTGTTATCGTAACACTATGTTTAGATTATGTGTTTGATGATGATAGGAGATTTGGGAGGAGGTCTTTCTCTCTGGGTGTGGAGCTGTTTACGAGGAAGATTAGCTCACTGTCATACAGGCTTAGTAGTTGTTGAATAAGTGTGAAGCTGAACAGCAAGTTTGTAAACCTGACTTTGGTGAGACAGGTTATGTGCGAAGAATACTGGCCGTCTGCACCTGGAGAAGTGAGACTGTACGGGCAACTCAGTGTCACAGCGGCAGCATCTTCTGCCTTTGAGGACTACGTTATCACCCGTTTACTCGTCAAACACAATCAGGTATATATCATTACCTATACTGTATATCATTACTGTATTATTGTGGTAGTGCATTGTTGTACGGGATTGATTCAGGGTGAATGTCGTAGAAAGAGAGAAAATAAGACAGGGAATAATGTGGAAAATGCTAACTGTCGCACCTTGCTTTTTTCCAGCTTAACAAAAGCCTCGATCCGGATATTTAAAAAGAATATTGGGGTCTTTTCTATTTCTTTTCCGTGAAGTTAGCACATCGGTCAACATTTGAATCTTTTGAGGTTTTGTAAAGCTGATCACACCAAAACAGTGATATACCACATTCTGCTCTTTCTGCTTCGAAACAGATTTCATTGCCACTGCTAAATATCAGTTAAAAAGTTCCAAAAAGATAGGAACGAGATAATTTTTACAACTTATTTTATTTTCTTGTTTGTGTTTTCCTAGGTTTATGTTTTGGTGTTTTCCTATTATTCTATATTTGGAGAGACGTCTTTTTTCTCCGTTATTGATATTTTACACTACACAGTATGTTGATGAACATTTCAGGTGCTTATTTATTAAAGTACATGTATTCGACTGTAGTCTTATCTTACTCAAACAAGTACCTGCATTTGATTAAAGCCTCATTTTACTCATATCAACTGTGTGCTTCAGGACGAAGCCGAGGTGTTGCAAGTGTTCCACCTGCAGTACCTGGTGTGGCCCGACATGACAGCTGACGTCTCCATCGACTCTTTAGTCACCTTCCTCCGCGTGGTCAGACATCTACTTCACGATTCTCCCCGCCCGCTGGTGGTCCACTGCAGGTAAGAAACATTAGGATGATTGGGGGAAGGGAGGAGAGCTGGGGAAGAAAGATGAGGAGAGTAGCAGTGATGACGTTCTTTCTGATGGTCGTGGTGACATTACGTGGGGATGACATTACGGGAGGATGACGGTTGAAGCTGGCTTTTCTCTTGACAGTGCTGGTGTCGGTCGGACGGGGACCTTCATTTGCCTCGACTACGTCATGCAGTTTATCCGGAACAGACCGATGTCTGACAAGCTGGACATCTTTAAATTGATTCTAGACATGAGAGAATATCGCTGTCGTATGGTTCAGACAGTTGTAAGTTTTGCTGTGTGGTTTGCTTTATTTCTGTTAAAGTTGCTTTGCCTCTCTCTTTTTTGTTGTTGTTGTTGTTTTTTTTATGGGTTTTTTTTATTTTGTTTTTTGGGGGGGCTTCCATTTTGTTTTTTTTCTGTTTTTAAAAAATTTTTTAAACAACTTTTCCCTCCTTCTCCACGTTTGAATGTTTGTGCGTGCGCGCGAGTATGTTTGCACGTGTCTTATGGACATTTATTCATTATCATCATCACTAGAAGATTTTTTAACAAGGATCGATTGTGTATTGGGGGAGGGGGGATGGTATAAAAACCCACGAAAGGGAGTAAAATGCGATGCACAACTGTTGTCGTGCGTGCATGATGACAGAGGTTGCTTCCCTTACGGCGGTAAAGCGCGATCATTTATCAGATATATTTAGCACTGTAACATACCGTACACAAAAATAAAAAATGAAAATGTCTATACGATCATTAATATGTTACAACATTCTAAGCGCTGTTTCAACCTAAATGGGTCTGGGTTTTTTCCTTGACGCTAAATAAATAGTAGGTCATTCATGAGAAAGATTTATTTGACTTATTATCAGGTGCATGCCTGAGCTGACATAAGTATATTTCTCGTTTCTTGTAATAGAATCAGTACATCTTCATCCACAATGTCGCCCGCCATCTGATAGCAGCTAGAAAACACGGCCAAAAGGCTTCAAAGAGTCACGTGACTGCCGACGTCGCCAGTTTGTTGAGCGAGGCAGAGATGATGCTTCTTCCACGGGCAAGCGATGAGTCTACGAGTACATCCGAGGGAACAGAACTCATCGAAGCCGATATGAAAGAAGAAGATGTCCCTGAGGTCGACAAGTTTCTGCGTGGGCCCAAGTGATGTGTATACTCACAAAAAGACAAACAGGATGATTCGTCACCATTATGATAAACTGATGTCGACAGAGTGTAGCCATTGTCAAAAGTCAACGTCGCAACGATCTGTGTTTACACATGAGAAATTTGTGACTAGATCGGCAAAAATAATAACTGTGGGGTATCGTTTTACGATTTGTACTAAAAAAAGATCTTGTAAAGTTTTAATAATAATAAATGCTAAAATTTATAAAGTACATACTTGCTCACCTAAGGAGCATGCTCTTATTAAAAGAAGGACGAGCAGGGAAGTAGCAATAAGCGGAAAAGAGGGATAGAGTGTGAAAGAGGATTAGCAGTGTGGAAACTGGTGTTAGAAGTAGTGCTTAAAGAAGAGGTGCGTTTTCAGTGCACATTTAAAAGATTCAATAGTAGGTATAGGTGGCAGATATGAAAAGGGAGAGAGTTTCATTGTTTCGCTGCACAGTAACTAAAAATCCATATGTTGTTGTCCTGGTAACAGGAATAGGAGACTGTCGTTAGACAAAGAGCAGAGTTGCTTACTGGGACATAAGGCAAGAGAAGTACAGAGAAATAATCAGAGCAGGAGCCAGCAAAGAAATTGGAACACAGCACTGACAGTTTGTACTGGATGCGAAAACTGATAGGTAGCCAGTGTAGAAAACGAAGGAGAGGAGTAGCATGGTCCCATTTTTTAGCTCTAAGCTGAAGATGTCTTCTAGTAAATTATCAAAGTTTAAATGTTTTTCATATGTAATATCTTTTGTTTTCAACACTTTTTTGAGAATTCCTATTTTGTAATTAAGATTACTCTTGAATAAAGGAAAATATCCTGCTTCATGAGATATATGTCTGTGTGACGCATCTACAACATCTGGTCACACACATTGCTTGTCACAAGAAGCATCATGATAATCTAGCCTTTTTATTACCAAATCCTTAATTAAAGTGACAATGCCTGTAATGTGCAATGCATGTGCAGTAATACAACGTTAGTTTGTTACACAGCTTAGCTTTTCACTTACCAAATCTTGTTAATTTTAATGTGTTAATACGTCCTTTGTGGTGTGCGTAAAGGCTAACGTGAGTGAAATATTATTTTTAAATGATGGAGTTTGATTGCTTTTAAGATACTGCTTCTGAAAGGCAAAAAATAAGTTGTTCTGTTCGAGCTTTTCAAAGTCGCAGCTATCTCCTGATTTTGAGAAAGAGGCCAGGTTCTCGTTACCAATAACATCACAACAGTAGGTTTGCTTAACTTGGCCAAGCCTCGGTGGCATGGTTCGAAGATCCCGCACTGGTTTCGTTGGCGTGATGCGTAGAACTTAGATCACTATATGTGTTCTTTTCTTAAACAAACATTTAAAAAATCCACACCAAAAAAAGACGCAATAACATTCATTTTTGACTCTAGTTAGGGTTTAGCATATGTCTCTCCGAAATATATTTTCATCACGTTTCGTGATTAACAGTAACTAAGTTCATAAATCAAACTCTTGTGTGAGACGGCATTATAACCACGTGAATCAGAACGCACAATAGTAAATGTTAATTCGTTAACTGTAATTTAAATTGTAATTACAAAATTAATTGTAAATGTAACTGTAAATACACGTCTCTGATATATATATATATATCATTGTCTACCTGATAAAAAAGCAAGAAGTAATCGTAATACGTCAGAGATAATTATAACTTTATTATAACTTTATTCCTTAGTATTCTAGAAGTTCGAAATTCTAAATTGTATGATTATCAGCGGGGCCTAAAATCTTATTTTTCTGGTTTTAATTAAAATAAATGACATAATGTTAATTATATAAGTTACACGCCCATTCGACTTCGCTCCGGTCTTTATGTTTTATTTTCTCTAAGGAGTTTATCTCAATCTTTGGTGCTTTATTTGTGCATTTTGCATACCTTGGTAAGAGAAACCCCTCCCTTTTTACAATGTTTTCATTGTTTCTATTTTTCTTGCATTATTTTCCTGCAATGTTTAAAGATTTTGTTAAGTTTCAAGCACAAAATAAAATTAGCTTATGCACTTTATTTTTATATGTATATTGTACTCACTGTTTTCAGATTGTAAACCAGTTGTACTGTTTAACTTATTCCATGTTTCCTTATCTTCATCCATGAATATAGCTCATGTTTGCCAAGGGTTTCATTCATTTGCTGACGCGTATGTTTCTTGTTTGGTTGACTGTCACTTTGTAGTCTTTCGTGTACAGCGCACTGAGCACGCATTTACGCGAAAAAACGTGGCGTACGATGATGATGATGATGATGATGATGACGACGACGATGACGTCGACGACGACGACGATGATGATGATGATGATGATGATGATGATGATGATGATGATGATGATGATGATGAACCTATTCCTGAGATATAAGCTCCTACTACCCATGTTTTTACCGATCAGTTTAACTCGTCAATCAAATGCCTTGGTGTAGATATTCGAATCTGTTTTCCTATCTGTTTTTACATTCAAATCTTTTCACAGAAACAGAGTGTCTCTTGTATATTTTACTTAATGCATTTGAAGCATAGCGATGTATACTACATTAAGAAGACGCTGAAATAGCCTGTGCGGCAGAATGCGAAAAAAATCTTTAGAGCAATCTTGATATACATTGACGCGAAGAACGATTCTCTTTTCTTTAAACGTCTTTTGGGGGTTTTCTTGCTCTCTCTCTCTCTCTCTTTTATTCTAACGCATTAAATGCATTATTCAATGCATGGTGTGAGATTGCTGAATATGTTTTCTATATTTTATGCACATTGTAAAAATAAAAGATTTTAAATAAAGTTATTTTATTTAATCATTGGCTGTTGTTAATTAGCTTGTTCTTCATCGCTTTTGTTTCTTCAAAATGACCTCTTCTAAGGGTTCCCAAATAAATAGGTAGCAAATACACACACACACACACACACACACACACACACACACAAACACTCACTCACTCACAGAGAGAGAGGGAGAAAACTTGTGGAACTTTGAACTTTTGTTGATTAGGCCTAAACCCATTTAAGGCGGATGTGAACATCTATTAAAGTAACTATACCCATATATATATATACCTCAACACACACACACACACACACACACACACACACACACACACACACATTTCACTTGATCCCTGATCGAAGTATCTTGTATCTAAAGCAAAGAGTCTTTGAATACTCCTGACAACAAAAGTAAGATTAACTTTAGTCATTTATTCTGTCATTTTTCCCCTCGCCGCGACAGTCTGATAATGGCACCGTGTCTTCATTAACCTTTACAGACTGCTTCAAACGTTTCTCCACTTGCAGGAAGAAAAGAGCAGTTGATGGCATCGCCAGTCAATAACTTTCCCAGAAGCAGAAATGAAGTGTAGTGGTGTGATGTGATGTGGTGAACTGGCGCTTAACACGATAACAACATGAAAGTGCATTTCATGAGCCACAGAGCGAGCCACTCTTTCCACAAAGCACCAAAAATTACCCAAAGGCTGTCCAGATACATATATTATTGCTGATGCTTAAACAAAATAGCAGCATACCTCACATGTACTACACATGTACTCCACAAAGCCCTCTGGTCCACGGCCGTCTTCAAAGCTCACAGTAAAAATACTTCGACAAGTAAAATCCTTGGCTGTGGTACGTACATGAGGTACAACAATTTATGAAAATAATTATACATAGAGAATACTAAATTTACGCAAAAGTCTTTTAACGGACTAACTTAAAGATGAAAAATTTTATTTGAATCACACCAGGTTATTGCATAATAATTCCATGGGTTGATCGTCCATAAGTCAATTATTCAATGAAATTTATGATGGAGGTCAGAATTAAACCTCAGCGTCCTCCATAAAAGGCATACTTGTGAGTACATAAGTGATTGCTTTTTATGTGTGTTTGACATTCAGGTTGGGGTAGAGGAGAGTGAAAGCTGCACACAGCGACTAGACTGAAGGCGGGAACCACACAGTCGCCTTATCAGTGACGATGGAGAGAGTGAACGAGCACACGAGTAGGCTCTAGCTCAGATATGTCCTCAATCTCCCACCTCGACCGTCAAAACACAGGAATCATCTCAGGTGACCAACAACCATACAGTGACAGGGATAAATTAAGACTGACAGGAACTATAGGCTTATTAAACTCGGTCTATGTACAATGGTTTTACTGTCTGCATCCATGTGTGTGTGTGCGCGCGCGCATTTGACTAACTGGGAGGAAGGCTGGACTGGTATAAGTAGCAGTGGCCGCTTTCCTGTTTTTTCATAATTTTAAACACGAATGTGAAATCGGTACAGCTAGCTGCAAGCAGCAATGACTTGAACATGACTGCCAGTCCATTACAGGTTAAACGAAAGACAACAATGAGGCTCAAAGATTCAGCATCAGCCGTTTATAACCCGAGAAAACAGCATGTGGATAACAGAAGAGCCTTTTAATCTCCTCCATCTCCATCCTCTGCATGCCTTTTCTTTTGCTCTGTGATGTGTTGTGGAGAGGACTCCTTTTCTGTGTGGTATTCTATAAAGAAGACTCTTAAATTCTTTATTCCCTTCTTTCCTTGTTTCTTCACTTTGCTCCCACGCGTATTCTTGTTCATTTCACACACGTACGCTGGTATTTGTAGTTCCTGCTCCTGTAAGTAACAAGATTTAAGCTGCTTCGTGTGCCCTGAATTACACGTGTTTTCCAGATGCTGCTGCTTACCCTTGGAACCAGTCAGACAAAGAGAGTGGGAGTTAATGAAGGGTGAGGGGGCCTGGATGTTAGATGGGAGACTGGCAGTAGTGTGCAAAATGCAATGCTTATACAAAAGCAACCTAACTGTACTGGCTACAAAGACGAACTGGTGGTGAAGCCTGCGATGACATTTTCCTTTCTTAGCTGTCGACAATGAAGGCAATTAATTCAAATATGAACGTAATTAATTTCCTGTTTTCCTTACGACTGGGGTATGTCACGGGGACAATAAATAAGCCTACAAGTTTAAGACTGCACCAAAACCACAATTCAGATATTGTACATAAAAATATTAAACTTGCTTATAGACCATGCTCAGGAAACAATTTTAGTGTACATTCTCGTATCGTGGCATTCAACACCATGACCTTTGTGACGTCATCTGGTGGCAATAACCAACGGCTACTGCTCCTTTGTGACATCAGTTGGTGGCAGTAGCTTCAGTCGTGGGCCTGCTTTCATTTCTCGGGATGTTGTCTTGTACAATACTTGTTGTATGGGGAGCTTGTGGCAGTTTTGTGATCCTATTAATGTAAAACCTAAAATAACTGCAGGCATGCGTGACATTAAAACAGTGCCAAGGGTGGAGGGGCTGCAGTCAGCTGAACACAAATAATGTTTAAAGAAAGAGCAGCTTTTTCCTGAGATAGACAACAGAGATGGCTAGCCGTTTTATCCAGTCTTATGAACTTTTGCTGTGTTTTTTAATTGATCTCCATGACAACTAAAATCTAACAGTATACACAACTGCCATGCGTGGTACGCTAGATACGTTAGCTGTTTCTTTTACAAAATTAAACTAATTTCTCGTTACCTGGCACTACTAACAATACCAACCACTCTGGTTCCTTCGCAGCTTCTTCAAATGGTGTTTCTGCAACACGTAGAGGATGATGCGAATAGATACGTTCTTGTAGAATACGACAAAGACCCTCACTGAAGCTCCTTTCAGCTGTTTCTGGTTTTCTAGCTCGTGCAAGAGGCAAGTCAAAGAGCCTGCAGTCCGTGGGAACCTCTCACTTGCTGTCAGTCAGCGACCCCTAGACACGCAGTGCTTAGCACAGTCAAGAGCCCTGATAATAGCTCTGACACAAGTCAAGGCTGTTTGCCTTTTGTTTATGCCAACATACATACTGTTACTTACGGTTCCCAAATTTTGCAAGTCTCGCTTTGTTGAACTTCAGAAGAACCACATGGAGCTGTAAACGAGAAACATAAGAAGAATGAGATAGAAAAAAGGCGAAGAGAAGGTTTGATACTGTGCATGGAATTGTAAGTGGCTGCTGATGTAACATAAACTCAAGTTTGTGTGATTTTTTTCCCCAAGTAACAATAGCTTCCGAAAGTTATCGGAAGGAGCTCTTAGTAAACTTTAAAAGGCTGCGAATATTTCCTACTCAGTAACAGGAGCTCAATTTGCTAGCTCCGAATGGTTTGCTATTGCGTGTTATTTTTCTTCCGCAAGATGTTGCTCGGACCATTGCTGCGTCATTGTCGAACAAATAATGTAAGAGGTTGTATCCGATCGTGCAGAACATTTTAAGGCCGAAAATTCTTCTCTAGTACTATTTACCATTCTCCAGCGCAGTGCATCTCGAGCGAACGAGCAGCCGTTGAACCCGCGTTCAGTCCTCGCGTCAGCTCAAAACACACGGCGCTGCCAAGTCGGGTAGTCGGTGACTGACGCACTGCCACAAACCAGCGGAGACGCAGCGTTTCCAGTTTTCTGAACTCGGGGAAAAATCCCACAGTTTTGCTGAAAATATTGAACGGCAGATTAGATGACAAAGCGTGCGCATGTTTTTTTGGATTTTTATCTAAACTTCTGACGAAACGACTTATCGCAACCTGTTGGCGAAATCAATAGGCATCCGTTACAAGGTCAAGGTCTTTGTTGCGAAGATTGGCGTCTGCTTACCACGAGCAGACGACACGGTAGCTGCAAACTGGAAGGAAGCAATAGATACGAGTTTTCTCGCAGACCTACTTTTGTCTCAGAGACTTCAATAAGACCAGCGATTGTCTAAAACAGAGGAGGAGCAGAGATTTTAGCTACAGAGCCCTCGGTTCCTCCGAGCTGGTGATGACTGTTTAACAGCGATTGTGAAAAAAAAAACAAAGCTGTTGGTGTGGGGTTTTGGAAGGTCTGAGGCAAGACATTTTAGTAAAGTACTTTTGAACTGATTCCCAATGGTGAAACAGACGCCAGAGGAGATTCGGCACCTGGTGCTGGAGGAAGACCAAAAGAAAGATGTTGCGTTCACCCCCGCCGCCTTGATCGCAGTGGTCAGTGGTGTGTCGGCTGCTGCAGGTAAGACAAGAGACAGGTAGTCGGTCCCTTTAGTCTGTCTTCATCTACAATCAATATTTCCCCTTTCCCTTTTCGTCTAAGTTGTCAAAAGATTTGTAAATTCTTCCTTTACGTTTATTTTGTTGTTCTCACTCTTTAATGTCGTCTGCTTCAAGTCTATACAACATTTTATTCAAATGAGGAAAATACTTCAAAAGAACTCCGTACTAACTAGTGTTTTTAGTTGAAGGTTGAAGATGATAGAATGTTTTGTCACTCGTTAATTTTTGTTTACGTAGTCCTCGGCTGGGTTGATTTGTTTTAGTCATGGATCTTTAGATTTATTTGCGAAAATATTTTTGGGTTTTAACTTGTGTGCAGGGATGTTCTTGTTCCTTTTAGTTTTTATTTTCTCTTGAACTTTTTGGGGAGAGAGGAGTTGTCTCTTTACCGAAAACAGTTTCATTCATTCATTCACACAGAAACTACTATTCGCAGGCCGTGTCTGTTTGTAACTTCTAACACCTACATGAATATCGTTTAAAGGAAGGGTGTGAGGGGTGGAATGATAAGGCTGTGCAGATAAGGCTGGGAGCGAGTAAATTTATCGTGCTAGGATGAGGAGCTTGATCGGCCTGTTTCTCTGTGTGTAAAGCATCCGAGGTATTCTCCCAGGCGTTTTCTCTGACTCTCACAGAACCCATCGCTCTTACTATCTGGTCAGGGAAGACTGTTCAATTCTAGCTCCCCGCTGCCCTGGCAGCTTGCATTGAGCAATTTGAGATTTCTCGCAATAAGGCCTCAGTTTGAAGAACGAGCACTGCAATGGCGGTCTACTGCATTCTTTTTCCTTGTTCTCCGCCATTCTCTCTCTCTCTCTCTCTCTCGCTCTCTCTGTGTGTTACTTCCTCTTATTTTCTCTGTCTTCTCCATCTTGGTTTCCTTAGCTTTCTCTGAATTATTGAAAGAAGTGGGGTGTGTACTTTGTTGAATTGTGTGTAACTAAATCTAAAGGTAGGATAACCGATCTTCTAACAATTATTTTTCTTACTGTCTCTGGTTGACATATGGTTGCATAGACCATCATCATTCTCATTGTGATTATTTATCATTGTTACTATCAGCAATGTTGTTCTATCTTTTCCTAACGTCTACTCTTGTAGACCGTATTGTTTGAACTAGAGATACAAATGGTTTGATTAAGCTCTATAGTAAGTGTTCTTTTGTCACAAATGTAGACATATACAAGAGAGGGATTATCAGCCTATCTTTTAAGTCTGCGCTTGTTTCCAGTTACAACACGCACACCGCTTCCTGTCCATAGCTGACTCGAGCTAACTGCCCATTTTTACGATTATTCCCCTTGGAAAGATGGCCAGTAGCTGAACATATCCTTCTGACTTTTCTTCAGCTTTTGAGATAACGAAGAAAGTGACGAAGCCCATGAGCGTTGCCGATAGACTGTAGCGGTTTAGGGAGAGGACGAGCCAGTTCACTTGTGAGAGGCACATTATTGTCCTGCTCAACATTGTCATCACTAGCAGCCAGAAATAGTTCTCGTCTTGCAGGCTGAAGGTCGCTTGCGGTACGGTGCCAATACAATGTCTGGCCTTATAACCCATTATGGACTTTCGTCAGTCTCACCTGTCAGATAAGACAAGAAGTCGTCGAAAATCGATGAATGCTTTTTTCTACCTGTCCTGAAATAATGCATGTAGTATTCTCTTATTTCTTGTCAGGCGTTAGAGAGAGCGAAGGAGAGACGGCCTGGCTGAGCGCGCGAGTGAGTCGAAGGAGTAGTCCTCAACACCTTTACTGCCACTACTTGAATCTCTTCCTTTCTGTAAGATGATGTATGGTCGGCTGGCGGGATAAGGCTACATAAAAATAAAATTGTGCACAGAATAGAAAGAAAACAATATAGGACGGACAAGGTAGGGCAAAAGAAGAAAAGTTGAACAATGAAAACTAAGAAAATATACCAAAGCATCAACATAATGTTTCTTCATGGTCAGGATGGCATCACGTGTCCAAGTAAAGAGCGTGCAGCGGGGGAATAATTCTGATGGTCAGATTACACACACGCACCACACACACACACACACACACACACACACACACATATATATATATATACACACTCAATGTTAACGACAATACTTGATAAGCCACATGGCCAAGAAGACATCATAGAGAAGGGAAATTATACGTATGCTGATACCCATCCACTTATCTAACCCCCAGGAGAAAGCACCCTTTCCGAACAAATTAAAATAACAAAAACTATTTGACTTGCGCTAACAGGTAATTAAACACCTAAGGTTATTTACTCAGTAAAGGAGATACATTTTCCCGCTCTGGTGCATTGAGGTCGTTTAAGGAATCAATCTTTTTTTGTCTCGGTTCCATTCCAGATCGTGACAGTCAAGTCGTGGTTTCCTATGGGTTTTCGCAGTTTTCAGACTCACTAACCTGTTAAGCCACCATCCTGGCGTCGTAGTTCACAGTTAGTGCAAGTGAACCATATGCCGGACCTGAACAGGACATGTGTCAGTGTTTTCTTCCTCGTCTCAGTTGCTTGTCTGTCTGTCTGTTTTAATGAAGTAAGGAAGATCGGCCCAGACTATCAGTTTTCTCGAATAATTAATTAATCTAGTCGTAAAATATTTGTGCAGATATTCAAAGTTTGTTTTCTTTGACATTCTGTGGCCATTATCCCCTAATAATTTGTAAATATTAGAAATAGTTTTTTGAGTTATACTGAAAAGTTTATTGTTTGATCGTAAATAATAAAACGATGAATCCTCGCTTGGAAGAAATTTAAATATCTGAGACTTTAAATAAATATGCTTACAGCCCTTGCTAGGATATAAAATCCTGATAAAAACCAATCAGTGTATTTTAACAACCGTACCATTATAATCCCTACATCGTCAATGGCTCTTTGCCCGAACCTTCCACGAGTACTAACAGCGGAGCCAACAGCCTCCAGTGTTTCTATCATCTTATGCTGTCCAGATGCTCATGTTCACCAGAGCTCTGATGAATGTCATCGTCTTCTGCAAGCCCTTTTCTGCTTTAGGACTTTTGCCAGATCACCCCAATATGTTTGCGGGACTTTACTACAGGGCCTGCTTTGCTATGGCTATTTAAGACTATATATAGCCAGACACAAAATATCTTGCCTATTGTTCTAGCTCTGGTAATTTGTTAAGTGTTCTACGACTCACAAATATGTTGACCAGACACACTGGCAAGCCAAACACTTTACCTATGCATTAACTCAGTGAGACGCATAAATAAATAATAAAGAACCAAGACATACAGGACTTTTTTCGTGGTATTATCTTCGCTGTTATCTTTCTTTACACACCGCACGAGTTCTTTGTAAGTATATAAGAGCGTGTTCGTCAGTGGTCACAGGTCTTAACCGTTTTATGCAGTTATAGAATATAGTATGCTGAACACAGTACTTCTACCTCTTTATCCAGGTTGTTTTCAAGCCCTTCGTGTATACTGTAGGTGACTATTGGCAATGGACCAGAGAAAACAGAGAAAATAAAGAAGTGTGGTGTTATTATAGGCATTTGTTATAATTAAAATAGCATAATAAAAGCGCAGTTGTAAAAAAATTGCTTCTAATTAATTTTTCGGCATGTAAAACTTTGATATTATTATTTAAAAACACGATAAAGCAATTTTTCGTCTTCTTAAAGGGTTAATGCGATCTTTTTCGTTTGACTGCAAACATTTCAGTGATTTGCTATTAAGAGGTATATCGTGTACACAACTGACCCATCAGTTGCTGAAATCATCAGAACTTTCAAACAACGTCACCTTCCACCCCAAAATTACCAAAGCTAATTTTAATAAGGAAAAAACATGAACATCTACTGTAAATTATTATTTAAACGAGTGCGATACTATTATTTCTTGACAGCAATCGGCGCCATTGTGGTGGTGCGGGCCCTGGACTACTTCCGGCGCGACGTAGATGCCCACTGGCTGACATGTGTTCCGGTGAGTATAATGAACTGTACGGTGCTTCATTACCTTAAATGAAGGTCCGTGATGAACTGTAAAGTGACCTGGCGTCACGTGCACAACGTTGCTAGGCTAGTGAAAGCTGCGAGGTCAACGCTTGGTACTCAGCTGAACTGCTCATAAAACCCATTGTAGTTCGTTTTACAGCTGCAATGTAGCATTTAACCCTAAAGCTGTCATTTAGCTCTCACCCTATCGCTTGCTGTCTCTCTCCACCCTCATAACCCTCTCTCTCCTTCTCTCACCCTTCCGGTTCTCTTCGTTGTATGTGTGTGTTTTTTTTGTTTTTGTTTTTTTTTAGTGAACTGCATGGCGTAAAACCGAAATGAGGTGATATGGTGCAAATATATTTTACTGCTGTCCTTATGGATGCTTTTTAGTGTGCCAGGGAGACTTCAACTAAGATACACAAAACACCACGCGCTGCGTTTTGCGGAGCTTGGCAGGCTCTGAAATGTTTTCCTGTTTAGTAAACTTTGCTAGCGAGAAAATGATTAAATGAGTGCTTCCTTTGACCTTTGACCTCATCTGCTTGACGTCATCAGATTATCATCACTAGTGATCCCTCTTTGCCTCTATGTTATCTTGAATGATACAAACATTTTGGCATCTTCTTCAGTTTTGGCCTCAATCAAAGGCCATCTGATAAAATTGGTTCTTCAGCATGATTAATACCCTCTTCGTTTCCTTCAGTCGTCTACAGATGCTTCTTTTATTTCTTTAAAATACACTTTCTCATCAGTAGTCGGTGATGCACCTGCTTAAGGAGGACGGGGGGGGGAGTATTTTCTTGCTCAGAGTCATATCGTGATGCAAACCGTATCTGTAGCTGTTGAGGTCTGTGTAATTACAGCCTGATTCAGAGCATGCAAGCTTGCCGAGAGATACATTAAGCGTCATGCTTGGGAGGTCTATACCCAATAAATATTTGCTGTAAGCAAGGCAAGTACCGGCCATCCGTAAACAAACCCAGAGAGTGGCTCTGCACCTGTTCCGTTCTCATTAAGAACATGTTCTGCGTTACAGGTAAATGCAGTTCTCAGCCGCAAAAGGGCCGCCATTCGTTGTAAGCGAGACGCTCTGAATCTGAAAATATAATCAACAAATCTCTCATTGCACAAAAAAGTAATAACAATAATTTTTGGTACTTGTTTACGTTAAGCTTCTTACCATGTGTTCTTAAAACATGAGCTGGCAAAATCACTTACATCAACATTAGTGATGTCTGTTAATTATACTAATTAGTCAGATAAATTATACTGGCCTTTTTCGCATCCTGTGTATTTTTTGTGGAGCACGCTGTGAAGTAAATCTCTGAGCCATTGCTGGCAATGTGTCAGCTTCGATCAGTTCAAGAGCTCGCAACAGCGACAGATTATAAATTCATCAGGTACGTATTACCTCCCGTTGTAGTCTGCCGGAGGTAAACAAATGGCGACTCAAGCGTCACAAACAACAGTCACGTGACTCGAGGTGTTTGTCAGCAGAGGAGTGAAAGTTTGTGACCATCCCTAAAAGATGTGAAGCCCTAACTAAATGCATAATCCCTGGTCTACACAATGTTGAGAAGGCACGTCAAAGGCGGTTTATGCGAGTTTATTTTCCTGACCGAGGCCGCACATGCCGGCGAATTTTTCAAGTGCACTTTGTTCTTTACTTCCTGACAGCTTTGGTTGTAGTTCCTCATTCGTGACATTGTAGGGTCGCTGACGTGCACCTTACAAGCCAAAAATAGAAAAGAAACATCCTTTTGATCCTGGCGATCTCGTGTTTACATCCTCGTATCCTGCACATATCTGGCAGCTCGCAAACAAGGCTAAAGCAAACATGATGCAGCGTTCTAGTCACTGAAAATAACAGTATCACTGCTTTCGACATAAACAGATAATGCCGGGGAACAGAACTGAACACACGTGATGCTGTACAGAACTAGGATCCGTTAGGATAAGGAGTTCGTTGTTGTCTATTCACACCAGGGATACGGATCTGACGATGATGACGATGTTGACTTCTGCTTGTCGTGAGGATGGTGGTGAAATTGTTGAAATGTCTTGCCTCTACACTGGGCTGAGGTGGCCCGGCGCCGAGCTTTGTTAGATCAGCTTCTCTGATCATCGAGCTCCTTTTGCCCAGCTTTCTCAGATTATATTGATTGCAGAAGGAGGTGCCACAAGGAATTTGAGAAAGAGTTTAAGCATTTTAAAGTCTTATTTTTGCTGAAGATGATGACAGCGATAAATCGATAAGTGTCAAATGACACACAATCTGCTTTTCTTGCACTTCGGTCTTCTCTCCCATAGCGTCAACCGTTTGCTACTGCTTGTGTTTCATGTATGGTGAACTGTTGAACGTTCGAAATCTTTCATGTGCAGCCCATTGAGCTTGCTGTATACGAGGAGATGCGCTGTACAAATTTCAGTTACAATTATTATTAAATGGGCTGTTAATGGAGCCGATGTATGCATTTAATACGCTTAAAGATGTGTTCGGTCGAATGTATAACGCAGGAACAGCACATGTGAGGGATAGCTATGTGTAATGGAATTATTCCGGGTGCTTTCCCTGACCGGGAATTCTAAGATGTGTTCGCCGTAGGGCACTACAATGATTAGACATCCTGTGTTACTAACGTTGAAACTAGTGTAAGTAAGGGAGTGGCGAAGTGTACGCAAATTCATCACTCAGTTGCTGCTCACTTATTTTGGTTTTTCTACGTACGGAGCCCTGCCAATCTTTGCGGCCCAGACCTTCACAACCGTGCCAAAAATAAACAGGAGCCTCGCCCCAACAGTGCAAGGCAACCTTCAGCTTTTCATTTTTTAAAGTGGGGGATCATTACACCGCATGTGGTGTTTGCGAGAGAAACAAAACCTCGAGATGAATTCGGACTTGACAGTTTTTGCATTTTCAGACGTCTGTTCTGAATAAGGCCCATGAATCATATGTCCTTGCGGAGAATATTCATGGCCTGTGGATGTGATATGGTTAGCGATAGCTCTCCCAGTTGTTCGCTCAGAAAACAAAAGTGTCTTATAGATTTGAGGAAATTACTAGCGGCAACCTCTTTTTGTGCTTTGACTGCCAAGTTTTTCCAATCTCCGCTCATCACTCTCATTTCATGGCTCTCTCTCTCTCTGCATATCCCCTTTCCGTAATTTAAAGTGCTCATAAAATTCAGAGAGCGAGTGGGGACTACAGTCATGTGTATGTGTATAAAAATGGCATAAGAACCCTCATGCAAACATTACTCTTAGGGCAGAGCACAAAGGGCGCTGTTCTAGATGTGACCAACACCAAGCCGAGTGACCTCCTAAGAGCACAACTGACAGGTATAATGAAGACCAACCAGGTGATGTTATTAGTGTGGGTCTAGGATAGCAGCACCAATACCAGATCTGATACATTTAAGCTAGAAAAATGTAAAGTCATCGACATTGGACTTTTCCCGACTGCAGTCAAAACACTTAAAATGTCATTCCCTCATCCTCCCCCACTTAGGTTTGTTTTTCCCCCGCAACACAATCATTTACTTTGAGAAAAGCGTGGTTTAATCGTGGGTACCCAGGTATAGACCGTGGCTGGCTTCAGCCGGGATGTTTGCCGTATCCTTGTAGTCATCCTCACACCTGTTGTTTTGTGCCTCACATTCCTGGTATAGCTTTGGTATAGCCCCATTATCCTCACCTGACCTATTGTCAACTTCCGTTGTTGTGCATAACAATTAACGAAATGTTAATTTAATTTCCAGATTGACCAGTCGACAAAGTATAGACATACATTTAGGCAGGTAGAGAGGTAACTAAATAGATAGAGTACCTGTACAGGAGCACGTAGAGTAGTTGATATTACGAGGAAATATAATTTCCTGTCTGATACTTGCTAGAAAACTTACGTATCTATAGGTTACGCACAGCGCTGACTTCAGAAGCAACAGTTTACTTGATTGATGAGAGTATGTCATTTCACCCGTAAATAGCGTTTGCTAAACTGCTCGTTGTCAATGATCTGCATTAGTGCGCAAGTTCATATTCATTAATATATTAGTCAGTCACTAAATTCCAGATCCCATGATGACTGTGATAGGGTTCTTTAAAGGAAAGTGTGGATGTCTTTTCCTGACTTCTTGTGATGAAGGCGCTGCGGGAAGAAACGGCATGAGAACGAAGTGTTAATGCCAAATATTTGACATGACCGCAGTGTGAAACGAAAGGCATGTTCCACCTGGCACCTTGCCCTCTGTGTGACGCCAGAAAAACACTTCTGATGGTGCAAAACTAAGCCTACTATTAAAAACAATATATATATATATATACACACACACTAAATAATCTGTGCTGTGCATTATCAACAGAGAGTTCTGATTGCCAGTGTGGTATGATGGCAACTCACACAGTCCTTGACGAATAACAATACGTGCAGGGAGGGGGTGGAAGACATCATAGCTTGCACAGGTAGTTAAGTAAAACACGTGCTGGTTGGGAAAAAAAATGTCCAGAATGCAATGATTGGGTCATACATTGCACGCTAATGGTTCCATTCGGCGAGACACTTTTCTGCGCCAAATTACGTACGTGTGCGCGGGTGGGCAGGTGATTGCTGATAAGATGTATCCTGTTTGATAAGAAGTATCGTATTTACCCACTGCAGCCAGACATACAGCACCCATTTCTTCGTGAACATGCTGCTTGACTGGAAAATATCATTTACACAAATGTTCGCTATGTGTCTGTTTCTTGTCCGATACGATAAGAACTTGTATCCCACCCACTGCGTTTATTTTGAAGCACAATGATAATTATCTACGTTGTATATCACTATTACCCGTATTGCTTACACCTGTGAAGAGTGAAAGTCATTATAATGCATTAAGGAATATGTGAAAATAACTCTTCATAATGTTCAAAATTTGTAGGATTTGTAGATCAGTTTGTTTTATTGTCAACAAAAGCTTAGACTGCTTTTTCAGTGGTATGTATATTCAGAACGAGAGAGAAAGATATGGCAAGTCTAGCTATGGAAAAAATTCACTTCTGTCGTTCATAGCCTTCCAGCTGAGAAATGCCTCGACGTTTAGATGCTTCAGATCTCAGCAAAACTCTTTTCTTTCGTCTCGCATCTTTTGCGGGGGTGGGGTGGGGGTGTTAAAAAATCCTCCATTTGCTATTGACAGAAGTATAGATATTTGTTTACGCTGATAAGCTATGTGCATATGGGATTGAATATTGGCACCAAGGTGTGTGTGTGTGTGTGTGTGTGTGTGTGTGTGTGTGTGGGTGTGTGTTTGTGTGTGTGTGTGTTGCATTTTTTCACTTGTTTGCCGGGTATGTACAGCATGTGTAAAGGGCGTTGAGCATATGTAGGAATAGCGCTATGTTGAAAATGCTTTTATTATTATAATTTTAAAAAATATATACATATATTTATTGCTACCCTTGTTACTGTGACAACATGCCAAAGATATGATGTTTTCGCCGGGGACAAGTGTTTTTGATGGAAGTGCTCCATATCTGTGACGGGGTGCGGGAGGGCGGGAAGAGGGGAGAAAGTAGTGAAAATAAGATGCCGCCTATGTCCCCAGCATAATGAATCAGAAAGTAGTTAAGCAGCCAACACAGCATTCCTAATGATCATAATGACTGGTAGTGACAAAGGAAGTATATTGCTTCTACAGCTGGTGCATGAGGCTGCAGTTGTTTTCCCTTGTGACTTTTAATTTGTGTATTTGTGAGAGAGAGAGAGAGAGAGAGAGAGTGAGTGAGTTTCAATGCTATGCGTTTACTAACTCCTTTTACAATTATTTATCCTTGCAGTTCCTGTTTCCAGCAATTACAGGCATGTACGTTGGCTACAAGAAACAGTTTGGCTCGGTGAGTGATTTTGGCATTGGCACAAGAACATTTCCTCTGAGTGCTACTTTTACATGTGATATCCACAGAGCTGAACTACAGCCAGTTTTGCCAGGAGAGAAAGAACATACAAATAAGCGAAAATCACACATCCAGTCAAATATGCACATTTTTAATTGAATATTAGTATTAACATAAATGTATGTGTTTATATGACTTTGTTTCTTTCAATGTTTGTATATTGTTTATTGTCTTTGTCTTAAAACTCACTCACTTACTCCCTCAATCACTTGCTCACCTACAATTGATCTGCCATGAGCACACAAGCTCTCTCTCTCTCTCTCTCACACACACACACACACACACACGTGCGCGCGTACGTGTACGCACTGTACGACAAGACATATAGGTAGTAAAATGTGAGATACAGGAACGAGTTTTTACACACATCTAAATGAGTTGTGTACTGAGTGACTAGACGTCTGCAGTCTGTAAACACTCTCTTTTTGTCTCTCTCCAACACTTTCACAGATTATTTGAGTGCCGGCATGTTCACATGTTTCTTTGCTATGTGCTCTTGTGTTGGTTTTATGGGGCCGCGCTGCTGGTTCTGTGGCAGCCTGCCACCTGGACATCCGTCTGCAGCTTTGCGTTGTTTGTCTGTTGCAGCTCGGGGTGCACACTGCGGTGTCGGTGCTGGCTCTGCTGTTAGGGGGCCTCGCCTTCAGCTCGTCCGTGGAGACCATCTTCATCAACAGGGAGAAATGCCAGTACGCGAGGGCAGGCGCTGTTTTGTCATCGGCAGTCGTTGTCTTGACCACCATCCCACCACCAGTCCCATCCCACCCCCTCCTCCAGTCACAACGGCCCTGTTCCATCCGATCCCGTACTTTCAAATGCTTCCGCAATGATGCAGCTCAAAACTCTTAGACAATCTCGCTACAAACCGATCCAGGCACAAAATACTCCCCAATTTTTTTTATTTTCTGTTTAAAGCAAATATAAATGAAAATCTATTTTTATTTGATGAGTAAAGTAAAGGGTGTTTCTAATATTTGGGTCGTTCGGGAGGGGGATGTTAGGGCTGGCCTAGGGTAATTGAAGGCCCTAGGTGAAGTGAATTTGGAGGCCCCAAATATAATAGAAAAAGAAATAAATAAACACCGAAAAAGTCCTGTGCGAGGCCCCCACCAATCGGAGGCCCTAGGCGGCTGCCTAGTTTGCCTATTCCGGCCCTGCATCTTTACTCGGAGGCAGCTTTATGTGAGGGCGGTGCCCATCTCCTCTTTCTCACTGGGTCATGTAACGATATCCGACAGCTGGGGAAAGATCGCTCCACGCCTTACTCCTCTTTGTTCATTCCACTCACCCACACTCTCCTCTGCAACCTCCTCCTTCTTCTTTTCCTACTCTTTCTACCCCTTTGCTCGTCATCCGTTCTCCTCAGTTTTTAACAGTTACTCTTAAGTAAGTTTTTCTCACTCGATCTCAATTTCCCTTTCCGTTGCGCTTATAAACTTTTATTATACATTTAAAAAATTAAGAAAATAGCGTGTCTAATTTAAAGTGTGTAGTCTTTATAAATACCACAGAAAGCAGCAGTAAATGGAAATCTGACCAAGGTACGCTTATACATAAGCTCGGTTCACTGCTTGCAGGTCAGTGTATGAAAAAGTCAGCTGTAATAAAGAGTCGCTGGCCTACCTGTACATTGTCTTCGGCTCAGCCACCGTCGGCACTGCTCTACTTGGATTGGCCTTGACCTTATGCACGTGTCACAGCGCTTTGGTAGGCACGAGAGACAGTTTTGTCTGTCTGTCTGTCTGTCTGTCTGTCTGTCTGTCTGTCTGTCCCCAGCTCCCTCCATCTTTTATGATCTCAAACATTACTTTGAGCTCCTTCTCTCATCTTTCTTCCTGGCGGACTTGTAGGGTGCATCGGTCTGTCCGCCTGTTTCAGTTCGTAGTGTGTCTGCTGTACAGTTTTAGTGATCTGAGAGTCCATACCAATGTTTTGTCAAGCTTTCCCAGCTAAGGACGGCTTTGTTAGTGCTGCACGAAGTGTTTCTTCTTAAAAGTAATATCCTTGGGAAAAAGCCAAGTATTTCTAAGATATCTTCCAGTCGTCTGCAGATCTGTTGTTCGTAGGCGCTCAAGCAAAGGTTTCCAAAGAGATTAAGAAACAAAAAAATAGTTTCTCGCATGGTGAGCATATGAGGTAACCGTATGATAAAGTTAGAAAAGATAACAGGGGGAAAGGGTTAACCTTACTTCTTGAAATATTAGTAAGTGATCCATCCCTTTTCCTAAAACTTGGTTCCTATATTTTCGAAATTAACACTTTTGTCCTTAATTTCAGTTTTAAAGGACTAGTAGAGTGCATTTTTTTAATCGGGTAAAGCTTGGTCGAGGAAGTAAAGGGGAGGAGATGTTCACCCAGATTTGTGGAACTAGTAGCTTGAACTGAGCAGCTGAGATCCCCACAACACATCTGTAATGTAACCTTTTGTGTCCTCTTTTCGTCAATGAATTTAACTAAACAAAAATCAGAGGTAGAATTTTGAAAGTATCCCATCTGGCACAGACCAAAATGCATTTAAGCTTTAAGTCGGTTATTTTTTAGGTTTGGGTGTGGGTTGAAAACTAACAATTAAAGAACTTTTTTATATAAATATGGACAAGATATCACTAATATCACTGATGCCTCCAAGAGTAACAACGGAGTGTTAGGTGCAGGGAAGGTGAGGATAGTAAACTAATCCTCAGGTAGAAGGTGAAAGGTCAAGCGTCTTAACTAGTCTACTTCTTGGGCGGGTCAATTCTAGAACCGCATCTCCAAGCGGCAGCACGAGGAGGCGGTGCGGCGCCGGCACGAGCAGGAGCTCAAGCAGCGCGAGGAGCGGAAGTTGAGGGAGGAGTACAGCTGCTGGAAGTTCATTACCGAGCATCCCTTGCAGGGCACCTGCACCCAGCCCAAGCAGCCAACAGCTCTTAACGGCGAACTGGCGTACCAGGTCAGCTGTGGTTGACAGGTTCATCTCTGTCTTATTTCGCTCTTTATATTTTATCCCTCTTCACTTCGGCCTAGTTCCACTTCTTCCGCTCCTTCCCGCTTCCTTCATTCCCTCCGAATAGTCTTTCCTTCGCTAAAATCGTTTCCTCTTTTCTCTCGAGGTTGTTTATTCCCCTCTACTTTCACTGTGATTATCTCTTCTTTTCTCTTTTTTTTTTAACTTGTCCCTGATATCTGTCTCCGTGTTCCTGTCTCATGTCGTTTCTTTCAAAAGTACATCTTTCTCATAACCTCTCCTGCTATACTCTCCCACAGGATCTGCCATGTCCTCTCTATTTTTCTCTCAATTAGTGTCTGACAGAGAGAAAGAGAGAGAGAGAGAGAAGCGAAGTTCATTAAATAGATTTATGGAATTTTTAAAAAGCAAGGATGGGGAATGCTTTTTATAATGGTCTAGAATGCATTGTTGATAAATGCAAAAGAATAACAAATAATAAAGACGCAACAAGAATGTGGGCGTAAGACATTCTGTGCCGACTACTTTCTGCTCTGTGAAAAAATCAAATGCTATTCGTCCATCTGAAATGTGTTCTCAGATTTTGTGACCTATTATCTGTAAAATTCATGTCATTCGCACCTCGCACCGCGCGCACATGTGAAGTGGGCCTTCAAGGTGGAAAAGTGCTCTTTTTCATTGCCTCTGCCACTTCAATTGTTCTCATTTATCTTTATTGGTGGGCAGTGTGTGACAACTCCAGTCTCATTGCTCACTTTCATGCACGATTCTTCCTCCTACCTGGTTTCTCGCCAAAGTAGATGTCCGCACTAAGGGGTAGATATGTCCGTGGTCTGAGTAGATGCCTTTATCCCGATGATATTCCTTTGCGTCAGAGAACCGCATGTTGCGAAAACGATACAATTTTATCATGCTTATATTTTCTTATCCTTGCTGGCTGTATACGTGGCTGATGGTTACACGAGAACTAGTAATTTTGACAATTATTACTTACAGGGAGGAAAGTGAGTAGACAGCGGGTGCTGTTTGTGTGCAGATCGCTCGCCTGCATTCACAAGCACAGAGCCTGGCCAGTATACAAGATGTCAAGCGGCGAGACCAGAACAAATCGTCCTCGTCAATAATCTCAGTCGGCAGGGCCACCGGCTCAGAAACAGGAGACGAGTCTGCATCCACAAGGCTTTAAATATTTATTTTTTATATGTATTTATTTATTTCCTGATATTTTTCTTCTGTTTTTTTCCAATGAGAGTTATATCTGACCGTTGATTCCATGCCAGGTATCAACCCTCCTCCGTCTCCTCTTACCCTGTGTGATGTGTTTCTTTTCTTTTGGGTGGAAGTGAATATGTTCCGATTGGACTCCAGTTTCCTTTCCGGATCCGTGGAGCAGTGACGCAAGTATAGGGCGCCATGAACTAGCAGAAAGACTCGTCCAGAATAGTCTCATGCAAACAGTCGCTTCAATTGTGATATTTACTGTTGGTCTTGTTGCTATTTTGCCTTCAATGGTATTTTTACAAATGATGTGCATAACGGAGAAGAGGAAAGTTTCTTTTGCGTATATTCTGGAAAATGACTGTCTTCTCCTTACCCATCAGTACAAGTTTTAGGCCTAAATGTGTAAGGGAGTAGGGGAAAGACCAAGAAAGTACCAGCTAAGAGAAAAGCAGAGACATAGAGAAAAAGAATCAGGAAAGAGCCACAAACACTTAGTGTAAATGTGGTTGTGATGGAACTTAACAAGATTTACCACAATGACACCTAGTGTAAATAAAGTTGTGCTGGAAACTAGCAAGATTCACCACTTACTATATGCGGTAAATATAGAATTTTTCAAGAAAGCAATACAATCTTAAGAACTTGAAAGAAAGAAAGAATTAGAAACAGATAGGCAGACAGAATTGAAGAATGGATGCATGAATGGATGTGTGCATAAAATTAAAAAAGAAGTTTATAATATAAAGACAAAAACAAATGTAGAGTTGACAGGCTTCTAAGCGAAATGTATAAAGACATTGTAAAGGCTTTATATGTTATCACGAGAAAGGTTTATAAGCAGGTTTGCCTTCCTTGCATGACCGTTTAAGATGAAGTAACTCCAAACTTTGTCTATAATCTTTAAAAATGTGTACAGTTTCTTTATGATTACTGTTGTCTCGATCCTACAGCTTTTGTACATGAAATATGAAGCTGCTAAAAAGCTTTAATCCATGCATGTAATGTGCATAATAATAGCTAGTGTACGAATTATAAAGTTATTTAAGCTAATAAAGGGTCATAACTGTAACATGTTTGGAAGATTCCCTAATGAAACTGTTACCCTTGACTACAGCCTGCATGTGCAGTATATTTACCAACCTTTTCTCGAGATCCACCACAATGACTCTTAGTATTAATATAGTTGTGATAGAACCTAGCAAAATTTCCCACACTGACACTTGGTGTAAATATAGTTGTGGTGGAGCCTAGCAAGAGTCGTCACTTACTAAATAGGCAGCATATTTACCAACCTTCTCTCTCTCTCTCTCTCTCTCCCAGTCTGCTCTATTTCAAACTTATTACCATTCTGCATACCTCAAATATCTTTCATTCATCGGTGTGTAATATATTTTCACTTAATTTGCAGATGTTGATGCAAATGTTATCGATTTTCGTCTCCTCGTTTGTATTGTTGTTGTCCTTACTGAAATTGTTAAATGACAATTCCTGGTCGGTTTTTCAAAAGATAATCATTAAGTCAAAAAAACTTGCATATACAATTAAAAAAAGAAAGAATTGTTGGTCACGGCTTGGTTAAAATCTCATTTTTCGACATATGATGGCAACGAGTGACACGAACCTGCTCTCACCTCTTGGTGGCGTCCAGGCAGCGTTGATTTTGGTAAACTTCACACTTTAACAGCATCGTCGAAGTCATCGTATGTAGATGCTTACCCTTCTTTGACTACAGGCAGCATATTTAGAAATAAGGTTTATTCACCGTAACCATATACCAGAATTCGATTACTGTTTTCACAGAAGGAGCTGTTGAAAGAATGCTCACAATGCAAAGAGCGGACTTTGTAATAAAAAAGGCACAAAACGGGGGCATGAACGAACGATGGCACTGATGTGTCCAAAGTAAGATGTTCCAAGTGCAGCTCTGTTCATCCCTAGCGGCCTTTTCTCGAAATACCTTTCCTCTTGCAAAACAAGAGCAGATCGTGACAACGAGTGGGGATGAGTCAGAATGAATTATGTTACGCGCAGGGACTATTCCGTTTCATCCACATTGCCGAGCACAGTTTATGGACATATTAACGGGCAACAGGAGAAATACAGGAGTGCTTTCAGGACAGTACAGAAGACTCTCTCTCTCTTTCACACACACACACACACCGCGCGCGCACGAGAAAGCAGAGAGAATAAGAATAGAACAGATGAACGATTAATATGTAACGTTCTGTTTGAAGAAACTGGAAGAAGCGGATGAAGATCTTAATGTAAACCACACGTAGACATACATGGAAAACACTAGAGACAGATTACTGCTCTTAACAACCGAGTTAAATTGCGTTAATTTTTGTTAATATTACTTAAACCTCAACAGGAGTGCTGCCCTGCACATCAATATGTCATCGTTATCGCCACTATCTTCCATGTGACGGTTGCTACACTTAAATAATCGTAACGAAAAGGAATTAAGTGAAACAGTTTTGATTTATGTAAGACTCGTGTCATTTACTGATGTTAAAATGTTCATATGAATGTGTTTTAACATACAAGAATCTTTAATCCCCAAATCTCTTCAAGAAGCCACTTGTTCTCTTTATTTGATCTTCATCCAATTTTTCCCTCACTACTATTTTACGGTGGATACAACATCTTGTCTGACTGAAGGGAGTTTAATTGTTTGAAAGGCACACACTCTGAAGAGCAGTCTAAACTAGAAAGAAAACAAAGCCGCAGGCTGTAGTCATTGCATACTCTTTTACTTTTACATTTCCTTACTGCTATGAATGCATTGTAAAGAAATTAACCGTGGTGCTGTGGATAACCCAAATTGTACGCAACGCTTGTTATGCTTGATCAATTCGATGTATATCTTAAACATTTTAGACGATCACTCAGATTGATAGAATGAGAATGGAATAGATGAACGATTGAGATTCCTTCGGGCTGCAAATTTGACAGTGCTCCAACCTCTCTCTTGGCTTACTCAAGCCTGAATATTTTTCTTGTCAGAAAATAGCCTGGTATGAAGTCATTAAAGTATCGGACACAACGGCAATAAACGTTTGTTTGAAAAAATTACCACTTGCCTGGGGAGGGGGTAAGATCTCGTTAACATCAGCAGTGTTCAACTCCTGGCATGTATATTTTGTTTTCACACGGGTACACAGAAGTAAGCTCTGTTACAAAACTGCTAGGGGAATTTACAAAAATCATTTTTTCTTCTTGCTCATTGTCTTCGTAGAAAATAGCATTTAGTAATTTCATGTCCTTGGAATCGAATGAAAAAGATGAATGTGGCCCAGAAAAGCCTGGAGCCTTTGAACCATGATCAAGCGTACAGCTGCTTCTCAGGCAGTGACTGATGAGTAATTCTTGTAGCAAAAATCCTGAGATTTTTGTTTTATAAGGCATTTCTTATGAAAACACCAAGAGTAAAGGGCTTCATCCATGTTCACATGTTTTATAGGGCGTCATCGCATCCTTTTGTGGCAATGCTTACATTAACCTTCTTGGACAATCATCAGTTCTGGCGTGCTAAATTAACACACGTGGGGGTATGATGTCCATTTTCCCGGATATTCTTGATTAAAATGTCTTGAACTCAGGAAGAATAACAAAACTCCAGTCGTGTCCTACTTAGATCCTAAATTGCCTATTGAGATTAATAAAGTTGGTCATTGTAATCGTGGCCAGACTGTGACAGCGTATATGTGTGTTCTCCTATCTTCATACAGAACCCTAATCAAGGAGCAAGAAATTTATAGCAAATGCATCAGTATCAACTCAGAAACCATTTCCACCTCGCAGGTGGCCCGCCACTCTCGGCTTGCATTTTGTCTTGTTAACTGATATCGTTTTCGTTTTCTGTGCCTCGTATATTTTAGCCAAGCTGACATCTTCATATCCTTTAGGGCCTTAACTGTCGAGAGGGTTTCGCGGGCTATCTGCCAGCATAGCTCCCATGATACTTGGACGAGTGTTCTGGCCCTAATCAGGCTACGCACGAACACTCATCAAGACAAGCCAGTTACAGGCAAGATTTGTGGTACATTCAGTGATGGACGCAGTGCACTCCTAGCATCGCAGGATTGGGAAAGCAGACAGCTGAGCTGTTAGCACTGGAGTCCGGGCTGGAGCCGCACGCGCTTGCAGGTTCGATGACCGTATGGCGCAGCGAACTTGGTCGAATCAACCCAGCTGTTGAATGAGTACCTGACTCTTCAGATGATTGAGGAAAGTAAGGCACTGTCATCACACAATCAATCAATCTAGCCGAGAAAAGTTTGGTCTCTAGTCTCGCTCTCCAACTACTGAAAAGCTATGGTAGTGGGGTGGCTACACAAGCTTGTTGTCTCGCTCCACATTTAACGTCTTTCGATGTTTTTTTTTTCATTTAGCAGACCTTTGTTGAAATGATACGTTGGTCTCGTTTAATTTCTGTTTAAAACGGTTAAACATCCTGTTACCATTGAACCCCCCCCCCCCCGTTAAACTGGACCATATTTTGAGATTAAAATGTGTTTGTAGTAACTATTTAAGACTTTCCGACATTCACATATTTGAAAAGATGTGATACGTAAAAAAGAGTCTTAATCAGGCTCATTTCATTATTGTTTAACGTGCTACAGTAGATTCGAGTTCTAATGATGTCAATCGATTTTCATCCTAAAGGGTTTTTTTTCTTTTTTTCGTTTTCTTCTTCTTGTCTCCCACAAAGCACAAGCGAGGGTCTGGTGAACAACTTACTTTAAAAATTAAATTGATGGGATAGGATTGATTGAAATGAAATCAATCAAACTGATAATGATTGATTTCTCCTTTTTGTCTGTTTCGACCGTGTATAATTTGTACATACATCAATACATATTATATATATCATGTATTAATCCAAATGATGTCTGGTGGTGTGGGGATTGCCTGCCGGGAGTAGGTGTCTGTTGTTGGGCGCAGGGGTGGGGTTGACCGCGTACATCTGATGTTTTGCTGGCGGCGACATGGTTGCGGAGAAAGCTCAAGGGAACGGGTTTGGCTGAATCAGCGGGGAAAGAAAACTCTGTTGAGTTTGTCTTTAGTTTGACTTTGTAAAGAGACATGAGGGGTGTAGCTGGGAGCCCTCAAAAGCGACCTTGAAATACCACTACTGTTATCGTTTCTTTACTCATTCAGTAGAGCGGAGAGCGGAGCGCAAGCTTTTGCAGACGGAGGCATTTCCTGCTGCTGCTGAGTCTAGCAGGAAGAAGTGGTGCTACTGTAGTTATTATCATTTTTCTCTCTTTTTTTTCATTATTTTTCCTCCACACGCAAGACGTGGAGGGGGCGGGGTATAGTGAGAATAATAGTCAATTTTTGACAAAGGGGGGAGGGGTGCACGAGGGTCTGGTTACGTATGGCTGCGAGGGTTGCGCAGGGATAAGAAGCCTCTGTTTTCTAACGCTTGCCAGTCTGTTGATTGACAATAACGGCCAAATGCCCATGCCTCTGGAAATAGGTGATATAAACATGACGTAGTCTGCAAAGGGGCAGAAGCCAAGCATTTGATTTTTCACGCTTGCTTGTAAGAGGGGTCTGGTCCGGTCTAGTAAGAATGATGTGGGTTGCAAATGAAAAAGTGTGTGTGTGTGTGTGTGTGTGTGTGTGTATGTGCGTGTATTTTTGTGTATAATTTTTTGTCCTCTTTGCTGTTCATACAGCAGCGAATGTGATAAAAAAAATTTGTAAACGATCGCTTGCTGGGTTCGATCGCTGGTGGGTGGCTAGCACACTTGTCCCCTGGCAGCTGGCGCCATTGCGCATCTTCATGGAGGATGAAGCAGCAATTCGCTCTACCTTTGATTAAGATACAGTCTGGTAAAGGAAAGCTATAGCCAAAAACAATCGACCACTAGATGTATCATTCAAGAACTGGAACCTCCTAGTATTCCATTATGTCCAGAATTAATGTCATCAGATTAACCCAAATGTATAGCAAAGGCTCGAGATTCTAGCACTATATCGAGTCTGTGAGGGAAAATCGGAATCATTGTCTTAATTCTGCCTAACAAGCAGATAAGGCTGTCCCATGTTTCGTGAACTCTGTATTAATAACCCTGTCCCGTTTTTATTATGTAGCCTTATAAACATCACTCTTACAAAGAGAAAAAAACCCACTGACATCAGCAATATTAACCGCTAGTAACCCGCCTCTTGCTCCGCCCATCGACGGTGTGTGGTACACGCGCCCCGGTCTGAGATAAACATGACTACCTGTCGCGTGAACATGCCACGCGACTTTGGTAATCATGTTTATCCATTTTACATCTCATGACGACTCCCCCAAAGGGCGCACAGCCTTTCTTCTTATTTTTTTTTTCTAAAGAAAGTTACGTTCACGATGTCAAACTTATTGGAAACTGCAGAGCTTCATTGGCGTAGGAACCTTGCGGGCAAGGGGAGCAGCCCCCCCCCCCCCCGTAAAAGATGCTGGGAAGGCAAGAATGTGAACATCATTCATTGTCAGTATGGAGCTGCCCCCCCCCCAAGTCGAGCATCGTCCTATGCCACTGAGCTAGTGAGACTGACATTCTAAATGTTATGCAAGCCTCATTCACTCAGTGCAACATCGAATTCACATGACCATTGGAGTCACCGCAATTACGGTAGCCCGTTGTGATTGCAAGACAGGGTAAATGAGGAATTTTTACTAGTTAAATGAGATAAGAAAACAATTTAATAATATTAATAATAAAGCATACTTTTATAGTGAAGAATCACAGCTTTACATATTTGCTAAACACCGCATTCAGTGCTGTCATTGATGCGGGCTTCAACTTCGACGCAATACACAAATAGTTATCCTCAGCTTCAGCTGTTCTCGACAAAACAGTTGCTGATCTTACACGCCTTATGTGATCATATTTAGTCATTTTAATCTCATTTTACTTGTCTTTAAGTGCACCATCAACACAACACTGCAATCAAAAAAGTGTGTTCGTAGGATCGCATAGCTCTTAAGTACTGCATCCATGTAATTCGTGTACCTTACCATGTAGTGCAGACAAAACGAACATTTTCCTTCATGGCAATATTTGTCATTCACCACTTAAAAACAAAAAAGTACATGTCGAGAATTTTTTTTTTTTTTGCCTTGACGCTTTTCCATTACATTTTTTTTTTACATATTGGTGTTAAATTATTCGACTTACTTTTCGCAGACGTAAAAAGGTGTAGTTGTTGACCAGACACTCCATCCCAAGCTGTCCATGTGCGCGATTGCAAAGTTTTATCCATCTGAGACATTTCTCTCTGTTACGACACGGTCTTGGAAATGGTAGGAATTTCTCACTTGTCCGTTTTCAAGTCTTTCAGGATACCTAGAATCGGGGTACCTAGAAGCGGTGTTGCATAAGCCTCAAGCGCATCTTTTCCCCATGATTGTTTCGCTGAAATCGATGAACGTACTAATACTAGACGCGGTGCTTGTCTCAGAACAGGTGAAGTAACTCCCCGTGGCAAACTTTCTCCCGCGGATTCTCCAAAGTCATGATACATGGGTTAATACATGGATAAGCATACGTTGCTAAGGATGCAGACAATGGGAGAGCTGAAGCTTATTCTTGTACGTTATTTAGGTGGATCATTTTTGACCTCACGAGTCTGACCTCCTTTTAGACGTTTGTAGGCCTCGATGACTGAACTGTGGAGAAGGGGTGGGGAAGGGGTGGGGAAGCGGTGAGCAGTAAGCTTTCCCCCAGTCGACGCAGCTGTGGGGAAGTTATACCAGACTTTACAGAGGGTTTGGGAAGGTAAGGCAGCGAGGAAGAGGAGACGGGCACCGCTGGCTCCAAGAAAAGTAAGTCCCGTTCCTCTGCCCCCAGCCCTGAAGAGGTTAGAGGACGAGCTTTCACCTTTTTTTTTCTTTAAATCTGATCAAGAACTGACGAGGGTAGCGGGAGATTGACTCAGATTCTGGAAATAAAATCTTAGACTGCGCTTCACACAGTAATTTGAAGAAAGTGTTGCACTCTTGTAGATTTTTACTGTTGAATCCTTTCATATGCTTTTCAATCAATCCACCAGGATTACGAACGTCTTTCTTCTAGGTGGGTGGGCAAATGGAGAAAAATGAAAGAATATCTCTACACAGCTTGGGCCCACATCTTCGCCTCTTATACTTTACCTCGCTTTTTAATCGGGTGATTGATAATGTTATCAACGCGAGAACACGATCGAAAGGCTTCTGCTGGTGATAGATAACGCGCTCTGTTTGACACTAATGAGTTAATGCGAGGTAATGGTGGCAGCAGGCCATTAGCACTGCCAGCGGTATCACAAGCACCACTAGCAGCAGTAGCTTGCACTGGCTGCTGTAATAATACGGCGACATAGTACAGTACTACGAAAAATAATACAGAGGTAAAAGAAGTTTCATGCACGCACCCACGCAGGCACACACACACACACACGCGCGCGCACGCACGCACGAGCACTTACTCCTACTCACACAACCGTCGGTAAAGAAAGGTGAGCTGAACAGTTGAAAACTTTACGTCGAACATGAGCGATCTATTTTGTCGAAAGAGTTCTTTTTAGATAATGGTTTAATTTCCAGTTCTTACACCCTCCCTTTCCGTGCACCTTGGATCACCGCCAGCTGCCGAGTGCAGACAGCAAATGTCCCAGACTGGCATCAGATTCTCTCTGACGTCGGCAAAGAGGCCAGTTAATCGATCTCTGCCCAAAAATAGTCTCCATGTTTCTATTTTGGCCGTACTTCTACTGGCTGTACGTGCTCGCATGTCCGCATGTCGTGACACCTAGGTAGAGCGTGGCGGGAAGCAGGGAATGAATGAGCGTATGTATTATAATCCGGGCTGTCGTCACGATCTCTGTCACGTGCAGTGTCGGCCGCTTTTGCAGACTCCTTTTATGGCTACTCCGCGGTCTGCGGAGGACTTTTCTATAGGCGGTCTTCGCTTCAGATATTGTTATCATTTTGCATTTGTTTCCCCATCATTAAACCTTTACCCTTTCTCATATTAGGAATTATCATAAACATGGGTTAGTTTTATTTTTTGCAAGAACGGGGAATGCGCATCAAGATTTCCACAATCGTGGCTGCACGTTGTGCATCTCCATATTCACAGCATGCACGTCGCTAAATAGTCATTAACTGACTGGTTAACGATCAGTACTTTTATGTTTTACAAGCATTTACGCTGACTGCTACGCACTAGCCATCCATTTTCCGGCAGGCGGCCTTCTGTATCCCCGGCCTTTGTCTGCGCAGTCAATTCTGTTTTACAAGTGCAGCCAAGGCCGATCTTTATTTTGTAACCGTAGGAGAGGGAGGTGTGTTTATCATTGCATCAGCTGCGCCTCATTTTGCCGGCCAAAGTGCTTCCCCTAAGTTACGTGCATGTAACCTTGAATGCGAAGTCGCCCTCAGAGTCTCTCTGCGATGTATAAACAACGTCTGGGCCACGCTGTGCATCAACAAGAGGGTTTGTGTGCTGTGCGCACCACGGGTAGCAACGGAACTGCGCAGTGTCGTAGTGGACCTATCGACACGTGGACTAAATGCATGGACACGCGGGCTACTGCTCTCCTTGTTCCAACTCATGGTTCTTTTTATTTATTTGAAATATCGTTTGAGAGGAAAGTTGTTCAGTTTGTAGTTTTGCTGACACGAACATGAAAAGATTCTGTGCCTACTTTAAATGACAGATGAAAAGTCTCCCGCAGCCGTTATTATAATAATTCAATTATTCGTGCAGCCACGTATGCTGCATCCTTTAATTACAAATCAAACAACTCACCGATCGACGAACTTAATCAGCCAGTGAACAGCGATCATCAGGGTGGATATATATATATATGTTCACTTACAGCAGTAAATTCGATTATGAAGGATGTTATATAGGACCTTCTGGATCGAATAAAGTGAAACTTATATCTGGCTCAAGAAAGTTTAAAGAGTGGGTTAACTGCTCGTTGTTATATAACGCCGTCAGCAGCTATACACACACATATATATATAACAGACTATACAAGCCACATCACGTCAAAGACCTTGGCGCAGCACTGTGAGAGTGCGATATTTACGACAGTCCGGACAAGTGCATCGCGATCAATACAGGTCAGTCCCGAATACAACTGCAGAAAAAACAACTATATATAAACAACTTACATAAACATAGACAAAAAATATGTTAGATTAGTTCGAAAATGTTCTTCCAGTGAGAGATGCTGTCGGAAAGTTCTATCGAAAGATATTTTCGGGACCCAGTACGACAGGACCCAGACACTCGAACGTAGTGAATAGTTTACGTGCATGTTTGCGTGTTGCTGTTTCTCTCACGCTGCTTTTTTTTTTTCTCATCGCATACAGTTCCTGCTCTGGCTTCCCCACACCCACGCCAAGACTTGCCGGGTACGATCATGACCTCGATCGACTTGCTAACCCCTATCTCTGATCAGGCCTCCTCCTCCTCCTCTTTCCTCACGGACCTATCAAGTCTTTGAAATCCAAGATAAGTAAGATTCCCTCAAGGTCCTGAAACTACGACAATACGAACTGTTTACAGCGTTGGTCGCCGATAACGCGACGTCGCCATCCACATCTACTGCAGGCCCGTGTAAGATCTCGCTCGCTAACGTGAGACAACGAGAAAACATTCCAAAGATGGCGGACGAAGACGATCACGATGACCGAGGGTGCTCACCAAGTGAGAATTATTATGCATTTTGCGATGATGAGGACGTGTAAGTATTTTAGCATTCTCTTGATTATACTTGAATAATTATTTTGCATTTGCTTCTGACATTTGTGCTTTCATGGGGTGCTTTGGTGCATGCACAGTTCCTGTATCGTACGCTGTTCTAGCATGACTTCATTTATTGTGCCCTCGTCGTAACATCAGCTGCACAAAGAAGCGCTTGCTCAGCTGATCGCCAGTGGCTTCTTGCACTGACAGTCTCTGCAGCACCGTCAGATATGAGGGATGCAATCTTATATTGTTATGCACATTAAAGTCCTGCAAGAGCTAAATAGAGCTTTTTAACGTGATATGTCGTGTAACTATAAACCTGGACAAAAGAAAGCGTGCGCAACGCTGTAGAGTCAGAGATGATGTCTGTGCTGATGTAACCACCAAATGCTGACGTTATCGCACAGAGTACATTTGGTACAGATATATATTTAGCAACACATGCAGATGCGTGTAGGTGATTTTGATCCATAATTTTGTTCCTTTGAGGATGATAATTCTTTCTTAATTTTTCCAGTGATCCTTCAGCCGACAGTCTAAAAACTTCTTTGTATCTAATGTTTATTTTTCCAGTGTTGCATTTACACTTTTCATCTAGGACTCTTAATTGACTTTTTTCAGGTGTAGACCATAAAATGAAGCATTTAAAACACTTTTTTTTTTGTTTGACCAGGGGTAGAGGCTCATCATGCATTAACATAGGGTTGTTACAGACGCCATGACCTGAAACCAACAAAACTTTAATCTTAACCCAACCTTTAGTTTTAGCATTTTTTTCCGGTTTGTTTAAAAGTGTCATGACATCCTGAACCCTCAGATTCAGTAAAAGTTGTGCCAGCATTTGATTGTAATGACTTGATTGAAATTATACAATTATGGCATGCATTGGAATAGTTTGGAGACATGGATAGCACAAAAATGATAAAATAGAAATATTTAAGGCTGCATTTAAGGAGGTTTAGCAATGACATATACATGAAAAGGGTCAGTTGTCGTCACACACCATCCTGGTATCCAGGTTTTCCAAAATGTGCTGTGGTTCAATCATACACTTTCAAAGTTGTAAACAATGACATCTTTCTGTGTCTGGCTGCAACTTTATTTAGTTTTTATTTGTAAACACTGACATCCTTCTGTATCTGATTGCAACATTATTTAGTTTTTATTTGCAGCGTTCTGACGAGAGTATCAGTAGCTTAGAGAATGTTATTGTTGTAAGTTATTGAATTCCTCTTGGGTTTTGAAAATATATTTTAATGAAATGCATTGAACTGATAAATACGTAACCTACATGCTGTCTGTCTTTCTCTCTCTTCCCACCACACACTTTCCCTAACTCGTTCTCACATGGCGACATCCTTTACTTCAACGCTTGTGATTTCCTGCTGACAGATTCTGTGAAGATATTTATTTATTTATTGGCTGTGCTATTAGACTTATTCTGTTGCATCTCATTCCATTGGGTTTCTCATTTCTGATTTTGTACTTTTACATTGAATTCAGATTAAGAGATGCTGCAGACCAGTCCACACACGAGTATTATAGTGGTACAGAGGAAGCTGAAGGTGATGTGGAGGAAATAACTGAGACAGAACTGTCATATGGAGCTACCCCACCCCAGCGTCGTATTTTCAGACGTGTGAAAGAGCGGCAAGGGCCACGTGTGACTTCATCAAGAAATTCTGGTAAAGATTTCACAGACAAAGAGTGTGTAGTCTCAAGGCGCAGAAACCAGCCAAAATCAGTGTTTAGTGTTATCAAAGATGCTCACATGGGTGATCCTACATTGCGCCGTTTGTCAGGCTTTGACTCAGATGACAATTTGAATATAGAATCCATTCGTGAAAAACGGGACAAGCGAAAAAAAGAAAATCGAGACTCTAAAAAGTCCCAGACCAAAGCTCGAGGACATGACCGCCTTGTGAAGAATATGTCTGATAATTTCTCTGGACTAAATGTAAGCAGCATTGCACAAGCTCCTGAGAAGCTAGAATCATCTGGACGCTTTGCCCATTTGTTAACCAAACCTGCTGCTTTATCGGTAAGTGCAGAAAGCCGAGAAGCTCGGAGTCAGTGGACTGAGCCTGCAGAATGTCCACAAGACAGAATCGACTTCTCAAAGACCTTTTCTATGCTGATTAATCTTGGCACTCAAGCCAAAAAGGACAAAGAGAAAAAGCTAGCAACCACAAAACGACAGATGTCCACAGAACTGGAAAGATGGCAGTCTCAATTTATGGATATGATGTGGATAGAGCTCAATGCTTACCTGCATGGTTCATCTTTTGAGAATGAACAGACACTGTTGCAGGCTCAGCGTGAGAACTTAGGCTCGGTTCTTGAGGATATTACGAATTTCCAGTTCCGTGGACACAGTGTTCCACCTGTAACTTTTGAGTGCACTTGTTGTGCTGAGCATGAAAGGTGTGTAGATGGTTCATGCAGAAATCAAGCCCATTTAGAGGACAGCGTGTTGGCAACATTCCATGAAGTTACGCTTACTCGGGAAATGGTGCGACTGCAGGAAGAGGCACTTGCTCAAGTACAACACATTCTAGAGAGACTAGACTCCTGTGAGCGCCTCTACCCAACCTCAAAACAGCTTGGCAGTGACTATCCTTTGTATAGAGAGCCAACATTCACGCTTCGTGTGAAGTGCCTCAACTTGTGGCTAAACATCACATGTGATCTGTGCCACAAAATCAAGCTCTTTGGACGCATTATAGGTGCTGAACAGCATGGCATTGAATGGCCTGTCATAAACTTTGATTATCCATTCCCCTCTGACAGTACTCAGGAGATGAAACGTCGAAGTTCTAGCATCCCCTTTATTCATGAGAACGATGTGGAGGCTTGCAGCAGTGATGACGACGAGGAAAACGGTGGACGGCAGGCAATACCAGAGGCAGACACACAATTTCTCTCCCCTCTCAAGCAAGTGAAGTTCAGCTTTGGGTCAGACAGTGCCAGGTCTTCCAGAGATGCCAGTCCCACACAGAGAAATGCTGCATTGCCGGAACCATCCCCTCCCAAAGAATGCAGCACGCCCACACTAAATTCACGCAGCAGTGTGGGGTCTGTATCTGCAAGCCTTTCTCGTGCCTCTAGTGAAATCAGCATCGATGAGGTAGGGTTTACTGATGGTCGGTTAGCTAGCTTAGTATTTAATGTGTCTTTGTTTGAAGTGGCTGCAAAAGACATTTTGATTACCACTTAATTTCCTACCCAGTTCATTTATCACTTTTGGTGTAATGATTTCAGTCTTGTAATTTAATCTTGCTGGAGATCAAGTGAGGGTAACAGTAACTGCAATCACAGTATGGGTTTTTGAACGTAAAGATATATTTACATCACTTCATTTTAAAAAATCTTTTTTCCTTCTCATTACAAGTTGTGAGTTATAGCTGGCTTTCTTTTTCAAGTAGTTTTATTTACCTTTACCTTGGCTGATTGGACAGTCATGCCAAGGTTCCTCTATATGCAAAACATTGGGGCTAGTTACTACTGATTTTTAGTTTGAACTGTTGTTAATTGTGTATGAACATTCACTGAAGAGTTCAAATTTTCAGGTGGGACGACCAGCCATTTATAGACATTATGTTGACCGTTGCCTAAAAAAGATGGGCATGCAGCGGCTGATAATTCGACTTCGCGATGTCCTAGACTGCACGCTGCAACGTGCCATGGAAGCCCTGAAAAGTCCACGACATGGAAATCTAACAGCAGACCTAAAACGGGTAAGCTGTTGGACATTTTGTTTTCCTATTATGCTTCATTTGTTTAACTCATCATTGACGTGGATACTTGCCTTGGCAGACCAGTTGGCTTCGCTCTGATACGTGTCTGCTGATCCCAGCAGACAAACTTTTGTTAATTTTTTACACGCATAAAATGCATTGTTTCGGATAAAAAAATTAATGAATTTGATAGTTGATTCATTTTTCTATTGAGTGATCTTCTTTTATGATGTAGTTTGACAGTAATTTTCTATGTTTTCCCATAGTACCTCTCTTTCTGTTTGGAAAATGGCTAGCAAATGCCCGGGGTTGAAAGTTTGACCGGCAGCTTTGAAAATTTATATTTATTAACCTACAGTAAAGACAACCATCTGTAATACAACGTTTTAAAGAGCATTTTTAAAAAATTCACTTGGTGTAAATTTTAAAATACATAGGTTTTGTCTTCGAGTACTGAAATCAAATGAAAGATTACGCGTTTTAGAAATCTTGAACATCAGTTTCAGAAATTAACAAAAAAAAATTGTTTACACAATATATACAGACATAAAGTACCAAACAAATATGTTTTATTAGAATATACATTAGAATTTAAATATTACTTACTATTTTCTTCTCCTTTGCGGTTGTTGAAGTACAAATCCATGTCAAATTGAGTGACTGGCAACGTACTTCTCTACTTCAAAATGGCGCTTGACGAATGTTTACACTCTTCTCTTTTGTTACAAAACGAAAACTTTTGATTGGCTGCCAGTTCAGGGGAAGGAATCATAGTGGAACATTTCCTAAAGGTTTCAGTAGTTTCCTCCCTTGTATTTATTCATTTACACTTGTGAAAGCGGCTAATGTTTCACTGCGCACGTTCTGTATGCGCTCATTATCATGGCATTTTCTGTTGGGAATACTATAAAAGCATATTTTCAAGCAAACACAAGAAAAGGCTGCTCCTTTTTTTTTTACATTTTGATCTATCATTATCAATTTGAATTGTTCTTCTACCTCTTTTAGTTAATTTTTATGATTTTTTTTTTTTTTAAATGTGTAAATACATCCGTCCAAGGGGGTCAAACCGCCGCTTAGCCTTCCGTCAAGAATGAGATTTGTCACCATTTAATATCTTGGAAATAAAATAATAACACAAAACTTGTATTTTTACTGGCCTGCCAATGTGGAGCAAAAGGCTTTGTGGGCCGTGCAAAATAATTTTCTAAATAAAATAGTGAAGGATAAAGGCTGTCCTATAATCTTTGAGTTGTTGTGGAGTGATGTGTTAAAGACCACACCTCAGGGCCAAATGTTTTGGGAGCAGTGCTCAGTGCCTCTCTCTCTCACTGTGTTACTTCCCCAACATTAGGTTCCTTTAGAAGCACAACCTTAGAGCAACCCAGATGAGTTAACTGAGAGGGTGATGCTGTCCCAGTTTATTTAGTTGCTGAATGACAGTATTGTCAATTTATTTCAGTTGTCTGCATGCTTATTCAAAGACAGTCATCTAGTTATGACTAATGCTCTTCTTGTCTTTTAAGTTTGAAAGATTTTGTAGATGAGAGAAATCAAATTCTGGTAAGATAATATCAGGCTTATGTTTCTCTCACTCTATTTAGTGAAATGAATGTTGAAGAGGTTGTTAAACTGAAAAAAAACTTGACTTTATGTATCCAGTATCCTTCAGATGAAGCTGGACTTCATGAAGCAGAAATTGCAACTTCTCCTATGTCACAAGCAGTGCCACGCAACAGGTTTCATTTTGGACGTAGCACAAGCCTTGCAGAGCATGGGGAATGGACCCAGGAGTTCCAAAGGATGAAGCTGCCCTCCTTTCGCCCATCATACCTTTTTCTTGTGCGTGTCCCACTTGACATTGTTCATGAATGCTTGCGGATCAGGTTAGAGCAGAGGCCTATGGGTGATCCCTCTTTTCTCAGCATACGACAGGTAAAAACTTATCATCATAACTTAGTTCTTCTTTCAAATAAATCCTGTGGATTTTTAATCTTATAAAAGCTATCATAAATGTTGTTTCTCTATTGTGCATGAGACATATTTGTCATTTAATTTGTGACTACTTAGTAAACAGCCCATGACTTGAGTATGTTTATTTGTGTCTCTTTTATATAATGTGGGTAATGCAAATAATAGTGTTGATGTCATGTTTGGATTCAAAGATGCCAGTTTCCATTAAATGCCTTTCCTTTGAATTTCTCTAAACTGTTTTCAGCTTATACGAGAGTGCAAGGATGTACTCACTGCTGCGACGATTGTCAAGCAGTATTATCAGTATATGGTTGATCCAGTTATTTGGGATGAAAAAGAAGCTGAGGAGAAATTCACAACAGACCTTGATCAGTTTGATAGTGATTTGCGCAGCATGTTAGAGGTGACCACTCATTTTCAAATCACTTTCTTTCTCCAAAAAATATCAAGAATTATCAGAGTACTTATGAATGTTGCCTTACAGTTACACAGCTTGACAGGAAAAAACAATGGCATGTAAATCGTTTCACCCAGCCAAGTACCAGCAAGACTTACCACATAACATAATGTTAAGGCTCATCCAACCTCTCCCTATTAGATTGGGTTGAGTGTTGTCAAAAAAGCTCTTGTGCTGGTTTTGCTATCACCATTAAAGCTGTCCTAGGGGCTGTTGCTCACCTGTCCAATGGAGTAACCTGCATGTCGTGCACATGCTAGCTTACTGTCAGGGAGTCAATTTTTAATGGTTAAAGAGAAACTGTAGCCTATTACCTCCTATGGTCATGTCATCTTGTAAGTCTTGAAGAAAGAGAATTTACAATAAAAATTTTATTTTTTATTTCTTCAGTCATGGATCTACATTCTCCCAACACAGATGCCTGGTATTTGAGTGGCAAATTTTATGTGCAGGTTTATTTTTCATTTCTTCAATCATGGATCTACCGGCTCCAAAGCTTACCTGAGGGATCACAAGACCTCAAGTCAGCCCTAGAGGATGAGTGGGACTTCACCAGAAACATATGCATCTACATCGTTGGTGGAGAGGCAGAGGCAGGCAAACGGTTTAGGTAATAAAACCTGAAGTATTAGAAAGGAGATGATTGGCATGTTTCTTTGACTAAAAATGAATTCTCTGTGTGATTGGGTACTTATCTATTTGTCATTTAGTAAAATGTGTTTTATTTTTTTATGGTAATGTTCCTCAGGGTATGCCATTAATAAAAAGTATACATATTTTTGCTCTGATGGCTTATCCAGAATTGGCTACTAGTAATTTTAAAAAGTAAACCAGAATATTTCAGTTGTCCATTTTCTGTATTCAGTTCCCTGGCTTCAAGTCTCCTAACATTAACAGCTGACTTCCTGGACAATGGCATTGATGAACACACACGCAGCCTTTACGACCAGTCAGGAATGGATGAGGATGAAGATGGTGAAACTAATAATAGCAATGACCAAGACTGCACACCCAGCATTGAGTGTGATGACTTATCTATTCGTCCACGATTTAGTGCAGAAGTCAAGTGAGTAGCAAGGGTAACCAGGATAAAGTTGAATAAATTTCTGAAATTTGTTTTGAGACTTGTTGATTTGAGTTTAAGATTTATATTAATGTAGACCACCTGGCATTCACTGTCTTGGGGAATGCAGACAGTATTTTTCTTTTTAGTGGTGGTGGGGATAAAGACTTTTCTTCATTTAGTTGATTTTCCCTGAAATATAAAGTTTATTCTTGAGTTCTAATTGCAAATCTGGTAGCAGCAAGTTATAAACTTTTCCCTTTTGTATTCAGTAATCTATTTAGAACACTTCAATAACATAAAGCTTACTTGATAAGCATTATGCATTTTCATACAGATTCAAGGCTTTTGTTATTCATTCCCAGTCAATTGTCTACCATTTCATAATAGTTAATAAGTTATTTTTCATCCTAATGTGAACACATATTATCCAGAATCAGGAAAATCACAAGATACACAGTTGATTTTGCTGACGAAACTGACAGAAAGGGGAACAACGACGTTTTACTTACTATACCACAAAGTATTTAAATTTGAAAAAGACCAGATGTCCTCTAATACAAGCTAAGGGAAGTAACATAGAGAACAGCTTTAAAATGAGCTTTTTTTTTTTTTGTTCCATTACTGTTAACCGTTTGCGAATTAAAAAAATAATAAAAGCCTTGTACATGTGTGTACAGTGTGACTTCTTAAGCTAGACAAGCCACCGGCAACTGCAATGAGTTAAAGGATATTTTGTTTATACGTTTGCAGGTCTTCTGTGCAAATTGCACTAAGAAGCTTCAAGAATCTCTTTCATGAGGCAAGGGAACGAGCTACCAAGGCACTTGGGTTTGCAAAGAAACTGAGAAAAGTTAGTCACTTTGAAGATTCTTTACAAATGTAGTTATTAAGTTCTTAATTAAGAACAGTTAAGATGTGTAAGAAATAATTCTGTAACTAAAGAGGTGGTGGCTTTGATAAAAGCACAAATGGTCAAGAAATTTTTTTTCTGATTCAGGACTTGGAAATTGCAGCAGACTTTAATATTAATGTCACAACTGCTGAGCTGTTTGAAAAGCTTCTGAGCACAGATCATGTGCGGGTAAGCCAACCTGATCAAAGTTTTCTTTAAAGAAAGATGGTATATTTAAAAAAAATGTTGGGTAAATAATTGTTGGGAATATCAGGTCTAGCGCATTTACCATGTATAAGTTTTATTAGACTTTAACTACAGAAATGGACTGTTCACTGGCATTTTAAAGTGTAAATATGTTGTGTAGACAAAGAAGCAACCCTGCTGGTGCATTAAATGCACTTGAAATTGACAATAGTTATTTCATTCAGAAATTTAAAATCGTATAAAGTTTGACATTTTTAGCCTTTTTTTCAATGAATTGCCAGGAGCCTGCATTTTATAGTATTTGTAATATTTTAGCGGTAACATGCATACCACAAAATACATTTAATTCTTAAAGAGTGCAAATCTTAGATAATAATCACTGACAGTGTGCTACACTTTTAACCTTTTCAGGTTCGAGCTCCTCTCAGTACTGGGTACATGATGTTTGTTCCTCAGCGCATTGTGGACAACAAACATTTAATACTGCAGCTTCTAAATGTCACCAGTGGTCGTGACAACAACACAAGTGAGGACATGTCTTCTCGGGATGAGGGTTACCTTCTCCTCATGCGTTGTGAAGCAGGAATTGACCATAACCCAACATGTCCACGATGGTGTGGAAAAGACGTTATTGTTGAGCCAACTGCTGAAACAGCTATTGCTCTTTCACACATTCGGGTACTATGTTATTTATTTATAATTCAAAGAAAATTGATGTGAAGTTTATTAAAATAAAGATAAAAATTCATGTTGTTTTCAGCATTCATTGTCATAATTCTGAATAACTTCATTAACTGAAAAAAGAATGCGCAGTTTTGTGTTGGTTCTCACTTTTGTGATATTGTTGTGATTACAGGTAGAAGGTCTGCTGTATGTGGTGATTCATTCCTCTTTGCTTGGCACCCAAAGAAAGGAATTTGAACAGTTGATGGGAAATACCCTTGTGCTGGTGTATGAACAGACGCCATGCCATCAGGCAATCGCAGAATCTCTTTCAGAACTGAAGGTAATGCTGTTTCCTTTTCTGTTTTAGAAAAGGGTTAGAGGGGGATTGTAGAAAGGGTGATAATTCTGGTAGTGGCTAGCCTATTCCATCCTCCCCTGATTGTTGTGGTAGAGGCTAACTCACACTTAACAGATCGTTATGGCAGTGGTGAACCCACACCCACCATCCCATATCATTGTGGTAATAGCGAATCTACACCATCCTTCCCAGATAATTTAGAAAACTCTGAGTATGTGAAAGAATTAAAAGTTTAGCCATTACTGTTCGTCACTGGTAGATACTTAGTCCAGACTGTATATTGCATGTGTTGTGCAGCTAAATGCACTGGAACTTCAGGAGAAGGTGGTGGATGCAGTGAAGCAGGTTGATGACAAGCTCAGCTTTAATGATGTCATTCAATACGAAGATAATCTTCTGAAACTATACAGAGAAACTCTCCTGCAATGTTACAATTTTGGATTTGAGGTTGGCCTATATATTGATGGAATAGTAGATTTGGGGTAGCTCTTTAGGCTTTTTTTAATAATGAAAAATGCATTCAGTTACTTAAAAACTTAGTTAACCTTGGATTCCAATGTTTCCCATCACATATTAAAGCATGTAAATAATGTAAGAAAAATCAAAATTATGTCAGAAATTTTGCTAAGTGGGTCTGAAGATGTAAACATTTTGGCACTGAGAGTATATTGTGATTACTTGCTGTTAGATGTCATTAAAACAGTTTTATATGCATAAAAACAAGAGGCTTACAATCTAAAAGGTTCATCATCACAGAATGTCATGATAACAGCATTTGCTTTTCAGTACTCCAAGGAAGTGATGCGTCTCATCTCCAGTGACCAGCGACAACAGCTATGCCACAGTCTAGTTAAGTTTGCAGCTGAGTGGATGCAGTTTGTTTTGCAGAAGTGTGAGAGAGGTCGAGGAACAAGACCCAGGTAAGGAGCAGAATTGTGCTTAAAATACAAAATGAGTCTTTTTCTCATTTTTGTTCTTTCCGCAAGGTCCTTATCATGGTTCCTAAGTTTAGCCTGTAGTGCAACGAATGTGTGTGTGCAGGTGGGCAACTCAAGGTCTTGACTTCCTCACAGTGGTGTGTGACCCCAAGTTCCTAACATACCTTTCAGAGGATGAATTTGCGGTGAGGTTGCAATTGGTTTAGCTCTAGCTGTACTTCAAGCATATACTTTGACCTTTTATAGGTGTGTGAGTAATGTGACAGGGGGGAGAATAAAGACCTGGAAACAAAATAGCTTAAGTACTTCGCTAATAGTGACTTAAGCTTTGCCTATTAGTAGTGAAAAGCTTTGTGCTGTGCATCTGTGTAGGCAAGTCTACTTTCTTGTCCCTCCCTCCTTTCCTTGGTTACAAATGCACACATTGTTTCGAAAGATGATAGGTATGAGAGGTGGTGTACTCATTTAGTTATGCTAGCTTTCCATTTCAGAAATTCAAGCAAACTATCAGCGACTGTTTGATTCATGTGATTGGAACTTTGGAGCAAAGGTCACTTGGGCCAGGTATGGGTGATAAGGTCTTTTATTATATCCCTTTGCCCTCCATTATAACACTCCTACTTCCAGTAAATTTTTTTCCTGTCAGAAAACCATAAACTGACAACTTGATTGAGACAGTAAATGAATCTAACATGATGAACATTTTCTTTTAAATTCACTTAAATTGAAAGGAATAGCCATTAGGAAGAAGAAATATACAGGTATTAAACTTTTCCTTCTACTTTCAGGTCTTTCAATAGCCAGGCCTACCATAGAAGTGACCATGCGTCAGCCCATGCGCATTGTATCCTGGCCAGAGCCACCTCCTAGTAAATTTTCCAGATCAACATCAACACGGTCTGTGTCCATGGAGCCAGTGACTCAGAACTCTTCTACGATGTCTAGCATCTCCGCTTCCTTTTTGCAGCCTGACTACCGTAAGTTTTCAGCTTTGAAATGTTTAGCGGGGAGGATTAGAAAGAAAATGAAGGTATTGTGGATCTTTCTCAAGTCTACTGTGATTTGTGTGGAAAAGATGTCTGTGAATTGTGGAATGTGTAAGATGAGGTCACTTGAGAATTTCAAATGCCACTACGTTTTTAACATGCCTACCAAACCATCAATTAAAGAAGAAAAAGTGGGTTAGACCTCATGAATTTTACCATAAATCACATCATCTTCAACAAAGTCTGAATAAGAAGTTCCTGTTTTTCTGATTTTCCAAGCAGGATTTGATTTTACAGGTCCTTTTTCTTTTTTCATCGTGGGTCTTTTTTTAGAAGAAATGCATGGTTTGAAGACGCAGCTTCCCCAGTTAGTTTTTCCATCTGCTGCTTTCTTTTCTCCATCTCCCTCTCTCCTCTCCCCACATCTTGTGCAGTAGAGGGTTAGAAAAGTGGTGGAGATCTGCGTTTCCATCCAGCTCCATATCCTTTCTCAGTGTGTGTTCCATTGCCTTTTACTGGAGTTATGTACCATTGGTGTTTTTATCTTAATGGCTTATCAATGCTTTATCATAATGTAGTTTTGGGGTTTCCCCCAAAGTACAATGATGTATAAGCATGCCTGTTTTATTGTCATGAAGTGTTGTAAATTCATCTTTTCATTTAATGTCTTTTCTCTTGTAGTTTATTGCTCAAATAGTTCTCACAAAGATACCACAGAGTTAAAAATGACACATTAAAATTCACTGTTTAAGTTCCATATCCGTAGATTGACTATTATGCTGAAATACAGATTAAAAAATGTTGGGTCATATCTGATAGGTAGTCACAATATGGATGGTCTTAATGGAGAAGTTTTACTGTATTAACACAATATGTATATATTTATACACACACATGTATACATACACACAGATATATATATATATATATTGTAGTTTTAGACATGTCCCAAGATTGGTAAATTATCCCAAATCCTGCATGACTTCTGAATGTTTGTGTACCTTGTGAGAAGGTGTACTGCTCGTTTCTTTTCCATGCTGCTCTCAAACTTTTTAAAAAAAAGAAAATGGAGGAGGTGGATGTGATGACATTAATGAGATCTATTTGTGTGCTGCTGATAGTGAGAAAAGTATGTCAGCTTTTTTGGCTGCATGTCATTGTATGTGTACCCAGGCGCCCGTCGTTTCCATGAATCTCGCAGTGAAGTCAACATTTATGATGGCGATGATGGAGGACTTGTTATGGATATTCAGCATCTGAGACACCGAGGTTAGCAGTACTTACCACATGATAGAGAGAACAAAAATATTATTGCTGGGAAGATGGTGATTATCAGCTTGAGCATGGTGATGGTGATTGTTGGAAAAATATTATCTTCTGAATTTTTGTTTGTTTGTTTTTGCATATAGTAGAAGTAGTGTGCATGGGGATTCCAGTACATAAAAGATGACTTGTCTTTACAGACATGCAGTTGTGGTTATATTTCCTTTATGAGGGTGGGGCCTTGACATTCATAGGAAGATCTTGTGACCTTTTGGAAACTGAGCACCTATAGCTCATAACCTAGTGTACTAACCGGTTCTGTATTCCTAGAATCTCTGTCTTTTACACACATATATGCATGATATTAAATTGTCTTTCATTATCTTAGTGGTTGCTTTTTCAGAATATTTTTTAAGGTGTTTGAGTAAGCATTTTTTTGGGGGGGGCAGAATGAATCAGTTCATATTTTAAATATTGAAATTTTTAAGTTATTTTTGTTTACTTCATCTCAGCAAGTGTCCTTGTGATGTAGAATACTCCAACTTTATTTTCTGAAGTAGTTTTTCATATTTGCACCTTCTGTGATTTCTTTTAGATTTTGTGCTGTGTACCTGGTGTTATATAATATTTAGTACTTGAAAAGTTATTCCTGAGTTTATACATTCAATAGTCAAACCTTTTCCCTAGAAACTGTCTCAGCTTCGATTATTAGCTACCTTTTGTACTTAATTAACTGAACTTAAATAAAATCAGAAGCTGTAGCTTTGCTTCAGAGGAACATCTGTCTCAGACATCGCCTTGGAGGTGAACCAGAGCAGGCTGTACTTTTATCTGTGTGCAAGCACCTCCCAGTATGTGTGCAGGCATTGGAGGATGCAGCAGGAGAAAGTCAACACCTGCAAACACAATACCTCAAAGCAAGGCCATTTAAGTGCACACACACACACACACACACACACACACACACACACACAGACAGTGTGGGTTAGCCAATAATCTGAAAAAAATTGCACCTCATAACCTTGAAGGCTGTAGTGACAGAGCCAGGGTAAATGGATAGTAGCAGTGAAGTAACATAAGAGGAACAAGGGGGAGCTCTAGTTATAGTTCCAGGTCTGTGGTAAATACACTTTTTAAAATCATTTTTTATTGCTGGCAAACAGGTGCTGTAAATTGGTTATGTGACTAGTTTTACCCCAGAGGAGAGTTTTGTTTGCACTCCTGCAATAATATTTTACCTCTGCTGATGGCTGATATTACAATTTGTCCATGAAGTTTCTATGGATAGGAGTTTTTTTAAAGCTGGTTTACTATTTTCATAATCTATCAAGAATACAAAATTTTAATTACTGAATGACTTCATAAATCTTATAAAGTTTCGATAAAGGGATCTCAGAACATTTATTCCAGTAAAAATGTGTTTGATTTGACAATTTTCTTTCCTGAAAAAAGAACTGATGTCTTCCTGGGAAATCAGTAATTATATTTACAGCTACAGAAGAAAGAAGACTGAAGAATACATCTTTTTCCAATTAGTGATGGTTAGCAATAACTGTTACTTGATGAAACTGATTAATCTTGTCATTTAGGTGTATGTTTTGTGATGTTGGAGTATTGTTTACATTTATAACCACTTCAAGCTGTTCTTGTGTTGAGCTCAACTTTCAGGTGCATACTGCTGGCTGAAAGTGTCAGCCTTTCTTTCAGCAGGGATTTTTTCCCATCCTGTGATAAAGCTTCAGTATAGACCCAATTGCAAGATATCCTAAAAAATCCTGCATAGACATTTAATGCAAAGTAGATGGCTGGTTTTTCTTTCCTTTTTTTATGTATTCATTGCTTTTGATGGTCTGTGATCATTTGATTTATATCTGCACACCAGTTGAAATTTCCACCTCTGAATTGTATATCTTTTGTTTTGATTCAATACATGATTATGTATCAAAATATTAATGTTTCTTAAATTAGTACCCCTGAAGGTGATCTGGCATGTTGAAAAGCATAGAAAGGGCTGTGCGGTCATTTGAGGACACAAATCATAGATTTTGGTAGGAAAATTGCTGGGGTGTTACTGGGAGAAAACTAGAATTACAACAGTAAGTTATGGGCATCCTCTGATGCTTTGACTAACCTGCTGTTCTGTTTTTGCCCAGCCTCAGCAGCAGACTTAAAGATGTCGACATCTAGGCAGGAGCGGATACTCCAGGAAATCAAGCAAATGGAGGGAGATCGTGACAAAAAGTTGCAGGAGAAGCATCGCATTGGCCATGTGACTGACAAAGTGCGAGAGCCTGATTTCCGATTTACTGTGCGACGAGTGAATTTCCGCTGGCAAAGAGGCAATAAAATTGGTGGGTATTGGATCGCTGTTACGTTTTAGTTGTTAATAAAAGCGTATGGATTTGTAAATGATGGCCCTAGTGTGCAGGAAAGATCTCACAAGTCTTTTAAAACAGTAAATAGAAAATTGGCTTTATAATCCAGGGTACTTCATAATCTTAGGGCACTAAGGGAAATCACTTTGTAGGCAGCGTGCTACAGATAGCATCCAGAAACTAACTGCCTTTACTGTTACAGGTGAAGGACATTTTGGGAAGGTGTACACTGCTGTGAACATGGTGACCGGGGAGCTCATGGCCATGAAGGAGGTGAGGCAGTGTGTCTTGTTGCATTCATTCCAGGTAACAGACAATGGAAGGTAAGATACGTATCGCACACTGAACCACATAAAGATGAAGCACAAGAGTAGAATATAATGCCAGGGATAAAGGTATAAAGAGATATAAAGATTGCCAACAGTGTAGAGATGGAGATAGGTGGGGTGAGGAAGAGTGGAGGCAGCACTTGATAATAGAGAGAGATGGCAGTTTAGGTACCCTGAGTTCTCAAATAGTGGCTCTTACAATCATAACTTCCTATGAATGGCAAATGAAAAGCAATAAACTTTCTATGTTGAAATACAGTTTGGGTAGACAGTTAACCTTTTATGCAGAGATCAGCATTTTGTCCTAAAATTATCATTTGTTTTTCTTTTAATTGTGCAATGTGATAATCCTTCACAGCTGATTTCTATCATGTCTAGATGAAGCTTCAGCCCAATGACCTGCAACAGCTTCGAGAAATTTGTGATGAGATCAAGATATTTGAAAGTATACAGCATCCAAATCTAGTTAAATACTACGGGGTTGAAGTTCATAAGGTACTGGAAGTTTTCTTCTGAATTATTATGGGGTTTCTGTGTATGTTTTGCATCCAAAATATTGTGTGATGTATTATATGGCATTCTTGTTGCTACTGGATACCAAAAACATTTATTTTGAATTTCTTTCTAGTTATAAAATTGTTTTAAAAATATGACTGCTATACAGTGCTGTAACATCTGATTGCATCAGGCACTTGTGCTATTTTAAATTGTATAGACCATCAATGCAAAGCTGATTGAGATGGGCCTATCACACATAAATGTTTAGGAATGGCTGTCTTCTGATTTTGATGACAATAAACTGCTCCTAATTCTGTAAATCTGCCCTTTTCTAAGCTTTTTCATCTTCATTACAGCAAAGTAGTTTAGATTCAGAGTAATCAACAAACTTTCACTGCTTCATCTCACATTTATTTTACACGTTGTGGAAGATTTTTGTTTACTATCATTGCAAATGTTTTTAATAGTTGTGCGCCACTTCTTGACATCTCCTCCTCTTTTCTTTGCTTCTCTTAGGAGGAGATGCTGATGTTCATGGAGTACTGTGATACTGGCACCATAGAAGAGGCAGCCAAAATGGGCTTACCTGAGTACCTCATCCGACGCTACACAAGGGAAATTGTGCAGGCTGTGAACCACTTGCATGAGAACAGCATTGTCCACAGAGACATCAAAGGTTATCTAAGGCTTGTCATTGAAGCTCTAAAGAAAAGGCAACAATAATTTATTTCTACAGCAGTCTGATAACTCAGCAATTGTTAGACTATGAAGCACCTGTGCTACCCTGTTAAATTTTTGTTATGATTGTCATAGAGATCATCTCATGGGGAAACCTGCATGTCTTTATGAGAAAATGTTAACGTGAGATTTATTTTGTTCATTGTCTTTCTAGTTATTTTTATCCTAGAAAATTATTGCAGTGCACAGTTTATCTTACAGGTGCCAACATATTTTTAACCTCTACTGGTCATGTGAAACTGGGAGATTTTGGGTGTTCTGTCAAGTTACGGAGCCATAGCACCATGCCTGGAGAGTTCAATAATCTTGTCGGAACAACAGGTGTCTTGCGGCTTTATCATTGTATCCTTAGTAGCTATAAGTTTTGTGGTTGATCATATATAGTTTAGTGGCTGTAAGCTTATCGTTTGTTTATCATGTATAGTAGCTATGAATTTATGGTTTCACACTACATTTTCACTGAGATCTTATGGCATGATTTTTTTAAAATTGAATAAGTGTATAATCTTGCATTTTGAATCTCTTTGTTATCAAAAGAACATGATTTTGTTGTGCAGGTTGAAAATATAAATAGATGTCTATGTTCATTCTTATTTTAACTGTAGTTAATAGTCTGGTGCTTAGAGCTACAGATAGGAAGAGTGCATGGTGACCAGACTTTGTTGTTTGTGGAACAGCCTATATGGCACCTGAGGTGTTCACCCAAAATGATCAGGCTGGCTACGGACGAGCTGCTGACATTTGGAGCCTTGGCTGTGTGGTCATTGAGATGGCAACAGGCAAGGTCAGAATATTCTCCTCTTTATTGATGAGAGCTTTTGAGATAAATCTTGGGCATGCAGATTGATTGTGTGTGGAAATGCAATGTCATGGACAATTACAAGCAGGCTGACACAGCAGAATGCTAGAAATGGTCAATGTAGTTTAAATTTGAAATGTTACAGAATTCACAGTAACCAGATGGTCAATTTTTAAAACCTTTTTTGCAGCGACCATGGCATGAGCTTGAGAATGACTTCCAGATCATTTACAAAGTGGGAATGGGTCAGCGCCCTGCTATTCCTGAAGGCCTTAGTCCTGAAGGAAAAGATTTTTTGGAACAGACTTTAATTCATGATGCTTCAGAGCGTGCTTCAGCTAGCCAGCTGCTTGACCATCTCTTTACAAAGGTATTTGTGTTGTGTGCTTACATGCATAAATGCACTCATACATGCTTGTTTGCCATGTCCATGGCCAGATACCAATGGCATCACATGTACCCATACATACATACATAAAACTTGACATTTCAACTTGTGTTTGTCTTGTAGCCATTCATCTGCTGTATTTCTGCAACCACCACTGGACACAGAACTGGGCATCTTTTACATCTGTAAAATAGCTTTAGAACTGATAGATAACTCTTTCTTTCTTAAAATAAAGGCAATTTGTTTTATGCTTATTGCATGTGCAACAACTTATTATTATTTTTATTTTCTTAGGTCTACAGTGACCAAGAAGAATAAAGCTAAACCTTGGGTAGAAGACCAGCAAGTTCTGTAGCTTTGCACACATTTTCAACACAGTTGCAAACAGTTCATTGCATCAGGGGCTTGAGGATATGTCACCTCTGATGTTTTCTTAGAAATGACAGTTTATTAGTGATGTGATCACAGGTAATGAAAATTGTCTTGGGGGGGTGGGGGGAGTTGTGAACCATGTCTTGTAACAAACTGCAGTGAAATACATCCACCTGTTTCTGCATCGTGGAAAAACTTTGTCGCATACACAAAGGACAAAATCTTTATTGTACATGTAAAGACAGGCCTGCCTGTGCATGTACACACTCACACCACAGTGTTCGTCTCTCTGTCCTTATACACATGCATGCATGAATGTGTACATGAGGCATTACCAGTCTGCAGTAAATGTTTTAATGCAGTGTTCTGGAAAAGTCAGCGCTTAATATTAAAAAAAATGTAGGAGTTGGTTGGACGGGCTTCCCAATTTCAGACCATAAACATTGTTGGATTGTTCTTTTTTTTTAAAAAAAAACTACAAGGTAAATTTATTGGGGGTTTTATTGATCAGTCGCAGAAAACAGTGTACTTATACCGTGCACGTGTTAATATTATCATGATCTAGGTCCTCGATTTCAAGAAACATTTCATGTTTAATCTTGTTCATGTAAAACTATGTCACTGATATTGGATAACAATGATGAAATTTTAGCTTTTCTGTGTCATTTATTATAAAATGTCTTTCACAAAGAGCCCTTTAAACTCTTACATTTTCAAACTCCAGGCGCCAAATTGTTTACATTTTTAGACTCCGGAACAGATTTCATGTGCACAATTTGCAGCTCTTATACATGATGTGCATATTTCTAATGATGAACGCTAGTCACGGAATGTTGGGAGAGTAGACTGCTTTCAGCAGGGATATCTGGTCTTTGACATAGAGATTCATTACTTAAAATAATTTTTGGGCTTTTGCTGCATTGGATATTCATGCTAATGGCAGTCTTCAGCTATGAGTGGTATAGCATATGAAACCATCTTAATTCTTTGTCACTCTCTGAGCATGTGTGTGAGAGAGAAAGAGAGAGTCTGTGGGGGGTTGGGTAGGAGGCAAAGCAAACTTGCTCACTTAGTCTGCCATACCTTTAGTTTACCAATTTTGTGTACCTTAGAGCAGTGTCTTGGAGTCATTCTATCTCTTGATGGCAAATGTACCACTCAGTTGCTGTCCGTGTAGATCAATGTACTTTCACAGGGTCTTTGTTGTGGGATATTTTTATATTATTATTGTGTTTTACATCTTTTCTGATTACCTATTTCAAAGTACTGTAATCCATTCACTGCTTATTGCACTTGCTTCAATGTAAGGAAATACACATTATAAATTCTTCATTATTATTATTAGTAGTAATATTCATTTCAACACATATTTTATTTGTTCTGTGATACTTTTTAAGTTGGTGGGAAGGATGGAGATTTGTTTTGTAAGAAGTTTGCTTTAAACAATCTGCCAAAGACTGGATGTTCATGAGACAGGCTTTCACAAGATATTGTATTCAACACGTGTATTTGAAGTTTTTGCTGTAAATAACTGCTTTGATTTAGAAAATTTGTATGCTGCTACCTGGTCAAAAGAACCAAGCTTGAACTGCACAGATTCCTAGCACAACATTGCTCAGCTTAAACTGTTTATCTGTCCACTTAAATTAACAGGAGGGAAAGTAATTTAAGAAAAGACTTCATGCACTATGCACGTAATGTGCTGCACACACTCTCTCTCTCTCTCTCTCTCTCACACACACACACACATAGTCTTGGCCACAGTGCCCTTTTGCTGCTTCAACCAAACGCGGCATTGCTGTGAAATAGTGATTATATGTGTGTGGAGAGAAAGTCTTACAGATAAATACCAGTGAAAGTTGCAGCATTTGGCATTAAAGAAGCTGTTTCTTATCACTGTACTGCTAACGTGAGTCATAGCTTGTCTGATTTTTCCCACCCTAATACTGATGTCTTCCAGCTGCCAGTTTTATCAACAGCAGGAGCACTACAAGCTGTTCTACAAGCGAGTTACTTGTGAAGAAGAAACCTCCCATTGTGCTGTCACATAAAACTTACATTGTGGTGTTCTTATAAATAGTGTTGTCATATGGAACTTCCTTTGTGGTCTTCTCAGAACAATACTCTTACAGCTTACAATTTAAAAAAGTTTTGTGTTGGACCAGTTTATCAGGTACATAATACTTTTGTTGCTGAGAAATACTGCTTAAAGCAAATGAGCTTAACAGCCCATTGTTAGTCTGGAGTTTTAAAGTGTACATCTGTATTTTATTTTCTCCTTTGCTGTTGAAAGTCATTTTTTAAAGGTGTTTGTGTGCTCCAATTTAGCTCAAAAATACACAGTGATTTTAACCTTGTTAGTTCATTGGCTGTCATGTGTGAATGTAATGTAGGTGACATATTTTTTGTATTCAAAATGGAGTATGTAACTGTTGACAAAATTGTTTTTTACATATTTAACCAGAGTGGAAAATTATGCTGAATCATAAATGTGCTGTTCTCTTTAGGCTTACAGCAGTCTCTCTTCGGCTGGATATAATCAGGGATGCATTTTCTTGCAGCTTTGAAATGCTGTTGCTTGTGAACAGTAGCAATGACTTCATTGTTTGCAACTCGCAGGCTGGTCCGGAGTTGTTCTTCATAAATGTTAAAACTTATCAAACAAGATATGACCATATTCATGCAGCGATGGTTTCTTTACATTAGTGTTCCACAGATTCAAAACCCTGTTCAGCTTTCTAGCCATGGTCCCCCCCCCCCACTAATTTCAACAAATTAGGTTTCTTTTATTTTTATTTCTCTGATGACAACAGAAGTAAAGACATAGCTAATCATTAACTCACTTGAAAAAGAAAGTCATTGTTAGGCTTTGGCTTTATCACTTTTCTCTCTATGAAATTGATTTTCCAAGATGATGAAAATTTTAGATTACCAAGAAAGTGCCATTTGCTTTATAAAGACTGAAAAAAAATAGGGTGTCATTGTGTTTTGTAACCTTTTTTTTTTTTTTGGAGGAGTGGGGGACAATGACAAATGATCAATATCAATCAGAGCAACATTACTCACCATAAGAACTTAATAACATAGTTTGAGTTTCTCTTCTCTTTTCTCCCTTCTTCCTTCCACTGAAAGTAAGTGCTGTGGTGTTTATTTTTTATACAGAGGAGCTTTTTGCAATTGGATTTTTTTTTAACGTAGGTGCTTTTTATAGCACAGTTTTCATCCCAGGAGGTGCAGTTATTCAACATATCAAAAGCCATAGATCATTTTTCAAACTGCATTCATAGTTAAAACATTTAAAAAATCACAATCTTGGCAGTGCATAACTTTTGTGAAATATACGAAACAGAACTGCTTTTTCATGCTGAGCATATACTGTTAATTTTAACTTTAGTTCATTGAAAGATGCATGATTGTATATTCCATTCTTGTGTAGGAAGCCATCACTCATCGGATCATGTTATAAATCATTGAACATTTATTAAAGACTGCTTTTTGTGTGGAAATTGAAATCCTTACTTTGCAGGATTCTTTATGTTAGAGATTTATTTGTCCCTGGCATGATAAAATCCCTTGGTGCATTGTTTAAACCCCACCTTTCTTTGTTAACCTGTAGGAATGGAAGAGGGTTGGTAGGTAAATGTGTCTATTCATGCACATTTAGTGCACTTTTGAATGACCATCTCAAAAACCTACCTTTGTGTTTGTGTTTTTTTTTACACTTTGTCCTGAAAAGTTTCACATCAAACCTGTTGTTTAAAGGGAAGTATCTTTTTAAGCCTAGACTATGTTATGTTCCAGGTCAGTTTTCGTATTTAAATTTCATATATAATCATCAGGTGAAATAATTTCTGTGATAAATTCTGACTTCTGATCTGTAAAGCCTTATGTAACAAGTGTTGAATTTCAAGCAATAATGGTATGGCATGTCGTGTGTGGTTTTATGCAAATCAGAGACATAGCTAACCTCTCTACTTTAATCAAAACATGGAAGAATGGAAATAAAAACAATTAGGATTTAGTGTCTTGAATAATCGATTTTGACTTGTAACCATTGTGAAATTTTGAGGATTTTATTTTTGTTTTGTGTTGCAAACTTCATCTTTAGAAATGGTGGTGGAAGAATGTGTATAATTAAGACCCAAGAAATAACTGAATAGATCCAACCTTCTTGTGCACCTTTCCCTTTCCACCCACAGCTGTTAACTGCCCCTTTCCTGCACCCGTACAGTGAAGTGACAACGACAAAGTTACTAACAATTTTACAAAAACTGTTTATGCCATGGCCTATTTTATATCAACATCCAAGTCTTTTGTGTTTGGAACTTTCATGTAGTATCAGTTATTTTCTGTTTCCTGCCTTTGATAAATGGGTCACATCAGTCTTATACACTTTTCTTTGCTGAAAAAAGGTCATTGTTACCATGCATGAATTTTTGCAACTTATTAGAAGTTTGACTATGGCCAAGATGCTTTCCTATGTAGGCTTAATTATTTATATCAAGAATAAGTAGGAGTTTGAATCTCCATAAACCACACTCTTGAAATTCCCTGGGCAGGAACGGTTTGCTTGCTATTTAAAGTGATGTACATCATCTTTGGCTAAGTTGTTGAGTGGTGTACTGCATTTGTTTTGCTCGTAACACTTGAGTTGCTTTTCCTTTCCATTTTTATGATGCTCGGTCTTCTTGAGACTGAAGTAAGATGTCCAGGGTCAGGCGTAAGGGGATACATGTGAAAAATAAAACGTGAAGCAAATTTGTCACAGGTAAAGCCAGTTATTTTAATCTACCACAGGCTGTTAATTACACAAACCTTTGTCATATCATGTGCAGATGTAAGCCACCGTTTCAGCACTTTGTTCATGAGACAAGTCAATGACTTTCATCTTCTGTCTTCATCCCGCTGTTCGCCTCTTTTAAAACACTGACCATAATTTATTGCCATTTCTCATAACTTATTGGGAGTCTGTACAGTAGTGCCATTCATTGTATATAATTCATACAATGGTTGTTGACAGAATGGGGAAGGACTTGAGTCTGATATTGTTGAACAATGGCAGTGTGTTATCCGTAGGTGCCTGCTCAGATTATCTAAATATATTTATGGAGAAAATAAAATGCTGTATGCATCAGTGAGTTTATGTTTTGTGTTCAGTGGATGTCAATATTTATGCACATATGCAATCCTTCACTTTTATCATTGTGAAGGCATCCTGTTACAAATACTCATCCTGTGAAATGTCCACTCTTGTTTGCTGCAAATGTACTGTGGGGAGAGGATAAACTACCTTGAGACACCAGCAAGTAGTCATGGAAAGTGATGAAAGTATCCAACTTGCTAAGTCCCAGTCTCTGGGAATATCTGAAAAGTGACCAAAACTCTAATGGTAATGGTATTGCATTGTGATGCAAGACCGTTCTTTGACTTTTCAACAACTTCTGAACAAAAAGTGCACACAAGCTGCTTAAAACAGCCTAAACTGCCATGCATTTTCTCAAATCTTTATTTACCAAAAATCCTTTTGAGTTGTAATATAGCGATGTCGAAGGAAGGTTATGCACAGAGGCTAAGCTTGAAAAGAATCGTAGCCTCTTACCTAAAATGTATTAACTGTCTCAAAGCCATTCGTTTGGTAGAGACTAAAATATTTAGCAATGCAAAAACAAAATTCGGACCTACTTTTCTTTCTCTTAGCCACCTGCATGAGCTTTTCTGCTTTTACATACATGATATATGCACCTATAAATTATACATCTAGAGAGGGGAGAGACCTGTAAGCTCAGGCATGGCTTAAAGGCGGAGCACAGCTCACTACTGCCTGCCAACCATGACAGTCCCTGAAAGACTGGATGGACAATTTTTTTTCAGTCAACAGTTCAAGCAGGCATTAGAATGGGCAACCTTGTGCATAAACTCCTCTTGTTTGAGTCCTATCCTGGGATAGCCCCTCTGGAATTTCAGTAATGGAATGCCTTTTACTTCCAACATTTCAGTGATGGAGTGCCGCTTACCTCATAAGATATCAAACGTTTTTTTGAAACAGATTTCAATGCTAAAATATTACTAAGGTGATACTGCCTATTGCAAAATTGTGAAACCAACACCTTTCAGATGAAACTATTACATTTGATATTGATAAATAAGCAACACAAAATTTCATAAAATTACACAATGCATCACAAAAAATACACAATCCTTAATCAAATTTAGGCTCAGAAACTTTGCTTCACCTTCAAATGCTTCTTGATATTTGAGATGAAAAGTTTATTTTAACATGCATTAAAATAAGGGTGAAGTAATTCATTACTCGAGCATTCATGCATAGCCATCCACCCTCATGAAGATGAAGAAGCTTTCACCCATATTTTTTTCAATCAAAATTGTAATACTTTTGAACACAGTCTGCATGCTTACTATCAGCTAAACTCCTCTTAGATACTTGAAAAGTGCACTGTTCTACTAATCATCTACTCAGTACTCAGGTACACAGTAAATTATAAATCACAGGCAATTTACTATGAGTCAGCAATTCTCCCAATCTTTCAGACCGTATGCACACTTCTTCCTATTTATATGCAATCAGACCAAGACAGAAATATTTAAAAAAAAATGTAACCAAACTAGCATATCTGGAGTAACATAAAATAACAATTCCAAGGAAACTGTACAGGACTCGAAATGGAACTTTACAACTGTGTCATGCCTTCCTACATAAAATGACACAAAATATAACCTATGAACAGAAAACGCTCACAGCAGCCCACTTTGTCTCTCACACACACACAGGTCACTGTCATCAGCAATTATCCAGTGAGAGGGTGTCTCTAAGTGCAATAAATCCAGCATGACAGAACTCATGACTCAACAAAGCACTGTTGCATACTTGCTAGCATTAACACACCACTGAATTCAGAAACGTTTTGTCTCATCATCCCAGTTCACTCCCAAAATAAGATTGCAGGCTCATTAACAGTCTAATTAAGAGATCATCACTCTTCAAATATATCCTGTGTGTCACAACTTAGGTAATAGAGATATAGACGTCGAACTAGCAGGAGACTTATTGCTACACCTAACAAAATCATCATGATGAAAGAAGCTGTACCATCCGAGTGTTGCTGCCTGATGTTAGTGTCCCCCTGCATTTGGCCTGGGGCTGTTGCTGCTGACTGAGACGATGGAGATGCCGGCTGCGTCTGGCGCTGCCGCAGTTCTGTGGTCGGCTGGGCGCTTGCTGGAGATGGTGTGGCAGCACTTGTATTTGGCTGCATAGTGGAGAAGGAACTAGCAGCAGTCTCTGATGGAACTGTGGAAGTATCTGAGGTGGACTTGGCAAAGCTGGAAGAACTTGTAGATCCAACTTGTTCAACAGTTGGACCTGAAGAACTTGGCGCCATGGCTGGTGAAGCAGCAGGAGAAAAAGAAGTCACTTTAACGTCTGGTGATGGGGAAGGAGGCAAAGGTTGGTTCAAGGAGGATGTGGTGGCTGGGCAGCTCGCTGAGGTGGTGGGAACAGGTTGGTCAACTTGTGATGTCTGGGAAGATCCCTGACTTGCTCCAGGAGTCTGGGAGTGTGATGCTCGAGCACATTGGGTTGGTGGAAATGGAGGCATTCCTCCCAAGAAGGGAGGAAAAAATGGTGCTGGTGGAAAGAAGGGCATCTGCTGAACTCCGCTGCTTGCTCCTCTCTGGCTATTAGATGCTGCAAAGTTTGGAGGCATACAGTAGGGCGGGTAAGGAAAGCGAGGAACAGATCCTAAGCAAGTACTTGTTCCTGCTGGGGGCCATCCAGGGGGCACTGGCCAAGGAAACTGAGCCCCAGGAAGTAGTGGGCGAAATGCTCCTGCAGCATCCTTTCCACTGCCAGGAACAGCTGTTGTAGTTGCAGCAGTGCTATCTGGTGTTGACTTAGGCTCATCACTTCCACTCCCACTTGTATCTGACTTAACAGTTTTCTCCCCCTGTAGAAAGTATGATGGCAATTACTTTCTAATAAAATCAAGAGGCTAAAAAAAAATAAAACGTTTAAATAAAGGAAAGGAAGTTAAAAAGTCACTAAGATCAGATTTACTTAAAAGAAAAATTGTTTTCTGGTAAACATTTCTGGAAATAATTTCAAAAAACAAAAATCAAATAAGAAATTTACAATTACACAACTTTTTTTTTACTGCCAAAAAACAAACTTTAGAAACTTAATAAGGATGGTTTTATGAGTTTAAGAAACAAATTATATGCATAATCAACCATGTAATCAGCCCCTTAAACTCACAGAGAAGTTTATTTGTGCTGCAAGTTCTTTTGCTTCCTTGGATGCCTTCTCCGATGCAGCAGTAAGTGGCTTGAGCTTACAGCTCAAATCACCACAATCTGAACATTTCCAGTCCTGAGACCTGTGTTACACATATCTTACAGTTAAAATCACCCCAATCAGGACATTTCCAGTCCTGAGACCTGTGTTACACATATCTTCAACCAGCAGGTAACAAATATTTTTAAATCATCATATTATGCTGCTTCCTCTCCTCATTGTAATACTGTCATCACCATAACATAGTCATAAGGACATTCAAAAACAGCCTTAAATAGCAAATTCTGCTAAATTTCTTTTCAATATTTACAAAGATATGCTACAGTCTGTTGGTCTTAGAAGATAATATCCTGTTTTATAGCCATGGAATTTTATAAACCTAGACACCTGAACCAAATGTTGACAAGCATTTCACACACATCCTGCTGAAAATGTATCGGCAGATTTCTCAAAATGTCCACCAGAATCTTCTTCATACTGGTGTATTGTTTTGTTATCAACTAATGACACAATGACAACATGAGACTTTAGAAGTTTTATTGGACATTTTGACATTTTGAGAAATCTGCTAAAAAAATATGCATTGTAAGCAAGAAAATAAGTGAAAGATCTATTTGGTATTATTCGGCATATGTAAAATATCAAAAGAGTTGGAAACTAAAAGATATGACTTTACCTTTTGGCCAAAACTTTGCGCTCTTCTTGAGTATAGTCAAGGGAACCAATGGCCCCACCACCATGAGTTGGCATAAATCCAATAATAGCCAAAAGTGCTGTACGGACTGCAACCAAATAAAGAAATATCTGATGCTAAATTATCTTTAAAACAGACAAAGGAAAAGAACCACAGAGCATGGTGCACCTAGGAGCAGTGGTTCCCCATATCTAGGGCATGTCATGTAAAAGACAGAGCTTCGGACCTATACTTCCGCCACCATTATCAGCCTTGATTAATCAGGTACCCATAAGATTTGGGGGGAAATTTTCCAGTCACAGGCTTAAGCAAGCCTTCTGCTCCAAATTTAAGTGTAATTCCATCAAGCTAGAGCCAAAAAGGCTAGAGCTTTAATCTGCCTTTTGATTTTAGCATAAATAAAAGTTGCTAAGCCAAAACTATTTGCAAAATGTGTGATTTGGAAAGTGAGTGCACAAATCATCTCTATCTTGGTTGCTCCTATATGACATAAAACAAGTGTGTACCTATAAATAAAAAAGAAATGGATGAGGATTTTAGCCTACTGATATGCAAGTCTATGTTCCAAAATGTTTTCTAATCTGTAATATAAAGGGTATTGCAGATTTACAAATACTCACTGGACCACGAGGGCTGCCAGGACTCTGGGTGGTGACCAGAAATGCTAAGGCATATTTTTTTGTTAGTCTCAAATCTTCCATTTGGCTAAAAAGTAAAAAAAAAAAAAAAAAAAGAAAAATATGCCACATTATGAATACTGTACAAAAGCAACTCCACATGACAACAGATAACACTCAAAAGCGAAAATGTTTTGCTGACAATAGGGCAAAATTGGCAACTTTCATCATCGTTATATTAAAGTATTAAGCTTGGTTATTACATGAAGATTTATTCATCAAGTAAGGCATCCATGTCAAGGTCAGGTAAACTTGACTGGGAATGAAAAGGTGCTTACCATGAGGATGAATTCTGTTTGATCAAAATTTTTAAATTCCTTTATCCCTAAATATGGGTAGGGGAGAGGTCTTCTAAACCTGCTTTTCCTGTCTTCTGAGTAGTGCCTTTGTTTTTCTAACATCACACTGCTGTAATTTTCATGGAAATAAAAATTTCCTTTACTTACTGTAAGTAAGATAATGCTTGGTGGTTTCATAGGATAGTCTGGTGGAAGGACAATGCGTCCATGATATATGCCTCCATCAAAATCACTGTCTTCTGGGCCGCGCAATGTAAAGTGCCATTCAAACAAGTTGTCCTGAGTAGATAATATGAATGGGAAAAAAATTAATACATTTTTGCTTAGATAGCAGTTATAAAAACATGAAAATTGTAAATTCTCTTGCTTTGGTACTTAACAGATGACCCAACTACTAGAAGCTTATGGGAGCTACAACTCCTCTTTAACCAAACCTGTCGATGGGTTTAGCAAGCCAGGCTGCTAGGAGTTTCAATGTGGTGTTTTCCTGTAAGATTTGTCACAAAATTTCAGTTTCTTGGTATACCATTGGGAAGGTATATGCCACATCATTTTCATAGTCTCCAAAGGCTTGACAAAGGTTTCAAACAATTTAGTATCTGGTGAGGCTAGGTTGCACAATGACCGAAAGCAGCATGAAAAGCATGTGAAGGGGATAGGGGAAGGCAAATAAAAGCTTACATCAGCAGTGGCCTGCCATGCCTAGGATTTCAGAGTCCTAAAAACAAGACAAGGTATGTGCAGTGACAGTAGCATTTACCCCCCCCCGACAGGTACAGATTGCAGCCCATTCACCCACCCTACCTTGAAGGGCAAACCAGGGGATCTTCAAACACTCAGAAGCAACAGTAGAGGGTTGGGAACATATGCAGCAAACAGAAAAACTGGTCTTGCCAAACCCTCAATGCCCCTTCTCTGAAGCCTCCGACTATGTGATGCAAAAGTTACAGCCACTTTGTGACAAACATGTAGCAGCACAGCATGCAAAGATGAGAATTTGGCTTGGTAGCAAATATACAAAAATCCTCCATGTTGAAAAAAAAAAGCCTGGGTGAACAGCTGACAAACCAGGCAGTCAAGCAGCAAGTGGGCAGTATAAAAGTCATAATGACAGCAATGGGTGAGTGTATCATAACCAATGAACCAAACCAAACAAAACAAACAAACAAAAAGCTCTTTCAACAGAGCCTTATATAGCAGTCAAGGGAAAATGCACCCATTATTAGTGAAGCCCCTAGTGGCACTCTCACGAACCCACTGACCAGACAGTAGTTAGTTTAGTTAAAGAGCATTTGTAACTCCTAACATCTGGGTCATCTGGAAATGTTAAATTAGCAGTTTTATATGCTACAGTTCTATGTGCCACTGAAAACTTTTAAAAAATCTCTCTCAAAAGTAGTTTTATATCTTTAGTGTTTCCTTGATAGACATTCATTTCATTCACTCACTCTTATTCCACCTGTTCCCACTTTGTAAGCTAATTTACAACTCACTTCCAAAGGCTGTGCATAGTACAGTTCTGTTGGATCTTTCAGTTCATTGGCTTCCTTCATCAGCCTTTTAACAGCTGTACAAAATAAATGGTTTAGATTACATTTCTTTGCAAAAATATATTGACGATTGCAATAAATCTTTACATTCGGGACAAAATGAAATCCTCCAGTATGTCAGGAGAATAACAGAATATGCAGTAGACGAGATTTTGATGGTACTCCGCTTTCTGTCATATTCTTTATTTTGATCGATGTGCCAAGATTAAGCAATAATTATCTCATTTGAATGTAAGAGATGACCTCAAATTTGCAAATACTTTATGACTGAAGAAATACACAGGTAATGAGAATTTTTTTTTAAACACAGCACAGAATGTATAGAAAGAGTAGGTCTACTATGATATATACTATATAGGGACATTTTGTGAACGTTTTAATCACTTGAAAATGAAAGTCCGGTCAGCATCATACAATCTATCCAAAACTGAAAATGCATACATTTTTGTAACTTCAAATGATCATCTCTCGCTTTTCTTTCTCCCTTGATGTTTGTATTCGACATCCAAGGGTATTGTCAATAATGAAGTATTCCTGGTAGCAAATCCTACGTACATACAGACAGACATGTCGAACAATCATGCAACCAAAGGACAAAGATAAACAGAAGAATTATTTTAGGTTACCTGGACTGCGCATATTATACTGTCCCTGCATTCTGACAAAATATCCGCTTGGTTAGACAAGCAATTCCTTATATTTTTGCCTGGTTCACGAATTCTTGGAACCTTGTTGACGTCTGCTGATTTTACGTGGCTTCCGCAGCAAATAGCACGTAGCCTAGTGAAACTATCAAGGATTGGTCCTTAGAACCTATAGTCTACCAGGAAGCCAATCATTAATTCTGTTGCAATCAGGGGCTTCAAAGTTCGTGTCCCGTAGTGTATGGGCGAAGCAACAGCTGCACTATGCAGTCACTGAAGTTTTTGAAATATGCTGAATATTCTTTTGGACATGACCGATTTTTACTGGTTGTACAGAAACGGTACAGATATAAAAAGAAATGGGTATATATCGTTTTAAATACAACACTTGAATTGGCGTTTGACTGTAAACAAACGAGAAATCGTTGTCAATGATGGGATGTTTTAATCTCAAAATCTGATTCGATGTTTTCATTCAGAATCTAAATAAAACCTCTCTCTCTCTCTCATGCACACACCGTATTCCATCTAACACACCTCTTTGTGCAAAGCAGTGCTCCACATTGTCCCACGCACGCGCGGATGCACACATTCTAATTCCTCATGTGTCAGACAAATGCTATTGAGCTTTTATAATGTAAATTACTTGTGTTAAATGAAGCTCATGATGTTTCTATGAGTGCAGCGAGGAATACTGAAAAGGAATTTACTGGCTGATAAAAATCATTGATACCAATTTGTGAAATGTACAGGCTGTCAACCTACTACCAAAGACACCGTGTGAATTGGCACTTGACCACTTTGATGCTTTCTACAAGCCAGTATATGGGGAGCATTGGCCCTCAATTCGAGTCGCATTATTGTCCTTGCCAAAGTACGCAGCCATTGTGAACAACTTTGGAGAGACCAACAGTACCATACAGCAGTTACATCGGCTTGGTGCAGTGGACATGATAGATTTTTCTATCAATAAAGTCACTAAAATGGAGAGTAAGCTGCTTGCTGAAATTCAAGCACGCAAAGAAAAAGCAGAGACGGAAGGAGGAGTGATTTATTTCAAAGATCAATCACGGGACCAGACAGATCATTCAACAGGTGTTGATTGTGAATCAAAAGAAACTGATTTTGACTTTGATGAAGACTTCAAGACAGAAGATAGTGTGCAGAACATGCAGAATGTCTTCACACCTGATACTGTCCATAACAACACAGACTTACAGTACTTTGTACCTACACAGACAGTCTACTCAGAGAGAGAAGCTTTACGGCAAGAAGAAGAAAATTGCAGTACCTATCATGACCGCCCTATTTCAGTAAGAATCTTACCAGAGCATCTTCCTGCCCTCTCTAAAAGTCTGAAGATCATGACTTTCAAACCCGGTGATGTTTCAGACTTTCCCTCACCAAAAGCAAATGACATGGGTCTACTGAGTAAGCTGATTCTATACCACTATTCAGTCTAATTTGTAGAATGCACTGGCTGTATAAATCAAATAAGCTGGTTAGTGCAACCCAAATGCTTAATTTTTATCAAAAGACAACTGGGAAAGGACACTGAGATGGCAAGAAAAAACTATGCGTCTTGATTCTTGAAAAATTAATTGCTCTACAAATTGCTAGTTGCTAAACTTGTCTGAAGAGCGAACTTGAATACCTCCAATATCAACAATGAAATCTCTTAAACCTATTTACAAAAGAAAGTTTGACCAAAAATGTTTGGCAGTAACAAATGATTTTTGTTTGGTTTGGTTTTGTTAAGTGTAGGAAAACTGTACCTTTTCTTTCAGATGCAATTTATTTTATGGTCGTTTTATAGCAGTAGACTCAATGACAGAGTTTGGAAGCATTTAGTAAAATGGACATTCTTTACAACATAGAAATTGTATGTGTTAAGACTATCTCAGTTAAGATGTCTTGAAAATTCCATACATTTATGAGTTTAGACATGCATAGACTATTGACCATGTGATTCTGACTGCTACTGCCTTTGACAGCCAGATCCATCATGTTAAGGCATACACTTTTTTTCAGATTACTATTTGCTAGATGGAGCATCTGTTTTACCTGTCTTGGCACTTGAGCTCCAACCCAACGACAGTGTGCTTGACCTTTGTGCTGCACCAGGTGGTAAAACGTTAGCCATGTTACAGCTGCTTATGACCCAAGGAGGTAAGAGGAAAAGACATGTTTTGATAATGTATGGTAACAAAGATGTAGAACAATGAAAAGGAATATCCTCTGGGTGTGATGATTTTGTAGAACATATTACAGAGCTGTTATTCTTTATTAATCTGAGGATACCTGTTATTCTTTATTGATCTGTCTTAGGAGATAATATTATGGTTAGTATTAGAAAATAAGGTCTTTTCGTTTGTTTTTAGCTTTTTTGTGGGAGGGTGGAGAGCATTAGTGAGCAATTAAAAAATAATTGCAGTATTGCCAGTTATAACATCAGCAAACAGTACATATGATCAGTGGTTCGAAAAGTTTTCTTCATTTCTTGTATGGTCTTCTTTTTTCTAGGTCATCTTACTGCAAATGACACCAGTCATTCCCGCATAGATCGGCTCCATTCAGTTCTTCGAAGCTATGTTTCTAAAGATTTCCTTGCAAAGTTGGTTCATGTGCAGCATAAAAATGGCAAGCTGTTAAGTGAGCCTGTCTTTGATAAGGTGAAGGACAGAGTTGTTCAATATAAAATACCTCTAATTGCCCTCTGGGATAAATAAAATATGACTCACAGTCACCAAACATTTCTCAGTGGCATATTAGACACCCTATCATGAACATACAGCCCCTTCCTACATATAACTCACATGCATATATAAAAGTAAAAATGCATGCATACAAATTAGGGATCTGATCAGTAAAACAGCTGTTTTATGATCCCACCTAAATCACTCAAGGGTTTGCACAAATCTCAATCATGCCATGTGTGAACTCCATATTGTTTTGGGTGCATAGTGGAAACGTGTGGCCAAAGCCTTTGAGCTGAATAAAGGACAAAGAAGTCTTTGCTCAACAAACTTAGAGTTCAGGATGTGTGAAACACACACCACAGTAAAGAAAGATCTGGGGGAGGGGGTAACATTCCTAAAAATACAGACATTCGTGTGTTTAAACCAATGTTGATGTGTTTTAAAACTATCTTGACATTTGTTTAATGACATTATTATTCTGCATGAGCACACACACACACCAGTTAGATTAATAAACAAGTCTGCTGTAGAGGATGAAACATAGACACTGATTATGATGAGGTGTTGCAGGTGCTGGTAGATGTACCCTGTAATAGTGATCGCCATGTCCTAGCAGAGGAGGACAACAACTTATTTAAGCCTGGTCGCATCAAGGAACGTCTTCAACTTACAAGTCTTCAGAAGGATCTTCTCATGTCAGTTTCATTGCTGCACCTTTCCATGCTTCAGTTTGCTTAAACCTAATGTTTGTATTTCTTAACGAAGGTTTCACTTTTCCATGTGATTTGAAATGCTATCAGCTGCCTGGTACAGACACATATTATGCACGGCAGTACATATACATTAGTCATACATGTATCTTTTGAAAAAGGGCATTAGGAGGCTGTGAAATCCATTTCCCACTTATTGACTTAAGCAAATGCTAGCTAAATCACTTTTTGTAATTATCACTGTAATCTGCAGGGCAGGGATCCGGTCATGCAAACCAGGAGGATCCATAGTATACTCTACCTGCACCCTGGCACCAGTCCAGAATGATGGGGTGGTCCAAGCAGCTGTAGAAGAGCTCTGGGAAACTTCTGATATTGATGTTGTAGTACAGAATCTTTCACCACTGGCAACACTTTTACAACCATTTTTTAAGTTTCACAAAGGCACACGACTTGGACAGGTTATTTTACCTTCTTTGTTAAATAATTTTGGACCAATGTACTTCTGCAAACTACAGCGTCTTAGGTAGGATGCAGGATGCATAAAAACGACTCAGTGTGTTTAGCATGGTGTGTGTGTGTGTGAACTTATAGTGATCATGAAGTTGAAAAAAAATTAATGGAAGAAGAGCCATGATAAGCATATTTCTTGCTGGGGGGGGGGGGGGCAATCAACAGATGTAAAAAATCTAAATCTTGAAAAGTGTATAAAAGAATCCATTGAGAAAATGTGAAAATTGTATGGTCCATAGATCAAGAACAAAGTTACAATTGAAGAAATGGAGCAAATAATCCTATCAACTGAAAAAACTTGGAGAAGATAAGGGAAGACAAACAAAAGGTTGCAGAGACTGTTAGTGAAAGTAGTCAACAGGTGGATCCAACCTGGCACAGGCATAAAACAATCCAAAACAGATATATGGTACAAGAGAGCGAACAGAGCAACAAGAGACTCTAATGCTGATGTAGATCCAGGAATGAGATGAAAAAAAGAGTTAACTCAAAGCAGTTAGGAACATGGTGTTCTGCATGTGTAATTGGACTGGGGAAAGCTTTAGGCTTATCTGTCTTTTTAGTGCACACATACACATGCTTATTCACTCAGTCAATAAAAACAAACTATAACTGTTCAATTTCAAAGTTTAATTACAGAAGGGATGGTAGTTAAAAACATTTCAAATAAAAAAAAAAGCTTCAGGTGCAATACTGAATTTCTTCCTAGTGGATGGACGGATGTTTGAAATGAAAGTAAAAAGAAACCTATGCATTGATGATACCTTTAAAGAGTGCTTCACATTTACACTCATTAGAATGATGAGTTAATGATGAAAACATTGCACAACAGGTGTGAAGTGCCAGATTAGTGTGTAGGTTGGTTGATTTATTTGATAGTAAGGTGCTTCCACTTCCTGATAATTTTAAAGGAAAAGGGGGATGATTTACCATTGGGTAAATTGATTCCTAATTTGGGCGGGGAACTAGCAATGTCTACCCAACAGACAAATTTACTACCAAGTAAGTTAAGTTGCCTATCAGGAATTCCCAACGTAAGCTATGATTACTGGATGTTAAAAAGATTTGTGTAGGCCCATCCTGAGACCATGAATATAGGATTTTAGCTATTGTTTAGGCTGGGTTAACTTGCTTCATGAATACAAGCCTTCTTATAATACAGGAGTACCATTCAGAGAATTGCCTTAGATCTTAAACCAGGACCTTATGATTTTTGCAACACTGGTGACAAGTGTTCACCACTCTCTGCAACCAATCGCCCCATGAGTGGCACATTTTTTTGTTATTTAAATAATCACGATGTCTACAGATGCTACTACTTCATATGGACTGTTTATTCACATACCAACATAAATTTGTATGGTCCATTCAAGAATAATAATTATATTAAAACTGTTTTGGTTTGGGGTTTTTTTTTCAAGAAAAGTTTAAAAGATCATTATGATACAAAATCTTCTTATGACTCGTAATAACTTAAACAAACTGATACACATATTTTCACATTTATGTATGCATTATTACAAAAAACAGTGGTAAAAATATCACAGCTACATTTTGTGTTTTCCAGTATACAATCATATGGCAGCTTTCCCAAGATTCAAGCAAATGGCAGCATTTCCTCCATTGCCACAACTGTTTAGTACCCTTCTCAAGCTCTGTGCATTTAAATAACTGCAGCCACTCTAATATCGCCTTCCTTTTATTTATTTTCTCGTTGCTGACACATGACACAATATAAGATGAAAAACATAACCTTCTAGCTGGTTTGAGTGATGCTCCATTTTGACAGGCTTAAGATAAGTTTTTTTAAGGTTCTGCAGTGCTGAAAGCAGTCAAGGGTAAAACCTAGGCTACCTGTGTATTCTTTGCCCTTTCAACATAGCTTAATGCAATGATTCTTGTTCTGTTTGGAAAGGGTATATAGCATTGATAGTGAAAGACAGGCATTAAATACTACAATCCCAATTATAAACGAACAGGGTCCGAGGCAGTCCCTGGGAAAAATATAACAAATTGCCAAGATATGCTTAAGAGTTGACAGATTAAATTGTACCAACAATTAATGTGACAGTTAACTGAGAACCCTTTACTGTCCACCTGAGCATCAGTTCTTTCAATAGCCATGAATAAATTAATTATATGCTAAGCCACATAAGCTGCTGTTTGATTTAAATTTTAACAAAATGTCTCCAAAACATAGCTTCCTTCTGATTACCTAGTTTTGTGAACGGCCACACCCCAGAATTGAATAACACTTAACAGCTCATGAAAGTAGACAGTCATTTTTCCTAATGTGAACTTGAGCAGCCTGATGGGCGAAAAGATTCAGTTTAGCATGACTAGTCAAAACCATGTTTACCTGCTGGATGAGCAAGAAACTCAAGATTTTTAATAAGTTAAATGATGGGAAAAGAGAGAGAAGTCATTTCAAATACTATAAAACTTTCAACAATTCTGCATTAATGTGCAAGATATAACAGCTATATGTGGCATAAAGGCATAGCTCTACTGCTCATCATAATTCAGCTACAAGTTCACCCTATGGAGCAGAAAAAAAATTATGTGTGGTTTTGTGTCAGTTTTTATCGTTGACATGGAATGGGTTTTCAGCTGGCGCTGTCCATGAGGTCAAGCAGATCTGTGTCACCATGTGCTCCACTCTCATTGACTGTCATTTCTCCCATTATTCGGCTTAATTCCGCACTTCGCTGCTTCTGCAAATCATTAGCATGCATACACACATGTGTGTGTATATATCCGAAACACTGATTTAAATGTACTGTTTGTTTTATAAGCCTTGCCTGCACTAGACAGTGTATGAGAGAGAGAGTTATAGGCACATATTTGATTGTTCAAGTTCAGTCTAATCTGTCAGAATAAAAACAAGGAGGAATTTTATTCTATCTTATCACAAAAGCAAAACTAAAACTGGAAAAAAAATTAATGCACCAAATAAGCAACTTTAAATAAAACCCCATGTATTGTCACATCATGCAAATCTGGTAAAACATCATAAACGATTAAAGACTTAATGATCAAAGCATTTAATTAAAAAAATAAACCTGCTGGACAAACCTGGTTTGATCAGCCAGCAAAACTAAGATGAACATTTGCCAACAGGCTATTTGTTTTTAATAAAAAAATGTCAAGTGATGGATGTGAAAAGGTAATGAATTTTAAGCTGTGCAAGAATTGAAGGTATGTTGACCATAGTTTTTTTATTTTTCATCTTATTGTTTTTTTAGACAGGAATCAACAAATTTGACAAAGAAGTTTTACCTTAGAGGCATCAATCTTCACCACCTGTGATTCTGTCTCCTCAGTAAGATGGACTGCTGCTGCATGTCTGAAAAGAGTCAAAGTATATTTGTAAAGACTGCAGATGTTTGCAAACAAGAAATATTTTTATCTTATCACTTCTTACCCAACTACATTAGATTAAAAGAAGTGTCATATTAAATAGATGTCTGAAGCAGCACCAAGTGATACAGTTGGATGGCTGACTTTTTAATAGTACTTTGGCAGAGGAACATTTACTCTTCTTCCTTATCGGTGTTGAAAAGGTTGAGGCGAAATTCTGCACGAGTGACAGATGCTCCAATTAGCTGAGAAAGAAGATCTAGGTGGGCCTTCGCAAGTGGGTCTGGTTGAGCAGAGTCCTGCAACCACAATTAATCCAATGTGGTTGTTATTTGTTTCAACAGTATGTTAGTTCATCATTTTACTTTTAACCCTCTTGGTTCAAGATAAAAATGAACATTACAATGACTAGCTTATAACTGAAGACTGCGAAGACGACAGTGGTGAAGTTTGTTTTTTTTATTATTGCTGCTCTGAGATAAACATTAGACAACCTATACATTTTTGGAAAAGAGAAAAGTTGAACTTTGCAATAAAAAGTAATGAAAATCGCCTTGCCCGTGCTACCTGGAAAAGCCACGATCGTGGCCTTTCAAACCAAGAGAGTTAATATGCAGAGAGACATGATATCCTTATCCACCTCTTCCAACATTGCTTGCTCATTCTTCACATTTGCGCAATCATTAAGCAGGTCCTTTTTTGACCATATACATGTTAAAGTATACTATAAGGAATTAATAGTCACAGCACTTGTACATCACTATCCAATCAAAATGTTCAGTCTTCTTTCTCCCACTGCTCACACACACACACACACAAACAATACCAAATATGCCTGACCTAATCGGGAGCATTTCTAGCTATGAAAAATCTAAGCACATTGGCGCATACACAATGTGTGCAACTTTAAACTTGTCTTTTTATTGGGTAGGGGGAGGCACAACTCCAATGTTTCATCTTAGCTTCCGATGTTACTTCTTTGAAAGGAAAAGCTAAGGTGTACAGGCTGTAGTAAGAAACGTAAGTTTAAAAAAGGAGTAGCAGAAATTGACCACCTTTTAGTGGAGAAGTGGGAGTGATACCTGCCAGGTTGCTAATCTAGCAAACTTTTAACTATCATTGTGTGCAAGGTCTTGCACTATCGATTTAGATTGGAAGAATCTGTGGTAATTGCTATGAAAAACTGGGCATCCATAACTAAATGCTGCCCTCATAGTTGAAGACTTTTTTGGTGCTGCCTTCAAAGTCACTGCATTCTACTATTGATAGATGACTACCCTTTAAAGATCTTCAGTGGCTAACCATTCTGGAGAGGATCTTAACATCTGCATGCTACTGCAAGCTACCGTTGGAGAGTCGTTACTCCTTATGATGTGATCATTTAATATTTATATAATATTTATAAATGTTTTTATTGTTAAGCTGATACTATTCGTGGTAGAATTAAGCAGATGTAGAAACAGTTATAATTATTCTACAGTTATCTCATCAAACAACAGTATGTTTAATTCACTAGTGGAATGTGGGTGGTATTTTTCTTGCTATTATGAACTTGAAGCATGTATACAACTCACCATGTTGATGACTGCGATCAAAAGGGGAAAAATGCATAAAAACCATATTGTTAATGTAAAGATTTTGTTTTGTCCTTCAGATAGCGAACAGTCAGCAATTATTTTGGGGATTTTTGTATAACAGTAAATGCAACCAAGTTAGAGGGGCTCACAATATCAGAGACTGTTGTTTTTCCAGACTTTTGCACCCCCAAAGCTTCAGTAGGTCTTGTGGCAGAATACCTGACAAAAGAATCCCATAATTTACCATACATATGAAATATAATATGAAGTGTAAAAGTCATTACTGAAAAAAGTGAATGCAGCAACTCGAAGCTTACACATGAGAGGAAAACTGAAAAATCATCTTATATCTTAAAATAAAGAGGAACCTTCCAAAAGTTATTAAAAGCTTTCCCACCAATTTTATGCACTATTTGTGAAGTAGCTACAGAAGACACCTGAAAATACTATATCATTTAAAAACAGTACAGTACACCTTACATGTTTGTTCCAAGTTTGGTGACACGATCACCTATCATGTCAAAGGATCCTTCTGTGGTGGCCATTACATTACCAGCAGGAGCTGGGAAGCTTGTCTCTTTACAGTTTCCACTCTCATCAAAGATTCTAAAAGAATAATTAATTGTTGATCATAACGTATGCTTACTAATGCACAGTGCTTGCAAGAAAAGCAGTTACAGATAAACTGTTCATGTATGTACAGTCCTGAATAAAACAGCAAACATTTTATGCTTTGAAGAGAAGTTTTACCCAAAATAATATGAAAACATCTAAAGCCTCTTTCTATCATGTTGAATATACATTTGTGTGAACCATCCATGAACAAAGAAATGTAAGGTGGATGGGGTTTGTGACTATGAAAGCAGACACAATTCCTAAAAGAAGAGTGCTTAGAATTCTCAAAAACCCTAATCTGGAGATTTATATACATATTCTAACAGAGTAAGTGGTGGGACTACAGTCCGTCTCGTCTTGCACACACCTTCAGCCACAACCACCTGTTAATCTTCCAGGCATGCCCCCACCGACATCCCTCCTGGTGACCCTTCCCCTACTTACCCTACTTCTGCCATGGCCTCTGGGCTGGCCAGGGACTGAATAAATTGCCCCAGCCCTGTTTAGGCCATTCAGTACTGCTAAGGACACAGTCACCAAGTCGTCAGCTATATCGCCCTAGGTCTCCCTGCATATTTGACTGTGTATGTGCATGTGCCAGGCTCCCTCCCCTATCCGACAAAATTTTTTTTTTTTTTTTTTAAGTTTTAGTTTTACATCTTTAGTGTTACAGACAGATTTTCTGATGTGACATGCCAGAATGTAAAGTTCTCTTTATTTCGAGTCTGCTATGGATTTGTCATCTTATGGTAGTTCAAGAAAACACAAGGTAGTTTCACGGTGCTGCTTCCATTTCCACCTTCGTTTGTATCACAGATTAACATGAGCACTCCACGTTCACCATACGGAGTGGTGGAGGGAAGTGGCAAAAACATTACCCTTCATCACCCTACCACCAGAATAGCAACACCACCACCACTGAGGAAATGCTAGAAGACAAGGCTTCAGAAGCACAGCTGAACAGATCTTCATTGACTTTAAAAAGGCACCTCACAGAGACTGGAATGAGAAGCTGTGGTATGATGGAAAAATTTAACACTGATGAGGGTCTCATTCAAGTCATCAAAGCACAATGAGTACAGTACTGAGTGCTTGAGGAGGGCGCTCTGAATCTTGCACAAGGAGAACAAAACCAGTGGCTTTATATGGAGCATGGTCGCCTGCTTGCAGGATGCCAGGAACCAATTCTCACAACTGTCATGCCATAAGCTTGACTGGTTCAGCCATGTGAGCTGTCATGACACCTCTAAGATCATCTTTCAGGGTACCTTGGCGGGGTGTTAACACGGAGAACAAAGTGGACTGTCATACAGGACCTGCTCACCACCACCAAGGCAGGCCTAAGTGGTGAGCCTTGTCAGCGTGGTGTCTATCAAGTTGTACCCGCCACAAGCCCAGTATCAATAAACCAGAATATCAGTTGGGACCAGTCAAGGGATCTGTGTATGTCAAGTTCTATTACTTTATGGCATAGTACTGTAAGTGAGATTCCTTATGCCTTGAGTAAAAGTATATTATTCAGTGTTTCTAACTTGGTTATGCATACCTAAAAGAAATCATAAGAAGCTTACCAGCTATTAATCTATCACATGGTTATGCCTGAAAGATGTATGAAACAGCAATACACCCTACCTGATAATTCCTGGAGGCTCTGTTCCCCAAGGCAGCTGTCCTGACATTGGTAACATAAAGCGACCAGTGTTGTTCTGAACTTTGTCTTTAAGGAAGATGGAGACCTTTATGCCATGAAAGAGTGTACAAAGCAAAACAGGTTGCCAAATTATCATTTCATTATGATATTTGTTTCATTTACTGGATGGCTAACCCACTGCTTATGGATTTCACAATATTAAAATGATAACAAAACTGTCATTCATAATTAAGGAGATAAGACAGTATGGCCTTATATAAATATATTATTATAATTCATATGTATCATTATTTTTCAGGGAGTTTATTAGGAATAACAGACATCCAAGCGCAGACTCTGCTACACAGCGTAATACTGTAACACAATACTTACACGGATATGCATGTCTTGAAAAAAGCTAAGCAACGTCTGTCGAATCAGCTGGAACTCTCCAGCAGAAAGTGATGCATATGTCTGCAAAAACAATATGTATAAGAAAACTTCTTTTTGGAGGGAGTGGGGGCAGTATTCTTCAATTTTGTTAAGCCAATATCTAATATTAACAACGGTTTATACACTACACACTAAACAGTTCTTTACGTATTAACTATGCAATATGTCAAATCTGATTTTACTGACTTTTAACCCTTGTATAGCAGGTTCTGACTGATGAGAACCCGCTAAAATCTACATCTGAATCCCACTAAATCTAAAATTTTTACCTTTAGTAAGCTGGGATGGGCAGGTGAAAGCTTCATTAGATTTTGCATATCATCCACATGATTGCTTTCTCAGGCCAATCACTTCTGACTTTTCTTTAAATGGCATGACCTGCTTCATTGTGAGTCATGGTGGCTGTCCCTAATGTAGCCCTGATATTTTTTGTTTCTCACTAATGCATGCAACTGACTGACCGTTGCAACTGAAAGTATTTTATTTGCTCATTCTCCTTCACTTCAAGAAAAGTCTTGCATCAACTTTTGACTGTTGCAGCTAACAAACCTCAATAAGCATCCTGTAGACCATCTCCACTTGCTGGCGAACAGCAGGAGCATTTTCTACATATTTACGTATTACATCCATGTGGTTAAAGGTTATGAGAAGGACATCTTTGGGTTGCAGGCACAGAGATACCTGGTACTTGAAAGCCATGGTCATCAGGTCATAGAGCTGGAATATAGGTATCATCCCTTTAGAATATGCTTCATGTCATGTGCAAGGCTTATGCAATTATAATTCAAATTATGTTTGTTGAGTTTTCTATGGCACTTAAAGAACCATTAGAGAATAAGAAAGAGTACTATCTCAAATGACAGAATGTTTGAGTAACCATACTGCTATGTGTACCCTGAAAAAGTCATGCAGTCTTAATTGCTTGAATTATTGTCAAATCTTTATGATAACATCACCAATATGGCAGAATTTTAATAAAATCCTCCATGACTTTTTATTAATAGGATGAAAAGTAAACTTACCTTATCCATGCTGGCTGCATTGAGCCGCATTATGGAAGCATGAGCCAAGCGGTCAAAGACAGTGCGCATTGCCTTCTTGGAGTACAATTGTTGGGGCTTAAATAACTCATCCATGAAACGCTTGTTGAACATTGTAGCTACAATGTCATTCAGGACTGGAAAGCATAAGCTAAAAATTGGTGAACAGTTTCAGAAATACTAAAGTTATCATTAAGAAATATATATATATATATATCAATATTTATATATTTAAAAAGGTGTTACTTTGATGGAACGGAGGGATTTGATGAGATGTGTGTACCATAGTCTAAATATTAGTACTAAGGAGGATAATGAGAATTTTTTTCAACTTCTAGAGCTTAAGTATGTATTATGAAAAGATTTGTATTTTTGGTGATTTTTACTACCCCATTGTTCCCTGGGATAGAGTGTGGTTTGGTAAAAATAGTGAAAAGATTGTAAAGCATTTGTAGGATGAATTCCTAGTTCAAAAGGTGGAGAAACCTACTAGAAGATTAGGTCAGACTTCCACACTGGAAGATTGGGTATTGGTGAATGAAGGTAAATTAATTTCAGAAGTCATCTTGATCCTGTAGGCAAAAGTGATCGTGACATATTAAGTTTCCAATTGTATATTTTACTTGGTAATGAAAACCAACAAAAGGAGTATGTGTATAATTTAGGTAAAGGTAATTATAACAGATTATTAAATCAATATATGAAGTTAAGAAACTATTGTACAAAATTAATTAGAAAAACTCAAAATCATTATGAAAAACAAATAGCTGAGGATGGTAGTGTAAACCTAAGAACATTTTGGAAATATGTTCAGGAGAGGATGAAGGTACTGTTTCCTTGGCTGTTAACAATAAGGAAAAGACAGAGATGCATAATGACTTTTTGTTTGTTTTTTAATAAAGGAAGATGTGAAAAGTAGATCTGTTATGACAGAAGGCTTTTATTCAAGGGTATTATTCTTAGTCAACATAAGAGTAACATCTTTAGCCATTAAAAATAAAAATTGAGATATTTAAATCCTTACAAATCTCAAATTCCAGCTTGATACTTCTGAGGATTCTGAGAGAATTGAGTGTTGAACTATCTGTTCCATTGAGCTCCTTATTTAACAAGATTTACCAATGATTGGGAGACAGCAGGGCTTAGTTCAAAATAATTTAAAATCCCATCTTGATAATTACTACAGACCAGTAAGTTTAATATATACTGTGTGTATTGTTTTGGAAAGCGTGGTCATAGATGCTCTAGCTAAACAATTTGTTGAAAATAGAATGCACACAGAATCCCAGCATTGTTTCAGGGATAAAAGAGCTTGTGTATCACAGTTGCTAGAAGTCATGGAGAATACAACCTCTTTACTGGATTAGAGCAAAGATGCAAATATTTTATACTTTGATTTTAGATGAGCTTTGATCTGTCCCACATGAGAGACTGTTAGTCAAATTAGCTGCATATGGAAATTGTGGAAATTTGCATAGATGGATTAGAAGCTTTTTAATAGGTAGAACACATCAGGGTTGGTTCTGTAAAATCAGGTAAAGCCAAAGTTATGAGTGGAACTCCTCAGGGAAGTATTTTAGGTCTGGTATTGCTCACAGTGTTTATCAATGATTTACCCAGTGCATTGTTCAGTATTTCTAAGTTGTCTGCTTCTAAAAATATATAATGATGCATTTAATAGTACAGTGATTAGAAGTAGCATTGAAAAAGTGACATTTTGCAAGAGATGTATGATGACAGAATTATATTTTAATACATTCAAGTCATGCATCTAGGTAAAAATAGTTTGAAATGCAGAATAAAAGTGGATGATAAGGTCTAGATGATAAAACCATGTAATGAAGAGAAAGACCTAGCATTGAGTCAGTTTTGATTGTGATTTGTCCTTTGATTGTGACTGGCACATTCAAAAAGTGGTAGGAAAAGAAGGAGACATTTTAAAAATTGTACAAAGCATCTGTACGTGGGTCCACATTTGGAATATGTGAATGTGATCTGGTGTCCATTCAAAAAGGGCAATCAATATTTGTGAAAAGTGTACAAAGATGTGCTACTAAATTGCTAGCAGAATGTAGAGATATGCCTAACACTGATAGACTCAAGTACTAATCGAGACTCCTCTCTCTGAAGGAAAGGAAAATCAGGAGACCTTATTCAGATATTTAAGATATCAGGGATGCCATGATATTGATATGGATCTATTTTTCTCCTCACCACAAACTAATATTACTAGAAATTTTTTTATGAAAGTTTGTAGTACTACTAAACATGAATGTTCTTTCTCACAAAGATTTCCTGCTAATTGGAACTCACTTAAGCTAACATTAAATATACACCAAATTTGAACTTCAAGAACTCTTCAGGTAACATCCAAAACTTATAGATCTGTTTTTTTATTTGACAAATAATAAAATATGTATGTGAAACTCAGACCCAAACAATAAGTGGGGGCAATAAATATAGGCTGCAATCCTTAAAGCTTATAGGCAATGATAGCCAGTACCTCCCCTTATTGCTACTTTTACAACATATATAACTATAAGGATATTAAAAACTGTTTGCACGACCTCCCAGTTCATTCCAATTTCAAGCGATATGTGGGTGTGTGTATACTAGGCGGATGATTCTGCATAAGGTGGCATTCGAAACTTCTTATTATCGAGTTTCACTTAAACTATAAATGCCTCATTCATATCTGAATAACATTTTTTTGTAAGTCAATGTTGAGGTTCATATATTGTGTGTTCGGCCTGTGTTTCTGAACCTACAATAACAAACTAGTCACACACTTTTGACAAAGTGATTCATTTCACATCTGATCTGATCAATACGACAGCTAGCCGGCCTCTATTATTACCTTTTTGAGCCTTTTCTTCTGCAACGTTTTGCGCCCGTAAGCGTTGATCAAGAATGTACATCATCTCGCCTCCGAGGTTTATGAAAAGCAATGGAAGCGTTTTCACGGACATCTTTCTTGGGTTTATATTTTTTTCCTTCGAGTTCAGAAGTGTCGACAGAAACGTCGATGCAGAAAACACTGCTTTGCAAGCTTTCCGCCGGAAAACGCGGACAGCGTCCCTTTGATCGCGTTATCTCTAAGGGGTATCTCGCGAGACCTGGCAGGGTTCACAGCATTTAGCAGACGCCCCAAGGTCTCTGCGTGTGCTAATAATACTACTTGAAATCTACCGGCACAAACAAAATTAACTATTAATTGATCGTATAGCCCAACGCTCTAAAGGTAGTTTAGTTTCCACGACAGCAAATCTTACTCTAGTTGAAATGGCACATTGAACTGGTTTGTCTAACCAAAATAAACATTGCGAAGTAATGAGTACATCCGATCCTACTTTCGAATCAAAGTCTCGTGTGGTTCATCGAGAGGTCACATCGAAAATGGCGACTAGCCTAGCAGACGCCGCCAGCTGGCAGATAGTGTTATGGACAGGATTAACGATTGTTGTTGTTGGAATAATATTAAAGAGAATCATAAATCACTTTTTCAAATCACAAGGAAACAGGATACCTCCATTGTATTCGGGGTGGATACCTTGGCTTGGCTGTGCACTTGATTTTGGGCGAGCGCCTTTATACTTCATTGATGAGAAAAGGAGAAAGGTGTAAATATACATACAGTAGCATTACATTAATCACTTTAGTGTTACACTAAAGAATAACATTTATAAATTGTACATAGAACTAGCCAAGCCAGTAACTGAACGAGAGAGGAAGAATTCACAAAATATATACACATAAAAAAGGGCTTCTACCCCGTACCAGTATATATATATATCTTATTGTATACTTTATCTGTAACGCGTTGTACATGCACCGCACGTAGTTAAATTATCTGAAGATGCCAAATTAAACTGAGTACTAATTAGAATTTTTTTTTCAGCTGGGTCCAGTTTTCACACTTAAAGTGGCCGGAGAAAGGCTTACATTTTTTATGGATCCCACAGATTTTCATCATTTATTTCAGTCCCCAAATGTGGATTTCCAAAAGGCTGTACAAACTCCTGTTCAAAATGTTGGTATGTGTTTGAATGGAGAGCAAAAGCAATTGCTTGCACGATAGTTAGGACGTCTGCTGTTAAGTCAGTTTTGGTGCAGAAGTTTTGGCCACCACTTTTATATATTGCATAATTTGTTTGCTTGAATAATTATAAAGCAATAGATGAGGTGCTAGGCGAAAATTAATATTACTATATTAATGTTAAAGCTTCTTTGTAATGTTGGATAATTATTCATTATTGTAACTTTTTGCATAAATGGTATGTGTATACATATATATTGCCAGAAGCCATCAAGGAAACATGCAAGTGCTTGGAACAAACTGTGACATTTGTTTATATTAGCTCATGTCATAACACATTGCAAGAAAAGTAGGCTCTTAGTTTTGCCATTGTTTGCAACCAGAAACTGTGGAGAAGTTGAGAGTTATTTTATGTAAAAGTTTTACTATAAACTGTTAATTATAGGATAATCATTTCATTAATACCTATTTAATATTGTAATTATTTGTTATAACTATATTATTCTTTCTGTATGATTGCAGCATCAATTACAGAAGCTTCATTCTTTACATATCACACAAAAATTCATGACACAGTTAAAGGGAAACTTGCTGCTAACAAATTACCATCAATATTTCCAAAGCTTCAGCAGAGCTTTGCAGAGGGGTTGGATAGTATCAAGTCTGAAGGTAATTATAAATTTCACTATTTTATACATTTAAATGCCCCATGGGACCCCAGGGTATGCTTGCCTAGCGAGCATTTTAAGAATAGGGTCCCTGCCATCCATAAGAGGCGACTAAGGTGGACAGCTCACCTAGAGGTAAATTAGGTTGTGGTAGGGATAACAACCCCACCATATAAAAAAAGCTTGTTACAGAAACCAACACCAGAGCACTCGTCACGGATGGCAAAGGTAATGAGACATACCAGAGGACTGGACTTTTGACGGACGACAGTCAAACCCAAGAGGGAGCTGGCACCCCGATAGTGGATTTACTGAAGCCAAAACAGAAGTTGAGGGTGGGGTGCTGGAACATTCAGACCTTGTACCAGACTGGCAGGATGCCCCAACTAGTTAAGGAGTTTGACAATTACAACTTTGACATCCTGGGAGTTAGCGAGGTCAGATGGACTGGCACAGAAAAGAGGAGACTAGCATCAGGACATATACTATCCTGTTCTCAGGAAGATCAGATGACCAAAACTCTGAAGGAGTAGCACTACTCCTCAATAGGAAAACTGAATAGACACTGCTGGAATGGAAGCCTCATGGGCCCAGGCTTCTGAGAGCAAGATTCCGTTCAAAGTACACCAAGCTGACAGTGCTAGTTTGCTATGCACCAACAGAAGACTCCGAGGCAGAAGACAAGGATGCTTTTTACGATCAGCTCCAGGCAACCTTGGAGAGCGTCCGAACCCATGATATGCTGCTCATCATCGGTGATCTCAATGCCAAGGTGGGAAGTGACAACACCTGCAGAGAGCATATCATGGGCAAGCATGGAATTGGAACCATCAATGACAACGGAGAGAGACTGGCAGACTTTTGTGATGAAAACGATTAATGATTGGAGGCACACTCTTTCAACAGAAAGACATCCACAAGGCAACGTGGACATCACCAGATGGGATCAAAAAGAACCAGATAGACCATGTCATCATCAACCAAAGATGGAGGAGCTATCTTCAAGATGTCAGAGCCTACAGAGGTGCAGACGTTGCCAGTGACCACACTCTTGTGATAGCCACAGTTTCTCTGAAGCTACGTTGATTGCGAGGAAAACAGGTACATCAGCAGAGAGTGGACTCTGGCAGACTGAAAGACCTGGCCACCAAATGGGCCTTTGTAGTGGAAGTAAAGAACAGGTTCAAGGCACTAGAGGACCAACAGGAGATGACCTTAGAGGATTCCAATCGAGTCTTACAGGAAACAGGAGAGAAAATACTGGGCTTCCAACGAAAAAAGAAAGAACAGTGGATCAGAGAAGAGATATGGAAGCGGATAGACGAGAGGCGGTCAACCAAGCAAAAAATCAACAACACCAGATCTGAATGTTTGAAAGAACAACACAGACAAAGATATACAGAAATAAACAAAGAGGTAAAGAGGATGACCAAAACTGACAAAAGGGACTACATAGAGAAACTGGCAGAAGAAGCAGCAGGCAAAAATGACCTGAAGACGCTGTATAAAATCAATAAACAGCTAAACGTGTTCAAAAACAGTGAAGTGCCAGTGAAAGACATGAACGGAAATGTTGTCAAGGGAGAAGCAGAAAATTTACAGCGCTGGAGGGAACATTTTGAGTCAGTTCTGAGCAGACCAGACTCCCCTCAGGCCACAGACATCCAGCCAGCAGATACAGACCTTGACATCTGCACAGACCCGCCAAGCCTGGAAGAAGTGACAACAACAATCAAGGCAATGAAAAGCGGCAAAGCACCTGGAGCAGATGGAATAACAGCAGAGATGTTGAAAGCAGATGTGAATGTGACAGCTCCCATGTTGACTGAAATCTTCAGGCAAGTTTGGGAATCAGGACAGATACCCTGATGCATGGAAGACAGGGCTTATCTTCAAGTTACCCAAGAAAGGAGATCTTGGAGACTGCAGTAACTGGAGGGGTATAACACTTCTTTCCATCACCAGCAAGGTCTTCAGCAAGATTGTTTTGTCAAGACTGACGGCAACCCTTGAGAAAGACCTCTGGCCTCAGCAAGCAGGATTTCGCCCTGGGGGATCCTGCTCTGAACTCATTTTCATTCTGCATCAGATTCTGGAGCAGAGCATCGAGTGAACACACCTCTGTACATCAACTTCATCGACCTGGAGAAGGCTTTTGACAGCATCAACCGCAAGTCCTTATGGAAGATCCTGAGGCATTATGGAGTCCCTGGGAAACTTGTCCATGTCGTTGCAATGCTGTACAGCGATTTCAAATCTCAGGTGGTCTGTAACACGGAGCTCACAGCCCCCTTTAACATCAGTATTGGAGTGAAGCAGGGGTGCATTCTGTCGCCGTTCCTCTTCATCCTGGCCATGGACTGGATCATGAAGAATTCTACCAACAGAGAGAGGAGAGGGATCAAATGGACCATGACTATGACAGCAGCAAAAACGCTGGAAGATTTGGCATTTGCTGATGACATTGCCCTGTTGTCACACCGCCACCAAGACATGCAGGAGAAAACAAATGCCTTTTCATAAACAGCTGGAAACCTTGGCTTGAAGGTCAGTGCAAAGAAAATGAAAAGTATGAGAGTGAACGTACGCCAGAGTCCAAGACAACATCAAACTAAATGGAGAAGAGATTGAGGAAGTTGACAGTTTTACCTATCTTGTGTCCAAGATGTCAAACACCGGGGATGCGGAGGTGGAGATTTGAGCCCGACTGGTGAAAGCCAGCAAGGCCTTCGCCTCACTCAGGAGCACATGGAAGGCAAAAAACATCAGCCAGAAGACCAAGCTGAGAATCTTCAATTCAAATGTGATCAGCACCCTCCTTTTTGGATCAGAATCATGGAAGATGACTAAAAACATCGGTAACAGGCTTGACATCTTCCAAAACAGATTCCTTTCGTGCATACTTAACATCTTTTGGCCAAACACCATCACCAATGAAGAACTCCACCGAAGAACTGAAACCGAGTCCATCACCATGCAGGTTCAACATAGGCATTGGCGATGGATTGGACATGTGCTCCGCCAGCAGACAGCAGACCTCTCCAGAATCGCCCTACGATGGACTTCAGATGGCCGAAGAAAACAAGGCCACCCAAAGGAAACTTGGAGAAGAACAGTGGAAAGGGAGATAATAATTAAATAGAACATTTGTATAGCGCCATTTTCCAGCATTAGCCAGACTCAAGGCGCTTAAAATATAAACACACAGACATGAGAATAATAATAATATACTGACTTCCAAAACTCCAACCCTTAAAAGCAAAGGATATCTAAAACTAGCTATGATCTTTCCACTTTTAATCTTCCCATATTTTTGATGAATTTTCTTGTCCACAAAATTGTAAGCTAACAAAAGTTATTTATGCTCACTTTATAGCCCCCCCCCAAAAAAAAAAATTGATTCATGAAAGGAAAGGGGTGGACATGGGGTTGCCTGGAGCGGGTTTTAGCCAATCAACATCAATGGCGGGCTCTGGTTGAGGCCTTATGTGCAACTATCATGAAGAGGATTGATTGATTGATTGATTGATTTAAATTTATAAAAATTATTTTTATAAGGATATTTTTGTACCATTTAAGATTAAGAAATTCGGATGAGGTGGAGAAAATTGTTTAATTTAGAGCACCAAGAGTACACACAGGTGGGAACTAGAGTGTTAGATCTTCGATTTTGTTTTAAACTTTTTAAAAATAATCGTTTTCTTATTTAGGGGGTTTACACAAATTGTTTACTGTCTCCTAGAAAAATGTGAGCTTCTTCAGCTTATAAGGAGTATAATGTATCGTGGAGTCATAGACAACCTGTTTGGTAAAAACACCCTGCCAACCTTTGACAAGGTACCCTTAGAGTGACAGAGTGTGCACGTTTGTGTGGATGTGAGTGTGTATATTTTTATTATTTGTTATTAATAATAATGACAGTTACCAGTTGATGATAATGGTGATGTCACCCCTCCCACAGGTACTGGGGTTGGAACATACCAAAACATCTGGGAAACATTTTAAGGTATAAAACCAAAACAGCAGAGTTTTATTCTTCCAACTTTTTAATGTTTCTTCATGGATATTTTATACTTGACTTCATTTCTATCTCTTTCAAGGAAGCATTTGAAGAACTGGAACAGCATTTTATAAAATTTGATGAGCAGTTTGAGTATGGTTCCAAGATTCCACAAATGTTTTTAAGGTATGGCCATCACAAAATAAAATTCAGTTAGTAGCTTGCAATCTTTGCCTAGTGGGATTTTATTTATTGTGATGCATAGCATTCATTAATTAATATGTGTACAGAAAATCAGTTTTGAAACATGTCTTTTCTTACGGGTGTTTTATGAAGAAAAATTGGTTGTTAAAGTGAGTCAAAGAGGTTCTTTGACTGTTTCTTGTGAATATTGTATTGTTGTGGTCACTTTGTACCTTTATGAGCAGGGAGTGGACTCAGTCTAAGGTTTGGCTGCTGAAGCTATTCACCAATGTTGTCAACCAGCTGGCATCTGGCACTCCAGAAGAGGAAGGTACAGTTCTGCAGTCTCTTCTGGCAGTTGTTGATGCAGAGCACTCACCAAACTACAGCCTGCTTCTTTTGTGGGCATCTCTTGCAAATGCAATCCCAGTATGTACTTCACATTCCTAAATTTGGCTATTTAAAACTTTGGTACTATGTAGGCTTATCATGCAAGTAACAAAAATCGACATCTCTGCGTAGTGCATATTTGAGCACTACTTCTTCTTCTTCTTAACCCTTTTTCGCCCCCAGCAGAGCATAGGGTCGCAACTACGGCATCCCAGTGGACCCATTCTTGGCCTCCCTCCAAAGTTGGGTCCATGTCATTCCAGCTGCCTCCGCCTTGCCGTGGACTGATCTTTTCCATGTCTGTCTGGATCTCCCAACCCTGCTCCTCCCCTGTGGATTCCAGTCCAGAGCTTGTCTTGTTAGATTTTCAGCTGGCTTACGCAGAGTGTGACTGATCCAGCCCCACTTTCACTTCTTGATGACTTGGCTGGCAGGTTTTTGGTTGGCTCTCTCCCACAGGTCTGTATTGGAGATCTTCTCGGGCCATCTGATGCTGAGGATGTGGCGCAGACATCTGTTGATGAATGTTCCAATCTTGTTGGTGATGGTGTTTGTCACACACCATGTCTCTGCCCCATTTAGAAAGACTCACTTTATGATTGTATGGAAGAAGCGGGCGGATCTTGGTGTGCTGAGAAAATGCCTTGGAGTTCCAGATGGGCTGCAGGATGTGGAATGCATGCCTAGCTTTATTTATTCGGCTTCTTACATCTTCATCTGCACTTCCATCCTTGCTGACTATGCTGCCTAGGTAGGTGAAGCAGTCGGTTTCTGTAATACATTCCTTGTGTAGCTGGAGTGGGGCTTCTTGCTTGCTGTTGACCCACATTACCTCTGTCTTCTTGATGTTGATTGCCAGGCCATTTGTCGCTGCTTCTTCTGAGAGTCGAGTGAGCTTTATCTGTGCATGTTGTTGCTTGTGGGACAACAGGCTGATGTCCTCCTCAAAGTTGAGATCCTCAAGTTGCAAGGCAAAGGTTCATTGAATGCCTGTGTTGCTGTTAGAGGTTGTTCTTCTCTTGATCCAATCTATGAGCACTGCACCACTTACATTTTGTTTTGTTTGTAGTGAATTATCAACATAGGCAGATAGATCAAAATAGTGTAGTTTCAGTTATAACTAGATAGTGATTTTTGTTACTTGTGTTAACCTTTCTGATTTTTTTTTTCTGATACAAAAATCTTTTCAGATTTCTCCATTGATCAGAATTTCTGCTCTTATTGATGCAGATCACATTCTGGACACTAGCTTTCATGCTTGCCCATGAGGATGCCTGGAAAAAAGCCAAGGATAATGTGGCAGCAGTTTTGGGATCTGCAAAAGAAGGTAACAGCAGACTTGATTTCAATAATAGTAATGGGATTTATATAGCATGTTCCCTCACATGGAGGTGAGCTCAGTGCATTTTACAAGATGTAAGGAGTAGTAGGTAGCTTTTTATAATAGCTGTTTGCTTTGCAATAGCTGTGATTAGGTAGAAATATTTGACAATGATCAGTCTTATTGGATTCATAGCATTGATTTTATTGCTCTGCTTTACTCATGTGAAAGTGTGCATCTATATATGTATATGTATCTTCCCTCCCCGACCCACACACATTTCTAGGCAACTTGCTTACACAGTTGAAGTGGCAGTCTGGTGGGGAATAATAATGATCATCATTATCGTCATCATCATCAGCAGCAGCAGCAGCAGCAACATCAGCACTCATGAGATGTCTATTTTTAACAGATATGTTTTTATAGACTGTCTGACAACCCTGGATAGGTATCAGCTCGTTTTGTGCTTCATAGAACTCATTGAACATGAGCATAGAAATACATCAGATGCATTCATGCACCTGCACTTGCACACACACACACATCTTTTCTGTAAAATTTTAAGAGATTACGGAAATGAATGGCTTGAAAGTTCATCTTGATGCATAAAATATTTGTTAAAACTTTAGTTACTGAAGATCAACTGTTGAAAACTCCTTATCTGAAGTGGTGCATCATGGAGGCCATACGTTTACGTTCACCTGGAGTTGTAACACGAAGGGTGATCAACCCATTTACAGTCAAGGTAAAATATGTAAAAACAGAATGGATCTATAGTGTCATGTATATTTTTGATGTGTTGTCTGACCTGCTTATTCTGGCAGCACTCTATAAAGTCATTTGACCCAGTTTATGAAGTCACTCTTTTCATATGGAAAATGACTTTTGTGACTTGGTCTTTAGTCTCCAGCTTGATAAGTCCTAAACTATTGATTCACTCTTCTGAAACTTTACTTTTCCTTGGAGTTTACGACATATTTGCCATTTATCTGCTTTCCTTATCTGCCTGCCACTTCAATCCATAAACTCTTTTCTTTTGTTACATGGTCTTATAGGGTGTATTTTATATTTCCCATAAACTCAGATGAAAACCCAGTTTCTCAAAATTGCCCGAGTAAAGCATTAAAAATGTAAATGATTGTACATCGACAGAACTACACCATACCAGCTGGGGACATGGTGATGGTCTCCCCTTATTGGGCTCATCGAAATCCTAAATACTTCCCAGATCCAGATAAATTCTTACCTGTATGTATCACAGTGTTCTGGTACTTTAGCACATATTTTAAGCACATAGGAGTGTAAAAAAGTGAAAATATTTTACATGTGTTATTTGACATAGAAAAGATGCTTCACAAAACTCATGTTTAAACAAATAATTATCTTTTGAGCAGTCATTGTTAAATGATTAACTTTACCCTTTTGCATATAGATAATAAAATAATTAAAAAATAAATTAATAAATAATAATCATTTTCCAAAGTGCTTATTAATTTGTGTATGAAAATCTGTGTACAATCTGGACAATGTCTTTCAAGTGCTTTTGTGGTTGTTAAAAATGTTATTAAGAATGTCAACGATAACTGTTTGTCTAAGGGGTCTCTTTTTGGTAAACTTTTATAACTGGCATCTCTAGGAACGTTGGCAGTCAGCTGAGTTGGAAAAGAACATCTTCCTTGATGGCTTCATTGCTTTTGGAGGTGGGAGATATCAGTGCCCTGGAAGGTAGTTTAAAATTTCTCTTTTCCACCAAGTGAAATGTTCATCAAACACATTTATTTGCATTGTCATAAAGCAAGTGCATTCAGTAATAGCACAACCCTGAAAGAACTTTTATGTTTACGCAGAGTATTAGAGTTAGTGAATATAGAAATAACATATCCATTGTGTTTTGGACTTTTTTTTCACTCAGGTGGTTTGCACTCATGGAGCTACACCTATTTGTTGCACAGTTCCTTCAGCGGTTTGATTGCCAACTTCTCAGTGCAGTTCCTGAGCTGGTAAGTCTCCTGGCTTATATCAAGCATCATAAGGCTAAGGAAAAATTTAGGATTGATGATCAGGGGGTATTTAGCATACCCTGAAAACTTTATTTTCTTTATACTTTTCAGAGTCCACTGCATGTGGTGGGGACTCAGCAGCCAGCAGGACCTTGTCATGTGAGGCTGACTCGCCTATAACTAAGACTGATGGCCAGTAAAGACTCAGCAGCATAGTATTAGTATTTTTATGTCCATTCATCAAAATTGATGCAGTTTTCTGGTAGCTGTGTAGCTGGCGTAGCTGATTATCATCCAAAATGCTGAGCATTATTCTCTCACCAAGATTTCTGTTTGAAGTCTCAAAACAATTCCTCAGGTCATTGTCTTTTTCATCTTTCTCTTTCCTAACCCAGGCCCACCCCATGGCTGCATGTCCAGACAGTCAAACCTGATGATCTATAAAGTTACCTGCAGGAAAAAAAAGACAGAAGTAAATTTGTCATTTTCTTTCCCTCTTACATTCCTCGCAGTTTTATTATTTTCCATTTGGCAAAGTATGTAAGGCTGAAAGAATGGATTTCTTTTTCCAGTGTTACACCTGCATTGTTTAAATGCAGATCCATGCTTGCACATACATTCACAAATGTTACCATTATGATTGTAAACATACATAGAGGAAGCTGAAGTGAAATGTTTCAGAAGTATTTTGAAATCAGGCCATTTACCAGTGTATTTTTTTTTTTTTTAGAATATAAATACCTCATTTTTATAGCTTCATCAATCAGATAGTTGGACTGTGAAGTATATTTTTATACATTTTTTTTTATTGTTGGCATATTCATATATATAATCTGTTTTTATAAAATAAACTCAAGAATTTTGAAGGGAATGTGTGTTTCTTTTTTTGATCATGTTTATTGTTATTTCCAAATGGAATTATTGTTTGTCTTCATTGTTCTCCTCATTGTAGTCTTGTGTTCTTTTTTTCTCGCTCTTTTTTCTGCCATTCTATTAGGCCTGTAAGGTTTGCTGTGAGCGAGAGTTACTTGCCCTTACTTGAGGTAAACAAACACGATCAAGACTAAAGCGGCTGTGTGCTGTCAGTGAGACAGCATCGCATTTTTAAGCATTTGAAAACTGTTTTCACACGAATTTTTTTTCTGTGAAAAATACATGGTCATATTATGTGGAATAATCTACATTCATTTGGTTTGTTTTTTTTTAGCTGGCTAATAAATCAACACAACTTACTAACAGTCCCTATACTGTCACAGTTGTAATTCGCTTACATAGTTACTGATAGTAAGTGGTGCCAACTCAAAGAATACCATCTCATTGCCTTCAAGACTTTTATGTAGGTTAGTCAAATATTGGCCACACCAACTGTATGTGCCTGTTATTTAATAGCAATAACAGTCGAAAAAATACTTATCTTATTCTATGAATATTTTATTTCATGGAAAGGCTGTTCATTTTATACGGTTTGTTCAAAACAAGCATAAAATATTTCATAGAAAGGAAATAGAAAAACAAAATAGAAAAAAAAACTAATTACAGACTACATCATGCAGTACCCCAAATTTAGTCATTTTTCTGACTGCAAGATCTAGTAAAAACTGGTAATATAAAATACTAACATATCAGTTTAATTAATTTTGATAGGTGGTCCTTTCATTCACACTACTTCTCTAAAGTTACAAAAACCTACATTTATCCTTAAAGTCATAAGTTTAGTTTCTTTTTGTCTGTTTGGGTACGAATCGTGTGATAGTCAATTATTTTAAGAATGTTAAATCACTATTGTTAAATAAAACACTTTGGTGACTTTTGAAAATGAATCAAGGCAAAGAGATAACTAACACAAGATTCAAGGAGAGTTTTGTTAAGTCTAAAAGGGTCATAAACTTGGACAGTTTGCAGTGCACGGGTTCAATGCTTATCTGCAAACTATCTGCAAATTTAAATTTATGGTTACTTCTGAAAAGATATTTTAGCTTGTTTTTTACTTAGCACTTTTATGCTGGTTATTTGTCTCTTACTTTTGCGTATGCACACACATACACACACATCACTCAGCGCAACACACACACACAACACTCAGCGCAACACACACACACACACACACTGGTTGATAGAAACACATACATTTTCATCAAGATATTCATTTACACATATAGATGTTTGTCAGTTTTTTTTCAATTGTCACTTGTATTGTTTGACAGAAAGAGCAGCATCTCATGATGCTACAGATCTCTTGTTCAAATCATATATCATCAATGTACTGTTTTTATGTTCTATTGTAAAAGTAGCTGTCTAGGAAATGTTAAAAGATGTTTGGAAAGAAGCCTGGAACTTAGTTCCCATCTGTTTGAATCCTGCAGTTAGGATAAACTAACCATTTTGTTTTTGGTTTTGATTAAGGCTTATGAATTTTTCTTCTTTAAAGTTAAGCTTTAGGAGGACTATTAAAATCATCAGTTATTTTTAGAGAAAAATTGTACTCCTGTCTTATATCATAACATTTTTTACAATTAATTTTAAGATTAGAATATTCTAATTGAATGTTCATCCACCCTTAAAAACTTCTGAAATCCATGGGTCAGTTTTAATTACAGTAGGTTAAAAGTCAGGGTTCTATCTTAGTGTCTCCCTATATATATATATATATCTTGATTTGTATGCTTATATATGACAATCTAAACTGTGATGAACTATTAAAAATGCTATATTAAATTTATATTGATTATCAATGTTTGTTATAAATACAAAACAAGAACACACAAAGTTATAGACCTTACCTTACATCTAAAATTCAGTCCATCCGATTTTTAATTACCACATATTTTTCCACAAAACAGGATGGATAATATACATATTTTAAGTAAGATATTTATATCATAGTACAAAATATTATCATCTTTATATACCACAGAGTTAGAGTAATATGTATATGAGCTTAAGGAGGACCCATGGTGCAAAGGCGTTGTTAAAGAATTGATACAGTGATTTCGGGATAGGCGACTCATCCGTCACCTGTTGTAAACATAACTGACATAGTTGTGTACTTGGATAAGTAAAAGAACTAGCACACATGAACTTTTAACAATGAAAAAAATGCGATCGACTTACTACTTTATTTCCATATATAGCATATGGCGCATTCAGATTTTTAAACACTAGCTCAGTAATGTCTTGGTCTTATAGTTTTCGAATCTCACAAAGCTGGCGGCTTCGTGGGCGGCTTTGTTTACCCCAAGTAAGGGAAGTCACTCGCAGGTTTTAGAGGTACCTTTCTGGGAATGAGAATTCAGTCTGACAAATGCTCTTTTAAACATAATTCCACAAAAAATATGTTGCCTATATCTTTATCTCGTTTGCAGGATTTGCGCTTAGTAGAACGGAACGTAAACAGGATATGGGCCACCTGTCTGTTCCCATAGGTCAATCTCGTGCATTCCTGCAAAATGACCCATTGCGGCTTGCTGATGCTGATGTGGAGCAGTCTGACTGCACTGAGTGTCTTTGGTAATTTAATCTATCATTTCTATTGATGTAGATAATTGTGAAGATTATCGAGATTTGAGATGTCGAGCCTAGCGTGTTTACTTTACCTTTTTTATCTGCGCGCTGCGTCAGGGGTAGGCCGACAGGCTTAAAAATTTTGCGGCGGGCCGGTAACATGTTTAAGTTCTACGCCAAGTGACTATACTACAAAGCTAATGATAATGGGATAATAAAATATGTACATAGTGGTGTTCACTCAGCGAGTTCAATGGGAAAAGTGAAGCTGAGCATTCATTCGCAGGCCTTTCAAAATCTGGTCATGTTTGCATCATGGCGCAGTAGCGTAGGTACCATGCAAGTGGGTGGGGCGCTCCCTACCCTACAAAAAAAAGTGAGGAGGCAGGAATGTGAACATTGCGGGCACACACACACACAGTCCCAGATCTACGGAAGGCAAGTGGAAGATTGTGCATTGTCTGTACCAGTCAAAAGAAATTGCCACCGAGATGTAAGAGATCGAGTAGCACATTCAAACGTCCAGTGGCATGCACGACATGTACACATCAAAACCAAGTCCAGTGACAGAACATCAGGCGACACACAAAAAAGAGAGAGCAGTGCCCTCAAGTTGTTCCTCGTCCTGAAGTTTTTCATGGCACCTCAAATCGTAGCTGCACCAACCCTGGTTTCATCTTTCTACTATATGTCTGTCTCGTAAAAAATCAGCGATTTGCTGCTGGACATGTTGTTTGTCCAAAGCCAGGCGAAGTAGTTCTTCCTGCAAGCATTTCTCCTGCGGATTACTTGATAGAAGTCGCGTTATGATTGATCATGGCGTCCCTATAGAACTAATAAAAGGCAGAGCGGCTAGCGGTTAATTCGCAAAACTGCCGCCAAATGCTCGTCCGTCATTTGCGAACGCAGGTCGTTGTTCTGCTTCATGATCGAAAAAGTATGTTCGCACACATACGTTGATGCAAACATTACCACCATTCCTTTGGAAATGTATCATTTAGCGATTTGAAAAAACTGGATAATGTTCTTCAAATTAAAAGAATGTTTCCACACAGTGCTGCACTATAACTTGATCAGCTCGAGTTGCAGACTATCAGGCGCACATTCCACGTCCACAGTACACAGCTTTGATAATATTTTCAACTTGTTTTTTTTTATTTTCTGATAAAACATCGCGAAAAAAAATTCATTTTGCAGGTCGCTCAATCAGCAGATTGCTGTATTTTCTTGCTTCACAGACACCAACTGTCAATAAGTTCAAGGTAGAGAGTGTCGAATTTTCTTTCCTTCACTTGGTTTGAAAAGAGATCAAGTCTCCGTTCAATCGCGTCCACGAACAAGAATGTGTTAGCTTGCAGAGTCATATTGAGTTTATTCAAATGGTCCATGAAGTCAGCAAGAAAGGCAAGATCTGCACTTCATTGGAGATCACAAAATTTGGAGAAAGGTCTAAAAAACGGAACTATTTCTTCTCGGAGTTTTCAAACAAACAAACGCTCCCCAAGCTTTGCTATCCGATATTTGTGTTGTAGGGAACATCTTTGTGATCCTCTTTAACGTCCTCCAACACCGAAATAAATTGCTTGTGGTTGAACCCTCTTGTTCTAAAAAGTTCACGAGTTTGATTACATCTAATACGTGCTTTCGCAAAGATTCTTAATGAAGAATTCAACGAAGAAAGACGGCTTCCTAGTCCAGATATGTTTCATGAACCGTTTACTGATTTCTGGTCAGAAGACCAACATTCAGAACCATCGGTAGTGACACTTCTCCAATTTTCACCGTGAAAGCCAATGCTTCTCAAAAATCCCTTTTACTTATCATCTGTTCGGCGCGTCGTTGTTCTTCTGGTTAAACTGATATTCTCAAACTTCTTTTTGTTCTCTGGACACACGCTTCGATCACATCAAACATGCATTTTTTTAGGAACTCGTCCACGAGAAAGTTCTGTTCTCTTTTGCAACATTATATACTACTATAAAACTCGCTTTTGTTGCCGCCTGCTAGGTTTCGCTCTATTTGTTAAAAGTATTTAGTTACTCCTTCGACTATTCCACCCATTGGCGCAACGTTTTTCTTCTTGTTTCTTCGGAAAGTTCAGAAAACTGCGATGTTTTCCCAGCAAATGAAGCACTCAACTTTATCCCAAACAGTGACAAAAACGCGTGTTATCCACTCGTTGAATATTTGACAATCCCTATCTGGCTTTCTCTTTTACTTGTCACCGAAGACATTTTAACTGCTAGGTATTCATTTACTGCCTGAAAACTGCAACCTTTTGCACAAGCAGGTACTGAACGACTGAACTTATGACAAAGAAAGGGACTGTTTGAGATGGAGGTGGGAGAACCTAAACATGTTAAGCGTCCCATTTCTACCGATAGCACATTCATGTTTAAAACAACACCGGGTAAAAAGTGGTCAGACGATTTTGAAACAAACTGATTAGTCATGTTACCGCCAGCCTTTTCTTTGAAGACAGCCGCCACCGACATTTTCTCACTACTCCATAAGAAAATCGTATCTGATAAATTAAATTTCAATAAAATTAACATAGTATAAATAAAACTAATTATGAAAACAAGTACACTTCACATTTTGGTCCCAAAGACCTCCGCGGGCCGTACTTTCCGCACCCGGCCTGCACCGTCTGTCAACAACTTCAGAAACAGCGTTGATATAACTTTTTTGTAAAATCCATCTCATCCATTTTACAAATATTCAAGATGCCCGATGTACTAACGCTAGATTTAAACAACAACAAGCATACAAAATTTATTGTATAGTTCCATCTTGATCATGAATAGTGAAAGAAGCCGTGAGGTACATGGTGTAGAAAATTTGTGGAAGATATAATCAGATCGAATCTTGAAAATCTTTCCAATACTAACAAAAGGTCTAAAATAAATACTGCATTGATTGACAACAATATTTGAAATGCTTGATGATAATCTTCCTACAAGACAGTGTTTCCCAGTAAATTAATGACAATCATACCGACGTCGCACGCTGTTCATTCTCCTCAAGACTCTGAAGGTTCCCACGCGCAGAATCTTACAAATGCGAACTAAACCAGTTTTAGTCATCTGAGTATTCAGTAGTAGAATGATGAAGAATTTGCACATTGACATTTGGCAGAATAAAGATAAATGAAAGTGAATGCCGGTGCTTTAAAGTATCATGGTTCGCTAAAACTAGAGGCACCGATCGTTTGCTGCGAATTTTCATAACATTCATGCAAGCAGATTCGGCAGGCCAGTCGCTGGCCGAATTAGCCGTAGCCATTTGCTAGTGTTGCTAAGCAACTAACTAAACAAGGCACAATTCTGATGTCAATTTTTTTTTTTTTTTTTGGCCAGGTGTATTCGTGGCTGGCCACTTCTGTCCCCAAGGTTGGGAGTCATTGCAAGACAGATGTTACCTGTACATAAATCGCCTCTTGACTTGGTCAGCAGCAAAGGTGACAACATAATTTCTTTCATCATTTTCTTATGTGCAACGTTTGTTTGAACATCCTTTAGAAATGATCCAAAGACTCTCTTTTTTTTTGCCAAGTTAACATTGTTTTGATAGGAGTTTTCATTAGCTTTCATCCTGTACGGGGTGTGTAATTAAAAAAATTATAAAAACATTTAAACATTAAGTGGTTAAAGATAATGAGACATTACTGGCTGGTTGTTCTTGGCCGGAAGGTGATAACCTAAGTGTCCACACTATGAGTGGGAGGGAGGGGGAACCGTAATACCCGTAATAGAGTGGCCCGAGACGAGATTTGTACCCGGATCCGCTCACTGCAGTGGTGAAAATGTTTCAACAATTACACTACTGGGTGCCCCCAGTGTAGATTTTGTTTGACTTGTCGATTTGTCCCGGGGAATGGAGTTCAAGAGAGATAAATAAATAGCGAGATAGAAATGCGCAGAAAGAGCTCAATTCTTCGACGTCCTGTTGGAATATTTGGAATATGGACATGTTTACTTCATCACGATTCAGCACACACACACACACACACACACACACACACACACACACACACACACACACACACACACACACACATTTATTTGTATTGCAGTAAAGCAAATGCATTCAGTAAGAACCCAGTCAACTATTTTTTTATATTTAGGCAGATTTCTGAATGGAAAGCTGCATGAGAGTCTTTGTTTAAATAGGATTTTTTCATAATCACATCACACATCTGCCCCACCCCCACTTTTTTCCTTTGCGTAGGTGAGAATGTCGATGTTTGAAGGGTTGCAGAACGAAAAGATTTATTCACTGAGATTTTTAAAATAATCTCTCGAGACAGTCATCTGAAAACAGATGCAACACTCCGTAAGGTCTTTTTGTGCACCTTTGAGTTTGTGGCCCAGATGGATGTTGTGGTGTCTTCAGAAGTCTGTGTTCTCGACACGCTTATAAAAAAATCACGCGCACGTTTGGTTGAGACATCACTGAAACTAATACAATGAAGTATGTCATTACTAAATGAGATTTTTCTTTCTCGTGTTACAACTGTCCCGTATCTCCAAATTACAGGAAATCTGCAATGGCAGTTCTTCTTCCCTCGTTGAAATCGAATCAGATGAGGAGAACAGTTTTGTTTGCAACATGATAAGGGCCCATGGAGGTTTGTATACAATATGCAGTGTGGTAGATAAAATCATTATGATTTCTTGCCATTTAAAAAAATCATTAAAAGAAAGAAAGAAAGAAAAAAAGAAAGAAAGAATGAATGAAAGAAAATATATAAACAGGAAAGAAATAAACAAGAGAAAAAGAAGGAATAAAAAAGGGAAAAATAGAAATAAAGAAAGAAAGACGCCCAAGCTGTAGTTTGTCGCACAGCACAGGCTGGCGTGTGGCTGAACATCAACGACATGACTCAGGAGGGCCACTGGGTGTCGTCCAGCACACACCAGTCCCTGACGTACAGCAAGTGGAACGACGGCGAACCCAACAACATCAATAACGGCGAAGACTGCGGGATGATGCGTCTCCCTGGCAACTGGAACGACCTGAACTGTGAGTGGAGCGACGCCAACAACGCCGTCTGCGAAAAAGTGTACGTGGCACATTATTCCTCGGTGAGCAAGTACGTCACTGCTCTGCTGCCCTCTGTCCGAGAGGTTCACATATAAACATGAGCAGGATCGCATTTATGCTTCTGAACGGTCAAACCACTCTCACCTGTGTGAATCACGGATGAGGAATTATCATGTGTTAGATCACCAGTATAAGCCATCCAGATTTGTTTCGACTACCAAATAGCCTGATCGTACTTTGAATCACTCAGTTGTAAACAACCTTAGTCTTCTCTAGCAGAGCACATCTAGTAATAATAATAATAATAAAAAAGCATTTGCAACTATCATAATTTGTCAATAGCTGTGGATTCTTAATGTAAATAATATTTACATTATTATTACATATTATACTTACAATTTTTTTTTCTGCAGCTGCTCTGAAGCTTTTGAATGTTCATCGTGGACCAGAAATTAAACTGCGATACAAGGCGATAATTTGAAGTCGACATCGACGGTATGCGCGGGTGCCATCTGGTGAATCGGGGCTTTTTCTTGTATTTTTCAGGACTTCTTGCTGTTTTATTTGTGTCCTATTTCTAAAACTTCTAATGTGTAATGACAAAAGATAAATTTTTCCCAAGAAAGATTACAGAGATGAAAGAAATAAAAATATAAAATATATCCAGATGATAATCATGACAGGTGAGAAAGAATAAACCCGAGAAATTAAACTATATCAGAAGAATTTATTTCTATTCAAAATTGTCAATTCATGTTAATAGTTGATGCCGTTACAGTTGTGGGTATTTCACAACAAAATTTCTCGCTGTTTTTAAGCATCTTTTTTAAGTCTCTACGTCTGTATGTCGCTAACAAGAGTTGTATCTCGTACACTGACTTGAGTGACTTGTGTGTTATCCGGGGCTGAATGGAGGAAGAAGTGCTTTTTAAACAGTAATGTATGATGATAAAATTGCTTCAGCAATCGACAGCTCCAGTGTTACACATACTTTCGATAATACAACGTTGATAAAGTTTAACTATCACCCAGAATCCTCTCAGCTGAGGAGACTTTCTCAACTGTGAACTCGATCACAGAGCGCCATTCCACACTAGTAATGTGGAAAAAAAACTACAAATACCCATTAATCAACGAAAGACGATGAAATAGGATCTGGTGCTTTACATGCAGACGTTGAATGTTAGCTGAAGAAAGAAGGAATAAAAGAAAGAAAACACTTGATGTGAAACTCTCTCTCTCTCTACCCGCTCCCTCTTTGAGAGACATAACAATACATGTATTCACCGTTGTCCGCAATTAAATAATCTGCAATCAATCAATTAGTGATTCCATAGCTGTAAATCGAATTATCAGTCAGCCGCTCAACCATTCCATCATGTTTTTAAATTGGCAGTAGAATCTAACCTAAATGACATAGACATGTTTTTAAATAATAATTAATTAACAGAACGTGAATTCTTTGGAAGTTGAAATCGAAATTTGAAATTATCGGTTGTTGAGAGTGCTGGGTGCGAGCTGGTGCATGCTTGCGTGCATAGATACTTAACTGTACACAGAGGGTAGATGCAGATTGATTGTTTGAAATGGCATTAAGTAAAATAAATAAACCGCACAAAATGCTGAGAAGATAACTGGCTATTAACGACGAACAGAGTCCATGGCGGATAACAAGTACTCGACAACAACCCTAATTTCATCGCACCCACATCGATTACGGCAAATTTGTAAGACGTTGTCAGTGGGTAGCTTCCCATTGAGAGAGCCCCCGGTCCGGGGGAGGCGAGGAAGTAATTACAGAGCAAAACTGAACACGAGAAGTGTGTAATAGCTCTCTAGGGGGGACTGGAGCGCCATGGAGGGGTTGTCCTAGGAACTGAAGCCTCTTCTGCGCTATTTGTCGTGCAAGAAGCTTCGAATCGCACCAGTGATTGATGGATCTGACGAAGAACTTCTGCTATCATGTCATGCCCAGTGTAAATAATAATAGCTAGTTAGCAGGACAACGAGCTATTCAGGGTGACGATCGCAATCAATAACCGAGTTAGCAAGAAGCTGCCTTGTTTGTCAGACCTTCTTGGGCCACCGGGATGCAGAGATTTTCATCATTGCCGACATGCAGCACTACTTTCAAATTGCAGCAACGGCGCTTAGGTGCATCGGAATTAGTGGCTGACATTTTCTGCGCCATGAACGTTCTTTCTAAAATTGTATTCAAATGTTTAGAAACACTAGCCACACGTTATTCTCATTTCTTATGTATGAAATCTTTCTGTCTTACTTTATTTTCCTGTTTGAGTCGAAATCTGTAGACAGTCCTATAGAAATCAAGGTGACATTCCAAAAATGTTTCTTGGCAATGGCGCTGAAGGCAAGCAGTCAATCTCTTGGTCAATATTTTGGTCGGTCAATCTGTTTTTCATTTAGTCCGTTGCATTAAGTCTAATTAATTATTAGTCATTATTCAATCAAGCCGTCATTCAGTCATTTTCATTAATAACAGTTCTATGGTATTGACCAGGGTGGTCAAATTTTGCAGTAGTGGAGCACTAGTAATTGCCAGTAAAGTGTAATTTTTGCAGTTACCACCCTTTGCACCACTTGCACATGCGTATGTCTGTATGTACCTTGAATCAATTGTCATCATCGTTATTACTGATACTAACACATAGAATGTATGGGAATTAAGTAGAAAGAGCAATGAGAAAATGAGCGAGCAATAATGACATAGTTTTGTTTGTTATCCTTCCCTAATTCCACCCATCTGTCAATTGATGCAAAGAATGCTGGAGGCATTTCAGGCTGGCAGAAAGTCTCTGTACTGGACATGGAGCGTTTCAAAAATTCCCCAGAGTCACGGATTCTGGACGCAAGGAATCGATCAGACCATCGGCAAATCCTCAGTTTCATAATTGAGCATTCTCAGGTTCAGGCCTTCAAGCATACACGTATAATATTAGGTAGGTGTTCGACCCACTTTGGCAAATCAGACACGCCACGCTCCTGAATGTCATTCAATGGGACGTTGACCGTCAGCCAGCTATGAACACGACGTCCAATGAGTCTTAGATAAATACTCTTACAGCCACTGTCAGCCAGAGCCCCCAAGCATGTCCAATTGGCAACCGTTATTTGTAAAGATAGTGATTCGATCGCAACGCTGCCTATGTGCGTAGACAATCTTTCAGGGTGGCCAGAGTTGATGGGTTCCACGTGCAAGTATGGCGCTTTCTCACTGGGGTCAGGTGCACAATATGCCGCTAACCAGTTTGATACGGAGCGTCACAAAATGAGGAGCTGGGTCGTCTGAGAGACGGAGCGGTTGCTCGTGGCCATGGGGCGACAGCTGCGACAAGACCTTGTGCAACTTGTCACACTTCGTTGTAAAGCAAAAGAGTTTGGGCCGATTTCTTAGTCTGGGCCGATTTGATGTCTTACTCGAAACGCTGGTCACTCGGGGTCTCTGTGATTGAAGTGAGCGACTCGCTTGCACGAAAAAGAGGAAGGACGTGACTTGGATCTCAAATTACTACTAGAGATAATTCCATCCGGCTTTCAGTGTTAATTGGGTCACTTTTTCTGTCAGTTGTACGCCTTTGACCCCCGCATCTCCACTCCCTTATTGAGGTAGCCATGGAAATCAAAGTGGGCACATTTTCTTTTGTCCTGCATGGGTCGTGACCTCGTCCAGTGCATGTCAGCCGTCGGAGACATGTGCAAAGTTTTTAATCAGGCGGGAGCGCTGTCTTCCGAATCTGCTTTGAATGCCTCGCTGATTGAGATCCAGAAGGAAGACGATGCTTTTTCCTTCAGCTTGGATTTCAAGTTCGTTACAAGACGTTAAGCGCAGGCTTTCACAGTGGGGCCAATTGCTCAAGATGTCATTAAATGCAGCACTAAGGCGAACACCAGACAGTCGGCTTTTGCTCTGAAAATGAAATCAGCTGAATGCTTGGCGTCGACCACAGCCATAGCATCAAGGGATGTGGTGTGGACCTAGGCCCAAGGATTTTAAGCGCTGACCGGAAGTCAGGCTTGTTGATGAGGTTTGCTTAGAGGTTCGTAAAGGTGTTCCCGGCGAAGCATAACATTTCTTGGTGTTAATCACTCAGCTCCAGTGGAGGGACGCTATCAGGTTAACGGGAAAATGTTTGCGCGTTCAGATAACTCCGCTGAGAAGCGAGCTCGTTCTCCATAATCTGATGCAGACAGGAGTCGTTCCATAAACTGATCGCAGCAGTTGTTATCCGATCCACTTTAATCACGCTCAGGTCAGGACAGGTATCAGAGAGTGAAAAATAAAGTCTTGGTACGTGAAGATTGAAATGTTCTTTCATCTGCTTCACCTAAGTGAACCCTGATAAGTAAAGCAGGGTGAGTATTTAGGCTGAAAATAACCCCAACCTGGGTTATCTAGGTTTTTAAAAAAAAAATTATTTCGATTTTTATTTTCCTATTTCATTAACTGTCCGAGCTCACGAAAAGAAACAACTATAGCAATAAACATCATCGTTTTTCTTGACAGCATTAGATATCTAGAGGTAAGCATATTAGATCGCAAGCACTTTCACGACGTCACCTGATTAGGTAAACGCCGAAGTACGAGAAAAGTAGATGCTGCTGCCACTGCTGGACATTGGAGACCTAAAGGGATATTTACCTGACATGAAACAGCTTCCCCTACCCTCCCGCTCCCGTTTAGAAATAAATAAAATAGCTGAAAATATTAGTGGCAAAATGATGATGATGATGATGATCTAGGGTTGCTTTTGGTAAGACGTGCCGCCATGATGGGCTCAACGCTGGCCACGAAACAGATCAAAACTTAATGTCCGAAACGTGGCAGAAACTGTTCCTCACTGTTTCTTTCCAACTGACCTAGGCTCTGTTATCTCGCCGACCATCCACAAGAAACCTGGGCAGATGTGGCCGAAGGGAAGGAGGGAGGAAAAGAAAGGGGGAGAGAGAGAGAGAGCACGGACGGATCAGGAGAGTGGATCATTTTGAAAACGCAGAATATTTGAAGCAGCTAGGCTTGTATTTCAGCGATATTGCTGCCTGGGGACCCGCAGTATTTTGACACGAAATTTGAAGAGGCTGTAGGAAATGTCAAACGGTGGGCGATCTGTCAGGTTGGCGACGTTTCATCGTCTCCGTGCCACTGATTATCACACAAACATCGCGACGTGCCACTGATTACCACACAAACATCGCGACGTGCAAATGTCACCGCTGTTTGCGCGAGTGGGCAGCGACAGGTTGTTTCCCGGTGGGAGGAGGGACAATAAAAACAATTGCTATTCCTGCAAGCACTGACCCACTCTTGCTATTGAACCAAACAGCGTCGCTTGGAGTTTGACATCGTAACAGAAGAAGATAAATTTGAAATGTGTGTGTGTGTGTGTGTGTGTGTTTCACCTCGATAGTATTCGATAATTATAACTTTGGTTTTATTCGATTCCTCACTTCTCTATGGTTTCCTCCCGTTTATGATCACGAATGATTGTAGCAGCAAAAATGCACGTCAGGTCTATAAGGTCGTGGTGGCGGATAATAAATTCGTCGTTTGTCACTGTAATACCGGAGCCAGTTGCACAACACATTTCTAATTTTAAACACTTTTAGGCCTTAACTCTATTTAGATAATTAGTTTAAAGTACGCACCACAAGTTTAGAGTTTTTAAAACTAAAACTGCTTTAAGTAAGATAAAGTTGTTTAGGTTTGACTTTCCGTCCTGTCAGTGCAATTTCTTGTATGTTTTTCTCCAAAGAATCAAAATGGCTTAGAAGAGATTTTGCCTCTTTAGAACAGTTTTAAGGTTTAGAAACGTGTTGTGCAACTGGCCCCAGACCGCAAGGTTCGCTTCTTGTGTAAGGGCAAATGTAGATGCGTAGGTGATCCTTGGTCACAATTATACTAAGTTCCTTGTCCTTTTAGAGATCTATAGCCGGACAAATGTACATTACATAACAGACAAATAAAAAACGTTTCCGAACCTGGTCAAAAGTTCGTCCATATTTGTCCGTTAATTAAGAAGGGCCCTTAAGCGCTTGTACTGACCGCCAAGCTGGAAATACGCTACATAATACAAGAAGTGATGATTTTGTTGGGACCATTTGCACTCTGCTAATTTAGAAATCATACGTCCAGCGATAGTGAAATCCATCGAATGGGGGTGGGTTGGAGTAGTTGGCTGGCAAAGAGGGGAAAGAACTGCCACACGACCTTCCTGTGTTTGAACCTTGCGGTGGAGATAACTCCTCACCTGCCAGACATTGATAGTTGAAAATAGATCGGCGTCTTGTGTTTGGACATCTGGTCTCGCTGAAGAGTGGCACGTCCGGCTGTTCTTTGTTTCCACCTGCCAACCTTCCTCAGCTACTGCCCGGCTCTTCCAACTCATTTTGACTCCCCGCCTCCTCTAAAAATAGACTTTCTCAGCTTTTTCCTTTGTTCATGACCGTAGACCCGGAGAAAGAATTCTAATGATTCGTCTTTTTATATTTTTTTATTTTTTATTTTAATTTTTTGGTTGGAGGTGGGGACCGACAAATCTTTCCTTCAGCTTTCTCTTATAGTGTGTGTGTGTGTGTGTGTGTGTGTGTGTGTGTGTGTGTGTGTGTGTGTGTGTTTTCTGAGCCGAATAACCGTCCTTCGCCCTCTTTCATTCTCACAACTAACTTTTTATTGCACATGTGACCGCTGCAGTGTTGAATATTGAATGGATGCCTGTGCTGGTCTTCTTCTTTTCCTCTTTTGTGATTCACATGTACAGTACTGATAGTAACAACAGAATTTTTCTCATAAGAAGCTGTACTGTTCTTTAGGATCTGCTCTCTCTCGAGATGAAGAGACAAGATTGGTTCTCTTCTATAGAAACATGACCAACTTCTTCGGCATGTCAACATTCACTTCAGAAACCAGCAGCCAGACTGCAACAGGTGCGAGCGGATCTGGTGGCTGTAGTGTAGCGAGACCAGAGCAGGAAAAAGGAATCTTCTTTGGCAAAAGGCTGGATGTAGGAGATGGGTGACGGGGAAGAATAAAGACCTGCCGTATATAGATAGAGGGGTACAGATGTACATTTGTTTTACAATTACTTCCCTCGTGGTACGACGAGGCCTTACCTATTTATGACTGTTTCTGTGATTATGTGACCTATGTATAACTTTAACTATATATAACTGAACCTATGAGTTTCTGAAGATGGCATTTGCTTTTGCTCTACGCACGTGCTGACCTTATACAACCGGCCAGCGCCCTCGACATTATTTCGGAACCAACATCTGACAGCCTCTGATACTTCAGCACGCGCCTCCTGTAGACGCTGACCCAGGTGTTCGAACTGTGACGTGGGGGGAGAGGGGCTGATCCTCCCTAATGGGAGTCAGATGTGTCCGGAGGATCAATGATCAGATTATTGTGGTTTGTCCGGATACCAAACCCAGGTTGTGATTTGATGAACAGCTGCCTGAGTGAACATGAATATTTAATGAACGACTGTCGCAGTGATCGTGAATAGCTAATGAGCAGTTGTCTCGTTTCAATCATCATGAATATTTAGTGCACTGAATATTTGAATAGTTTAATGCAAGAAAGTTTATATTGTGTTGAAATTACTAGCGAAGTGATACAAACACTAGCTAATCCAGACATTTTTATTTTGGACCAGAAGAAGAGCATCTTTTACTTTCAAATTCATTTCTTGTCCGAAATTGCCATATTAGTCAAGAGAAACACTTCTGTGAAGAGTGTGTGTATAAGTGTATTTATAGACAAGTTTAAGTGTTTTGTCTCGTAATAAATGTTGGGCTGATAATCGATTCTCAAAGCCCTGGGATTTTGTGTGCCTTGACAATTATAGTACGTCTACCTACTCTGGAAAGGGCATAATGAGAACAAAAATATCTGCTCTTTTTAAGGAAATGATTTTCACCACGCCATTTTTGCTCGAAGAACTATAAATAATATATGAATAATCTTCTTCTGCGCACTCCTTATAGACCCCTAGTATCTTTCTTTTTTTTAATCTATCTTTCTATCGCGTATTATTGTGCATGGAAAGTCGTTTCACGGTGGCAGAGCCTATGGATCGGGCCGAGTAACGCTTGACAGACAGACAGACAGACAGACAGACAGACAGACAGACAGACAGACAGACAGACAGACAGACAGACAAGAAAAATAAATGGCATGAAACTCGGTATGTGAGTGATATCTTCGTATATTACAAAATTAAAAAAATACGTTTTATGCGTATAATTAACAAATATCGCTACCAGAGCTGAGAGAGTTAACCCACTGGTAGAACATTGTGACCACGAACATTTCACGATTTTAAGCCACTTAATGAAAGAGCATAAGCGATTAAAGACAAACCAAGAAGGTGCCAAGTCAGTCAATACATCTGCACGCATGAGGTAGGCTTTTCAGGGTGCGAAGCAATCAGACACACGCGAGTTTCTTATCGTACAGTACATGGATTTTGCTGTAGTGGAAATAGTTGAAGCAACATTCTACATGATATTTGCAAAAAGACGTCGGTAGATGATCGACTTAAAGCACTACACGCTGGTGCCATCTCATCTTCCAGGGGAGTCAAGGGCTTCACGATACCAGAGCGTGTGGGGCGGACCCAGATGGGATCGAACCCTTCCTTGCTTTTCTGACCCACTTGACAATTTACTGCATGAACATAATTTTGATTTTTGAAAACCTAGAAATGTCACGAAGCCCGAGATCTCTCGAGAATATCAATTTAATTTTGTGCTTTCTTTGCGGTTTTCTTGGACGATGCTAAAAACAAAAGGCCCTGGGAGCCACATAGGGTTACACTGCCGAGGGGAAGAAGAGTTGACGTTTTATCTACAAAGATGTGATTCAACATGTTTTTGACATGCTTGAATCTTCATCCAGGGAACGTAACTGAGGGTTATAAGGAGAAAAATGTTGTTGGAGTTCAAATTAGGAGAGAAAATATCGGGCTTCTTCTAAGATTCTAAGAGAGAGATGGATAGATAGAGTGTGTATGCGTGTGTTCTGTGCTTGTGTTGCATCTTCCTCTTCAGTCCTGTCTTCTTGCTTTGTGTGTGTGTGTGTGTGTGTGTTTAGTGCTCCTGTGTATGTGTGGTGTGCATGCGTATGGGGATGGGTGTATGTTTCTAGTGTATGTGCGTATATGTGTGTGTGGTAATGCTTGCGTGTGTATGCGTGGTATTTTTTTTGGGGGGGGTGTCTAGTGCGGACAGGTGCATGCGTGTGTTAGAAAGAGAGAGAGAGAGACAATGAGGTCACGACAATGCAAACAAAAATATGCCTGGAGACGTATACAGGAGTGTATCCACTAGTCTGCACGGGCATGTCTGTGCATCTCTCAAGTTTATAACTCTGCGCTCTTTGTCCATTGAAAATGTCACCAGGAACTGTACACTGTCTAGGCGTCAGAGGCTGCATCGAGTTCCTATCAAATATTTACAGCCTTCTTTGCATGAGCAGGTATTCGAGAAAGGCAAGCTCTCGGTATCACCACAGACTGACATTTTTCTCCTCCTTCTCTTTAACACCCTCCTCTCCGTCTCTCTCTCTCTTTCCCCCACCCCCCGTGCAGCCTCTGCTCAACTCCTCCTGTTCTTTTATTCGATTCATGTTTTTGCTCCATTCGTGAAACAGCATGCTATTTCTGGACTCCCCTGTTTTTTCTTTGATAACCTTAATTCATTTTATAGTTTTTTCCCCCTCAATTGATGTCTGATGCAATGTTGTCACCGCTGGACAATTTGCAGCACTGAAAGTTGAACAAAACCAAACTGTTAGGTTTTTACTTATTGTTTATAAAGGTTTACTATGATGATAACAATAATATCGAGTAAAATTCAAAACATTGATGTTCATTGGTCACTACTTGTCTGTCCCTCGACCTTTCTGGTAAAAAATAAGTCAGCTCAAGGATATAGTTTCTTCCGATCTGGACCAGGTTGACACGTGATAATAAAACATTTCTGTAAAAGCTAATTTTAGCGGTTTTCTGGATAAATATTTTACGCTGTATACTGTAGTGTCAGTTTTTTTTAAAGAATCAGTTTATGTAGCCACGTTGTTAGTGTTCTGAGTAAATTGTTGCGGGTACAAAGCTCGCATCGGTATGTTGCCCAACCCGAGGTGATGGGTGCCTGCTTTAGGAGGGAAGGTGAAAGGCTGTGGGCGGGGATGAGAGAGGAGAGAAGGAGTTTATTTTTGGTTTGTTTCTTTCTTAACTGACACGTTTGCTTTTAGCTGTACACAGCCTATCATCACTGGAAGAGTTTTCCATTACCAAATGCATAGACCTATGAAGCCATTATCTAGATTTATCTGCCACTTATTCTGACATTCATTTCAGTCATTACAGCCTGTAGCTGGCCATTTTCGTTGTTTCTGGGTGCTGTAAGTGGAGCCAGGGGCAGACTAAAGATGTTGGATGATGATCTACAGATCCCCTTCTTGTGTGCGGTCCACAGCTGTGGCTGTACACATAACAGTGACTTACTGCTGTACATCATCTAATACATCTAACAGCTCTTCAGCCTGACCAGTGCTGTACAATCTACAATGCACTGAGCAATGCCCCACATTGACTACCGCTGACGAATTTTTTTATGTCAAGTGCACGATTTGAACCCTTTAGTTCTGATGTGCTTTACATGGCAGGTCTTTCTCTCGTGTAACAAGTGATGAAGTTCTCCTCTGCCTTTGTTATATTCCCTAGTAGATCGTTTTTTAACGATACGCAAGAGTGTAAAATGATTTTCTAGTCAGTGGGTTGAGCTTATTAAAGCTAGGTTCTCAAGCAAGAGTAAATAGTCCTGTCCATTTGATCTCGAGGTTCCCGCTTATAAACATCGCCATGGACAGGATGACATGAATATCCTTGACTGTTCGAAGACAGCGATCCGATCAGTTAATCAAGTCTCCTACTGGCTTTAATAAAAGCTTTTTTCATGTACATTCTTGTGATTATAACCTCTTTCTGTGCATAGCGAGGTGTATCTCGAGAATTCATTCCGTTTTGGAAAGCTTGTTTTGTTCTGAACTCTGCACAATCATGCGAACAAAATCCCAAATTTATAACTTTATTTATTTTTAGTTTTAATTGTATATAGCCCTTTGATTTTTTTTTTTTAGCTGAATTGAGCATCTGGAGCCAAGGTAAGCTTCGTGACGGAAGAATATTTATCAATTGACCAAGAAATCGAGCTGTTATTTACATTTCTGTCCGGGACTTCTGCTTACTCTCCCTCTATCCTGAGTGACGGCAGGTAAACACCTGAGATGTAACAATGTACAGAGCAGTCCCAAGTCTCTTTTTATAGTGCTGTTGAGCTGATGCGTATTTATTCTTTCTCTTACTCTAACACACACACACACACAGCGAGAAAGAGAGAGAGCCTACAGGCATAGGAACTTGTCCACGAAGCTGACACCCGAGACTTGTAGTAAAGTACGAAGAGAAGCGTCTTCATGTTTTATTCAGCAGCTCTAATGGTCGAAAGATTTAAAACCTTTGCGCACTTCTAAGTTTGTAGACTCGCAATCCTTGGTATACAGTAAGCGGGAAAAAAGCAGAAAAAAGTGAAAGATTTCATGTTACCTCTACGAGCTGTAAGTCTCTGAAAGTGTCCTGGAAAGCTTTTGTACTGACTTGTGCAGAAGGATAACCTCACAGTTTCAGAAAATGGTTCCTGCGAAGAATTAAATATGTATTTTTGTGGAATTATCTAGTAATTGCGGAGCTAACATACTGATGTCGAAAGAAAGTTGTGAAGAGATCAGTAAAGGTGCCACTCACTCACTCACTCACTGTCGCTGTTGCGACTACCTTGCAGACACCTTGCAATCGGCGATCAAGTTTGATGACTTGTCTGAAGCTTCAGAGTGAGAAGGAGGGTGCCAGATAGGGTGGTGGAAAAAAATCCCACAACAATAATAACAACAATAACTATCTGTGTTGCGTTCTGCATCGCGTGTCTTTTGGATCTTTCGCTCACGTCACTCGCGCTGCCGCTATTTTACCATTCCATCGGACGAAGAGAAAATTGCTATTACCCTTTAACAAACTGCTGCGAGCTTTTATCCATTTGCGCGGAGACTCCCCTGAAACCTAGATCCGAAATGGCTTCATTGGGGAATAAAGCCGCATTTTTAAGGGGGCCAGCACATGAAAACAAACCGATCCTGACAAGCCGAAATTGGTTCTCTCGACTCCACGAAGCCCGGCGCGGAGTTTTTAACCCACGGGCTATGTTCTCTAAAGGTCAAAGCTTTTTCGTTTGCAGATGGCCGCCTGAGAGATAGTTCTCACACACCTACTGGCTGCGGACCGTCAACTTTTGCCGCCCTACTCTCTGGGACTTTGCAGGAATGCAGCGCGCACCCGACAATGCTAGACATCTTTATATGTATATTAAAGCCTATTTTTAGAACAGATTATGAACGTTAATCCTACTGCACGTCATTATAACTTTGATTTTTTTTAAATTGTAGGCGATTCAAAATGTACATCCAAATTTTGGACTGGTGGTATCATCAGTTTTAGATTAAACTACTAAGTGAAGGTCGTACTATCACAGGAGCGCAAATAAATGTTCAATTTTCTTTAACTACTGACAACTATCAGCACAACAATTTTTTCTTTTTCCTTTTTTTCGAAACGACGTGTCCAGAAAATTGGTTCACAGAGGTTTTGAAGTCGGAGCAGAATGTCGAAGCTTGCTCGGGCCGTGAATCAGGGTGAGGTAGAGTAGTGTAAAGAGGAAATCACCACCCCGATGACTTGCTCCATAATAGCCAGCTTGCTGACAGTCGGGAACCGGACAAGCCGTATAAGGTACTGCTCGCTTAAAACGTTAGTGATAACTTGCAAGTTGGTGAACTGTCTTGAGAGGAAACCCCTACGATGTCTGGTCACCTGGTGCAACGGTGAAGATAGACCGAGTTCGCGACATGGCCAACATGTCTGCTCACCCCTTCACACCGCTGTCTTATCATATCATTATTGTAGCACTTCTGTATCACTTATGTTATTGTCTTATTGTAGCCTTCATATAAGACAATGATATGAGGGCTACAATAAGACAATAGCATCAATCAATCAATCAACCGCTGTCTTATCATATCATTATTGTAACACATATGTATCACTTATGTTATTGTCTTATTGTAGCCCTCATATTTGTCTTATTGCAGCACTTACATCATTGTCTTATTGTAGAACTTATCACATCATTGTCTAATTATTGCACTCATATCATTGTATTATTGTAGCACTCATATCATTGTCTTATTGTAGCACTTATCATATAGTTTTCTTATTATAACTCTTATCATATCATTTTCTTTTTATAGCACTTACTGTCTCATTGGAGCGGTTATCACGGTCTTATTATACCACTCATATCGTCGTCCTATTACAGCACTTGTGTCATAGCCTCATCATAGCACTGGGGACTTCGTTCGAGTTTTCTTTTTATTCTTTTCTTCTTCTTCTCTCCTTTTCCTCCTTCTTGTACTTTTTCTCTCTTTTGTCTTCTTTGTTCTCATTTTTCTAGGGTCGCACATCCAAGTAATTCATCTGAAGCACACGACCTAATGCACAATCATTTCATTTGGAACCAGCCAAACAAGTTTCATATTGCGAGGATTGAGACACTAAAGATGTACATATTGTAACCAGTTCTTTTGACTGTAGGCTGCATCTGTCTAGACGGTGATATACAAATTAGCAACACACCTTAACATTAACAGCTGTTCGTTTTGAAGCTGGTTAATAAATATTATTCTACAGCAGACTAAGTGAGTACTAGCTTCCCACCATCTTTCATTGACAACGGCCAGACGAGTATTAGATGTATGTGAGTTACAAGTTAAGAATGAGGCCAGACCGAAGTGGTTCAGTGGTGTAAACCTTACCCTAGCATCAATTCTCTGGGGCTAAATACAGCTTTGCACACACAGGGCAAGTAGTCCCTTCACCAGCAGCCATGTAAAAGCCAGTAAATTTACGGCAGCAAATGGAATAATGTTTGCTCAAGTCTGATATGGCTTATCTCCTGCTACAAACTCTCGCAGGAAACCACTAGAAAAATACCAACTTTTCATCTGATGTGAATCCACCGGCAAATAAATTTGCCAAAAAAATTGGACGCAAAAGTAATAGGCAGACTGGAAATATTGACATGCAACGGACAAATTATAGACTGATATTATTAACTGTAGTTGCCATTTGATATACCAAGCTTATGTAGGCATTGATAGACGAACAGTGAATTAATTTACAGGGAAAAATCAACTTGACAGCTGGAACCAAATGCTGTTTAGCATTGTAGACTAATGACCTGTGAAGATTGATTCGTTCGATTGACGAACGAAGAGATCTGTTTTTAATTAACTATTTGTAGACTGTAGATATGATTGATTGATCGACTATTAAAATACTGCTTTGATGAAAAACAATGTAGAACAGTATGATATAGTGAGTGAAGAAATCAGACACAAATGGTCTGTAGCACACAGTTGTTGTTGTTTACATGACTGAAGCGTAAACTGATCTCGTGCAAGCAATTCAATCAATAATTAACTAGAAATTGACACCATTGTCTCAGCAAACAAACCAGGCCAGGAATCATCTCAGATTCTCTCTCTATTATTTTTCTCTAAAAAAAAAAAGAAATAAAGAAAATTATTGTTACTCCCTCTCTCGTCTTTCTTTCTCTGACTACAGAATGCCTGCCAGGTGAACCATCTGCTTTATTGTTTGTTTTTTGTCCTTACTTTCGTTTTTAGTGTGTATGCATGTATTAAGATGCACCTGCAGCTGGGTCGAGAATATGTGTATAAGAATAGTGACTGTGCATGCGCGTGTGCCTGTGTGTGCATGCATGCGTGCGCGAACGTGTGGTAGTCATAAAAAGCCAAGATCATTTTATCTCTCCTAGGAGCCCCCCCTCTTAGCAGCCCCTTGTAGATTGATCTGAGCAAACGGATTCTTCACTCTTCCCAGTAAAACGATACGAGATATCTACCGTTGGAAACCAATCGATTTCGAGATATAAAAAAAATTGATTATCTTGCACGTGCCAAACTCACTTTTTTGCGCATCAAAATGAGTGCGAAATCCAATTTGTTTCATGTTCGCCATTTCAGAGAAGTAACAAACAGGTGAAGCTCCCTACAGTTCTGATTAAACTGCCCGAGTTTTCGCATCATATCCGAATATCAGAGCAATGTACACTTTATCTCCGTGTTTTCTTTTATTTTTTATTTCGTTTTTAGCTGCAGATTGCTGTTGAGGGATGCACTTAACATCACAGCAGAAGCACTAGTGCAACATGGGAATTCATTTCGACACATTAGCTCCGCCTGACATGTCAATTAATGAACGTGACATCGATACAGTTCTGTGCACTTGTGTCAGACATTTCAGCACCACTCCTGCTGCAGAATTGCAGATAAAGGTAAGACAAGCTAGGGTAATGTCGCCTTTTCCAGATGATCTTTTGGGTGATGTAGCATCCATGCTCCATTCCCTTTTATACCCCCTCGTCCCCCTCCTACCCCCATAATTAGCATCCATAAGCTATTGGGTTTGTAGGTTTGGTGGAGAGTAGTGTAAACCAAGTGTTGGAGACACAAGGGACACAGGTCTGTCTGTCCGTCGGTCCGTCCGTCCGTCTGTCCGTCCGTCTGTGAAAACATCAAAGTTTCACTTGTGAATGGAGGCAGACAACACCTCCGTCTTGGTCATGTTGACAGAGACGCTCCTTTAATCGAATTCTGCCCCACTGTCCGGAAAGCGAGGACCTTAAGCACCACAATTATGTCAGCGTTCGATAACCCAGTCTCAGGATTAAAGTTTTATCAACTCATTTGCTGTCCTGGCTTATCTCATCCCTCCAGCTCTCCAGTGCGGTTGAGGTGAGCTGACCTAAAACCGAATCTGAGGACTTGGTTGAAGGCTTTACACTAAATATTTAACAGCGTTTTATGAAACATTTTAGTTACACCTGCCTTATTCTTCCACTCAGTCGCCATATTTGTCTCACTGTTGTCTCAGCACAGGTCTCTCTCTACTTTAAGAGTTTTTTTTTTATATTTTCTATCACAATCACCATCATTATCATTCGTACAATCACTCATTTTTCTCTCGATTTGTTTCGCGTTCTTTCATTTTCACGAAGTCTCCTACCCTTTCATTTTATCGCCATCTTCCGTTGAGCTTCCCTGTCGTTCTGTCTTTTGCATAATTTTTCCTTGCTCTAACTTCTACGAATGACAGCCTGTATGTATTTATGTACGCTCGTATGTTTGTACGTATGCACGTGTGTTTGTGTACAGCGTATCTATGCGTGCTGTATTTGCACACTTGCACAGTACACGTAACAGTTATTAATGCTCAGTATCTAGCGAAATGGTCTACTGTATAGAAAGGACGTCCCTGTTGCTTTGGTATTATAAAAGAGAGTTGAGCCCTCACCGGCAAATAAAAGTACCTGACCACACAACGCAGCTGACATCACGTGACCACTACACTGAGATTCTAGCTACATATGAGATTACTTACTGGACTGTGGTATACAAACTAAGGGCAGTGTTAGACTACACTTTAAGACCACGATGTTAGCAGCGGCTTCTTTCACAGCGAGGTTTCATCTAAATACCATAAGACTAATATTCAACATGTTTCCACATTGATATGCCTTTAATTATCGCCTGATGAACAGGACACTTCTATATGAGATGCTATAATCATAACAAAAAAGTGCCTTTTTGCTAGGAGAAGCTGGTCTTCCAGTTTGTTAATTCGGCCTGGCATCCCGACACCCAGCAAGAGAGTCAGTGTTAGAGAGAGGAAGGAAGGTGGAAAGAGGAGGACGTGCAAAACCTTTTCATTCGTTCTGACAGAAAGTTTCATTCTTCTGTCCGCGTGTGACCTCAGGGATATTAAAGTATGGCAAAGCCATATTCTTGCTCCAGTATGACACACCCTGACAGTCCTGACTGACAACATGGCACAAACTCGGTGTTTACACGTTTACAGGGATAAATGCGTGCATTCAGTGCATACACGCACGTTCACGGCCTTGAGGTGACACATACAAACATCAGTGAAAGAAGCAACTTTAAGGGCATCCACAATAAGAGTGTAAATCAACAGATAAGCTAGTATTTTGTGCCTAAATATGACACAGTTATATAAAATGTTAAGTTTAAATATTAAGCAGACACAAAACACTCACTCACGCAAGACACAACACACGAAAGCAGCTCACACAGATGCACATTCGCACGATCGCGCTTCCCCCACCCCACCACACACAATGCACACACACACACACACACACACTAACACAATGCATGTGCACATGCTTTTACACAATTTCCAATCAACAGTCAGAGATAAGCTGCTCTTCAGCGCTGTTCGTCAATTAAATTAATTAGTTTAAATCTCACTGGTCTCAGCAGCTGCGGCCAGCAGAAGAGCGCCATTTTGGAAGGACTGCATCCTCTTTCAAACGGCTACATGTTATCTCCATCGTCTGGCGTTGCTCTCCCCGTAACATCTGTTTGTCAACTGCTGCAAAGGATAATAAAGACACGAAAAAGATGGGAAATTGGAAGAAGAAGAAGAAGAAAAAGGAATCTTGCCATTGATTTGTAAAATGTAAATCAACGAAGGGAGAACACGAACATTAGGTTAATACTCCGTTCTTTTACAAGTGTGTGTGTGTGTGTGATTTTAGAAATAAACTGTATATATTTCATTTTTGACTGTCTTAAGGGCCTTGTAAATTACACAATTTTTCAAGACTGTCATATTTTTAAAAAACATGCCAAGTATTCGTATATCACTAGCACATTCCCACAATATGTGTTCAGGAAAACAAACCTAAAGGTAGTTTAATTTATTGACCTTACCTACTTCTCAGGCCCTACCCAACATTCTGTGCATTTGGTGATACTGTGTACATATATATATATATGCGACATGCAGCCTCGTGATAAGAGCGCATGCCCAGAGACACGCTTTAAGTCCGCGCAGTGCATCAAAGGGGGGAAATACAATAAACATCGTTTGTGTCATGCAAAGGTTTCAACCATCATGTTGCCGCAAAGTGATGGCAGCTGTTATCATTGATTAAAGGCCGTAACCGAAGAATGTAGGTGAGGTGAAAGCTCAAGGGCGACACTCCGTGCATTAATGCAGGCGCAGATGGACCTGTCATCTGAGGATATTGAAGAGCTTATCTTCTGGATGGATGGGTGTGCAGAAAGAAGATATCTCCCTCTCCCTGTATCTCTTTGTGTGTGTGTGTGTGTGTGTGTGTGTGTGTGTGTGTGTGTGTGTGTGTGTGTGTGTGTCGGGTTATGCCTCCCAACAGTTCTAAAGCTTATGAATTATTCACATTTTTCATTCTTTTTAGTTGCAGAGGCATGGCAGTAATGTCGTCTGATGTTATCACCTGCTTGGTGCTGTAAACATCAATCATTCATGTCTTTATTTTCGTGTTGGATTTGTTTTACTGCTCTGTTTTTGTCAGAAATCTGCGTCAGAAACTTTGCTTTCTGACCTACTGTTAGGACATTACACGAGTCAAAGCTCAGAACAATTATCTGAGGACAGCCTTTCAGGAAGATTTCTGATTTAATTTTTTATTCATTTTTTTCTATCAAATGATATCGCAGTCAAGGAAAATGAAATGTAATTAGTATTTTTGCAAACAAATTAGAGGCATTTATAGCCAAATTGCATCTACCAGTTCCAGACGGCAGATTTAAAGTGCTGATGTGTGACTTGTCACCAGGATCAAATGTTTTTGGAAGTATCGCCTTCACTGTAATGGCAGCAGCATCATTAACATCAGGCCTACAGAAGATATCTCAGTGATACTTTTTGTCTGGAACCTAGAAAGTTGTCTCGTAAATTTTTCCCATCAAGTGCCAGAAATGGCGGGTCATTGAGTACAAAAGTAGCACATGGCCCGCCTTTGTGGCCGACAAATATATCAGGGACCATATTGACGTGTAGCCCACTTGATCCATTAAATTTGAAGACGGACAGAAATCCGAAATCGCAAGGACGACTGGAAATAGAAAGCAAAGGAGCAGACTTTATAAAAAAAAAGAATACTGATGATGGAAGGATTACATTGTAACATTCCACAACTCCGACACTCCTTTATTCACCACGTCTGATTTCTTTATCTTTTCTATTTGTTCTTTACATCCCTGTGCATTCCTTCTTTACAATGTTGTCTACATTTTTTTCAAAATTCTTTGTATTATTTTTGTTTAACGTGTGTTTTCTTCTTTCATCCTCTGCTCTTTCTTCTCTCCTTTTGTCTTCCTTTCTCCATCATAGTCTTCCGCATCGTCTTCATCTTAGTCCTCTTTTGCATCCTTCTCTGTTCTATATGCTTCAGAAGGAACTATATTTCTGAAACAGTCAAAACCACTTTTCACGTCAAAGTCCTACCATTGTACCGAGCTATAGTAAAATAAAAGATTCATAAGTACTGAAGAAAATGTTTCCTCTTTATTTCATATGTATTACTGTAAGCACAAAGGCTCACCAGAACTCTACGTGTAATGCAAAATTATTGAATGATGTTTACCATGAAAATATCTTATTATCCTTCGAACACAACTACATGGGTTCCTTACCAAACCTCACAAGGTTGGAAAAAATAACAATTGAAAAGAGGTTTTAACCAAGCAGGCCATCCATCTAAATGAAAGTGTTTAGGGATGCTCGAGTACATGCAACAGAACAATTAACTATTATCTAATTTGTTTTCCTTTGTAATCGCACTGTGTCACTGTGATGGATGTTACAGAGAATAGCCTGACACCACCTCTCTGTCTACATCATCCACCGGAAAAAGTCGCCACAGAGAACTCAGACTATTATCGACTAGAATTGTCACCCAAATATAGACTCTGAAGTAAAACATTGAAACGGTTTTTCTGACTTGTGTAAAGTTTATTTCTTCGCTGACGTATCTTGTCCGTGTTTAAAATGTTCATCTTCACAGACGTCGATAGTGTGGGCCTAATGGAGAGAAAGTTTAGAAGGAAATAGATAAGCAAAGCACATTGCTTATAAGGCTTTGAATTTCAGCGATCCCTGTTAACATTAGTAGTTGTCAGCGTTTTCCTCCGCCAGTGCAATTGTTATCGCGCGCCAAGACATTGTCATCATGGATGACTGTACGCCGCAGGTCAGAGATGAGAACAGCTTGACTGAAAGAAATTTTCTAGAAGGATCTGCACTCACTTCTTTTATCAAGAAAATGTATGCAAATGACTGAACACAAATTCACGTTTGATCCCTCTTTCTAAAGAAAGAAAGAAAGAAAGAAAGAAAGAAAGAAAGAAAGAAAAGGACACAGACTGCCCAAAAGAAAGAACAAAATAAAATCAAAGAATATAAAATATGAGCAATCTGAGTGGAAAAGCAGTATAGGTCAAAGATAAAATAAAGGCACAATCTGGCAGCAGGAGTCCGGGGTGGATTTTCAAACATTGTGCTGCCTTCAAACGCGATGACTTTACCCAGAAAGCTGGCAAGAGTTAGAAAAGCGAAGACGATGTAACTGTGCTTCTGAAACAGAAAGATGTCATGAATGTATGGTCTCAGTGTTATAGGATTTTTTCCTGACATATCGGTTCTAATATTTATTGCATTCAATTAGCGCTTTAAGGAGAGGTCACAAGGACAAAACCACATGAGCAAGGTATTTATTTTCAGGAACAAATTCTTTTCTGTCATGTCACCCTCGACAATGGCGAAAATTTTGGCGAATGCTGCATTGCTTAACAGAAGAAACTATAGCCGAGAAAGTTCCAGCAAATCTACTGAGGTATAAGTAATTTTCCAGTAAAGTGGATAACAGGAATACCAACGGACCAGAGTTTACAGAAAAAACTTGAGCTTACAATCATAAAAGCTTTCTGTAACCGGCTTCTATAGCCAGTGCAACCTTAACGTAACTTTTCCCAAATTATTTTTTTAATTCTATCGGGATTGCAAAGATGGTGAGTTTCTTTCAAACTCTTTCGAAACCTGCTCATCCAAAAACGTCTGGGTTATCCAAAATGTTAAAGGCCAGCCCGAGTGTAAATTATTTTCAAAACAGTGTGTTTTATTTCTTGTAAGATACTTATTCCCCAGTTCCGAACTAAAAGTTCATTTCCACTCGGGATGCCTAAGGGTTCGAACGTTGTACTTCTTTGCCCCGATGTCACAAAGCCTCCCTGATTAGGCCACGCCTCATTAGCATACGCTTAAGCCTAGCACCTGTGACCTTTGTTGACGTCATGAATTTAAGCTAATACACTGTGCTAAAACCAATAAATAAAAATTCACAATGTGTCTTCAGACAACCTAAAGACAACACTGTGCTATTCTAACCTGCCTACTACTTTAAGCTGACTCGGGGTTGGCCTTTAAACTGGGATGTTTCGGTACCTTCGCAGTCTCAGAGTCCTTGTCCGTTTTCCGACACTTACACCCTCCAGATAGAAAGAAATGTCATCAGACAGGCGAAATGGATTGGTAAACTGTCTGAGAATGAGTTCCCAAATTACGCTTGGAGGTCATCGAACAACATCTCCTATACCAAACACATTTCTCTGAAGCCGCATAATGCCAAGTGTTGGCCCAGACTTATTGACATAGTTACTCCCAAGAAGATATGATCGCCATCAGCCAAGAATATCATTAATGACTCGTGAATCACTCAAACAAACGTTACATCAAATTATCAAAGACCTAATGTATCAGAACCCAGCCAATAAGCAGGACATTAACACAAGAATTGCAGAAATGCAAACATACTGTATCCCTACTGGCTCAGAGGTATAGGGATGATGATGATGATGATGTCCATTTGTAATGCGCAGGTATCCATTCGGAAGAATGCTCATTACGCAGCAAAAACAAAATAAATTAAAAAAAAAAGAAAAAAAATAAAGTAAATAAATAGATAAACACCAGGAAAGTAAAAAATAAAGACACAAGTGTTGCTTGGTTGTTTAAGTTTAAGTCCGTCTTAAGTAAACAGATGGGTCATCAGATGGGAGAAGGAAAATCGCTGGTGATAACCCTTACAACAAACATAACTGGCCAATGATCTCAGCAGTTACCTGACAAAGCTTCCAGGACTAAACATCCGCGACTAAAAGTACTTGTACAAAATAAACACGAACTTATCATGAGTAAATACTAAATAAACAACCACCTTTTCAGAATCGAAATCAGTTGTTTTCTCTGCATGAATGCGTCTCTTCAACCATCGTCGCCTCAACACTTTCTCATCAAAAAAGTACATCAAACCTCAGAGGTCAAGAAGTGGATGGGCAAACGGGCCCCGAAGGCTTCCAGGGGCATCATTCATCTTTCAAACTAAGTGCTCAAGAGACATGCAGTCTTTTGTAGAGGTGACACACATTTCGATTTGACAGGAAGTTGAATCTTTTGCGCACCCTGACAGACGCCAGAGGGAAACTCTCGGGAGTTACGGGTAATCGACTCATTTGTTCCTACGCTCTGCTGCCTGTAACCACGACGTCAACAGCTTACACCTCGCTCAGTCTAGATAAATTTATGCAAAAAAATAAGTATGAAAAGATCATTTTTAGTCTCGCACAGGGGCTTTGTTGCAGGACGAGGTGAAAATAGTGATAAACGAATGTTATAATCACATTTAACAATAACATCAATAAATAGGGAAGAGTTTTTTCAGAAATATAATATGTGATTTCGTTCTTTTTGCATTATAAAGAGAAGTGGAGAATTGACATACACACTGATTGGAAGACAGTGTTAGGTGGAAATTTACGAGGAAATGCCGATGACCCAGGGCACCCAACTCTCGCTGGTATTTTGAATTGTCTATTTATTTCTTGACTTCACTGAATCTCGTTTAATCTCTCTAAGCGTGAGTAATTAACTTTATAAGAAGTGCGCTAGAGAGAGAGAGAGAGAAAAAAAAAGATAAAGACAACCTTGACCAAGGCAATGCTAAGAAAGCTCCACTCCAGTTCCCGTTCTTTTCTAGCGGCCAACAACGTCTTACAGAGCTTTTCTGGTTCTTTCTTCACCTGGCCTGCTATAAAAGGCACTGAATAGCATTAGCTTTTCATGTTCAGCTCGCGAACAATGAATACTCTGACTTTTCAATTACAGCTTTCTGTGCTCTTGAGCTTCGAGGTCAGCCGCTAACGAGACGACCTAAAGGATTTTTTTCTTTCGAGATTTTGTGGCGGAAATCCTCTTGGAAACCAGGAGACCACTATGGATTGTTTGTAATCCATGTGGCAAGAAAGTGTTTGGCGGGTGAGTCTCATGGCCTAGTTTCAAGGCCGAGTCGCCATAGACAACGTGAACGTAAGTGGTTCACCGTGCCTAACTCTTTCCTTTTACCTCCTTTACTTTTTATAATTCATTTTTTTTCTTTTAGGTGAGAAGGGGGATAGTTGATTCAAAGACTAGAAAGGGGCGTCTTGCTTCAAAGTGGAAAACACTAACCACCAGGGAAAGTAATCATGGAACGGAGGTAAAACGGAGAGCACTAACCACCAGGAGAATTTCTTGCAAAGCGGAGGTAAGGTTATCTCAGGATTATTTATTGACCTGACACGTTACAAGGCCCTGTATTTATAAGCAGACACAGGTTACGAGGTGAGGTGATTAATCTAGAAGTCCTTGTCTTTGTATACAGGAATGACTATAGAAGGCTTGACAGGGTTGTAGGCACTGAGCAGAGATAAAGCAAACCTACTTCATAAGTACGGCCTCAAGCTAAGAAGTCTCTCTGTACATGTCGATACTTGCTCTCTCAAGCAATGTTTGGACCGTGGGCCAAACCAAATCAAAGAAAGAATCAAACAGTTGCGGAGAAACCAGAAAGAGACACAAAAAAGTTCTTTTATTTGTTTTCTGGTGCCATCTGCACAATGCATCTCTAATTTTAAACACTATTAGACCTTAAATCTATTTAAATAATCAGTTTTATAGAAACACAGTGCACAACGCAATTTTAGGACTTTTAAAACTAAAAATGTTTTAAATAAAATAAAATTGGTTAAGCCAGACTTTAGTTCCCGCCGGCACCATTTTTCGTACGCGTTGTTGTACCACATCTTAATGGCAAAGGAGCAAATTTTAAAAACACACTTGAAAGTTATTTCAGTCCTAAGATGTTGATAATGCATGAAACGCAAAAATATTTAATTCTTCATGAGGTAACAATAATAAAAGACAAACTGAAGGGAAAACTATTATTTTGTATTTCACTAGTAATTATTTATAACGTAAACAGCAATATAAATATTATAAATAATATATTTATTTATAAAATATACAGTCATTCAAATGAATAATTTTGTGAATAGCATTCAAAACTTTGTTGCATTTACACAGTTAAAGAACTGCGCGAGGCAATGAAGTGCTCTTACTATTACTCCTTAGGGTCATTATTATTTGCCAGGTTTTAAATTAAAAATAGGAAGCACTACTAAATTTCCATACTCTTTAATATCCTTATGGATTGAAAATCAGTTCTCCATATAAACTTCCAGCTTTGGCAAAGGAAAGAAAGAAACAGCGTGAGGACGGGGTAGGAAGGTACCGTCGTGTGGTTAAGTGCTGTAACCTTCTGGAGTTTATACACCGGAAATATTGCCTGGTATCCTAAACACACTCCGAGGTTTTCAACATGATTATTTTGCATACAGTCTAAACTCAGCGAGTGCGAAAAGAACACTGAGCTGATAAACACTGCTGGGTGTTGACAAAGCTGAACTCAGCCTTGACCTTTAAAAGGATTTCGTAAACAGTTTAAAGACCTGCCCGAGGGGAAAAATCTGTAACGTCTCTGAAAGACTCAATTCGAAACTTTTTTTTCTGTCTTAGTTGATTAATGTGCTTACCTCGAAGCTGTTATCTGCTGTGGTATGATTTTGATCGTGACAAGTTGCCGTCCTTCGCAACCTCTCCTGTCAAGTATTTCATGTTATTAAAAAATATTCTCACTGCGCACAACGTTAGCTACACTTCATCCCTTGCATTGCAATCGTTTTTAACTTTGTCGTGGTATTATAGGCTCTCAGAAATTATACTGCAGTGCAAATTATGTTTTTAGAAATAGTTCTGTTTTTGAAGCTATAGCAGGGTGTGAGTTGCAGTTGATGTATCTGGCGACAGATCCAGACTGATGCCTTTGTTCTTGCGTGTCATCAATTTTAAAGAGTTCATGTGTAATGGCTCTGTTCTAAGGTGGAAGTTTTTGAGACTGAAATGTAAAAAGCTTGTATCTAATGTGGTGTCAGTTTCAAAGGTTTGCCGAGATGGCTTTGTTTTCAAGTGATGTCAGTTTCAGAGGCTGACGTGTAATAGTTTAGTTCTGTTCTGATTTTCTTTTATTTCAAAGGTACATAAGTGATGGCTTTTGTTCTAACATGGCATCAGTTTCAAACGCACCTGTGCTGCTGTCAACTCGGGTTTCAATGCCAAATCTTCAGGCATCCTTCTTGTCACAGCTAACCCAACCGGGTTTACAGAGCGCGTTTTTCAACAAATTTTAGAGTAAAACTGATGTTTTCAGTTCATTTTTATTCGGAAGTTATACTCAAGAACCAGGCCATGGTTCTGTTCTCTTTAATGGTTGCTCTTCTCATTGTCTAGGGGGAGGGGTTTAGCATATATTTTGCTCATTTATTTTACATCGTTTTGAGTATTGAGCAGATAAGCAGTAGATGAATAGCGTGCGACACAGGCAGAATTAACAGTCCTTCATGGGTCCCAGAGAACTAGATGACTATCGGGAAGCAGTCAGCTAGGCAACAATTGTATGAGCAGCTTAGCTGACTGCTTGGCGTTAACCATCAGATAGGGCCTAGCGACATACCGTGCATCTGGCCACTGATCTCTGCACACCCAGATGTTCTCCGCTGCGAATAAGACGAATCTTTGCATGTGCGATGGTTTACAATGGCAGTCCGACTGCGCAGCCAATCCCTCCACAACTCAAGAACTGAAGCGAGCGGAAAGATCTCCAGAACATCCATTGTGTGAATCCTTTATAGCTTCCCATCTAGTTAACAGGCCCAGGGAACTACAGCTGTGCCCAGATTCTGCTGTTGCCCGTGCTGCTGGATTTCCTGTCAGACGTGCGGTAGTCTTCCCACACTGGCATCAGGGCGCGTGAGGTCGACAGGGACAAGGTTCGTGTCGCAAGCCAGATAGCACTGAAATCTGTCACTTTCAAACAGAACATCCCACATTCATCACACCTTCTTCTTCTTCCTCCTCCTCTTCTTCTTCAATAATTATTATTTCAAAGAAGGAGGTAAAAGCTACTAATAAAATGTTAAAAAATGTGTCCTTTGAAAAACGTCGTATTTTAATAATCGACATTTACTCTTAGAAACTCTTTGTCCTTTGAAAAACATCCCAGTGTTAGTCTTTTGTTGCTGCTGATGTAGCTGCTGCTGATGATGGGACGACCATTTAACCTTTTTGTCATCTTTTCTATTTGCCATAAGTAAGATTGTATCACTTTCTAGGTAGCGTGCATAAATGAGTAACAGTCGACGCTACTTTATTCAAACAGCCTTTCGAATAAACATGAATTTCATCGAATACCTGAAAATGTTATAAAGTTTATTAAAGCATTAACACGCATTTCACAGATGCTGAGGTCACTGAATAGGAAAAGACTTTCACCTTTACAGAGCAGTAAATACTCAATCTATTAAAAGCAGAAACACCAATAGAGAAAAACATGAAACAAAACAAAAAGTCTCACACTCTTTCATGCATTCTCTGTGGTGCTGCTGAGTTCGATAATAGCATTGCAATCAGTCTCATTAACTGAAAGGCCCAACATGGCGCCACCAGACTCTTTATTATTCTAGCACTTTTGGCCTCTCGGGAAATCTCAGTCGCTCGAGAACAAGAAATATTCACAAGCCAGTCGGCGAACATTTGCAGTACAACTCGGCACGAAAGGTTGCAGTACGTCACCAGATTGTGGGTAGGTCAAAGAATTTGTGCGATTGTGATCGAGTCCATGAAACTGCATCGTCCCCACGGCATGGACAAGGTCCATGTTACACTCAACGTCCTCCACGAGGCCGTGCTGTAGCCGTTACAAATCAGATCGCCAGTAATGGAGCATAGTTGATGGAACAAAAAGTGTGGCCGCTTTATTTGAAGACGAAATAATATTAGACGGCTAAATCTAGAAACCTAAGAACTGTAGACAGAGGCCGACCATTACTAAAAGTTATTGGCCTACGTGGTGTGTCCAGTTTTATTGAGCGACATGTTTATAAATTCACTTCACGCAGCAGACACGATGGTCCCTGGAGAATCTTGCTTTCCAAGCCCCTTCATCTTCACATCTAAAAGCGGAACAAAAAATACCGATGGTGCCACGTCTCCAAAATCATTTACTTCTGTTGATTTTTTGTTTTGTTTGATCACACATAGTGGTTTGAGATATCGTGCCGCAAAGAAACTTCAAAGAAATGAGAGGTGCAGAATTGTTTTTTTTTATATTCTTTACGTATGTTTTCTTCGCTGTTTTGATGTTGACTGTCTATTCTTCACTCTATGTAGTAATGGTTAGTGGTGCAATGATGATGAATGATGAGCAAGTTTTTCATCGTTTAAGAGACTTTACAATCTGATAGTAAACACCAGCCATAACTTGTTGAGTAAAACGACTTACAAAGCATTTCGATTTCCGTCATAACATTTTATCATTAAACTTTCACAATTATATTTTTACACATTTGTAAAACACTTTTTTAATGGAGAAATAAAAGTAAAGCTTGCAGCATCAGTTTATCAGTTTTGCAATAATACTCATACGTGTGTGTGTGTGTGTGTGTGTGTGTGTGTGTGTGTGTGTGTGTGTGCAGCAACAAAGAGACATGAACTCTGAGAGAAAAAGATAAAAAAAAGATGCAAATTGTTTGCTCGGCAAAACAAGAAAAATGCCAGTTCAAGAAATCTCAGGCAAAGCCCGCCTCGCAAATGCGGGTACGCTTTTTTCAAACAGAAGCATATAAAATATATTAACTAAAACACACGACAGACCTGCTTAATATGTAAGCCAAAGATGTGAATAGTCCACAACAGAAAAAAACCTGTACATCCAGCAGATCAACAAAAAATCCTGAAACACCCCTTGAAACGAAAACAATAAGTAAAACCTGGGTATGTCCTAAATGAAGGATAACTGACGCAAAGAACCTTGAAAGTCCCAAAAGCTGTACTGTTTTGATGGCTGTAAATGTTCCTCCCAAAACATTTAATTATATAGCCTTATGGTCTTGCGCCTAAACTCGACTGCAGAGCTGAGAGTTTATTAGAAGCTAAGCTCTACAAAACTGTGGCCAGCCCACTAAGGGAACGAATACAGAGCTGAGAGCTTATTAGGCTAGGCTCTACAAAACAGTGGCAAGCCAATTAGATGAATGAACAAAGAGCAATACTTTCTGTGTTAGCGCCTTCCATTAACATGAAGCAGATATTTTTAGATCACATCTTATCGCTTTTTTTCGACAGATTGCTTTGGAGGGGTTTACAGGCAGAATGCAATTTCTGTAGAAAACATGAGGGTGGGGGGAACGCAAATTTGATTATTGGATTTGACGATAAACAGACTAAAAAACGAACACAGCTACATATAGGAACAAACCCAGATGCACGCTCGCACATGTAAGCATGAAGGCGCGCGCGCGTACACACACACCGGGTGAATGAAAGCAGATGAAATCGAGTTTTTGTTGCAAGAGCTTCCTGTCCCAGTCTTGCACCACATCATCCCTATAAATCATTTCCTTAAAGCAGTCTCAGGCTCCAGTGACCAACCCTGCCGCCAGAACGTGTGATGCTCTTGACGCTCCCATGGCAACCAGGTTCTGCACAAAATTCGATGCCACCTCAATGCACGAGTGAGAAAACCTAACCGACATAAGTCATGTGGAAAATTCCTCTCACACAATTGAAGATTCACCGGACCAGGACTGAAAGTCAGGGTAGCAGGCGTGAATTAGGATTTTAAATAAGAATAAGGCATGAGGGCACCTTTTCATAGGAGCACACATGAACGCGTATGTATGCATCAGTATACAGACATATATATATATATACACACACACACACGTAGGTACACATACTTGCATACAAACAGAGAAGCCAAAACCACGAATACAGTAAGGAATATCATACCCTGGCGGTTTTAATATAAGTGAATGTGAGACCTCCCCCACCCCTACATAGGCTCTGATTGGCCGTAGATGCACCTGATGATTTTGTCATTAAGTTTTGTCACCTTTCACGGTCTCTGCCCCTCTGTAAGATGCCATTTGACAGGTCTAGGATGGTGTCTACCAATTTCTTCTATTGTATGTTTCGTCTAACGTCTTGTACTGCTCCATGAAGAAACGGCTTTGCTTTCCCTGATACAAGGACTCTATTTCTGATGGTCATAAGGAGTTTGCCGACTTTCACTTGGTGACCCTCCAATTCGGCGTTAGGCACACTAGCTACAAGGTTACAAAGCACCTGAAAAGGTTCAAAGCTCCCAACATCCACTCGATACAGTAATAGTAGCAAAAATCTATACAGAAAGAAAAACACATACAAGATATGCAGTAAAAATACACAAAGTGTAAAAAGCAAAAGATGTATAGTAAAAAACGCAAACTGTACAATAAACCACCCACAAACTGTAAAAATATAAATACTACATTTAAAACCACAAACTGAACAGTACCCCACAACACACACACACACACACACACACACACACACACACACACACACAAAGTGTACAATGAAACACTTACAAACTATATAGTGAAACACTTGTCAAACACACACAAACTACACAATCAATCCCTTGGTCTGTACAGTGAAAAAGCCAGGCAAACTATTCTTCCCCAATTTCAATAGATGGAATGCTTTTGAATTATGGTTCATACTACATGTCGGCCAATTTTGTTTCGAGGGCGAACCTGTTCCCTTGACATCTAAAAATAACTTTTGTCACTGAGTGCGTCATTCATCCTCCCCTTGCGAAGTTTTGTAAGGCTCAGTTTTTGAACTGGGTTTGAAGGCAAAGAAGGGAATTTTCCCTTGTTGTCACCTCCTGGTAGTCATTCATCAGAATTCCACGTCCCGGATTTATATTTCTGTTCTTCTACAGCGACAAGCTTACTCCATTTTCCTTTCTCTTTCACTTTTCCGTGTTTAATAATTTACTTTGTCTCTATCTCTCTCTGTCTCCCTCTCTCCCAGTAACATTGGGAAGACTGAGCAGACTTTATCAAAGAAACGTTGCTACACTAATGTACTACACTTCACTGTGTCAAAGCATGTTAAATGTGAGTGGTTAAGTGGTCAAATATCCGAGAGAAGCTTTGCCAAACCTTGAAGAATAGCGTTTTATGTACATTCACGCCTACTCAAACAAACTAAGTTTAGAAATTCATGTACTTAGACTTTACGAATATTACAAACATATCTATGACTAAATGGAACTGGACACACATACACAAGCAAACACTTGCACACATATACTACGTGCATACATAGACCAACACAAACTTTCTTTTTCTCTCTTTGATTTCTTGCATTTTTTGTCTGGTTGGCTTGTTTTTGAAACTCTATCACTAAGGCATTATTGTGGTGATTACACATTCCTGTGGGCCAAAAAGCTCTAAGAAATGTCTGCGAGGCAAAAAGTGAAAAGTAAGGTTCCCCCCTTCACCGGAGATTTCTAATTCATTCCTAGTGTCTCGCACACTTTGCGGTGCAATTTCTCTCAGCTTGATTTATTGTCAACAAACTGATTTTTGATTTTTTTTTCCTCTCTTTCTCTTGTGACCCTTTTTTGTTGCACTGGCCAAGAGCAACGTGAAGCATTTGGTTGCTCAGTACGCATGCTTTTGCTTTTTTTCCCCTTTTTGGTAGCACCGACATGTGACTCAATCACAAGCACTATATCCATGCAAGGCACGGAATGTTTCATTTTGATTAGTTAAATTTTACCCGAATATTTCCTTATCTAAGGCAATTTTTTTTTCTTTCATGGGGACTCCTAAGGTCGCCTTTACTGATTCGATTTCAGGACATAGTAGATTCATTCAGCTTTGTTTAAAACAACGATGATGAAGTACTTTTTTCTTTCTGAGAAATCTTTGAAGAGTAAATTGGAAGATTGAAATCCACTGTGCATTACATAAAATAAATAATTGAACATTAATGGGCTAAGGACTACAGAGAGAGTCGTTAATTTTACGTTTGTTTGGTTTAAAAATTGTTTAAGCATTCTTGAAATAATGAAATCAGACAAAGAATGGGGATAAACAGCAATGAAGGAAGCCGGTTTGGTTTTCTCTCAGCACCAAAATGTGAGAAAGACAAGACATCTGATTAGCAGATGGGCGATAAGAAACAGAGACTGAAGCTAAAGAACTCAAAAATGGTCAAGTACAAAGGGGTTACTGTGAAGTTGAATTAAAAGCAATGCACGGTTCAAGTGTACTAAAAAGCAAATAAGTAGGCTCTAAAATGTAAGTAAGCAATAGTTCTATACAATAAGTTCTATATAATAGTTTAAGAAAGAGAAGGAAAATGCAGTGACATACGGGTTACACGAGGACAGAAGAAAAAGGAAGAGTATGAAGGAAGAAAAAAAAGAACAAATGATGGAACGTCATCAGATCAGAAAGAGTCGAGGGGTGGTTGTGAAGGTGGTAAGGTACAGCGGGGACAGAACTGTAAGTAAAATAAATTATCGACAGGGTAATTAAGTTGCACAGCTGTCTCGTCATGCATCAGCAGCGTAATTCGTTTGTCGTGAGTTTTTCAGTCTGTTAATAACCTTAAAAGGGGCGAATGAGAGAGAGAGAGTGTGTGTGTGTGTGTGTGTGTGTGTGTGTGTGTGTGTTCGTAGATTGCAAAAAAAAGAAAGAAAAAGTATCTTAGTTACATCCTCCTGATTAATCTACTGTAGACACATTCGGTATAACGAGTTTTGAAAACTCCTTTTGAGAGTATGCCAGGAAATTTAATGCAGCTTAGTAACTCAACAGTCACTCGATATTAGGCAATAGCATTTCCATTTGCAAACATGTTTTGAGTATAATTACAATTCTTCGATAGTTTGAATCCCCCTTTTAAGGTAAAAAGACGCATTTGTCCGGTTGCTAGTTTGCCCATGTCATGCAAGCGAAAACCTCGAAACTTCTTTCTTTGTCATCGTTTAAGGGTCAATGGGTCACGACTACTGAGAAACAGGGTATTTAACACATTTGTCAGAGTAAGTGTTCTGGTGACTTAATTAATTAGCCCAAAGATTGCGTGATAATTTTCTCTGCAGTTAGATCCTGAAAAAAAACATAATTATGTGAATGGCATCGACGACAATTGACGCTATTGCTTGCTTCCTGACACGTACATTGTCAATCAGTTAACCTGATGGACTGCGCCGTAATAAAATAATGGAACTGTTATCTATCTATCTATCTATCTATCTATCTATCTATCTATCTATCTATCTATCTATCTATCTATCTATCTATCTATCTATCTATCTATCTATCTATCTATCTATCTATCTATCTATCTATCTATCTATCTATCTATCTGTGTGTGTGTGTGTGTGTGTGTGTGTGTGTGTGTGTGTGTCCTTGCAAAAAGAGTGGAAGTTGCTACATGACAATCCGTACCAGCAGATAATATTTTTCGCTTTCAGTTTTTTGCTCACAAACTACATCAGTGGTGCATGCTCGATTTTCAGTCGTGTCCCTCAGGACTTCGCTCTGACATTTAGAGAAAGAGATTTGAACCATTTCAGGAGAGCTAGCGGACATCAAAACGTGTTTGTCGATTTTGCTGCATTGAAAACGACTAAAGTTTTCTAAAAGTGCTTTCCCTTTCATTTTCATGCTTGTCAGATTCACGCCGTGCCTGGGAAAAAAGAAAGTGAAGAAGAGTATGTTCGATGTAACATCGACTTCGATGGAGATGCCAGCATGTGCAGACGGAGAGCGCCATGTTAATGTTGCTACCAATCGATCAGCCCCCTCGGTGAAGCTGAGCAGTCCGTTACAAGACCTGCTAACAAGCCAAAGATTTTTTTTGTACTCTCCACCCTCCAGTTAAAAAAAAATTCATTCGGGTGACTAACATCTTGAATCCTGATTTCTACACGACGCTTCAATTTTCGTAACTTTTCCTGAAGTTTCAGCAAACTCTCAAAGTTTGAAAATAAAATACATTAACGATTTAACATTCAGTTTTACGGTCAATTTGTTTAAAAAAAGTTTAGATCTCTATTGCGATTATGAAGTGTTAAAATAAAGAATAATAAGCTCAGGGACAAAAAGTATACAATGTTTGCAAAATGACGAAAGTAACACAGTTTGTAAAATAAACGTTGGGAAAATATACCTAATATAAAATTTTAAAATTAGGAAACAATTTCTACCAGCAGTTTTCAGGTCATCTGTGGCCCATGAATGTCAACTAAAGAAGTAGAACTGGTGACTTGACCATCAAGTGACAGACTCCAACACCTGGGACCGGGTAGCAACCTTGTTTCCCACTCAGCTGGGCTACTGAGCTGTTCTGCTTATTCGCGGTTGCCAACTCAACAAACCTTTACTAAATTGATCGTTTTGTCTGCTAAAATATAAGAGCCTGTAGCTTTCCACTAATTCTAAACCAAACTATAAGCCTAACCAAAATCACAAAGCATACAGGTTCGAACACTCTCTCTCTGTCTCTAGCACACACACACACACACACACACACACACACACACACACACACACACACACACACACACACACACACACAGGCATTCAACAACAAGTGCCTGAGGAGGCTGCTCCGGATCTCATACAAAGAACATAAAACCAACGACTTTGTACGAAACAAGATTGCCACACTCGTAGGACACCAGGAACCTCTACTATCAATAGTCAAGCGACGTAAGCTGGTCTTCTTTGGCCATGTGACCCGGCACGACACCCTGTCCTTCAAGACGCCGCGGTGGACAGAGAAAAAACTGGCTTACGAACGTCAAAGACTGGACTGGCCGTCCTGTACAGGACCTGCTGACTATCGCCTACAATAGGCAAGAGTGGCGGGCCCTGTCAGCTGCCGCGTCTATCCATGTGCTCCCCCCCCCCCCACCGACGACAGGTGCCAGTCAAGGGACGACTGACTGACTGACTAAACTAGAGCGAAGGGAATACAACCACCTTCAATGATCTAACGGGATGCAAACGATTGTTTTCCTAATGACTGTGAAAGATACTATTTTGCAATATTTCGGTGAATACTCCTTTCCGTTCTCAAGATACAGACGTACAAACATCATCAGTCACAGAAAGAGGTCAACAACAACTTGAACGTCAGGCTTGAAGTCAACGTCGTCCAGTCGTCAACCAATGGGAGAGCTGGAACTACAGAATGAAGAGGCCTCTCTGTGGGCAAATACGTCACGCGTTTGACATCTTTCTTTACATAGTAATGTTTGCAGCCGTGTATTCATTTAATCATTAACCCTAGAGTAGGTCTTTAACTGTGATTGTGCAGTTTTCATGTTCAAACATCACAGCACATGAAACAACATTTTTTCATTTATGTGTGTGATTTTTTCCATGTCAAATATGAGAACACTTCTGAGGTAGTTTTTAAAAGAAATCTTTACTACTTTATAATAATTAAGCTCTTCAAATGAGATTTTGTTTCACTGCTTAAAAATTGTAATAAAACTGAAGTTGCATGGAGGTGCTAATTTGTGGTTCACGAAAACAATCGTTAAAGAAACATCTATGGGCTGCTCAGTCTAACAACCTATCTATGTTGCATATGATTTCTCTTTATTGCATTTTTGAAATAAATACACAGTGTCAGTAGTGCTAGAAAGTAACGGTGAGCACTGAGAATGATATCAACAATAACAATACAGTCATGAGGGTCACACACGCTTGACGTTTACTGACAGGTTCTAAGAAAATTAAATTAAAAAGTCGACATTTTAAAAAACTTTTTTAAAGGGCACTCTAGAGTCGCGACAAAAATGCTAGAAATGCCAAAGATTCCACAAACATCACAAAAAAGCGCAGAAAAATTAGTTTAAATACAGCTAGACGTCCTTCTTGCGGAAGTCGTAATAAAACCTCTGTTAAAACGTCGAGTTAAGACAGGGTAAAATGTGTTTTGTGCGCTAAGCTTGAGTTAATGCATAAACCCGTTAACCACGTTACTAAAAATAGAAAGACGCTTTAAATAAAGAGAAGGAAGTGGTTGAAATATTAATGTGTCAAGTGTAAAGTGTCAGGTATGGTCTGTCCTTCGTCTTGAGGCTTTTAAGTCTTTAAGTACGGGTTGGTCTGAAAGCCGTTATTTGCAAAGTAGGATTTATCGTGAACATAGTCCCCAATAAGAGAGACGTTTTATTTCGTAGTAGTATACTAGAAATTTTGGCTTTGGACAAAAGTGTAAATAAAAAGTGACATTAAGACCGAAACGAGGTCTCTGTCGACAAGTTAGTTTCAGGTCATCTGTACAACAGGGTGTTATCCTCAGCACAGAGTAGTTATTATGTGTCGTGACTTGGAACTGATGTTTCAAACTATTACATATTTAGCAACATTATTCAGTTTTCGTACTGCATTAGCCTACATAACTTCTCAAAATTACCAAGTTATCATTGTTATCAGGATACAGGCAATGACGTCTGTTGGTTGAGAACATCTGTATAAAAATGGAAGCATAAAACTACACATTTGAACTTCTACCTGTAAAGAAGAACAATGCTGCGAGATCGGCCATTGTTACTTGACTGTCACTTGGGAATGCCTTTTCCCCCTAGCAAATGGACCTGTTTTGAGAAATGGGACAAGCCTTACTTTGTTCATTCCTTTGTCAACCAGCGCTTGTTGTCTCCCATACCCTTAATCTGTCTTGCTTCCGTGTGTCTAGTGCATCGTGTAGCAAATCGTGAACAGAGATCTCCCCAGTAATGTCGCTCTGAATAAATTTATAAAAAGCTCGAGGGTCTTCGTTTCCAGATCGATATTTTTGCTCTAGTTTTGCAAAGTGGCTGAAAAAGAGAACAGCATGAACCTGGTTGTTCGTCAACTTTGACATCGCCAAACGTAGCAAAATTTTGACCACAGAAAATCAGATTCGAAGAACTGCAGGGACGTCTTCTTGTGAATACAGCGAAGACGTTACCGCGAGAAGAAAATAACCAATCAGCTTACGGCACTCAGATGTATGAAGTCAGTTTTTCTCTTGTAAGAAAGAAGCAATTAGGAGACCAGCAAAACTCTAAACTAAACGACTACCTGTACCGCCATTTATTCCTTTCTCCACCTGCTTTTTTGGTTCATTATTTGTTGATTTATTTCTTTTTTTCGTTAATTCTTTCATTTTTCTACCTATCATTTTGTTCTTTACTTTTTTTGGTGTGGGGGGGTCTTTCTTTACAGCTTAATTTCTTTTTTTTTAGCTTTCTTCTCTGCTGCTTCTTCACCTCTTGATTCAGACCTGTGGATGTAAGAAGTCGTTCAGCGATTAATGGCTAACGTCAGAAGAAATGTTAGTTATAAGGTCGCAAAACGTTTTACCCCTTTCCATTGCCGTAGCAAAAGGCACATCAGTGCTAAGTAATCCTGGCAAGCAGACAAACAACAAGGATTCGCTAGGACCCCGTGTTGAATCTGACGTCACTTCCTATCGCGCGAAACAAGCCACGTGCACTCGCGCTGCTTGCTGCACGTGCAAAAATGAAGCAGCAGCCCCCAGGCCGTCGCGTGCATTGGCGGCTGTTTTGTCACGTCTGTATTTATTTTCGCTAGCTGTACTGTCTCGCTTGACTTGGCAAGAAGATAAAATCTGTAAACAGAACCTACACGAGAATGTGTTTGCCTGTAGCTGAGGACCTAGTCAAGCGTTAAGTGGCTTCCAGCAGACTAACACGTAATGTTAGATCGAGCTCTCCTAGCTCTAACCCTTATCTCTCCCCCCAACCTCCCTTGGTTGGTTACCAGCAATTGGAAGTTTCTAAAGCGTGGCTGGAGTGCAGACTGTTTTGCGGCCATGCAGATGGTGGACGCCGAGTGGGGTGAGGAGCATATGTCGTCAGAAGTGCAGACAAAGACCTTTTCTGCAAGCACTGCTGAATTCGTAAAAGCTTGGAGGGTGTGCTACCACTTCAAGTGACTTCCTTGTCTTCCAGCTGGCCGAGTCTTACTTCTCTGGCATATGCGTCATCTATTTCTATCTCACCCTCGCTTTCTCTTCTAATCCCTCTTCATGCTTTATATATATATATATAGAGAGAGAGAGAGAGATAAAAAAGAATAATATTGTCTTTTACTTGTCATTATGTGCAAAGCTCAAAAGTGGTGGTAGAGTGGGCGTGGAGAGATCCAAGAACATCTATTAGCACTGAAGCTCTAGAATGTTCTTTTTGATCCCATGCAAATTATTCAGTTTTTATTTCCCCGTTGAAAGAGATTTCGCCTTAAAGGGAGACTAGAAACATTTCCCCCTTCTCAGAGAAGTAATTCCCACTTAATTTTCCTTCACACTGATATTAAATATCACAGAATCGTTACAGAGTTATTATAGTTCATTTCTTTAGGGCAGACCACCTCATTAGTAAATGGTTACCTTTGTAATAGAAGCTGCCCCGCCCCATGGCCCAAGGTGTAAAATTAAACAGATGAATTGTGCACAAGTACAAGTTGTTATGAAAGATGTGTGACACATAAAAGAGGATCTGACTGATAGATAACATATTTGGAAAGCGTGTTTCAGATGAAGAGATACGATACTGTGAAAACGTTAATAGAGTGCGAAGATGAATACTTTCTCTAAATGCAAAGTGCCGAAGTGCCCCAAAGTCCCATTGCATTGGCAGTGTATTGGCAAACACGGCCAACATGTTGCCTGAAATTCCAGGGTCCCAAACATTTGCCCAAGAAGCACTGGTTTCCCATGACCTTAACGCACACCTTTTTCTAACATTGATTAAACGTTCTGCGCGCTCACATATGCACACACACACACACACACACACACACACACACACGCACGCATCAAAGAGAGAAATCTTAGACAATTAGCGAGAGAGAGCGAGAGAGAGAGAATGACAGGGTGAAAAGCATAGACGTATCTGGTAGACAGTTTGACTATCGTGATTGTTTATAAGTTTTTGGTGGACAAATACTCACAGTTCGCCAACGAAAAGGCTGTTCATGACGAGATGATGGCGGCGATATTTTATTCTCTTACAAACCAACTTCTTGTTTTAGAAAAACTCGTTCAACCGCAGAAATACTTCATTTAAGCAGGATTAAGACGATTTAAAATTTTGAGGATCAGTTTTCTGTATTTGAGATTTGAGGTGAACATTCAAGTGCAAAGCGGGTTGTCATTTATTTCTCTGGATGTTCATGACTCTGCCTTATAAAGTACATTTACACCAATCAATAACTTACAGTGCCTGGCTGTTCCTATCAATTATAGCGACTCTATTAATTCATCCGTATGAATGTTTTAATAAGCATAACAAGTAACTCACCCATCAACCAGTTAAATATTCAAAATCTGGTTACAAATAGATTCACAACACACACACACACACACACACACACACACACACACACATGTTTCTTTGGAATTCTAAGCTGCATTGCTGGTCTTCCAGTCTAAATTGAATGCAACCGTTCTGAGTGGGTCAAAAGTTAGAAACAGACAGTGAAATACATCTCTGAATGAACGTTTATCTTTAAAAAAAAAAGGAAAAGAAAAAATACACAGATCCCTACAAAAAAATCCTTCCGGGATCGATACTGTAAAGCACTAACTTGCAATGAACTTTTCAAAGAAATGCAGATTTAGCCTGGTATCCACTCTGCGTGCGCCGGCACCGTTGGGGTGGATGAGCGGCTGAGGGATTGTGAGGACAGCCGACCTTAGAACAAGATGCGGACGTGCTCTTCAACTCGGACAAAAGATAAGACAACTCCAGGCCAGGATGAGACAATATCCGTTCTTTATACTTTCGATCGACTTGCGAAGACGAGGAGCACTCGGAGCAGATGGGTGAGAGGAGGGAAAAGTGGCAGGAGAGGGGCTACCAGACGGACGGAGAAGAGTCGGGAAGAGAGGTAGCCCTGCCGCTCAATGGGAAACAATGTCACCTTCCCTCGGGCATGATCGTTTGTTGTTTTACTTTGTCCCGCAGGCGAGGTTAGATGTGTAGATGAGTAATAAACAAAGGTAAACAGGGCAGAATGTAGGACGAATGTAAGAGAGCAGTACCAGACGAAAACAGAGAAAGTAACCATGGTCTAGCGAGGAACACGAAATTCATTTGGTGTTTATGGACACGAGGTGAATGTGTATTTATAAACATGAATGTATATCGAGTGTGACCATATTTATCTGTATTTGTGTATGAACTGTGCGATAAAGTCGTCGTCGTCATCATCGTCATCATCATCTCGTGCTTATATGTTTATAGACATGTGGTAAATATGCATGGATGTATACATCGTGTTGACCATGTTTACATGTTTGTGTGTATGAGCTGCGAAATAACATCTTCGTTGACATCATCATCATCATCATCATCATCATCATCATCATCATCATCATCATCATCATCTCGTGTTTATAGACACGTAGTGAATGTGTATTGTATGTGCATGGATATATACATCGTGTTGACCATGTTTACATGTTTGTGTGTATGAGCTGCGTGATAACGTCGTCGTTGACATCATCATCATCATCATCATCATCATCATCATCATCATCATCATCATCATCATCATTCTTTTAGCTTTGATTGGCTGGAGGGGCACCTAGCATTATTACCATCAACTGTCGACAGCTTTCTCTGCTGTCTGCCATTCTCCGGGATACGTTTAGTGAGAGTCCAGCCAAATCTTCGTTATTGTCTGCCATTGCTTTTTTGTTTATGTTTTGTTTGTTTTTGGTTTTTTCGTCTACCCCCGCCAGTGATAGCGTTCACCTAAATTAAGACGTGCGTGACGTGCTCGTTGAAACTTTACTTGTGGGCTAGGGAAAATAAAATAAATTTCTCTCGCCAACAGAAATTGGAAAATACCCCCCATTTGTTCCACTTCAGCATGCCGGCTGTTGTGTCTCGGTCGCGGCCTTGTCTCGCAATTCTTTTTAGCTGCTCTTTACAACCGACCTTTGCCGAAAGGACGACTTCCATCGATCTTTCTGATGGAAGCAGCGTCTTTGGTGATGTCGTCTGTCAGCGTACGACGTGCTGCTCCTCAAGGTCGTCTCTCTCCTGTGGTTTGTCCCACGTGCCACTCCTCATGGTCGCCGATCTCCTGTGGTTCTTGAACAACGCCGGATTTTTTTTCCACACCTACCTCATTCTCCGTGTCATTTTAAAAAACTAAACTAAGAGCCTCATTCTTCAGTAGTACAGACAGTCATGGACGAGTCGACAAGCGGACCTGCATAAGCGTTGTTGTCATCGTCGTAGGTATCAGAGGTTCAGTTAGATGAAAAGACGGTGGATCTGGTCGCCGAAAAGTTGTTTGTACCGTACTTTTTGATGTACCGCAAGTGATGTGCATAGTGCACTGCTTATTTGTCACCAGTGACGTATGTACTGTGTTGTTTGTTTATATGCCGCAAGTGACGCTTCACTGTCCTGTTCCCGTGTCACAAGTCATGAGTGTAGAATATTGTTTAATGTGTCATAAGAGATTTACGCCCTGTGGTGTTTCTTACTGTCACAAGAGACTATGGATTTTAGGTTTTGTTTAACATGTTACACGTGACGTACGTACTAAACTTATAGTTTCATGTATCGCAGGTGAGGTGTGCACTGTACGGTTTGTTTAATGTGTTGAAAGTGACGTATGTATCGTGTTTATTGTATGTGTCGTGTTGCGTATGTGCCACATGTTACATGTACATTTTGTCACAAGGGGTTGCTCTACTGTAATTTTTTTCATATGTCATATACTGCGCCATCTGTTTTTTTTTAAATAAGAACGAGATCACAAGCAAGGTGGTGCAGAGATCTTTTATATATACACATAGATCCTTACGTATCTGACAATATATAATATGTAGATAATATACTTATGTTATGTGTATTGTGTAACAAAATACTGTGTCGTATGTCAAAACTGTGTTACTTGTTTCATGGGATCTAAACCAAGAACAAAACAACGCAGAGGAGGTCCTGGTGTAATCGCTTACCATGGAATGGAACCCCTTCCTCCCGGTCGATTGAAAGACGATAAGGGGAAGTCTGTCCTCTCGGGGAGTACCACGTGATCGAAGCGCCCTGTGACTGCCGACACGTGGCGACCTGCGACAGCAGGCGGACAGGGTGGGGGGTGGGTGGCTGCTGCTGCAGGCTGCGACTGTTGATGCCAGACGAACAAAGGGTAGTAGTACCAGTGGTGTGAGCCACTCCGCTAACTTCCAGCCCTCAGAAGGACTAGTCTCGCTCGTCAGTCTGCATGCGTGCGTTCGTGCGCGTGTGTGCCAGTATATCAATTTATCTATTTTGACCCAATGTTAAAAAAAAGCATTTAAATCATTTCAAACTAAAGTAAATAGAAAGGAAATTTTGATTGCAAGGCTTTGTGCCTATGAGTTATTATGTATCATGAAAGTGAAATTTACTCTCTGAACGAGCAAATCACGGTGTGTGTGTGTGTGTGTGAGAGAGAGAGAGAGAGAGAGAAAGAAAACGAAACTTGCTTAAAAATGATATAGATATTTACGGAGGAAATGAAGGAGTAGAATTTAAAAAAAAAACGAATGCACGCAATGGTAAAAATCCCACATCAAGCAAAACTGTGCAACATGCATCTTAGGGATTTTTTTTTTCAGTCGTCATGACCATATGCAATCATCGTTGCCTTGGTCACTTGACACTATGGGTCAGCTTTCTGGCTCACACTATCGGACTGGTTGAAGCCTTTCTGCTTATTTCAGACCTATATCACTCTGTGGACATCATGCATCAATGTCACTATTGCATTTCAAAAATCCCATTCGGTCTGTGCTCTTGTCCTTATACTGCTTCCCCAACTAACCTGTTTCTTCTTGACAGTTGGTTTTTCTCTGCGTTCAAGTTTGAAGTGGACTACGAACTATTATTTGATATTTACAATGTTCAATGGTCCTTTATATTCTTCGTGTTAAAAAAAAAATCCCTGCTACTTGCCACGACGTATCTAAGTTGAAAAAGTACGGAGATAAAATTATTTCTGCCTTTGGTTGAGACGAGATTCTAAGACTGCGGCTGCCAAGAGGTCTCTTTTGCTAATGTCAGGTTCGTGAGCTATTCAGTGGATACAGAGGTACCGCACTTAATTAAACTTCACTCGGCGCTGTCTGGCCCCTAAACTGCATTACTGGCGCTGCCATTGTGGCCCCTGCTTATCGGCCCCAAATCATGTTGAGTATCGACATGTAGCGGCTTGAAAGCCCGAGGTGAATACCTTGTCAAAGTCTCGCCCCAATGAAAGCCTTAAACAGCCTGATTGTAGTGGGCTTTGAGTGAGGCCACAGCACGGGTAGGCAAGAGCGTCTATCGTCTGGCGCGCGAGACAGAAGACCCTCGAGGTAGTGGGATACCTCTGTGTGTGTGTGTGTGTGTTTAAGTGTTTGTGTGTGTATATATCTGTACGTCTTCGTATTTTGAAAAAGTGAGGCAGAAAAACAAGAGTGTGTGTGTGTGTGAGAGAGAGAGAGAGAGATTATCTGTTCTTGACGGTCAATGTGAGTGTGTGTGCGTATTGACTGTATGTGCGTGTGTGTTTGTGCGTGTTAATTTTGTTATGTGTATTTATCTTTGTGTGTAGAAGACTGAATTTGTTCGTGTATGTGCATATATGCGCACAGGAGAGAAAGGGAGGGAGAAAAACAAACAACAATGAGGGTTCGTGTGACAGTCAGAGCTTTATAATATTCGTAGCCTCATGTCGTCTGCATTTACATAGGTAAACACGCCTGCTCTTAATCTACATACAGAACTGCTGCACTCTACCTACCCAACTGCCGAACACAAAGAAACTGGTTCATGCTTCTTTTCCACTGACACGAGTGGGGGAGAAAACAACCCAGTACACGATAGACAATTCCTGGCTCTTAGACGACAGTTCTATCCCTTGCAACCCCATTAATCTTTATAAATCATTAACGCCTTTTTCTGCTCCGTCATCAAGAACTGCTTACTAATCATAACATATCGTCTCTCACCCTAATGGAGGAACATCCACAAAAGACGATTCTCACCCTGTCTTGCTAAGACAATCGTTCACGCCGATTGAAGCAGGAAGGATCGCTGAAGTCTTGAACAACAACAACAACAACAACAAAAAGCGGTCGCTCGTCTGTCAAGCGTTCGCCGGCGCCTAGTCTGTAAATGCGGGGCTGACAGTTCGTTCGCCGCTAGCCGCGTAGCGCTCTAGCAAATAAAGCCACGGCGAGCGCAAGCGTTCTCGTCACTCGCCAACATCAACAGGCGCAGGAGAGCCTGAGCCTTACACCGCCAGGGCTCGATCCTGGACTCAGCAGAGCCTGCGTGGTGAACGCCGCCGTCGTCGCACCTCTCTTATACCCTTTCGGTAACCATGGAACACTTCCAGCGCCTCTCACCCTTCTCCGCCTTCCCTGGTGCTAGAATCGCCTTTCCGCACTGGCTCACCTGACACGCAAAGGCTCTTGTGCGGCGTGCGGCAAAGGCCTTGGGGCGAGAGGTACCCGGGTATCTCGTGACGATATCTCCCGTCACGCACCGCGCCGTCAAGACGATCAAGAACGAGGCTGCCGACGCGGGAAGAAAGTGTTGTCTTGCAGTCAGCCTGTCATCGAGGTCTGAGCCTTCTGCTCTTGTCCTGAATGGAATGCCTCCAAGGATTTTTTGGGTTTCTTTCTTTCACAACGCTTCAAGATTACAACCGCCTTCAGTACGTGAGGAGCCACGCAGCAGCTTCTGATTGTGTAAAGGAAGTGACGTGGCAGATGACACAGTCAGCTGATCTTCCTGGGGTCTCATTGGGGTTGTAGCATCACTGACTTCCCCTCCGTCCCCGTGAGGTGGAGAACGACCTCTGTAACCTAGGATTCTGTGAGTCAAGGGAACGAGATTAGTTGGGACGGAAGACAGATTCGAACTTTGAAGAAAGGAAACATCGACTCGTCAACTAGACGATATCAACTCCTTGGTAGGCCGCACAGAAATCCAGCTGGTATTTTGTTAACACTGTTTCTTTCCTCTACTTATCTTGTTCACTGAAAGGATGCGTGACAGCATGAAGGTAAGTAATTTATCTTTGTAACTTTAGTAACTGCCTAGCTCTACTTACATCAGTGTTTGATGCGCAAGCGGGTGTTTATTGTATGTGACTGTCACTTTAAAAAAAAATTGGTTATATGTTTGTGCATGAGCGTTAACGTAAAGCATTTATCAAAAATGACCGACGTCTCCTAAAATAAAATATATCATGCTTCGTATGCGAGCTTAACCAACTGAGTGTTTATTGTAAGTGAATAGCTTCTGTCTAAATAAACGAAATCGCCTACTAGGTGTCTGAACGCAAATTTATAGTCGTTTATTAAACATATGAGTGTTTATTAAAACTGTGAGTGGTAATTAAACGGTAATCATAAAACCTCACTGCATCTCGACGTTTCTATGTTGGCTAACATTTGTTCTCGTGAATTATTATGTAAAATGTTCGGAGATTTTACATTAGGAGAAACTGAGTAATCATTATGTACAATGAACCACAAAGTACATTGCTGTGTGTTTGTGGTAATTTGTACAACAGCATAAATTCCATGTTATTGGTTCGTTCATGCATGCTTGCCTACCCCAAGTCCATAAACGCGCGAAGAGATACAATTTTTTGCATGAAATCATTGTGAAGGTCTCTTGTATTGTGCGACGATTACATAAAACACAGTGAGAATATATTTCTTTATGAGGTGTTTGTCAAATAAAACACAATGAGAATACGCTGCTGAATGAGGTCTTTAGCACATAAAACAAAGCAGTTGTAACTCTTTATGAGGCGATTTTATTATCTCATCAGATCCGCTGATTTATGAGAAACATTTGTGTCGTTAAACGTACTAGTTAACGAGATCCTATATCATTAAAATGGTTGAGCTACTGCAGCTCTAATCTCGAGAGTATTAGTTCAAGGAATACGAGATAAACCAACTTGATTTCATTTGAAGTCTAGCAAATATAAAATAAAATAAAATAAATAAATAAAATAAAGACACACTATGCTATCTCATCTTTGAGACTAAAAATGTGTAGATTTGTATGCTAGTTGTTTTATTTTTTTTCTTCTCTTCTGTTTTTGCTGCGCAATGAGCATTCTTTTGAATGGATACCTGCGCAATATAAATCGACATCATCATCATTATCATCATCATCATCATCATGATAGTTCAGCGCTTTGTCTGCTAATCTCACACTTTAAATATACTTTTTTCGATTTTCATACCTTAAACTTAAGATGTTTAAATGTACGGACAGTTTTCTAAGCTAACATACTTTTGCAGATCGGGGCCTATTGAAGCACACACACACACACACACACACACACACACACACACACACACACACACACACACACATTTCACAAAAATACATTCTGTCCGCAAAAGACGATAAACAGAGCCAAGAGAAGATACACACACCATACCTGCATAAACTCACACTAGGGGGCTCCCGAAGTGAGTATAATAAAAAAAAATTAAGTTTGCAAGCTAAGCAAGAATGAGCTTATAATTACTTCTGACCGCTTTTATCAGAATCGATCGATACCTTAACAAAACGTTAATCCAAGCAAAAATAAACTGCGCATCCAGGACACGAACTCTGATGCGGAGGAGCTCGCTGGTCAGAAGCAATGTAATATTTGAACAGCTTTTTTTGTTTGAAATATGTAGACACACGCACCGGTGTGCAGTTTCTGCATTTGTTTGTTGTTAGTTTGTTTGAGAAAGAATGAGAATGTAATCGTGCAATGGTTTAGCGTGTATGCCGTGAGACAGCGTGGTAATAACGAAGAGAGATAACTGACCATACAAAGCAAACATCATCATGCGTGAACACATGGTCCTAATCCTTCAACACACGTTTTTCATGTGTAAACAAATGTCTAATGTGCGCAAACTCCCATTCCTGATACATACACACGTGTTTGTAATGTGTTTGTAAAGCACAAGGTTATCGCGCGTAAATTCCGAAATTTTTTTACAAGATTGTCGCGTGGGTCGAGTTGGAGCGAGCTCGGCCAAGTCTGAGTGCCGTCAGGGCTAGACGAAGGAGGACCACCCTGCAGCGGCAGTTGGAATCAGCTTTGATCACCATCTTAAATCACCTCGGTGCGCCAGGCTCTCCTGCCTCTCCAGACCTGCGTTGTTCTCCATGTGCTCGCACGAGGCTGCTGTACAGTGAGCTGCGCACCCCACCCCACTATCAGATTACACCAGCAGTCGTTGTCATCTCAGCCGACCATTGCTGCGCTGGGACACACAAACCGATCCATACCAGTGTTTCAGAACTAGGTGACGTGGTCATAAATTGCTTGCATCGATCTGACCGTTAAAAGACAACCTACGTCCTGCTCTACGATAACTCGCTGATCATTTTACGTCGAGGACAATGTTCGAACCTTCATGAGGGCTTTGTCATGCTGATGTTCATTGTGTGTGGGTGTTGTTAATAGTATGATATTACGTCAGAAAAGTCAGAGTATCACGTTTGTCGTGATGACCTTTGGTTCTATTCAAAGGGATTAAACAATTAAACAGTGAAAAAAAGCAAAGTACGATTCAGAAGCTTAACAACTAGAGGCGAGAGATATGTGGCTGTGTAAGTCTGTCTCATTTTTTTTCTCTCTGTGTGTGCTCGCGCGTGCGCGTGTGTGCGTGTATTTATTTGAGATGCATAAATAAACGTTATTACCACTCTTTTCCTGATGTCAATCTGTCAGCACTTCATTCAGATAATTTCAGTCGTTCTCCAGGGCATTTCATTCAGATAATTCCAGTCTGTCTCGAGGGCCCCTCACTAGATAATTTCAGTCTGTCTCTGCTGCTCCTATTTCAGACAATGTACAAAGCGCTCTTCACGTTACATTCCCTCACACCTCAGTGACGTTTGAGCAGATGGAGACGATAGTCACTGCTACAGAGTGACCTGGCATCCCATATACACGCAAGGCACGGAACAGAATGGAAATGGAAAATTCACTTGCTTGTTGACCGAAAACATATACATTATTCATGTCCATTATTGCATCGATAGTGGGTGTGACTTCAGTCAACATCAGACTCTCTCAATCTCTCTCTCTTTTATGTGCATACATTTGCGTATGCATGAGATCTGTCTGTCTGTCTGTCTAATTCACAAGCACACGCCACCCCACACAAAAGCGCACATGCTGGGTTAGTGTACAGCGGAGTAAGACTGCACGCACATAAAATGTTACCTCATTCATATATTTATGTACGTATATATATATATAACGAGAAGTTAGAAGATTTGGCTAATCAAAGCTTAGGCTGCGTGTCGATGATGAGTACCTTGTTAATCTTTTCCACTAAAAATTTCTACTTCTAAAATAAATCGTCTAGAACACTACGTTGTACGAGTACACCTTGGCATTCATATTTCCGCGCTCTTCTGTAATTGAAAACATAATAACTGTACTGTGATGCTGTCAGACCATTATAGCAGATCAAGAGGTGCTACACGGGCGTCTTTAGGCCGTACCTACCAACATCACAGGAAGAATTTGGCAGTCAGCATGCTACAACAGATGCCGGTAGCGGTTGTGACACCCAGACGTTTCAGTCTGTAATGGGGGTGAGGCAGCATCTAACCTTTTCTTCTTCCTACGGGCACGCCCACCGACTACCTCTGGCTTGACTCAGTTGGTTGTGACAGCACTACTCTGGGCCTGGCTGGTCGTCAGCGACAGACGACCTGTGCTGTCAGGCGTGCTGGTGTCTGCTCTCTGCTCCTCTGGTCAGCCTTAATACCATTTCAATCAGCAGCCTGAGGCTGGGGAGTGTGACCGAAAGGGTGTCTCCTGGTTTGCGAAGGGATTCACGTCCTTTGAGTGACTTACTGCCCGAGTCTGCCTCTCTTAACACTCCTCTCTTTCATCTGTCCGTCAGTCTGCCAATCCAACAATCAATATCTGTTAGCTTCCGTGTGTGTGTGTGTGTGTGTGTGTGTGTGTGTGTGTGTGTGTGTGTGTGTGTGTGTGTGTTGGTGGAATTGTTCCTGATTAGACTTTTTCCCTGGACGCTATCTCTATGTGAGTGCGTGATTGCGCATTTAGTTGTATGGATCTTTGTGAATGTGTGTGAGAGAGTGGGAGCACCATGTGTATGTGTGCGTGCGTGCACATTCTGGAACCAGATTTGTTCCTGATTAAAGCAGACGTGTTGCTCTGATAGTAGCAGTTGCTTAATCAGACATGCTGTATTCAAGCAAACGTCCAACAGTGCTGACGTGATAAACACCATTTTTATCTTAAAAACCTTTCAAGAAAATACTCCTTAGCGCTGGAAGATTGATATAATTGGCCACTTTAATAAACAGCACGCTTCGAGTATACAGAGCAATCAGGATGTCCAAAAACACAGCAGTGCCAGCAAAAAGCGGGGCATTCACGTGCGCGAAGGCGGGCTGGAGAGGGGAAGTAGTTCTGACGTACACTTACACCCTCACAGGCCGGGGTTTGCTTGCGCGGCAGACTAACACTTCGGGTCACTGCCCTTTGCCTCCCGTGCTTCACGTGCATCACGTGCATCGTGATTGCGCATGCGTCAGCTCTTCCTCTTGGGCAAAACGTGATTCTTGATCTCTGCAATCTTGTCACGATGCTTAAGCTCCCTTCCTTGATTTTCGGATTTTTGGCAATAGAAAAGAAACATATTTGAAAATAAAAATGGTTTTCTAGGAGGAAAAGTAAGCAGTTGGTAAAACTCTTGAAAAAGCAGCAGTTTTATAGGCGACATTTGAAAGCGTGAAAGGGGAGGCAAAACAAGAATTGGCATCAAAGAGGGACGTAGAGAAAAATATCATGAGTACGAATGGCGAATATTAAACCTTGCGTGAGTGAGCAAACCATGATAAGAAAGAGAGTTGTGAAAAAAGAAAAGATGAAAGCTATGACAAGGACAGAAAGTAAGAAAGAGCGAAAGATGGAAAAGGAAAAACGACCAACGTCTGATCCTTAACAGTTATAAAGTTCTCTAAACAGAGTTGAAAGAAAGAAAGAAAGAAAGAAAGAACGCAGATGAAACACAAGAGGAAACATAAAACATCAATGTTACAAAATGTGAATTGAAACAAAAAAATATTAAGGCAAAAACTTATGTACAAACGCATACTTACTACACACAACCACACACACACACACACCTCACGCGCGCTCTAAATCACACCAGGTTGATTTCCATGCACAGACATAATTCACAACCACATAGTCTTAACTTTATCTGTGCCATTTTTTTTATCCGAACTGTGTAGTGTTGCGCTGTAACTATGCCAACACTTGTGACCTTGCTCCCTAATCATGTAGTGTCACATTATAGTGTGTTAATATTGATGACGTTTCTGCCCAGCCATGTACTGTCACAATACACTTGTGTCGGTAGTGACTTCCTGGTCAAGCTCTGAAGTTTTATCTTACAAATTGGTAATTGCAACCTTTTTTACCCCTGTGCAAACGGAGTCTCGCTCACTCTACAGGAGAGCTCTTTCATCGTACATTCCATCCGGTCTTCGCACCGACGCAACTTCTCAGGGATGGAGGAGGAAGGAAAGAGAAAAATGAAAGAGAGGCAAACGGTCACGATGACTTGTCGGCTGCTAAGTTGTTTGGCACTGAATGTTTACCGAGGCGTCCAAGCAGTAATCTTAATATTCACTTTTTTCAATGGGCTGATGGCAAAAATTTGACAGCTGAGCTTAAAAAAAACCTGAGGATCAAAATCAAAGCCTTTTCGAGGTTTATTTGAAGGCTGATTACTTGGCTGTAACGTGTTTTTTCTTGGCAGTCACGATTTTTTCTTGTAAATAATGTTTTTGACTTGGTAGTCATACTTCTGGCTTGATAATCACGAGTTTGGGTTGGAGGTTATAGGACTTTGACCTAGGAATCGCGGTTTTGGTTGACCAGTTAAGCTTTTGGATTGGCAAAAGGTTTGTTTTAAGGTGAGACGGTTAGTTTTTTTTTAATTAAGCTTGGCTGTCAAGCTTTTGCCATCTGCCCACCTAAGAGATCGAGTATTAAAATTGCTAACAAACGTTTCTGGACAAGTGAGAACAGGAGGCTGATGACTGAGAGGTCTGTCTGGTCAGGCGGTTGTTGCTGGTTCGGGTCAGAATGAAACAGCCGCCATCAACCATGGCACAGCACTGTAAAAGCTAGTTTTTTTGCGCCGATTTCAGTAGTTTTTTATGCCATAGACTGCTAAGTGCTTGATGAGTAGATTTCAGCCCAAACGCACCAGAAGGTACTCGTCGACAATGACGCTTCTGGCAACTAAAAAGCTTAAAAGACAACCCGTTGCTCAGTGAAAATCGCTGGAAACAGAACATAAATTATCACAAAAAACATATTCCGGTGGTATTTTATGACGAAGATGCATGAAAAATATTATATTATTGTTTTCCTCTTAATCACACCTGGATTTAGCAAGAAATAGGAAGTGATGAAAGGATAGTATTTAAAAAATAATGTCGTCTACAGTGTGCTGTTGCTGAATGTTCTCTTCGACACTCGGAGTTAGTTTGTGCTCATTGAGGAAATACTAAAGATAATGATAACAAAAAGCAGTGGATTAACTTTCTTTAGATATGTGTACTTAAATCTGCTTTGTTCAAACGTGACGTGCAAACTTCCTCCCCAAAACGTACTTAAGAATTTGGTCAAAACCTTTCAAAATCGATTGTTATCCAGTAATTTATACAGTACAAGCAAATATTAGACTTTCAGTAAAAGTAAGAGATCTTCTTTCTACAGCAGTGTCAACTGTACAGAAGCACGAGCTATTAAAGCCAGCTGCAGTCACATGCACATCATCAATCGTATCTTTATCCAGCATAATACTAAAAACAACTGACAGTGTCTAATAAGGCGCCATTGATGTACATGCTCGAAACAGTTAGACAGAATTTAGGGTGATAAACGTATGAGGAGCTTAAACGCACACACGTGAGAGTACGTAAATAGTTAATTTTGCATACAGCTAAATGAGGAACAAATATGTTTTTACATCGATAAATATTTATACACTTCTTATGTTATACTTTAATGGTAAAAAGTCATTATCAGTCAGTTGTAACTATAAAATAAAAAGCAATGCTGGAAATTAACCATCTATCAAATAAAATAAACTACAGGAGTTTATCTTAGACAAACGCACATTTGAAATGTGCTTATATTTTATTAACAATAATACACATGGAGAAATTAACTCAAATGATCCCACTTAGTAACAGAGACTGCAACGACCGTGACTGTTGCCCACTAAATTTTGATCTGGAAAAAATTTATTTACCAGTCTATCAAGTGAATCCAGTTTGGACCTTTTAATTTTTTTAACTTCAGGCAAAGCTTGTAAATAAAGTTCAAATCTGTAGGGCTGTATACCCGGATCAGCCGTTTCATTTTCTGGGCAAAAAAATTGCCTTTTGAATTAGACAGTCTTTGCGATTTTTCTTCTTTTGACTTGACGACATGCACGGATTTCTTTAGCTGAGCCACACTTGCTGTGACAAATACTGCTGATGCGTAACAGAACTCTTCAGTATAGGAAATTAATTTATTCCTGCTTTCCTAGTAGCAGGTGATTGCCGATAATTGAAGGCTTATAGCTTGAAAATTAAGTGTAATGATGTACTCATATTTTGGGAATTATCATTTTAAAATGAACTGTACCCGATCATAATGAAAAAATGCTGCACTCGCTCGTGTTGTCCTTCAATATTACAGGGATCTCTTAGTCTGGAACGCTCTATGACGCAGTTTGAAACCCTGTGAAGAGAGTGCCTTAAAACGATGTACACGTGTGTATAACATCACGATGTCTGTACTATGTAAACGCTCGGGACTTCTCATTTTTTCGTGTTAAGTCAACAGCATCGCGAATACTTTCAAACCACCTCCCTGCACTTTTATCGAACCCAAGTTACCTGCGTTTTAACACCAGTGGCGATGTGGAATTGGTGCTGCAGATAACCTACGGTAGCTGTACGTTAGTTATTGTAAGAACATCAGCAATAACCTACTACAGCGTTTAACTCTGTTACCGTGTTCCATTTAGTTTCCTTTTCCTGCCACAGTGGCTGGTAGTGGGTCGTCGTTGGTTGCACTTCTGCACAACGCACTTGGAGTACATTGTCCGTTAACAAAGAAAAAATAAGTCTCATACATGTCCGGTCGTTGGCTCTAACCACTCGGCTATGCACTTCTCCCTTAGACGAAGCACTTAGACAAAACCCACTCGAAGATATCTCGTAGTAAGAATCGCATCATCACTTGTTTGGTTTGATGAGGAAATCTTGATTTGCCCTTGTTATCACAGCTGTCGTGATTTCCAGTGCGACGTTTGTCTGCAAAGACATTGCAGTTTGAGTGCTGCTTGATGTTACTGAGTGGCAAGGTATAACTTGTCTTCGTACAGATGTGCAAATACAAGAAATGTTGAGCACTTAATCACACATAATTTGTATTATTAAGCTCAGGTAAACGCTATGCCATGCCTATTTCTAAGAGTAACAGACACCTGAAATAATTTGTGCCATCTGCAGTACAGTTGCTCAATCTTAGATGAATTGTCAACGATGTGTGTGTGTGTGTGTGTGTGTGTGTGTGTGTGTGTGTGTGTGTGTGTGTGTGATGTTGTAGGTGCATACTTGATTCCTTGTAAATTTGTTTTGGATATATATATATATATGTATATGATATATGCTACTTGCCCACTTCTTTCTTTTTTTCTTCATTTTTTCAATTTTTTATTTTTTTATTTATTATTATTTTTTCATTGTTGAACTAGAGCATATTCCCATATTGAAATTGCCCACTGGGACAAATAAAGTTGGTCATTGTCATTGACACACACACACACACACACGCACACGCTGCTTTGCTTGCTTCGTTTCATTTGTGGACGCTCTTCGCCCAGCGTAGGAAAAGGACACAATCCCTGCCTTTGATGTGCCCGCTGCTCTCTGCTCTCGCAAACAAGGTTTGGAGGCGGCAACTTTGAAGTTGTGGCCAGGTCCCGTTGTGAGTCTTGTTTAGATCAATCAGCAGCGGGAACTGCTTCAACAACCCAGTGGTTGCTCTTTGGGTGCCATGTGGCTGCCCAGCTACCCCATGTTGCAGACCCAGCATGCGTCTCCGAAAAACAAAGGCCTTTCTCATCCATCCAAGCATCTTGCCAACAGACTCTCTTGTCTACTTACAATATGTATAATACATATTCAAAATACAAACATACCCGATGTTGACCTGCTACCTGCATTCACTCCAGTTCAAAAACAAAGCTTTTGGCATAAAATTATACACGGAAACACACACGTGTTCATTAAATGTTTTATTAGTCTTGTATCTTTTTGGATGTGTAAAGTGCTTTGTTTCCGCCTTGATAGTGAGAAAATACGCTATAGAAATAATCTTATTAATAGTAGTAGTGATAGTAATAATTATTTTTAGACATACATAGTCTACACAAACTCCTTGTTAGAAACAAAGCTTTTTGATATAAAATCATACATACAAACGTGCATACATATCTCGGTTACATACATCCCATTTTCAGCAAGAAAACATTTCCTGGCATAAAATTAATCTCTTGCATTTACTTCCTAACCGCAGGAACATTAGAAAGTATTTTTCCGAACCCTCTCCCCTAAGGTTTTCTTGTCTGCTGATCCTGACGTTGTAATTATTAAGATAGCGTATGATCCCGACAATGTCCGTGATAACTCCCAGCATGGTGCTCGGCAATGAGAGCCTATCATAATCCTGAGCTTAGCCGAAGGAAACCCCCCAAAAGATTCAAAATCGACGCAGTTATTGTATTCTAAAGCTTTGAAACTAAGCAGTGGAGGCTCAATATCCCAAACAGCCAAGCCAGTGATAGTTCGGATTATTTTTTTTAATCTTTAGTGAGGTTGTTAAGACAAGACAGCAGTTTATTTTCTGCTGTTACCAATGTTTTTGTCAGGCTTCCAATTCTCTCCTTCTCTGAGACTTCAATCTAGTGTTAGGAGCTAGCAAAATGTCTTGTCCTTGTTTGGTCCCAAGTATTTTATTTAAGAGATGGTCGTGTTAGCGTGACATTGTCTCATTCAAGCTATTTTTTGCTTATTTTTGTGAAATATTTCCTTATTTTTCTTTGCACGTCAGAAATCAATAAGCTTAGATATTTTTCTTTGCAATCAATAAGCTTAGAAATTTGGTCAGAGCACGGAAAATAAGTTCATTTCCCTTTCGCCTGTGTGAGTGTAATAACTGCATGCTTTTAGAACGCCTGGAAAAGATGTGTCGCACTTAATTGTTTGTATACTTTGTGTAATCACTGCAGGCTCGTATGTGTCGGCAATAGGAATTGTAATTAAATGTAGCGTATCTGAAACATCTCCGACGGAGCTCTGTATAGAAATCCCAGTTTTTAGCAGGGTTTTGCCACGGGCACTCATTAAGTTTCTTTTGATCAGCCTCACTCTGCACGCTCCACTGACACTCTCGGCGTTGCTGTCACATGCTTCAGGACAAACAGGCACGCGAGCTGGTTTTTGATATCGCTCAGGTAAGGCATGAACAGGTAAAAAAAAAAAAAGAAAAGAAAAGAAAGCACAATACTGCATGAACGTACAAAACAAACACGCTCAGGGACGGATAAAACTGGCAAGAGAAGTAGTGACAGAAAGAAAGAAGGAAATATTAAAAAAGAAATAATGGAACAGAAAAAGAAAACGAAGTCAATATCAAAAAGAATGAATAAATATAACCAAGAAAGAGAAATGAAACAAGAAGGTGGGAAAAAAAGGTCGAACCGTGAACAAAGACATAAATAAGACAACAATCGGAATCCGCGCCAGATTGTCTCCCATTAAGAGATCTTCACACGAACTTGAGACCGGCTTACGGATGCATTAGTGTTTCCATCCTCCTCCCAGGCCTTGGTTTCCAAGCAGACATCGCCAACAAACTGCCATCACGTGAAGGAAGACAGCAGCCAAAATAGAAAACCCAGTGACAAGAAATCCTCCACCTCTGCCAGCATCGGTCTGAATGAAGCCTCTTCTGAAGACTCCATTTCAACTCTGATTAACATCGTTAGAGTCGGGCTAGAGACAGCCTTGTTTCTTTTTTTCCTGCGAGGATAAAAAAGTCTTGGGTTCTTGCTTTATGTCTTGAGTTTGCGCTCGAAGATGTCGCATGTGGATCGCGCAGAAGTTTATAAATATTAAGTGAAATGCGACAGCTGGACGAGAGTGAAGGATGAAGAGAAGAACATGAAAGGATGAAAAAAAATCTGTTCTAAATCCCTAAATTTTGTTCTGTCTGAAACTCCCACTGTGCCCAGAAAAAGTGTTCCGCTAGAAAGCCATTTGTTAGATGGGCGAGCAATGGCTCTAAAAGGATTAGTAGTTGCGAAATAAAGCTACTGCACGGACCTAAGCGCAGACGTTGTGTGGGTGGGGGGGTGGGTGAGGATGCTTGCATGCCTGCATGGTGGGAGGCTGCACGTGATGGAGGCAAGGATTAAGGATGCGTTTATCACAACATCCAGGACTGTTTATGTTGGAGACGCAGATACCGGCGTCATACTTGTACAGGTCGGGGTCTACATCCCGCCATCTTCTAGCATCGAAGCAAACCTTTGTGTGAGCATTTCTACTGCTGATGTTGTATAAGCTTTCACCTGGTCGTTTCAGTTCCTTGCACGAGAGAGAGAGAGAGATAGAGTGTGTGTGTGTGTGTGTGTGTGTGTGTGTGAGAGAGAGAGAGAGAGACAATGAGTTAGTACCTATATGTTTTTAGTCTGTGTGTATATATATAAATATAAATGGGGTGTTATTATAAAAACCAGCTTGCTTCGTTAAGAACAGCATCCCCTTCATACTTACGGTAAACTGCTGATCTTCAAGGCATTACGGTGTTTTTTCAAACATTATGCTTAAGATATGTTCTTTTTTAACTTACCTCATTATTCAAGTCTTTCACGTGACTAAGGTAAGTCTGTTATAAAACGTGACATCGTATTCGCTAGCTCACCCACCCCCACTTGATGTTTTTTTTTACGAATCTTGTTAAGAACACCCTGTACTGATTATTGTGTGTGTGTGTGTGTGTGTGTGTGTGTGTGTGTGTGTGTGTGTGTGTGTGTGTGTGTGTGTGTGTGTGTGTGTGTGTTTTGAAGGGGGAGGTGTAAAATAAAAGACCACGATGCAGTGTAGTGTCTTCTCAGACATCCCTTGCCTCTATTTTTTTTTAAATTCCTTATGGCGCTCTCTACAGGCACTACTTCGATCCATGCATGTTTCGAGGCAATACTTTGCAGAGACTTAGTTGACATAACTGATTCGAACTGTCGTGAAAGTGGTCGTAGGTCCTACGGCGAAAGGCGTCTAATGACTAGATCCCAACCACTGGTATTGGTAATTTCTCAATAGTGCATCTTGGTCACAAAACGTACCCACGGCGCTCGCGGTCAGTCTGTGAGTGCCAACTAGTGCACGACCGAATGACACTTTTAGTCATGTGTGTGTGTGTGTGTGTGTGTGTGTGTGTGTTTGTGTGTGTGTGTGTGCTCTCGTTGCCTGTATGTTTGTGTGTTTGTGCATGTGTGAACATGATGTCAACAAATGTTTCAGGCTTGTTGAATATGTTTCTTTTGTGTCGTTTTATTTCGTTTTCCAGCGTTCTAAACATAAAACATCGATAATTTAAAGCCAGGTTTCTGTATTATTTTTGTTTGTGTGCTTGCTTAAGCACTTCTAAAATCTCCCAGTCCCCGATACTGTCACACACACACACACACACACACACACAAACGAACAAGCGCGCGTTCACACACACACACACACACACACGAACAAGCGCGCGCGCACACACACACACACACACAGAAAGGAACAAGCGCATTTCTCTCACTCTCTCTCTACTCCAACAGGCTGCTAATTAACGTGAGCGGGGCTCAGCTGTTAATGTGCGGTTCGCGTTGATTGGGTGGCGAAGGTGCAATCTTCCTGCCGCGCCAGCGGTGCACTAGATGTGGGTTAGTCATCAGTGAGAAAGAATCTAAGACACCTGCGCTATGACAGAAGCCGGGTGCACAGAAGCGAGACTTACTAATTACAGCTAACAACGAAGTTAACAATAATAAGAGAACGTCAGCCGTCAGTCGTAAATAACAAGACTTAATTGCTTCTAAAACCACTGCAAGAGGAAGTGTGGACGAGATGCTTGATAATCTATAAATAAGTGTGTTTGCCTCATGTTTATTCCTTTTTTTCTAGACTTACAGGGTAACGAAAATAACTAAACTTTACGCAAAACATAATTGTAAGTTCACAAAATGATTAATTGTTTTGTGTTGTTCTTAAGGTCTCTTCATCCTAAAAACACTAGTGAAAGTAAATGCGCTTTGATTAGAAATAAATTGTTTGCCGATCCTAGAAAATGGACCACGATAAAACATAATCATTTTATAGGCTTTCCTTGTTTCTTTTCGATTTATCTAAATTTCACCCGGTGAATTGTTTAATTTTTGTGCTGTGGGCTTAACTTAGTCGATGGGTTGCCAGCGTTGTTAGTTTAAGTCTGTTTGACGACATTGTTTGAAGTTTGGTCCATAGTGTTCTTCAAGGAGCACATGGCTGACTGCCTTGCCATGACATAGCCTTAGTTGCTGGCTCGGCCTAAAACATCAATCCCCCTACCCTCTTCTTCAAGGAATGTAGAGGGCGGTATTGCCCTTACCACTATGAATTTATATATTTTAGCATCCAAGGCAGAACAGGGTCCGTAAAACTACTTTGCAGACCTCACCCCACCTCATACTCAGAGCTCGACACACAAGGCAGAAACGTTTATCCTGACGGCCACGAAGTCTCGTCAAGAGCAAAATCGTCTTGTCTGAAATAGAACTGGTTCTCTTGCATGACCTATAGAGATTAATGTTTAGTATATTGTTTCGAACATTTCCCGTGTCAGCCGTTCATGAGGCTATACAGGATCTACCTTTCTCACATTCGTTTATCTTTTCTGTGCGTTGCCGAAGTCTTTCTATTTCATCACAAATAATGCGCATTGTGCATATTATGTTATCCTGAGATAATGGCACACAAAGTCGGTTTGTCAGCCTCTGTAGCTCAAATGGAACTGGGAGTATGGCATGCATACGCAACGACAGAAATGCATTATTTCGATTCAGTTATGCGCACACCAGCCATTAGTTCCAGACTCCGAGACGCCTGAACCCATCTGATGAAGACAGTTTCTCGTGAGGCCTAAAGCGTCAATCGTCTCACGTACTCACTGGGGAAACACCAACAGCTATTGTGATTGATCCTCAAAGATGCCGAATGGGTCTGTAACGAAGCCGAGTGTGTTTGCACCGATGCTGAATGTATCTGTAACGATTACGTTTCTGTAACGATTCTGAATGTGTCTGTAACGATTACGTTTCTGTAATGATTCTGAATGTGTCTGTAACGATTACGTTTCTGTAACGATGCTGAATGTGTCTGTAACGATTACGTTTCTGTAACGATGCTGAATGTGTCTGTAACGATTACGTGTCTGTAACGATGCTGAATGTATGTGTAACGATTACGTGTATGTAACGATGCTGAATGTATCTGTAACCTACGTGTCTGTAACGATGCTGAACGTATCTGTAACGATTACGTGTCTGTAACGATACTGAATGTATATGTAACGATTACGTGTCTGTAACGATTCTGAATGTATATGTAACGATTACGTTTCTGTAACGATGCTGAATGTGTCTGCAACGATTCCAAGTGTGTAATAAAATGGAACGACAGAATTATTCTATGACAGTGATCGCTGACGTATTTGTATTACAGAACTATTAGGAGTTTTTGTGGAGAAAATGCCTTTTATGCTACATTATACGTCTGTGTAATCAGGAAAGCTTCCAGGACTTTATGTTACAGTCTGATGCAACATCCTTTCTAAATCTGTCGCTGCACCAGGCCCAATGAACTCTGCTAAGCGTACTGTATGCACTAAAAGCATATTTCTGCGTTGACGCTGCCTTTTGAATTCTTTTAGCCTCGGTTAAATTGAAATTGTAGACAGATGGAGTTGGGGGGTGGTGAACCCTAGATAACTCTCAGCGGTCCATTTTCTGCAAATTTTTAAGTCTTTAAAAACCCTTGCGGCGATGTGCCCCACGCAGTAGGGTATGCTGCAGGGAAGCAAATCTTTTCATTTCCTGCAAGAGGAGGTAATTTCTGCTTGAAAATTAACTCTCGAAGTCTTGATCCCTCCCGCGCCTGGCTGTCTCCCATGACGTCTTCGCTGCTCAAAAACATTCGAGAATTGCGTTTTTCCGTTTCATTTTGTTTGTGGCTTTTTCCCTCAGCGAAGGATCCATGAAAGATCTACTAAATTTCAGGATGTTTCCCGACCAGATGAGGGTACAAAGGAAAATTTATAGGCCGCCGAGTTCGTTGTGGTGTCGAGGAGTGGCGGAAACGGGGAGGATTTTAATTTACAAGTGTGAGACATCGTGACCCTTTCTGCCTGGAGTGCGTAAAGGAAGTTGTTAAGCAACCAAGACGCAAGAACTGCGTTTCCTGGAACCTCGAATTTATTGCCGTTTTGAATTCCTGTGCCTCCTGTAATGATCTCTGCAGCGTCTGTGATTCGGGATTTATGTGAAAAAGCTGTTTAAAGCCACGCCAAATAGTTTAAATCCTCTCTTTATGCCCAGTTTTAATCTTGTCAAAAATTGTCTATTTTTTATTTTTACAAGAGCTGAATGGTTTTGTAAATGATCATGCACTCGTAAATGATCATGCAATCGTAAAATTAGAGCATACGTCGGTGTTTAAAAGAGATTATACAATACGATCTATAAAGATCTGATGTTAAAGTTGCTGGCTATATCTAAGGTCGTGAGGTCACAGGTACTTAATGTATTCATTTCAAAATTGACCTGTTGATGGCAAATGTGAATGATGATTGACAGGCAGTCAGGCTTCAGACATGGCCTCAGACTGTGCATTGCACACACCTGACCCCCGATATAGGGGTGGCCTGGTGGCTTAGAGGTAGCTCGTCTGTCACCACACACTTTAGTGAAGATTGCTATGGCACTGGATTAACAAGTAGTCTTACACCCAACACAGTGTGTTTATCTTGATGTAAGACCTGCTCATAGTGTGCTTATCTGAACGTAAGACATGTTCACAGTGAGACTTTTTCACGGTGTGTCTATTTAGACGTAAGACCTGTTCACAAAGTGTTTATCTAGATGTAAGATCTGTTCACGGTGTGTGTGTGTGTGTGTGTGTGTGTGTGTGTGTGTGTGTGTGTGTGTGTGTGTGTGTGTGTGTGTGTGTGTGTGTGGACATAGACTGGTTCACAGTTCTGGCTGTCGACGTTTTCTTTGCCCACCCATACTTTGACCTCCATCACCATGTAGTACAAATTTGCCACTGAAAGAAACATTTTCATGCTCATAAACCAAACAATCAACAATCTCTAAATGAAGTTGGTTACAGCTGTCCAGCATGTTTAAAGACCCTCAGGCCTCTCTATTCACGAGACTTCAAAATCGATGATTGACTGTAGCAATGTCCTCACGAGATTTTTTTTCCGTCTTTCTTAATCGTGTTCTGTACACATTGTCATGCTACCAACATTCCTTCCAGACACTTAACCATGTTAAATCGTTCAATGAGTTCTGGATCACAGAAGCAGGCCGTGTAGTCAACCCTATCTCTGCTTTTGAGCCGACGATCTATTGTGCTTAGATTACATACACTTTATCCACGAACACTCGAGCCATCAACCAAGAGAAGCTTCGCCAAAGCCACCTGCGTGGCCAGGAAAACTAAGAGAACACGTTTTATGCATTACGCTGCGATCGACATTGTTGCCCTCACACAATCAAGGTTCGGATCCAGGAAAGAAAATAATAATAATAATAATAATAAACCCTTCGAACCAGCATTTAATTTTAACATGTTGCACAGATAAATTCCTCTCATCTCCGACGGACGCGTCCAGAGAGAGTACATTATTTTTTATACACAGATCGTCGCTCATCAACATGAGAGTTTACCAAGCATTGGCAAGAAGATAATGGAGGCAAGAGAAGTGCTACTACTCTTCTGATGGAAACACACACACACACACACACATAGACACGGGAACGAGGCTGCTAACGTTACGTAATGGCTATCACAGTCGATCCCTGCGCGCCTGATGTCAGATGTCTGCGCATGTCATGACGTCAGCAGGTCACGTGATTTGTGAACGCCGCGCGAAGACCGTATCGCCGACGCTCACGTAATGTCAATCGAAGAACGCGGAACATGTATTTACCCGCAAAAGACAGGATGACGAAGCGTTCTGCTCTTAAAGACGGATCGAAAGAGGGAGGAAAACTGTGTCGAGGCCGACTGGACTGACAGCGACTGCAAGAAAAAATAATCTAATCCTACCGACAGAGATGATCTCACGATCTGTCCATTAATGGGACGCTACTGTCCTTGGGGGGGGGGGAGGTAACTTTTTGTGAGCAAAGACTACATGTGCTGCACAAAATATAATATTTTAGCATAACATAGAAAAAAATCCCAATTTAGTTAGGTTTATTTTTAATATTTCGTTTTTGATTCTTTTTATTCACACAGCATGTTTAGAAAAGAAATTTGTCAACATATTTTTAAAAAATTTGTTCAGTGAAGAAAGTTCTGAAAAACTCCTGAACAGCCAGTCTGCTGGGGTATCTGGCGTTTCTACAGCGAGACATTTTATGGACTGCTTTATAAGGGATGGCACGCGTGTGTTGAAAGAGGAGCGCTCATATCCGAACCCTCGAGAGAGTTTCAATGTGGAGGGAAAGGGGATGTGAGTTAATCCTGTTTTAAGTGTGTCTCGACGGCGGCCGTATATACGGTCATGTCAGAGGCAACGGAAAATATGCGGGACTGACTCGCCAGGGAGGGGCTGAGTTTGTGCTCAGCCTGCTCAAAATGGCGTGGGGCGAATGAAGGAAAGCAGAATCAGCAGAAATCAAACCGTTGGACATCAGCTTTCTCACGAGCTGCCTTCGCCTTTTAAAACGTATGACTACCTGTTTATCTCTGTTTTTCGAGTGACAGTTAACTGGCTAATGAGAGTTGGACATTACAATTGAAGCTTACAGTTGTTGCCAGGTAGGCAGATCGTTGCTTTATGACAACAACTCAGTTCTGATTTAAAACAAAAATGTGGGAGAGTTCCAGCGGACTGACTGTTCCTGCATCAAGCGTATTGAAGTCGCATCTTCTAGCACACGAAAATGTGGTGTTGCAGGACAGCACAGACCTTCATCTAGATCATAGATGAAGGTCCGTGATGACGTGTAAACGTGAGTTTGTGACGTCACAGGAAGTGACCTCTTGACCTTTGTCTAGACAACAGATGGGTGTTGTGATGATTAAATTCATGCGGAAGACGGCCGATCATTCAGATTTGGAAAACTACCATCTTATTTTGCTTCGTCTTCTTCTTATTCGTTATTTTATTCGTTCGTATGAAGGCGAGCTTATAAATTAAAAAATATAAGTAAACTTATTTATTAAAAATATTTTTGCACTGAGGCTAACTTTTTACTGTTATGTTTCGTGATTTTCCTGTCTAACTCTCGTCACTGTGTAGTGTCATCACAAAGCCGATGATAAGAGTGATGTGACATTTCCAGGCATCACGGTCTTGCTGTCATTGCCTTTTACTTTGGCAAATTTCCATCGCACCTAATGCTCCCGAGGGATTACGTCATAATGTAATTCCCCCCCCCACCCCCCGAGGTAATGAGCTCGGAGAAAAGATCGATGTATTGGCATAAAGGTCACACCATAGACGAGTCACATGACAGGCGTCAGGTAAGAACGAGTGAACAACACTGCTTGATTTTTGATGTAGCGTCCTTGAGGACAGAGGGAGTGACAGATGTATATTTTATCTTCTACCCACCGCAATGCATCCCAATTGGCATCATTTCATTAGGCAGAGCTGCAACCTTTTCCATGAGCCATGCGGTTCATTATCTGGGCCATAATGCATTTTATTTCGCACACTACAGTACTAATCCATATTCATTTCTTTTTTTCGGTCTGGATTCCCGTTCATTGTCATGCACGAACGACACATTTCCATCCTTATTCTTTCAAGTAAGTGTGTCTTCACCACGCTTTTGTCGTTGTAAAATGCATAAAACATCTATACATATACCAGAAATGATAAAGAGTTCCAAAAAACAAAATGCAGTAAACACGAGAAACAGGTGTCGTCTTGTGTGGATGCAGACAGAACTAGTGTCTCACTCTGGATGTCCAGTATATGAAAATCCTTCTTCGCGAAACACAACAAATGTCCGACAGCACAGACACATTATTCCTCAATCCTGTTCTGATAAAGCCTCCAGTGTGTACGGCAGATGAATTGCTAACCATGATTAAATACTAGCTTTTAACCTTAAAGTTCATTCCTACTTAGTATGCTGATACGCAACCGTGTCGTTTATTGTGTTACACGTTACACAATGTAGTATCTATAAGAGGACAATGTTTGGTGTGTAATCCATGTTTACTCCGATTCTTTAGAATCTGCAGTCACTGGTTTGTTACTTTTTTGTTAAGTTCAATCAATTGTTTTGACGCATATCACGTGTCTACTTTTACTACTCACTGTTAAGTCCCAGTGACTGTCATCATTTTACTCGTCTGATTTTGCAGCCCTACTTCTACTACACGTAACGACCTGAAACCACTTCACCGGAGCTGCTAATCATGCTTCTTTCAATTTCCCAAGGACTTTAGATCGTCCCTTTAATTATCCCGCTTACAAGCCGCTTTGCGAACCGAAACTTGCGCACATAATGAACCCTAAAGGTTCCTGCGTCCACTAGTTGTTACACGCCGTTGACGGGCAAAGCGGGTGCGAAACGTAGGACAAAGGGATTGGCTTGACTTGGCAGTATCATAGAATTGTGGATATGTGTGTACAGGTATATGAGTATGTGCGTGTATATTTAGTGCTCTAAAGGTTTTAAGTTGTTTGCCTGACAATATATAACCCGGTGAGGCTGAAAGAATATATTGTATCTTGTATCTTGTATATTGTATTTTGTATTTTGTATCTTGTATCTTGTATCTTGTATGCAGCCTCAAAATGACGCCGAACCCATAAAAAGTAGACCAGAGAAGCCCGTATCTTCGCTATCGTGGAAATCTGTCAGTTTTTTTTTTCTTCTTTGAATCTGCAAGTCTAATATAAACTGTAACACACTCTTGCTAGCCATCCAAGATGACGTAAACATGAGGAAATTCAAAAAGTAAAACGAAGCCAACTTTGAATTATTGATTATTTATTTGTTTTCCTTTGGCATCCTGGTGCCTTGTTCTTGAGGGTGTGTGTGGTCATCTCGACACAGAGACAGTAGACCTGCTAACCAACATTGTTATCCGAGTTACTAACTTCATCCAATGCTGTGTACAAATTGAACTTTCAAGTCTTTTTTAATTATTGCATTCGCCACATTTGCTTTGTTTTGCTGTAGACACCGAAACCGCCATTACTTTACATTTGAATGACGATGGAAATAACACAGTATTTATTATTCGATGAGTGTAATATAAGTGTTTTATATTTGTCTAAAATTATCAAAGTCTGGTTTTCTACTTTTTTGCATTCCTTTGTTCTTTATTTCAAAATTGAAGGATGAATTATATCCCAAAAATATCGTCCTTTTGTAGCCTTTAACACAGCATATCCATTTTTCTTATTTTTACAGGAAAAGCACTGCAAGGGAGATTTAGATGGCATCCATCATTACAATGTTAACAGTGTCTGAGAAAGATATGAAAAGTACTTTCACATGGCCAGATGTGAGATGCTGCCCATGTTCTTCATGTTATAACAGTTGCCACCTGCCAGTCGACAATATTTGCCCATCGCCCGCTGCTCTCGTGAGAGGGAAGTGACGTTTCTAGCACGGACTGACTCCATAGACATGCCGTTCGCCGTGACGTGACGATTCCGTCAAGGATAGCGTTCCAGAATAAGTTAATATTCACTGGTTCTTACAATGGCTTCAAAGTACCTCAGCTTCAGGTGGTTGTGAGCAATGCTATTAGCTGGAAATGCTGAACCATGATGGCCTTGTGGTGCTGCTATGTTGCCGTGAACAACAAAGAGATCCAGACCCAACTGTGCAAGTCTGACTCAGCTGTTAGGATACAGTCGTTTCTTTTCCTGCCACAGAGTGACGATCATTCTCGAAAACACCCAAACCTTCAGAAAAATTGGGTTTCCAATGAAACTTAGCTGATTTACGTTATTATAGTAGAAAGATTCATTCTAATTAGTTGTTGTCTCTCTGCTTTTGCTTTTCTGTGGCTTTTGGGAAATCAGGACACGAGTGTGAAGTAAGAAAATTTTATAATATTTAGCAGTTCTCAGCACTGTTAGACAAACCTTTGCTACGATTGTAACTGTTGAATTCCAGTTTTCTGTTTTAAACAGATGATAACAATAAACTGATGGTTCTGTAGGCCGAAGAATATCATTAGAATTTCGAGATACAAAGTTGGTATGATACTTTCAGTATATTCTGCCGTTGTCCGTAGGCAAAGACTTTAGGTCCTTGTAACCGATTATCATGTCTTGTCGGAGACAGTCAAGCGGAAATTTTAAATTTTATTGGTGCGCTTGAATGTGAACGAAAGATCAATGACATTAGACGTTAGCCGAGAACAGTAAAAAAATATTTCAAGATTTTTTTCCCTTGTGGGAGTCCTCTGGCGTCATCTTTCTTGTGCACACTGCCATGGGAACCCTAAAGGACGTGGCTTCTTCGGAGCGAATGCTCCACACTCAAGTCAAGTCTGCAAAGCGTGGTTTTCTCAAACGTCACAAGAACAAGAACATGTCCGGCAATGGCTTTCCTAGCATTCTGCCGGAGCACCTGGAAGTGGACTACTCATCTACCTCCACCAACTCGCAGTCGTTTGACTGCAAGCACCTGTCCCCGCAGACCGACAAAACCTACAACGAAATGCTACAGAGCCGGCTCACCGGAAGTCACTCGTCATCCAACATCCATTCCAAGAACTCCATCCAGTCCCGTGTTTACAACTTCCTGGAACGTCCCACTGGCTGGAAATGCTTCATCTATCATTTTACAGTGTAAGTGCACTTGAACTTAAAGTCTAAGGCTTGTTTGTTTGTAATGTCCTTTGGCTCGATGTTACTCTTTCACCTCTGAATTTTTCAAATGGATAGTTTTCTCGTATTTTCAGCAAAACATGTATGTCGAAGGTAGTTCGCTCTACCATTCATTTATTCATTTCTTCGTTCATTTGTTCGTGTTTTATTCTATGTTTCAATCATCCAGATGGGATTGTCATTGTCACTGTCAGATTTACCTTCCCTGACCAAACAGGGTCACATCACTGTTAGAGTGGGAATGGAGTTTTCTTGGCACAGCTTCGGTCGAGTGTTCAACTTCTACGTCACTGTCGAAAGCATCAACTACAAGATTACTTGCGTATTTTTTTAAGCCCTCCCACCCTGCAAAGCTACATTATTGAGAACTTTCTGCCGACACACCCAGGCGTACTTGGCTTAGATCACGTTTTAAACCTACTTCGTACAGCCCTTAAAGGTATTTTAAAACGAATACTTATTGTGGACTTCGGCGATCGTGTAGATGTCAATAATTCTTGACATAGATGTTTGAATGTGACGCTGTGGTTATATACATCTGGTTTTAAAAAAAGCCATAAAAGTGTGTGGTGCTGTAACCCAACCTCCCTGACCCGTTAAGTACCCGTGACTTAGTATATCGACGTCATAGTCGTTTTCCGAGGCTAATGAAGGCGTACAGGCCATTCCGCTGACACCATTATGAGCCTTCATCCCTCCAGCTCTCCGGGGGAGGAGGTAGGTAAAAGTCAATGGAATCACGTGCGTTCGGCAGACAAGGGCTTCCCTAACGGCTGATATTGATTGTGTTCCTCCATGTAAAGGGCACCATTAATTATACTCGTCGTATGCACAGTCAGGAGATGAGATTTCTTTTTTAGGTCCTAGACAAAGGTTGCGCACTTGATCTCACTGTGCTGGAGAATTACCAAGGATTCACCCCTTGTAAGCGCGGTAACTAAAGGCTATCTCACAGCATACAGTAGCTAAAGGTAGTGTCTATGGCGCAGGTAGCTGTATTTTGACTTTAGCTGATGATTAAAACTTACCTGAGCGATTCTAAAACCACGCCAGCTTTTGATCTGTTCTGTGAAATAAAAATTGAGATTTTTTTTTTATTCTAATTTCTCCAGGAGACGTTCTTTTCAATAATAGCTATTTCTTTGAGAAACGTGGTCTTAAAGACCAACCTCAGTGGCTTGGGTTTTTTGGGTGAGTGAGTGAGTGAGTGAGTGAGTGAGTGAGTGAGTGAGTGAGTGAGTGAGTGAGTGAGTGAGTGCTTGTCCTAATTCCCCGCCTCGGGAGAAAGAACTTCTTATAGAAACGAGGGAGGTATACTTGAACACAAAGACTAGTAAACCCTTAAAAATAGTTTAAATATGAATTGGGATGAATGACTTCAGTGGTATTTTGGGGAGAAATAGAAACATCGACCCAGTTTGTCAGTTGTACATTACTGCGTATTGCGTTTTACTTGTGACACATGGTTACACAAGTATCGGAATAGTCAGCAGGGTGTGCGGTCTTTCCTGTACAGGGTATGTTTCAGAGGAGGTATTACAATGCTTGATGATGATGATGATGATGATGATGATGATGATGATGATGATGATGATGATGATGATGATGTCCATTTGTAATGCGCAGATATCCATTCAGAAGAATGCTTATTGCGCAGACAAGCTTTCTTAATTGTGTGTAAGAAATGATTTTTAATTTCGATGTTGACCGACGTCGTAAGCACTCTAACAAGAGACGAACAATATTTATCTCTTCCAAAGCAAATATAGGTGCGGTGACAAGACATTCTTTCTCTGCTGCTTTCTTTCTGTGTCGAAAAAAGAAGTCTGTGTACCACCCATATTCCGTCGACCATAGACTACGCTTCCACACTGTGAGACCAGTGAAGCTTCAATAAGACCTCTTGTAAACATTCAAAGAAAAGCAGTCAAATCAGTTCTACTCAAAACAACACTGGAGTCCAGTGATTTCCTGACTTTAGGGGTCCTGCCACTGATACATGTACTAAACTTCAACAAATGTACGTTTGTCTATAAACTACCAACAGAAAAAAACCTCAAAGCTTTCTACATTATTTTCCACCAATACTACAAGAAGATCCCTCAAACTTAATATTCCAGTTCCCCATATTGACCTATTCAAAGCGAGTTTTCAATACTCAGGTAGTGTTTTGTGAAACAGCATTCCATCATACCTTCATCAGGTGAAATACTGTCTCTATCAGTTCAAAACAGGGCTCCTAAAACATTTATACCCAAATCTTGTATTGCTTTAGGGACCCCCCCCCCATTGGGATTTGGGTTTCTTTTTTTCATGGCGTTTGAGGGCTAGATGTTAAAAAAGGCTTATTTGTTTATTCTTTTACCATCGTTAATAAGGATTTGTAGATTTTCGATTGTTATTTCTCTCACACACTCTCTCTCTCTCTCTCTCTCTCTCACACACACACACACACACACACATATTCACGCGCGGGTGCCCCCACCCCCCACCTAAACACCCTCACACACATGCACCCTCCGTTTCTCCTACTACTCTGTCTTTTTACTTTTATTCTTCTCTTTATCCTTCCATCTCTTCTCTTTCGTTTTCATTCCCCTGCTCTTCTTTTGTCTCATCGATTAACCTGTTGTTTTCTCTTTGTCCTTTCCTCTTCCCTTTGCTTTCTTCTTCTTTCTTTGTTTCTCGCTCATATCGTTGCAATCGTTTCGCTGCACAGTCAAGATGTGTTTATTCCACGAGAAGTGAGGCCAGATGCAAGGAAAGGAAATTCCCCGTGAAGGACAACCCTTTTCTTTCTCCCATCCTCAGCCTGTGATTCCCTAAGCTTCACTCTGATGAGGAAGCAGCATGTGAACCCCTTATCCCCCTAAAAAATGACCGCATACCTGCCCTGCCGGAGGGTTTAGAGCCTGCTGGATAGGGAAATGTTGTAGGAATGATGAATCAAGCCGTGGCACAATAATGAAGCAGATACCCTTCTACAGCCGGGTAACGTAGGGTCAGCTTCGGTCAGAACCGTTTCCCCGCGCGGTATGCGGACATTCTTCAATGTTTAGTGCTGGACTTGTTAATACTCTCTGGTTACTGGCAGGAAAAGGTTTGTCCAAAAGGTAGTTGTTACAACACATCTTCACAGGTTTCCACTTTCTGCACTTCTGTCCATAAATCTTCTTCTTCTTTGTGTGGAATATATATATATGTTTGCATGTGTTGGCATGTGGATGCCGAAACGTATGTTTGGAGGGGGGTTGATTTTGTCCAGTCCTTCTGACGTCTTCGTAAACATGTCTAAGAATTCCCGTCAGAAAATTAAATATTGAAGACAATCAAAACTTGTCTTAGTGCATACATTAAGTATATATATATATATATATATATGACTTATTTTATTATCAATGTGTGTCATATATTTAAGATTTTGCCTGTGTGATTAATGTAGCTGAGTTATATGTCTGAGCAATGTACCTAAGAGAATTTCGGTAGTCATATGTGTAGAGAAAGGAGGAGCCTGATTCGTTCCACACCTCGTCCTCACCTTTACGCAGATCCCTCCGTTTGTATCTCCCATACTTTGGCAAAAACAAAATAAAAAAACCGGAATGGTTTCATCTAGACCAGCAATAGTGAAAAGTCAAACAGAAGCGTCTGGGAGTAGCCAAATTGCGCTAGTGTAGCTATAGTCTTCTTATGGCTATTTGCTGTCTCTTGAAAATCTCAGTTCACCGGACGCGTGGAGTCCAATATAAAAAAAATAGAAAAAGATGATAGGCTCAATGTGCAGTGATCCCAACAGCCAGCAGAATGCAGGTCAAATGATGAAGTTCAAACAAAAACAAAATGCAGATGGTGAGATAAAAAAAAAAAGCTAGTCCATTTGAAACAAGTGGGTCTTCAGTTTTTTCCTGAAAATTGCAAGACTCTCAGACTCCTTGGTCGAGAGGGGAAGCGAGTTCCACAAAAGCACTATGACAGTGATGTGTAGTGTACAGCAGAGTCTCTTAAGCAAAGGTTCATCTTAACAACCAATCGCACTTAACTAGCAACTGAGCCGCATCAGTTGTTATCCTCTCTGTATCCTAAGGATCTTTCGTATACTATGTATCCCCAACATCATTGACGTGTAGGATTTCTACAAGACTGCTTTCCCCAAAACCCCCCAAAATAATAAAAGCATATCTGAGAAGAGTTATCGTGGCGCTCTGAAAATAAACCTGAAAGCTGCATGTGACTGGTTTTTTATTAGCGGAATCAGACATTTAGTATCGTCATTATGTAGAAATCTTTTTAAATGTGACCTGCGTCTATTGCTTTGAACTCTGTGGGGATTGAGCTTATACACGGTCTTGCTGTGAGTGAAATACAGGGTATCTGACATTACGACCGTAACATAAAATAGACGCTTTGCTTTTATGTAAGGCATCGGCAGATCTCAACAGCAGTGAGTGATGAGGGATTGTTTCACGATCACTTGCCGCAGAAGAATCCTTTAAATTATCCATCATGCCTGGATGGACGGGTGGGTAAGAGAATACATGGATAGAGGGATGGGTAACTGTGGATGGATGGGAGCGAATGAGTGGATGGATAGGTGGTTGGTGAGTAGATGGTTAGATGAAAAGATGGATAAGCAGATGAAGGAATAAAAATAAACGCAAAATTTGTAAAGCGCATACTCACACTCGCAACTTGTTTATCAAGTCATGTCTGCAGTGACAATGTATCCCACCTTCCTGACGGATGACGCAAAGGTGATGTTGGTTTCGCCCACCTTGATATGATCTGGCAGACAAACGAGTGAAGGTTGATTTCTTCTTTACGAATATAGGAGGGCTTCCGTTTTATCATCGTTTAGTTTAAGTTTGTTTTTTTACCATTCGGCCCTTGACATCCCTAATACAAGCTTTTAGAGTGCTAGTAGCAGAGTGAGATTAGGTCGGTGGAATGGAGGTGTACATTTAGGTGTATTCGGCATATGACTGATGAGAAACCTGGTGAGACTGGATGCGTGATGAAAATGGCTTTGTAAAGTGGAATAGAATGACGCATAAATGGATGGACGGATGTATGCATAGATGATAGCTACTTGATGAAAACAAAATCCACCGTAGAATTATTGGTATTTTTTATTCTAACATGCATTCAGGCATGAGGATTTCAAAATTACAATTGCCAGATTTAAATGCGCACACATGAACTTATCCATGCAGCCATAAACCCATCTATCCACCCTCCATTCATACGCCCCTTCATTATCCACATGCTGATTGATGGGCGCACGCGCGAACACACACACACACGCACGCACGCACGCACACGCACACACACACACACACACACAGATGTGCCTCTCTTGACTTTCTTGTCTTCATGATCTCAATAATCCTGGAGATAAAAAAAACGTCTTACTGGTCAGAAGATTCATGCCCTCTGGTAAATAATCTACTTTGTTATCTAACATTTTCACAGCAGGAGCATGATGTGAGAGTTGACATGGAAACCAATGTATAATCTGAGGCGCTGATGCTGTAACGCATCATTTACCCGAAGCCTACCACTAGTTGTGCGAGTTGCTTTGACATGTGTTCTGCGGCTGCTCGGGTGGCCTCTTCATCCTGTACAGCAGCGGATGTTTCTCGGCGGAATGACAAAGATCGAAGTCTTCACCTCGCGTGTTAGGAGTCGGCTCGCTAAATGCTTCTTTTCGTAAGGACCTCACTACATCAAGGAACCTGCTTTCGGCCTCCCTATTTTTCTTTAATCTTTTTTGCATCCTGGAAAATAATTTTCTTCTGCGTTTCTGTAGGCAATTTCTTCAAAAGATAACAGTTTTAAATTACGAGAGGGTTTCATGCTTCTGTCTTTCCTTCCTTGTTGCCAACATGTAGCAACTTATTGATTCGGTGGGGTTTTTGCAGACAATTGATTTGTCATGTAAACATTTCTTTTTATTGTTGACCCGTTTAATGGTATTTGCAATTATGGACCGATGGGCCATTTAGATTGGCGTACATGTATATGCGCTCATACGCTCGTGCGGTCATGCACGCGCATATTCGAACGCACACACACACACACACACACACATTAAAGTCTCAGCTTCTAGAAAGCTCTCCGGGTGTCGACAATATGGCTGTCCTTACCAGCAGAGCCACCGCGCTTAAGGTCCACGTTACCTCCCCCCTCATCCCTACTTCTAGCCTTGGACATCGCATGCCCCTTTGTTTTCCTCATGCCCTCAGCACACTCCTCCGAAATGTTGAAGGAATGAATTGGCCTGTGGCTGCCAATACCACCATCACAACAGATCGAAGATCGGGGGTCGGGGGTGGTGAGAAAACGAGAGAAACTGCCGAGGAGGAGCTGCTAGCTAAATCGTGGGCAGGGGCGCTCGAAGCTCTGTGGGAAGATTGTCTTCAATCGGCGAAATATTTGAGTCACATCCTCTAAAGGACTCACACTCAAGGAGGGCTGGTGCCAGGACTCGATAAGGCGAGTGTAAGACCTGGGGATGGGGATGGGGATGAAGTTGGGGAGGAGGGTTTGGGGGGGTGGAGCTCATTTCGGCAAGAGACTCCCCGCCCTCGTGCCGACCCTCTCAAGACTAGGCTGTTGATTTATTTAGCTCGTCCCCGGGAGGTTTCAGAGACCCTCCGCACTGTTGTCGAGGCGTAGACTGTTGACTTCTCCTGACACAGCCTACAAGACAGCTAGAACAGGGGAAAGACGAACTTTCATTTATCTAACTGGAAATCTCACGTGATTTACAGGTTTGATTAACAGGCAGAATGGGAATCGATTTCAACTGGCATTTACTTTTTTTTTTTGAAAAAATTATTGTGCCTGCCAAGTCTGTCTGGTTTTGTCTGGTTTTATCTAAGCTCACTGAGCTTACTGGAAGCTGGTGAAATGCGCGATGGAAGCGTGGTATCAATATTAATATTATTATTACCTTCTGTCTGTTAGTCGTCCTGCCTTTCTGTGTCCTTATCAGTTTTGCCTGCCTGTCTGCCTGCCAGTATGTATTTACTGCTTTCAAATTTATTTCCTGAGCTTCTACTGATCTTTATTTTTTTTATTCTTTTCTTTTTTTTATTTGTTTCATAGCAACGTGAGTTTTTACGTTGTGTCGCCTAGATGTATGGAGTACGAAGTACACTTTAACACACAGCAGAAAGTGTAGATCTTAAGCACCTAAAGTTCTAAGCTTCCATGTTTATGGCCTCATGTATTTGTATGTTCATTACATTAACCGGGTATTTGTAAGAATTATCGGGTGTCAAGCAAATCTGCATGCGATGCCTCAACAGACTGTATGTTACATGACAACGCATGCAACTATTTCCTCCGAGTATCTTTCAAGTGAGCTGCAAGCGAAGAACAGCTCTTGTTCCTTATCTCACCCCGTCCCCAACACACACACACACACACACACACACACACACACACACACACACACACACACACACACACACACACACACACACACTTTCTCTCCACCTCGAAGGAGCTCAGGCCTTTGACATTCTATCGTCTAAAACTGCCGATTTCTACAGACATCTCATCTGTCTTCTTTGTTTTCTCTCCGTCAGGACATCTCGATGCTCGCAAACACACCGCTCGAGAACAGATCTCTCTACTGTGTCATCCCGCGAGAGACTGTCATCTGGTTTTAACGTCCTCTAAAAGCCGAGTGTTCACTGGGCGAGACTGTTCATTTTCAGGAGGAGCTATAAATAAGTGACCATTAGGTTTGCTGTTGACATGTTGTCAGCTGCCTGTGCGCTTTTCTTGGGGGAGGGGAGAGGGGATTACAGGCGTGACGAGCCCACGTGACCCCACGTGACGAGCCCACGTGACCCCACGTGACGAGCCCACGTGACCCCCGTGACGAGCTCAGGCGAAGTTTGATGTGATGTCACGGCGCCTGCTTTTTCGCAGTTCTCGCTTCTACATTACTCCTCTTTGAAAACAGACATCTGCCAGTCTGCTGGTACACAACAGATAGGAGTATAAAGAGTTTTCGGTGACCCGTAGTCAGATCAGTATTTGTAAGATTACCCGAAACTAGTCTTTGCAGCGGTCCTGTCAATGTAATCAGAGATAGGGGCTTTCAATGGTGTCATATAATGTAACCAGAAACTTTTGAATTGGGACTAAAAATTGCCAGCTAAGAATCTGAAGTTTGTGGTTTTTGTTGCAGGTTCATGATGGTTCTCATCTGTCTAATCTTCAGCGTGCTGTCTACTATAGACCAATACACAAAGTTCGCCATGGAGACCTTGTTTTGGATGGTGAGTCTTCTCCTTACTGGTGATGCTTAATCTTTTGTTTTGTTTGCTGTGCACCTGCGCAGAAAAAGAATTGAAAGCGAATACACATAGACGTGCATATCACACAGGAAAGAGTTCCCACGCGGGCACTCGAATACGGATTAACAAACAAACACACACACACACACACACACACACACAAACACACACACACACACACACATTGAGCCACATATCCACAAGCTCGTGCCAGCTTCAAGAAAATCTCTCTGCCGCCCCTCCCTTTCCCCACCTCTATCCCTCTCTATCTCTCCTTCTAAGAATGCACTTGGACGACATCTGAGTTTCCAACCTGTTTACACTGATTGTCGTAAACACGCTACGCTTTCTCGCTCTCCAAAGATCCAGGAAGCAGAACGCTTGACAGCACACGACGAAAGTGCTCACATAAATATAAGCTATATTTAGGACGACTGCGATGTCTGCATGGTTACTGGCTGCAGACAAGGGCGAGCCTTTCAACTTTCCTTGTTTTCAATCTTTCATCCACATTCTGTCGCGAGTTCCTCCATCATCATCATCATCATCATCATCATCATCATCATCATCATCATCATCATCATCATCATCATCATCATCATCATCATCATCATCATCATCAGTTTATTCTTTCTTCCATCATCTCAAGATATAAAAACATTGTTTACGCTGCTGTAGTCAATATTCAATATTCAAACTGTTGTCTGTCATTTTGTCTGGCTGGCTGGCTGGCTGGCTGGCTGGCTGGGTGGTCGGCTGGCTGTCCACTCATAACTCTAACGATTACCTTAAAAAGGACTAATATTATTTACTCTAGAAGAGAAGAGACCGTTAGATGAAGTGAAGTGAAAGTTGAAAGTCCTAGACAGAAAACAAAAGGTCCACAGATGTCATTTCACTGGTGTGCTTACACTAATATAATTATTTTCGTTTTGCTCATCATCTGCATGCTGGCATATTTATCACCCCCCACCTGCCTACCATGAGCTCGGTAGACTGCACGGTATGCACTCGCCTCCATCTCCATTAAGCTGCCGGGACGACATTGCTTGCTGTGCCTACAAGGCTATGCTGGCCGGCAGACGACCGTCTAGCACCGTTTCCTCCTGAAAGTCTTCCCCGTTGCCTGGTGTTTGGAAGCCGCACTCAAGTCAAGCCGATCTGTCTTTGTGAGGAGATTAAACCTTGTTTAAACTGGAACTTGACTAAAAGCCTCTCATTGAAGTTTTCAGATTCTGTGCTTGACCCTGTCAACGATAGGGACTGGCGGGGCTCCACAAGCTCCAGAAAGTGAACCCTTCTTCTTGGTTTTCTACCGTCTCAGCAGGCAGCTGCGTGGGATGCTATTAAAGAAAGTTTTCCAGGGTCTAACTGCAAACTTTGCTCTGAGTTTTGTCATTCACATGGCTCAGAATCTATGTCTGCTTTACTATTATAACAAACAACGATTGGCAAAAAATGGGCGGAGAACCAAAGCCGCGGTGACTTTTGTGTCAAGTCATGAATCACTACACGAAGGAAAGAATATAAGAGGAAGAGCGCAATTTATTAATATAACCAGGAGGGCACGAACTTTCCCTCCAGAGGTTATTTGGTGCGCTGGCCAATCAATGTAACGACATCTTAGATAAGCTGTGGTAACGAGGAATGATAAAGTCACGTGACTACGAGATTTGTATGGCAAAACTTTCACAGTCATCAACCCACGTTTTGCGCACTTCGCGATTCATCAAAGAATGTTCCCGAAACTAATAGAGTTAATGATAATATTAATAAGAATAATTATAACGACGGCAATGTTGGTGGTGGTGATGATGATAATGACTCTTGTATTTTATGGAATCTCATTTTGTGGTCAGGCTCTGTGCGTCTTGCATTGCTTGGTTAAGCATAAATACAAAAATAGAAGTTAATGGGGAAAGGCTAATGACAGTTAATACTTTCCTCCGCCCTTTCTCTGACACACACACACACACACACACACACACACACACACACACATCTTAACTGCAAACAACTTCGCGCTGCAGTAGCAGTGGTGTTGCTCTAAGAGAAATTTCTGGAAAAGAACATCTCAACAAATTATAGTTTGCTGTGACTGAACAATGGTCCTGTACACTTTGTACCCTGTGTACTTTCAGCTTTGACTCGAAGCTGTTTATCCTGTCAGTGCACGAAGTTCCTGTCTGTCGTTTTCGCTGGGTATTCCAGTCTGTCATGGGGCATGGCTGCTTGATAACTTGTCCAGTTGGCTTCCAATTTTCTCTTTCCTGGAAAGGTTCTAGAGCTTTGGGTCGAAGATTTCGTGGTATACATTTTTTTGTTATACTGGGGATATATATATATATATAGATAAGATATCATGACTCAAAAAGAAGTATGAATGACAGTCGATCTCATCAAAGAAAAGAAAAAAAACCAGATGATAAAGGTTCAGGTTGATAAGTTTAGACTTAAAAAACTAATATACCGATTTCTTGATCCTATTCCTGAATCCGTTTTTATTCTGTTTCTGTCATGATTACGGCTTTTTCCTCTTTTCTCTTGAGAGCTGGCTGCTAGGGTTTAATCAGGATGAAATATGAAACAAAGCCTTTCAAAAATGCTCGACGAAGAACAGCTCAAGAACGGTAAACACATTTTTTTCCAGAATATAATGCGTTCGGTCCACCAGGAAGCCTTGATTTACGATATTAATCTGACTGACGACGTTCTTTTACATTTCTTATGTCCATCGCTCCTTGTTCTTTATTCTAGTATATTCAGTGATATATGTAATTATATATTTAGAAATACAGTGAAATTAGCGAAAACTGTGTGTTTAAAAAAGAAATGATCCTTTCAGAGATATGGTTCCTAAAACTGACTAACTCGCAGGGTCTCATGCCAACTCTCAAGTATTTGATTCAGTAGTAAGTATAGTAGTGGTGGTGATGATGGCAGTAGTTCTGGTAGTGGTGATACCAGATGATGGTTTTAACAGCAGAACAACAGCACCACAAAGTGTGTCTGTCACCCGCCGTCTTAAGACACAGACATCTCATCCCTCAATTTGTCTTTGTAACAATGCTATTCATCTGCCCCCCTCCTGCTGCAGTGTCTAAACTTAAAGTTTTCTACTTGCCAGGAAATCTTTCTCGTCTGCTTCTTTGGTGCCGAGTACTTCATTCGCCTTTGGTCAGCCGGCTGTCGCAGCAAATACATGGGCATCCGAGGAAGGTTTCGCTTCGCCAGAAAGCCAATCTCCATAATAGGTAAGTCGATGAGCGAATGCTAGTCCATTTGTTTGATGAAATGAAAGAGGCGGGGATTCAGTATCCCCCTTCCACTACTGTTGATGAACAGAAGACGGTTATAATGGGGTCTATAGCCTGTAGGACCGAGCGTTTGTCAGCTTGGCTATCGGTCTGCCTGTCAGAAGGGAATGTATTCGAAGACAGTCTCTTTAATTTACCGTAGATTTATCGAGGTCTTAAACTTGACTTCAGAGTCTCTCTCTCATTCTCTCTCTCTTTCTCCCTTTCTCTCTCCATCTCTCTCTCTCTATATATATATATATATGTGTGTGTGTGTGTGTGTGTGTGTGTGTGTGTGTGTGTGTGTGTGTGTGTGTGAGAGAGAGAGATGCGCATGGTGAGTTATTGTTTGCCCTGGTAGAATTAGTTCCATCATTACCTTACAAGAAGGACAGCCAAACTCATCTACAGGATGAGGTGCAGAAAAGTTTGTCTTAAAGTACAGGAAAGTCGCTGCACTAATGTTGTGGATGGCTGCCAGCAGAATGAAGGAGCGGAGATATTTTATTTTTCTACTTAATAATTCTTTCACTGGGCTCCATTCTTTCTTGATATCTGGCTCCAGAAAAATCTTTCCATCGTAGGAACATTGGACAAGTAGCGGAATTGTAAAGAAAGAAGACAGGGGGAAAATAAACCTCATGCACAAAGTGTTGTCAGAACCTTGTGGCCCAAGGCCTTTCTCAACTAGACACGCGTTGCCGAATATTTTGGCCCATTTTCACATCACAATAATACTCAAATTTGTCAAACAGTATCACATTTCCAGCAGTATGTGTCTGGTTAGAAGGCTTCCGATTCCTTTATCTTTCGCACTACTTTTACAAACTGAGCTTAGAAAAAGATTGTTAGTGACTGAGTGTAGGTATGTAGGGATATTAGGACGAAGGTCTTTCGTTTTTATTCCAGTCTTCTGGTGTGGAAATGTAAATATCTTTTTTCGGTTAAGCAAGAAGAATCTGTTTCAAATTGCAAGGAAGACAACCACGTTTCATCTCGTGCATCTTCATTCTCCTGCAGCGTTAGTTTTCCCTCCGCACGAACATCGATCCTTCCCCCCACCCCTTTTGATCCCGTGCGGCCTTTCTCCCTCCTTAAACTGATACCCTCCCATCACGCGCTGTCTCGCAGCTTCTCGCGTGTTCTCACAAACGAGATCACGTCGATATCACCCCAGCCTGTAGTACACTAATGCAAGTAGAAAAAAGTTCGCATCTGACCCTTTGACTGACAAGATCAAGGCTCTCTCGGAATCGTTGATTTCCTGCCGATGTGAATCGTACTCGGAGGGAAACAGTTTTTTTTTTCACGAATGTTAGCAATATGCACCGTTTATCACGCAGACCGTCTTGTTGCTGTCGGAAGGCTTTTAAGATGACTCGCCGCTAAGCATGAACAAACAGCTTCCTAGAAATCCAGTATTACTTTCGAAAACCTTTCCTTTCATGTTGTAGAAAAATAATCATAGCCTTGCCGTTCAAATATTTAGCCTCGAACTAATTTAGCGAATTGCAGTGGAGTAGGAAGATGCGCGGCTCTGGGGGGGGGGGGCAGCTCCATGCTGACAATGAATAACGCTCACATTCTTGCCTTCCCAGCATCTTTTTTTTGGGGGGGCGGCTGCCCCCCTTGCCCCCCTGTTCCTACGCCACTGAATTGTGCAATGGTTTGCAAAGAGTTTTGCTTAGCGTCACATACGCGTTTTGTGATTGGAAAGTGTTTTAGTAAAGTGTTTGACACTGAGCACAGTGTTTTAACGTTCATAATAGAACTGTCTTTTGATTGAAAAGTGTTTCTCACTTACTAAAGAGTCTTATTTTCTTCTGAGTACTCAAACACTGCTCAAAATGGTAAAACGTCAAAGGTAACTGCACGTTCTGTATCCGGCATTTGCCATCGAGTTATATGGGGCGGTCCGGTGGCGCAGTGGTTATCACTTGTCACCAATACAGTGAGGGTTGGCTGTCCTGGGTTCAGCTCTCGTCTCGGGCACGCTGTTCTTTCTCTGCATGTGGCATCTGTTTACAGGGCTGGCTGCCTTGCCGTGATATAGCCTTAACTGTTGGCTTGCGTAAAAACACCAATCCCCACAACCCCGCCATCGAGTTATGGGAGAGCTATTGACCGCTAGCAGGCAGAGAGACCCCACGCGAACACAAAATTGCAGAGCTGGTCATTCGTGGACTGGGTTGGTAAAGCTTTCATCATTTCTCTAAGTAAACACACCACGCACACCAAATAATAAATAAGTTGAGAGAAAACATACCCAGAGCGGGGTGATACGAAAATATGGGGGTTGTGCAATGAAAAACAAAAAAAATCCACACAAAGCAAACAACGCGAGAGTTCAATGAGAAAAGACGGAACAATGCGACAGTAGATGAGACAAGAAAAGATACAGCGAGAATGATGTGAGGTATTAGGAAACAACTCAACCAAGACACTTGTGTGTGGAGCCTCGCAACCGGCCAAAAGTACTCGCATTCTATTCACTGCGGTTTTCAACGTCAAAGTCAAAGATGGTTTCTGTAACCACAAGAATACCGGATAGAGAGTTGACATTGTCTGTCTGTCTGTCTGTCTGTCGAGATTTCCGAAAAAGAAACTCTGCATTCGGCGTCCAGAGCAGTCGTTGCTCGCTAGGAACAGCCTGGCACAGTTAATTCGCGGATGAGACTGCGTAGCTTCATAGACTGGAACCATCAGGAGACAGCCGTCCAGCCATGTTTTCAAGTATTCCAACACCCTTGTCACACAGCAAAGGTCACTCGTAGCCCCTTGCAAGGTTCTAGGAACATCCGTGGAGATGATTACAGGTGTGAATCAGTATTGACTGCCTTGACCAAACAAAATGCCTGTAGTTACCGCAATCCTTTTACTCGGAGAAACAGAAAGAGGGAAGAAAAATCAAACAAGGTGTGTATGAGACACTGGATAGAACGAAGAAGTCGTTTAGACGTTTATGCGTATTTTTTGCCAGAAATATCAAGCAAAAACCTCCGAGAGTGCAGGCACTTTCTGCACTTGTCTCATTTAAGGAAGTTATCGGGCTAGCAATTTGTCAAACAAATGAGATGTGATTACACTGTCCAGCGCACGAGCAGTTTTAATAAATGCTTCTTTGTTTTGGGGATGAGCTCGATCAAAAATACATGGAGACATGAAACATCTTTCCTCTGACCACCACGCCATTTTTGTAAAAAGGAGGTAGCAAGGAAGTTAGCCTTATCCCAGCATTCTAAGTGGCTACAGCCAGTGCAGTCGAGATCATGCTAGGCTAGCCTTTGCACGGAATACAACAGAATCCTATCCTTGCATAGCTTGCTAAGCGAAATTTCGCACAAGGCTCGCAAACCCAGCAAAATGCAGTTTATTACAACGTCCATGTAGTGTCTTCTCATACAGAGCTGAAGATAATTGTGTTTTTGTATGGCCAGAAACACTCTTTGTTTAATTAAAATTTTACGAAAATCATACACATTTGAAAAAAAAATTTTGATTCCAGTCGATATTAGCGGAAAGCTTAAACCATGGAGAAAACCAACAACCAATGGTAAGAAACTAACCGGATTCTTTTTTTTAATATATGAAGCATGTTTGAGTCCACGAAGAGACAGTCATTCAATGTGGACCTAGACGTATTGCTAAAATAATACAATATCGATAACAAACTAGAAAAAAGAAACAAGACTGTTGGGGAAAATGTCTCCGGGGCTACAGTCTGTCAAGCCGCGAAACTACAAAAAAGATAATTGCATTTAGTCTCAAAACACAGTCTCTGTGTATCCTGCCCAGACAAGTTCGTGTTTTCAGGAGAAACGCCATCTCAGTCTCCGGTGAATAGGATGATAATTCACTTATTGTAAAAGAAGCCTTTGTCCCTGTGAGAGAGAGTGTGTGTGTGTGTGTGTGTGTGTGTGTGTGTGTGTGTGTGTGTGTGTGTGTGAGAGAGAGGGAGGGAGGGAGAGTGTGTGTGTGAGAGAGAGAGAGAGAGATAGAGGAAGGGAGAAGGAGAGAGAGTGTGTGTGAGAGAGAGAGAAAGAGAGGGAGAGTGTGTGTGTGTAGTGCTGAGACAGGAGAATGGATTAGTATTAGTATTTGAAGCTTTACAAATATTCATAAAGGACGAAAAAAAACTTGTGTCAGCAGGCGTTTAATGGAATACGAGATCGATCTCGCCAAAAATAAATGTTTGTGCTGACTGTTACTATGACACTAGCCTCGCCTCCTGCTGACGGCTGCTCTTGAGCTTCGTGTTCCAAGCAGCGATTGAAGATTTCTCTCTGTGAGTCTTGCCAGGCGCTCATATCTGCTTTGCTTGAAGGAAACACTGTGACAGCATTCTCTTCATTTTTTATTCGATATTCTCCTCGAGGGAAATGTTGTCATGCTGAAACTCGCTAGGTTCAGAAAAATTGAATCACACGTTTAAAGGACAGCTAGGGTGTGCCGACGTGTAGTGCGTTTCAAAATTTTAGGTAGATAGGTAAAGTAGTTTACCAAAAGTACACTTAAAATAAGTTAGTATAAGGTGTTTCTACTATCAGGTTTTTACCTGCGTACATCCGTATCTTCGTGTGCATTTCTCTGTCTCGGTCTCTCAGTAAGTAGACTAGCGAGCGAGCAAGTGAGTCAGGAAGCTGACGAGCAAATAAATGAACGAGTGAAATGAATGAGGGAACACACCCCTAGACTAAAGCAAACGTAGACGAAATTTTACGACAACACATTTTAAAAAAAATGTGGTGTGACAATATTTCCAGCAAAACATTCTTTTCAATAAACAGCTTGACTCTGACATGCGCACGAGAGTGGTTAATGATGTTTGGCTGCTGCCCACAATGTTTATCTTATCGGAAGTTGCTGAGGACGTTCCAACGTTCCTCGCATCCCATGGTGCAGGAACCCGCAGCAGGGACCGCTCCACCGCCGGAAACCCGTTTATCTGCGGATCGACCGGGTTGTCTGTGACCAGACTTCCTGCAGTCAAATGTCGCAACGCCAGCACTGCAACAGCGCCATCTGCCGACGAACGTCACATGCGCGTCAGCTGCGTGCCGTCGTTCATTCATTACTCGTTTGTCTGGCGTCTTCCTTGGGGTTATGTAAAGGTCAGAGAAACAAAGCAACGCATCTAGCCCTTGCGAGCAAGGCACTAAGCTTAGCTGCCTTTCCGGGAAGGTTGGAAACATATCGGGACGTTGGTCATTGAGTTAACTACCTACACACAGGAAGGTTGGAAACATATGGAGACGTTGGTCATTGAGCTAACTACCTACACACAGGAAGGTTGGAATGACGTTGGTCATTGAGCTAACTACCTACACACAGGAAGGTTGGAATGACGTTGGTCATTGAGTTAACTACCTACACACAGGAAGGTTGGAAACAAATTGAGACGTTGGTCATTGAGCTAACTACCTACACACAGGAAGGTTGGAAACATATCGGGACGTTGGTCATTGAGCTAACTACCTACACACAGGAAGGTTGGAATGACGTTGGTCATTGAGTTAACTACCTACACACAGGAAGGTTGGAAACATATGGAGACGTTGGTAATTGAGCTAACTACCTACACACAGGAAGGTTGGAAACAAATTGAGACGTTGGTCATTGAGCTAACTACCTACACACAGGAAGGTTGGAAACATATCGGGACGTTGGTCATTGAGCTAACTACCTACACACAGGAAGGTTGGAATGACGTTGGTCATTGAGTTAACTACCTACACACAGGAAGGTTGGAAACATATGGAGACGTTGGTCATTGAGTTAACTACCTACACACAGGAAGGTTGGAAACATATGGAGACGTTGGTCATTGAGCTAACTACCTACACACAGGAAGGTTGGAATGACGTTGGTCATTGAGCTAACTACCTACACACACAGAACAGACGTGTTTCTGCTGAGAATTATATTTGGAAACTACATTCTGAGCGTTACCATAGGAACACAGTAAGGTGTGATATGAAGCTTACGATGATTGCTGTCTTACTAGCTGTCTATGGAAACAATAGGCAGAAGCCTTCTCGGGTGCTGCTCGCTCAATCACACCAGCAACACTTTGTTTAATAAATTTAATTTAAATGCACATGACAAAAGGGGTTTTGGGTGTTAACAAAACAACTAACCAAAATGTCACTAAGTGACCATCTTCAAACTGCCTTCTGTGTCTTCTTCTCCCCCCTCTGGCTGCTGCTCGCTCCATGTTGTAGAGCTAAACAAAAGAAAAAAAGGTCATTTCGCCTAGCTGTAGACATCTTAATGAACGTGAGTAAAGAATTAAGAAATGAGTACATTTTTAGCAATCAGTGATAAATTTTGTTTGGGGTGACAGTTAAGATGCACAAATTTCAGTTAGGATTCCATAATTCTAGAAGGAAGCTATGTTTCTATTTTATTCCATTTGTCTTTAATGACCTGTCATAAAGCTATAAAAAAGATCAATTATAGATTCAGAACAACCTTGCTAAAGATACGCTCATGAAACAAACTGGACAATAGTCACTTCAGAAATGGAAAGTTCCGAGTAAAAATACAAGCATTGAGAAAAAGAAGAATAACAAAATGAAATAGCAGAAGCAGTACTGTTTGTATCAGCCGTACAAATAGACTGCTGTGTGGTTGTCTCACGCATCTCTACTGACTCAGAACTAGTCGCCATTCTCCTGACTAACAAAGCCACCCTGCCCTCCACCATTAGCTTCCTTGGCATCCAGTTCTTCACTTGTATGGTTTTCAGTCTCATGAAAGAACTTTGAGTGGTTTCACTAGCCATTTGAGCCGTTACCCACTTTGCCTTAGAGAATTTAACCCCACCTTACTTCAAAACCACTTCTTCCGGGTTTCAAAACATCATTGGATCATCACAGGGTGAAAACGTAAATTTAACGATTACCAGCTTGTTTGACAAAGTCTTTAGTGCTGTTATGTTCATCTAAATAATATTACACAAAGCTTTATACCCCCCCCCTAAGATTTCTAAATATGTTGACGACAAAGCATTTCAATATTTTCCATCAAAAAGATTCATATACAAACTCATAACAAAAAGAACATGCTGGTTGATGGATTTTCTTCTGCGCTATCCTGAGCAGGAAAAAGAATTTATTTAACACAAAGGTTGTAAACGCGTTGTCATAGGAACACAGTAAGGTGTGATATGAAGCTTACTATGCTGGTTGTCGTACTAGTTGTCCATGGGCATAGGCAGAAGCTTTCTCGGATGCTCATAAACACGTTAACCCAGCCTTTTATCCTGAGATAACAAGGTAAATCACCTAACCGGAGATAGCGGCTCAACACCCGCGTACATGGACTCGGGGTAAGCCTAATTAAATTCTTTTTCCAGCCGGTGTCCCCTTCCGATTACTTACTCTCACCTAGGGTAAATATGGAGGAGATCGTGATTGAGTCACTTCAACCAAAGCGAACACTGAATTTTTTTTTTAGACCTAACAAATGAAAATTGACAGAGATAATGGTACAGAGCTGTTTGCCAAATACCACTTTATTGAATTAATAATCTGAGGAAGCAGACCCCATAAATATTTAAACTGAGTTTTGCAATCGACATTATGAAAATAAATTGATATTTTTGTCTTCTAATACCTCACGAGGAACGTCACATGGCCAGAGTGAATAAATCTAACTTCCTATAGCATCTTGATTATTTACATATTTTTTTAATGTTTCTTGTTTTAGTTGTAAATTTCAAGCCTCACCCTCTGATCCAAAAAGGTATGGGTAGCGACAACCTCTATCGGGTATTTCTGATATGCCGACCGTTTTGGGTACCTTCACCTCCTCAGTGGCTTATGAATAGGACAGTTTGTCTCCCAGTTGAGTCCCTACCCAAGTTAGGACAATTTAACTCATATGAAAACTGCCGATGTCCATGAATGGACGCAGTCCTATAAATGAAAGAGAAGTCTTCAATACTGATATAAAACCTCAAAATCGAACCCATTTTTAGAAGTTTTATTGGGAAGTATCAGCAAACTTATCAAGTACCTTTTACATGTTTGACACTGAAATATTGGAGGAACTGGATTAGCACATGGACACAGTCTTGGGGGCTGCTTTTTCCTTTCATCCATGAAGATCAATGCGCAGGCTTAATGAAGCTGCTGATAAGGGCTGAAACAACCAACTGTTCCCAACACTTAACTCTGCCAGCAGATCGACAGTGTTCTAAATAACAAATCAAAGGGGAGGAGTCTTCGTACTGCTGTGAGACTAACAGTAAACAAATTCCTGCTGTAAAAAAAGAAAAGAACTGACCTTTCGTCTTCGTGTGTGAGGCTGGCCGTGACTGTCTCGGGAAGGCTTGTCATGAGGGGCAAGGATAATTTATAACAAAGTAACTTCAATTACAGATCCCTTTAAACCATTCTGCGGGGTTCTGTAGGTGAAAATAACGAGATAATTCTTAAAGAACCGTGAGTCGGTAACAGGGTACCTGCTTTCAGATGGTCAGGACTGTACGGAGACGTTGTCCGTTGTCATGGTCATAAACGTTTGTTGAGTGCAGTTTGGCAAAACGTCTTCGGCAGGTGATATTTGTAACCGTAACCGTAGGTATGATCTGTCAGGTGTGACATCCAGGCAAGACTGTAAACAATAAGGTAGTAATACCTTGAGGTAGAAAAGAGAGTTAGAATACAAGAATAGCATGATAAGAAAGATTGAAATTGAGACAATCAACTGGTAAGATGATATCATTGGTGTGAATATGTATACTCGCACTCGCCTACACACATGTGGGTGTAAACATACAAACTCACAGCAACATTGGATACGTACAGCACATTTTCCCGTGTAGGTGCGAGCTCAATGCAGTGCACTAGGAAGACTAAAAACTACCAACAGTTAACCACACAATAAACACAAGCGTCAGCAAGCGGATACAGAAATGCGTGGATGAACAGTTGAGGAGTTGGCGGAACATTACATTTGATTATGCAAAATGTTTTTAAAGAGAGGAGTTTGAGACTGGGTTTGAAGGCTTCAGATATGTACAGTGTGGCCCTCTTGTAACCAATGCGAGCTCGGACTAGCAGCCAGTCAGGGAGATGAAGGACTGGAGGGGTGCTAGGTGGTCTGCTTTTAGCCTTCAAAGAAACAATACAAGCGGCATTCTTCTGATCCCTTTGAAGTTACCTAGTAGGCGGTTAAGGAGATCAACAAATGGAGAGTTGCACTTGCGGTAATGTACCCGGGACAACACAAAAGCAGACATGCGCTTCCTGGTGGCAGAAACTGGCTGGAAGGGTCGGCTGTGACTGATCCTGTGAAGCTCGAGCAGGATTTACATAGAGGCTGCATTGATATGAGATTAACGGGATAATGATATGTCCATGGTAACACCAAGATTGAGGGGATCATGATACGTCCCAGGTAACACCAAGATTCAGGACTGTTTAGGGAAGAGATGTTCAACCACGTAAAGGTAGTAGAGGATGGCGCACTTATCAGTTTATTTGTAGAGGCTTTTGCAAGGATCTCAGTTTTTTCTCTTTGCCTGTGGGTTTATTTGTCTGTGTGTGTGGAGGGAGGGTTGATGGGTGGGTATATGTGTCTAGGTGTGCGTGTCTTTGTGCCTATGAGTGTGGTGCCTGTGTATTTGTGTATATGTGTGCATTTGTCAAATGGACAATAAAATACAACATTATTCATCCACAAGGACAACTCCACACATGCATAACATAGTACTCACACACACTCTTGCACACACATATATATATATATTGATACACATAACACATATATAAATAAGATAACACAAATGTACACATATGCACAGATATATATATATATAAACAGATAACGAATCCAAGCGTATGCGCACACAAACGTCTCTTGTTGACTTATGTATATATTCTTGGTCTCTTTCTCTCTCTCTCTTCCACACACACACACACACACACACACACACACACACACACACACACATACACACACAGATACACAGACACGTGCAAAACAGACGAGAACGCATAACATGCACATGCATATAGACAGAGGCACACGCATTCTTATAATATAATTCTCCCTCTCACTCACACACATAGCTTAAACACACACACACAAATAGACACCACACTCGTAGACACACAAATATACGCATACCTACCTACCTTCCTGCAGTCTTATAACTCATTCGTTGTCTTCCCCTCTTTTTTTCTCTCTCTCTCTTTCTTACACACGCATACATCACTCCCACAGACACACAGACACGTACACCTAGACGCATACACCCACCCAAACTACCCACGCCACGCAGACAGACTTAAAGGCCTCTGTAACATGTGTGGACAAACGATGTTTACCAGCCATCAGTGGATTTGGCAAACCTTTCTGAAAGGCCCCGCACCTAACCACCATCATAAAAACGATATTTTGTTGTGATAAATAACATTAGCACCCAAACCCAGGGTACTTTACAGCAATCAACAAATAGCATTAAAAGACTTCATTGTGACATGCTTTATTTGCTGGTTAAAATGAGCCCGTGAGAGAAAAATGCAGACTGTAAATACCTCAATGAATGTCACGCCAATCACAGGTATCATTAATTTAGAGAATAAACCACCTGTGAGCGAAGTCCGTCTGTATCAGTGTATCTACATAGCTTACTAGCGGGCTTGCTGGCAACATGGCTGTGTGTTTATGTGTATAGCTTTGTACAAGTCTTATCGACACAAAGTTAGGGTTTCATATCCCACCTAAAACATTCTCTAGCTTTTGATCGTTTATTTTTATTTATTGGTTTATTTTTAAGAAGCAGACCCTTCTTACAACTGGGACATGAGAGAGGTAGGATTGAGGGGCCAGCGTGACCACAAAGACCAGGGGTCATCAAGGACATAAGATCGACATTTACTCGTGCTGGAGCTTGCAAAAGTGATGGGATGGTTTACACCCGTTTTCATCAGAACTCAGGCGGGTCTCCATTCGATAAAAGCAGCCATATCCTGCGCGATCCTCTACCCCCCGTGGAGGTTACAATACGTCGTTTCATCGGAGTTATCAGTCATGATTCTTGGCATGTCATCATCGCTAGCGGAAGGAGTGGCAAAAACAAGACTTTTATAGGTTCTTTGATTTTGAATATTGACAGCGATATTTTAACAAAAAGAAACCAATTAACCCTTCGTGAATTTTGCAGTCCAGCAAGCGTCCACAGTTGCTCATCGATGCATTAAGTTAATTGATGATAAATTACCTCAGTCCTCATGTGTTTCGGAGTTATTGCACTTTACTGGAATAACTCAAAGAGGACAATTATTTCTCGTGACAAAAGTTTACGTTTCCTCACTTTATGTCTCCATCTCTGTCACAGTTCATAGTCAGGGGGTCTCTAATTAACGTCCATCCACAGGCTGTATTCAAACAATGAATTTTGATAAAATACTATTATTTCGGATCGTGTCGGAATTCTAGTATTTAATGTGACAGACTTTTGTTATAGGGTTTGTAAGAGCTTCAAACTCGGGGAAACATACTGTGCTTCTTTTGAAGCACGTGTAAACAGCACTCGCGTGCATGGCGCTGTTCCCCTCAACCTCGCACGTGCGTTTTCCGTGCACTGAGAGGAATGAAGGGGAAGCTGTACGGATTACTTTCTCGCGTGTGTTAACCTTGAAAAGCACAAATACGCCTTATAAATGTAGACATTGCAGATGAATTAGGGAGTCAGCAGCGAGCCTTCTGCCTGTCACCACGATAGTCATGCCTGAGTTGTGTACAGACTGTGTGCAGGCTCACGCGAACCTCCAAGCCACCCAACGCCTTTTGTCTACCTTATTTCTTCCTGACTGCTGAACTATTCATTGCGGGTAAACTTACCCGCTTGGATCATTATAGCCCCCATCCCTACCCAAATATCGTTAAAGATTTCTCACAGTTTATCTATCAGACACCTGCTTGCCATGTGTTTTTTATACCTCTCTCTCTCTCTCTCTCTGTCGCTAAATTAGAATTGCATGTTCTTTCTGTACGTTCAAACCAATGTATACTTAGGAAAACTGGAGTTGTTATACGAGGATAGAATGTATCCATATTTACAGAACATATAGAATCTACCCGTTTCTACAGAATATATATATATAATCCAGCCATAACTACAGAATATAAAGATTCTCTCTATATACACACAATATTATAATAGAATCTAACCATCTCAGCACAATATATAGAATGTATACAGAATGAATAAAATATGTATTTGGGTGTCTGTGTGTGTGTGTGCTGTTTTTATTTCCGCCGGCGGCTCTGAATTCTTTGTTTGGCTTGTGGCTGCTTGTTAGTTTCGCAAAAACAACAACAACAATATGGCTTTTTTTCCAATTGCTGTTTTATGTCAGGCTGATGTTGACGCTTTTCCTACGCTCACGTTCTCTACTTGAAACCGGCCCACGGCCCTACTCAATCAAGAGGTTCAATTCTCATTCTCTGTCTCCTTGTGGGGGTGGTAATATTGGGATATTGGGGTGGCACCTAGGAGGTGTTTTATTGCATAACCAGGCTGTTTTCTATTACCAAAACTATTATCCGGTATAAATCCTGGCGCCAGGTTGTGCTAATAAAAGCCTGGGTGATCTGTGCCTCACGTCTGCTCCATCATGCAACACGTGTCCTTTCCTGCCTCCACCCACCTTCCCCAACTGGTGGACCTGTTGGTTCTGTCACAAGCAGTTAGCGCCTCACGCTGCTGACGCGGTATGAAAGACCCGGCTGCCCTCCATAATGGCCCGGCTGCTACTCTCTGTGCACTGTATGCCATGTGTTCTTCAAATGAGTTTGACAGCTAACTGGCTTCATTATCCATTGCCCCTGCTGGGCCTGCAGTACTGTTCAAAGAAAGATCTTTCTGTAACAGCTAAAAATATGCGTTCATGAGCGTTTTCAGTCTGCAATTTCTCTCCACTTCTTTTCCCCAGGGTTCTTAAAGCTTCTGACCGCTAACTGTTTCTTCTGTTTCGTGGGTTTGCCATTTTCATTATTCTTCTACATATTTTTTTTTTTGCTGTCAGACTTGTTTCTCATACCATTTTAAAGATTTGTGACTCTTCGGTGTCCAGTCACGCTTAGCTATTTTTGCCCGTTGTTTAAAATCTTGGGAAAATTAAAAGAACAAGATGTAAAAAAAAAGAGTAAGAGATGCAGATTAAATTCAAAGGAAGTTCACGCCTAGTCACGCCTAAAGCACATCCCTAGTCAGAAACATGCGAGTGGAAGGCAAACGTTTGCTATTAGATATGTTCTGGCAACAGACCGTTTTCACCCAAAGAAAACTCTTCTTGTTTATTTTTGTTTCCTACAGACCTCATCGTCGTGGTGGCTTCAATTGTCGTTTTTACTGTTGGTTCTGAGGGACAGGTCTTCGCCACATCAGCTATACGGTAAGTTGTTGGCTTCTTTTCCTTGCTTCTTCTGTTCTTCTTTTTTTCATAGCCAAGTTTAATAAATCACGATCTCTACAACATAGCGATCTTCGATCATGAAACTTTGTGCGAGAGACCCCAAGAGTGTCGAAATTTTAAGCTTTTTTTCCCCAACAACTCAGTCAATCCCAGCGATGTTGAAACTTTAAGGACGATAAGCCAAACAAATGAAAGATTAAACTTTTCCGATATACTCTAAGACTTCTTTGTCTTCACCACGCGCTGCTTCTGAAAAGACCGTTCGTCCGCGATGCCCCTAGTCTACGAGCACGCGTGCTTTCGTGTGTGTAGAGATTACTCATGCGTGTGTTAAATCGATTTCACTCGCTCACCGATGTGCTGCAGATGTTTTCCTAATGTCTTCGTGTAACTGCGCGGCCATTGCCACAGGCCGCACAGTAGCGCCCTCATGCGATCGCCTGACAAAACAAAGTTGTCGTTCATAGGCGTCGTAGATTACTCCCCTTCTTCTTGCGCGAGGGAGCTTGGGAGTAGTAGGGGATGTGGGGGAATTAACCAACTAAGACTATATCACGGTAAGGGTGCCAAGGTTGTAAACAGATGCCACATACAGAGAAAGACCAGCGTGCCCGAGACGAGAGGTGAACCCAGGACAGCCAACCATTGTACTGGTGACAGGTTCCATTACGCCACTGGACCGCCTGAGTGGAAGGGGAAAGGTCTATATGCTTCTCATTTATCAGTCCTAGCACGGACTTGTATTACTGGACTGCTTGCAGACGATTTTTTTTTCAGTGAAGTCATAGAACGAGGCTGGTTACGATATAGATTTCGGCTTAGTCACGTTTCAGTTTAACTACTAGAACGAGGCTGTGGACGATATAGCTTCCGGTTTATTCACATTCATTATTAAGGCTCGCCGAGACTAACAGCGGAGAACTTCGCAAGAGGCTCAGCGTTGGTCTCGGAAGACAGACAGCAATCCACCCTATACACGTCCCTGATCCTAGAGTCTCCATCAGCCCAGCACGTAATCACGTGCGTCTGTGTGTATGTGTGTGTAGGGAAGGGGGTAGAGAGTGTATGTACATTACTGAGTTTAATTTAAATGTAAATACGTTTAAACTGTTGTTCATCCTTCCATTCCTTCGTATGTTGTCCATGTCTCGTTCTTGTCTCAAGCACTGAGACCACGCACAAGAAGCGTGAGTAAGTCCTATAAAATCACACATTTTTTATTATTATTATTATTAAACTCTCGCTATAGTGTATCTGCGATTGTTAGCGTGTGTACTGAGTATGGTGTAAATGAATAAATGTATGGAGATATTTAACTCATTAACGTGAATGTGTGCACACGTATCTGTGTGTGTGTGTGTGTGTGTGTGTGTGTGTGTGTGTGTGTGTGTGTGCAAATGTACATAGAGTATAATATTAGTGTTTGCGTACGTTCTTTTTTCAGGCTATTACAGGTGTATAAGTGTGCTCTGAGTGTGTGTGTGTGTGTGTGTGTACGCGCGGGGGGGGGATTTATCGTTTGCGCACGCATACGTTCTCATGTATTAAATCTTAATGGATGTTGCGTTTTATTCCATCGATCATGCCTACTGCTGAATGACTAGGTCGATTTCTGTGTGCTGTCGATATGATGAGGGAGACATTAATAACGACCCAGGGGGTGAGGGGTCAAGGGTCTAGCCTGTATTGTTAATCTCAACTCACTTGTGGTTCTCGACTGAAGAACATCTTCGCTGATGCTTTATTATAAAAACTCCTCCAACGGGTTCCAATTTTTTTGCCTTTAGAAATTACCTCGCACTGAAAGCATTTAGAGGAAATCAGTTTATATTGATTTTTTTTGTGGCTTTTCAACCGAGAATGTCAAGTAAGAGCTTTAATTATTAATTTACTATTTTTGCAGTGGCCACAGTTCAAAGAGAAAGCTCTTTTACATGTTGTTGCACTCAGATTACCAGGTCCTCGATAGAAATCCATTGATCTCACCTGTCCACGTTACCTACATTTGTGCATTATATTTATTAAATCGATGACGCAATATTGTCGTAATCGTCGTAGAATTGTGCTCTTGTTGTTATCGACTACATTTGTGCACTTTGTGTCATGGACGAAGATTTATGGTTTTTTTTTGTTTTTTTTTTTGGTCAATACGATGTTGAATTGTGGGCTGCTTCTCAACGACGACGCACCTTGTCTGACATGTAATAAGACAAGAACAATACTAGTTTCTGACATTACTGCCAATGTCATTGTGTCATGGACTCTCTGTAGGTGGGTGTGGATCACAGACCTATCCTTTCGGTATCTTTGAACTTCCACTGATAAATCACGTGACCATCTGCTGGGTGGCGATAGTAGCAAGAGTAGGGAGAGGAGTTTCATAGCGAACAGTTCTCAAATTCTGAGGTCAGGTACACTAACCACAAGGTTACAGAACCTACCCTGATCTTTTAGATATAACAAGAACTCAGTTGTGACTTTGTCTTACCAGGTGTAGAAGGAGATTATTTTCCATAAATGTTCATAAATATGAAGTCTGGGAACTAATATGTACTTAAATTGGCCTCAAATCAAACTTTTAATGTTCAGAGCTGTCTCTCGTCTCCAGATTCCTTTTATTTTCTTTCTTCGTCTTTCCTGTCTGAAGGGTTAGACACAGAAAACATTGAAGACTGTTGGTCGTCGTTTCGGCTCCTGTCCACGACACACGAGATGTTTCTGTGGCTGTGGCACCTGTTTACAGCTCTGGACTATGTCGCCTTCGTCTGGCCTTAGCTGCTGAGTGGCCAACGCAGTAACTGCTTGAGCATCTCCAATCCCTCCCCCCCACCTTTGTTTCTTTGTCTCCTTTCACTGCCTACGGTTCGGTAATAAAATCAAACTGCCGGAATCGATGTCTTCTGTCGAGTGCTTTCCTCTCTCTTGCCGAGCATGGAGCTCAGACTAGTGTTTGCAGATCACTTCATCTCAACTTTATTGTCTGCCTCCTGATGTTAGAACCACCTCCTTAGGTGGAAAGCCCGCCTTGTGAGCGGCTCGACATGAAAATAAAATCGATTTTGTGAAAGAAAGCAAACTGTGTGGAGAACATTTTCGCCGTGTTATTTTTAAGAAATTATTTTCGGAAACTGTAACTTTACAAATGACGCTGGTTGGCAAGATGAGTCAAGCAACGTTTGCTCTGTGCTAGTAAACCTTAAGACATTTGTGGACATAATTATGGACAATAAACTACTCAAGGTAATAATTTGTAGTAGAAAAAACAAAAGTATAGACTAACAAAAGAAGTTAGCAAAAGATGGAGATGTGTTAATAATACTACATTCTGCGTTATAATTTTCTGTAGACTGGCAAAAAGACAGAGAGAGAGACAGAAAGAGATAAAAAAAATTAAAGACGTGATAGTAGGAATAAAGTGGTTCACTGGCTGGTTTTTTAGCTGTCTGGCTGGGAAGTTGGGTGGGTGGGTGGGTGGGTGGGTGGGTGGTTGGTTGGTTGGTTGGTTTTACGTAAATAATGGTAGTTTCTTTTTCAAAGGATGAAATATATAACAGACTGTTTTTCAATGACCGCCAGTGACAGTGTTTGCACCACCCAGCACTCACGTTTGGGTGAGTTGAGCTGATCTGGGGCCCGGTGCTGCACGGGCTTGAGACGACTTTCTCCACTCCATCTCCAGCTCGTTGCTAGTCTCCCAGACCTGTGCTAGCCGTCTGGATCCACAACCCGCTAGAACGGCGTCAATGCAGTCTTGGCAAACGAGAGCTCTTTGAAGAGACAAGACTGCATAGACAGCTGTTCTCCCTGAGCAAGTGAAGAGCCGTAACCCAACTCTTATGTACAAACGGTCTGACCTGGATGACTGAGCAAAACGAGAACGAGCAAACTTTTGAAACGAGCAAATGAATGAAAAAGTTGAGAGAATTTTGATTCATTCAAGGTGTACATACTCTCTTGGATACGTTTATGTTGTGATGGCTTTAGCCAATCGAACAATTGGAATCATATGTTAGATGTATTTGTCTACAAAGTGACCTCACGAGTTCGACCTCTTTCTGTGTATGGGGATGTTTGTACACGTGCATCTTGAGAGCAGGAGGGGTGCATTTCCCCTGAGTTTGGGAGATAATATCTTGCACTGAACTCTACTGAAGAAAGTTGCACCCCGCTTGACCTTTAACAGCAAGTCAGCAGTTTCAGACACACTCTCGTAAGAAAAAAGTCAGGAAAAGTTGTTTATAGTAAGTCACACGTATGCGCACCAACGTAGATACAACACTGTCACACACACACACACACACACACACACACACACACACATGCTTGACGCACTCTCACACAAGCGCATAAATATGCACACACTCTCTCTCTCTCTCTTGTGTCACTAAGCTATTTGTGTTCTAGTTGTCCCTCAAGCACAAGAACTAAAGTGTAGATCTGAAGAGAGAGCACGTGACACAATGTGACAGAAATTAGACACTTCTTTGCATTCACCATAAAATAATAGTAATAAATGCAAAATTTCTATAGCGCATACTCACACTCCTAAGGAACATTGTCTTTGAGCTTAAGAACAAGAATGAGACATGGACAACATACGAGAGACAGAAGAACAAACAAACAATGTATGGACGACAGAAGGATAAACAACCGAACCGATGATGGATAAAGACAAACACAAAAAACATAACAACAAGGACTGAGAGTATCATGATTTTGCAGAAGGAAGACGAGCAGGGAAGTAGCAGTAAGTGGAAAAAGGGGGAAGGGTGTGAAAAAGGACGAGCATATGCTGGTGGTGACGTGGTGTCTCCCTGGTAATTCTAGTTTAATACAGATGCAGCACTCGGCACTGTCACTGCTGGGTGGTTCCGTTATTTCCAAGTGTCGCCTCTGTTTGTCTGCCCTTGCCTGGCTTGTCGCCCCTCATGCATTCGTCTTTATTGATGGCGAAGGCTAAGCTGGCTCGGCAAACCCTCTCCGGTTTTTCATGATTAAATCCGCCAGACCGCTTGTTTTCTGGAGAAATGTGTCGCAGTTCCGCAGTTCACAAAAGGTCCCATGCACCAAAACTTTGCCATGTGGAAATATCGACCCCCTCCCCCAGAAAAAGATGCCTTCAGCCATCTCTGATTTCATATGAAATTATCATTATAATTCTATGCTTCAGAGACACTACAGTTCTTTATGGTATTTATTTCGCCTAGCCGTTAGCTGCTGCTTTAGTGCTTTTAGATTTTTGTCAGTGACATTAGGAATAATTTTCAAATGCACAACGATCTGTAAAATTTGTTCAATGATTCACTTTCAATGAGGGCCCCTTTTAATGGAAGGTTCGGTCAACTAATTTTAGTTGAGGGATGAATGGTATCAAAAGTGTAAGGGGTAAACTGGAAGTTTCTTATGATTGATCGGCTGATGTAAGTACAGGCGTCTATTATGAAAAAGGAACACACAGATCATCTACAAAAGAGATGAAACAGCATACGAAACACCACTACCTATACTTGCAAGATATGATCAGACAGACAGACTGACTGACTGACGGGCAAAGAGGCAGACATACTATAATGACTAGAAATTAAGCAGCAACCCTACCTGGTGCAATGTGACGTGTAATATCACATATTGATAACTCTACATGTAGCAGCCACAGCTACATTCCTTCCTGTTAGTTTTGTCTGCGAACATATTTACCACAGTGATGAAAACTTGAAAATAGTTTTACCCTTCGCTCCTTATTGTAAGCTGTTGAAACAAACCAAACTGTGCTCTAGTCTAGAAGACTTACCTCCTGTCACCTGACGACAGTGTGTGTTGTGTTTTGGTTTTTTTTTCAGAGGCGTTCGCTTCCTGCAGATTCTGCGCATGCTTCATGTCGACCGACAGGGCGGAACGTGGCGCCTCCTTGGGTCCGTCATATACCTCCATCGGCAGGTAACTCACTTCACAAAACCCATGCAGTCATGTGATCTGTGAACCTATACACGTCCGTGGTTTTATATTTCATTGACATTCTGCATGCTACTTTATGATATTGCTTACTTGGCAGAGTGGAAATAAAACCTACTTTCCTGTCTACGACTGTGTATAATTATAGTATTTTTTAACGTTATCAAATTTAACAATGGTATGTTTCGTATATACACCAGAAAATACGGAATGGATAAGAGAGAAAAAGAAAAGAAAAACAAAAATAAAACAAAATAATAAATAACTAGACAGCAACAAATAAAAGAAAGAAAAATAAATATGATAAATATACAGTAACGGATTAAGAGAGGAAGAAGAAGGGAGAAAAAAGAAAAATATAAAGGAAAGAAATAACAAATAAAAAGTAAAGTTCTTGAATAAAAAAAGGCAATAGAAGAAATGGAAAGTTGAGACAAAAAAAGAGAAACGTCTGTTATATTCTTTGAATTTTTGTTTCTTTTACTTTTTTCCTCGACATTCATATGTCATCAGCAGGTTCCTGCATTATCATCTACCCTCTTACCCCTCCATCCACTTCCCGCCCCAGCGGCCGTAAATCGCGAGACTTCATTGAAAGCGAGGCGCGTGTCTAGCACAGCCTTCCGGTAGCAGGGTGCGAAGGCCGTCTGTAATTCTGCGCATCTTTGCTTGAGGAATTCGCTACAATTATTTTATTGAAAGCCGCTATCCAGCACCAGCAGGCTGCCTCGCTAGTCAATTCTTTTTTTCAATACACTCTCTTGCTAGGCCTTTGTTTGTCCAGGATGCATAACTGCACGTGCAGCAGTTTTTGTAATCTGCATGCTGACGTCATCTGTGTGTGTGCGCGCGTGTGTGCCTGTCAGCTTGCGTGTTTATATTTATGTGTGTGTGTGTGTGTGCTTGCGTGCGCGATCGTGTTTGTGTTCTTGCGGGTCACTTTATCTGAGCTGTATCAGTCCCCTGTGCAGCTAAGTCTGTTTTATATCTGATTTATATCAGTCCACTGGGCAGCTAATCGTGTTGTTTTATTTATATCGTGTGATGTGTGCTATTTACCCCATTCGTTGTGTATGTGTAGCATTAGTTGATGAGTGTGTTATTGAAATGCTGAATTATTCTGTGTATTAGTTGATGTATTTATTCTATGGGTATAAAGCCGACCTCTAGTGGCCGTGGGATTGTTTCTAAGACACCCTGCAGCTACCGGAATCCACAGATACTCAAGTAACTTATGTGAAAACGGCGTAGCATTTGCATGTAACCTACGCGTGTCTGCCTCTATATGTCATCTCTAGATTATTTATAATACGATATGTATGCTCTGTATTTAGTTGTTCTACTGCACTGTTTAGCGAATAATGACTAGAGAAAAGTATTACATGATCAGTACCAGCATCACCTTCGTAAGCCTACCTACAGATTACACTGGGGAGAGGCTGAGGATGTGTAAAATGCCGGGAGGCTGCAGGAGGATGTGTGTCTACATGTCAATTCAGTGGTGATTATAGCGTAGTGTTCGGCCCTCGACAAATACAAATCGCTTACTGGAACCTTCTGCATTTTTCTGAATATTTGCGTGTATAGTAGTACATATGAATGCTATTTTATGCGGCTAAATTATTTTAGCTGTGTGTACAATCCCAACTCATCATCTCGCCAACCTCACCTCTCGTCGAACTTTGTGGCAGAAAGGATTTCTCTCAAAGTTTTCCCTAGTTATAAATTATATTCTCCTTTATATCTCCACCCTCGCCTCTATTGTTTTGGTTGGATGGTGACGAGTACTGTAATGACTATATCATTATTTGTATGAGTGAAATATGGTTTTATTGTATATTTGCCTATTGGTTTATTTATGGGGGGTATTATCTTGTGTATGGTATTGTATGTATGTACTTGACTGTGTACTGGTTGCAGTGGTTTTAAAAGCAATATCTTAGATGCTATTAATAACTTTCCAATTTGTTACAGGAGCTGATAACCACCTTGTACATAGGATTTCTTGGCCTTATATTTTCTTCATATTTCGTGTATCTTGCTGAACGAGGAGAAGAGGAGAGAGATGACTTCAAAAGCTATGCAGATGCTTTATGGTGGGGTGTGGTGGGTATTGCCTTCCTCTCGTTCTTCTCAATCGTTTGATGTATGATGGCGTATTCCCATAAAGAGTCGCATGACTGCTGAAGTAATTCCTAAAGTAACGGAGCTTTTGCAATAAAAATGCAGAAGAGGGACGTGAAAAACTGTTGCTGAACTACTGACTTTCAGCTTTTCTAAGAAAACGATTTTGTCATGCAAGTGTGCGGTTATGGAAAATGTATAAACCATCTGGCAGCACTTATAATATTTCTCTGTTTAAACAGTCTTTAGCTGTTTTTTTAGTTTGTCTATCCACATTTTGTTTCTGTCCATCCATCTGTTTCTCGATGTACCCGCCCATTCACCCATCTGTGGATCAATCTACCCGCCCATCCATCTCTCTGTTGATCAATCTACCCGCCCATCCACCCAATTTTCATCAATGTACCCTCTCATTCTCCCATTTGTTCGTGCATCTCACGGCCACTCCCTTTGTCTCCTATTCCACCCAAGCTCATCCCTTTTCTAAGGAATAATTACCATTTTAAAAAAATCTACAGTGCGAAATCGCAAAAAAAAGACTAGCTCTGCGGTTTGTATGATGCCAGCCCTATAGCTGACGAAAAAAAGAAAAAGAAACCTACATTCCATTTTACACGATGCGTTCATTAAGCCAACTCCAGTCCACCACAAAACACGATGTGAAGACGTAAAAGTGGCGAGCTGCAGGGCCTGCAATTTTCTACCATCGAGGAAAAAATATTCTGGACTCATTGTGATAGCTGCACCGACGTTAAAGGGCTCACCCTCCATTCCCCCAGTTCCTGAAAATTAAATGACAGAGCTACAAATGATATCGGCGTGACTGCACTGAAGCTCTTTGAACAGAGGTCAGAGTTGAAACGAGTTCCCCCCCACCCCACCCCACACCGTTTCCTCTCTCCGTGTTCTTCATTCCCATGGGTGCCATGTTCAATCCTAGGCCTTTGTCAGCTAACTGAATGTCACACGCAGTGCCACGGAGGAGGTGGGCAAAAAAGAACACGTGCGTATCATGCAAGCACGTGTGTTATAAATAGTAAAGTGGACAGGAAGAAAGAAAAGGAAGAAGAAAAGAAGTTTTGCACGTAAAAACAACATTGTGGAGAGTAAAGAAAACGGGTAAGAAAAGATGAAAAGGAGAAAAACTGCTGGATATCTTCTTTCTTGTCAAACCGATGGCGTCCAAAAAACCCCCATCGTGTTTCTCATAAACAGTAGCCCTTTTGTGCTTATAATAAACAGTGGCTTTTACTTGCTTTTTTAATCAATATTATCCCTACCGCTCTTCTAATAAACAGTAGAGTTTGCGTCTAATAAACAGCAGTCTTTAAATATTTCTGTATTTATATGCTTTTAATAAATAGGAGTTCTTGCGTCTTTTTAGCTAACATGCACCAGTCCTTACACACTTCTATTAAACAGCATCCACTTTCGTTCTTCTAATGAACACCACTCCTTGAGTTCTTCCCTTTAGTTTCAAGCTGCTGTTATCGCAAGCTCCATCAAAAAAAAAAAAAAAATCTTCGAAAGATAGGCACATCGCCGTTGACCTTTCGCCTGTTATCTCCGCAGATTACTGTGATGACGATCGGCTACGGGGACAAGGTGCCCCAGACGTGGATGGGCAAGATCGTGGCGTCCTGCTTCGCTGTCTTCGCCATATCCTTTTTTGCACTCCCTGCGGTGAGTGAGAGTCAGTGCCTCCCCGTTTCTAGGCGACCTCTCAGTAATGTTATCTGATTTGTTTTGTGCAGTCTTGCATTGTCATCCCATCCTGCTGCCGCAGGACCTACATTTTTTTAATACGAATGAGGTGGGCTGTGTTTTTGAGAAGTGAGGGGCAGTTGTTTATGAGGCTTGCACGTCGCTAGGTTGTCCCCTCCCCAACTCTGACCCCAGACAGTTCCCCATTCCCCATTCCCACCTCCCACCACCGTTTCCCGAAGCCTGACGTGTGCAGCAATGAGATATTTAAGGATTATCGAGTGTAGCAGGCATTCTGGTTACCGGCTGATGTAAATATGACATGACGTCATGTGATTTTCCGTCTGACTCACGACCGTTAATCGTCATGATTACTTTCATGGACTTAGTCTACCTATCGATACTTTTTCCCGTGTGGTAATGTGAATTAATCATCTCCTATTTTTCTCTGTTTTTCAAATTCGTGGATTGCATTTTTTGAACAATTAAAGATAAACGCAGCTTTTTGAAATTTCTTCCAATCGTGTAAACCGCTTGCATGTTAAACCTTAGTCCGGCATTTTGACTTAGAGCAAACTGACTATTGAATAACTTACTGAAAGTAAACGCGAAACCGTTGTCCAAATGACAGCACCACAACGGATTACAAGCGGATGCCAACTTCTTTTTTTAAGAGTTTTTTTCTTGCAGATTGGCCACATTATGACTAGAAATACCTTGAAGTTACAGACATCAGTAACGATACAGACCTTGCTACCTGGAGCCATAGAGGAGAAAAAAAACTGACTCAAAACAGTCAACAGAATCTTTATTGCGTTCGTTTAAAAAGTCACGTTTTTGTTTTGTTTTGCTTTGTTTTGTTTTGTTATTTCAAATTCGCGTAGTTTGAACACGCGTACAGCTCGACTATACTTAGATGAGAGCAGACCACGGACGTGTATAGGGTGGATTGTCTGTCTGCCGAGACCAACGCTGAGCCTCTTGCCAAGTTCTCCGCTGTTAGTCTCGGCGAGCCTTAACAATGAATGTGAATAAACCGGAAGCTATTTCATAACCAGCCTCGTTCTTGTAGTTAAGCTGAAACGTGACTAAAACGGGAGCTATTTCGTAACCAGCCTCGTTCTATGACTTCACTGAAAAAAAATCGTCTGGAAGCAATCCAGTAATACAAGTCCGTGAGCAGACGATCGGGCCCAGCCGCAGGTCACGTGACCTTATTGACGCTGTGATAACAGCGGAGACGTGTCAAGAGCAGCGGGAGGGGCAGGAACGCCTCTTGCACAGGCCACACTGCCTCTCTACAGGCGACTAGAGTAATTAACGCCCTCCGTAGCTTTTTTGTTTGTTTTTTGTTTTTGGTCTATTTCCTGCTGTCAAAACAATACACACACGAACAAGCACGCACAAACATACCCGCAAACAAACGAACACACACGTAACCCCCCCCCCCCCAAACACACACTCAAACAAACGCAGCAACTCCCACCTTTAAATGCTTAAATTTTTATAGGCCACAAAATTGAAACTGAAAAAAATAAAAACAAACAAACAGATTGAAAACAAAACGGATCGAGCAAGCAAGGGCTAATTTGGAAACCAAGGTCACAATGTCCCCCCACGCGGTTGTGTGTGCAGTGCGTGACTCGGTGTAGTTCTTGTGACAAGACAAGCAAATGGAATCTCATTAGGTCCGGATGTCCCTCGAGACGACCAGCCATGCTGTACAGTGTCAGCGTGTCCACACTACTTTCAGCTCAGCCAGAAACTACAAAGACAACGTGTCGTGTGAGGAACAAAATTTGGCAACCATCGGGGTGGCAAGATCTTTTACCCCCTCCCATCCCCGCTCCTTTTTGAATGCCGATTGCTGTTGCCTAGAAACCTGTCTCAATCGGCATCACAGTCGGTCGTCATCTGTTGATATATTAAGAATCCGCAGAACAGAGCATCTCGTGTCTGATTACAGCCTCATATGTAGCATGCCTCTAATAACGATTTTTCCACACTCTCTCTCTCTCTCTCTCTCACACACATTTTCGCGTGCGCGAGTGCGTACAGAAAGAGAAGTGGGGGGGGGGGTAGTCTGATAGTTATTGTTAAAACGGAAAACTAACTCAAACACATCACAAGATGTGGACATTTCGTCTGACTCGCGGGCCCACATACACTCCACCCAAGCACCCGATCAACATCAAGGGTACAACAACTTCCTGTTATTTGTCATCAGGTCAATGTCTGCACTCGATGTCGTGTCACACTTGCGTGTCCTGTCATTTCACCGAATGAAACGCAGACAACTCGGTGTTCGTAGAACCCACATTGATTTTTCTCCTCTTGTTACAGAAGAAAATTTTTTTTTCGCTCGCGCTTGAAAGACAATGTCAACGCAATGACCCACCACAACGGACGCCGCTCTTCGTCTTTTCTTTAAAGACCAACCGAAGTGCAACATTTTTTTCAAATGCAGGTGGGGGGGGTGCACAATAAACATTAAAAACTCAGCAAATTATCAACGAAAACTGTTCTGTTCCCTAGTACAAGCCTTTGAGCATCCCAATCTTTAGTTGGATATGTTTGGGAAAGTATCAAAACCTCATTTACTGGGATGACATTGATTGCTGATTTGTGTATTAGCTGGTGTTAACGCCGAGTCAACAGCTAAGTAGATGGACCTATAAATAGATGACACATGCAGAGAATGAACAGCGTGCCCGAGACGAGATCTGAACCCAGTGCACCTGCACTTCACTCAATTGGTGACAAACGCTTGATCTCAATCGTAAAGTCATAAAATATATTAAAGTCAAAATACAGAATAATCTACGAATAATCTATTCTACTTTTAGATGTAGCAATTACTTCACTACCACAGTAAGTATGTCTATTTAGGTGTACTTTCCTAAAACAAATAAACTAGTTAAAAAAAATTTCCACCACATTTTTGTGCCAAACTAAAGGCAGGGATCTCGTGTTAACCTGTCAGCAAAGTTTTCGTTGGTCCAAGACTTTAACCCTGCTCTCACGTGTTTCCGCTAGCCAACTGTTTCTGCCATCAAGACCTTCTCTGCTTCTGAGGATGTCCGCAGAACTTCAGGCGGAGAACTTGTAGTGCAGAGCATCGATAAGCAAGAGAGTGCTGTTCGATCCAGAGCCCAAAAAACACCCATCAGTGATTCGTGGCATGACAATTCCGATTTGCAATTTGGTTCCTTTTTTAAACTAATAATGTCTGTAACATGACAAGTCTCCCAAGAGTCCAGGTAAAATTACTAGAACTTTTTTAAGTAGACGCGTCCACGTGAAAACCAGTACCAGCAAAGGGATGGCCTGAATACAAACATCTCTTTTATTATCGGATGATTAGACAAAGTTGGTCTCGGGATAACGAGTTTTAGCTCGACACAGACTGCAGGTCAATACGTTGATTGTTGTTGCTGATTATCAGCATACGCGAGGGGGTTACTCTAAACGTATTAAGAAAAAGGCTACAGTGAATTTTTTGGTGGCCCTTAGCTTGAAGTTTAAAATATGACGATGTGGAATAAGGAACACACTGTTGATGATGGACAATGTTCAATGATAAAGTATTACACACTTCTAGCGGACGCACAGGCAAACATCGCAATCAGCGTGATAATGTGCATCCATTTATTCTCTAGTTGACAAATAAATCTCTAAAGCTTCACGTGAACTACATAAATATATAAAACCAGTTAAGATGCAGCTAGATACAGGTCTCAGTCTTCTATATGTTCCTTGCATTGCTGGCAGAGACAGACACTCCTTACGGTGTACAGTAACTTTTTTATTCCCCTGAAGGAAGATGGCGTGACTTGATTCGAGACATCTCTCATGAAAAGAGGGTCTTTTGTCCCATTTTGAGATGGAAATCTTCAAAGACCTGTTTCGTTTGCTAACATTATCTAGACAAGGGCATCATGCACAGCTATCTTCATTACCTTTTCCGTTTGTTTGTGTTAAACTTTACATTTGTCAATATTTATACGTTACGTTCTTCAATAATTACACAGTCTTCATTAGAATTTACTGCTACACCATCACCTTCTCTCTCTGTCTTTCTCTCTTGTGTCCCAAGCTAGTCAAATGTCGAAAGCAACATTTGATAAAAGTATATCGTCTCCCTAAAAAAACAGGCAAGAAATCTGAATTTCTTTTAAGCTTCAAATCATGCGTGTGCCTCTGTCTGTCTTCAGGGTATCCTGGGCTCCGGTTTTGCTCTCAAAGTTCAGCAGAAGCAGCGGCAAAAACACTTCAACAGACAGATTCCTGCAGCGGCCACCTTGATACAGGTAACAGGGAGACAGGCAGTGATAACAAGGAAGGGAGTGGAGGGAGAAGGGGGTAGTGGTGAGGTACACACTCGTCAGTCTACACGACGCCCATTGTAGACAGTATTTGTTGTGTGCACTGGTATGTGACGTACACAGTTGCCGATGTCTGCCGCTCAAGTCCTCACTTAATTTCGTTTCGTTATAGCGTTGATGAGGACAAAAATCAATTGCCGACCATGGTCTGTATGGAGTTTACACATTCTCCTCATGCTTGCGTGGGTTTTATCCAGGTACTCCAGTCTCTTCCTACATGTTTTGGGTGACCACAAATATACCACAGGAGCTTAATTCTTGCTTAAATCAATTAGCCGATGTAAAATTGCTTTTGTTATGTGTTCTCTTAAAGTTGTAAATCCCCCCTCCTCACCAAAAACAAAATCGACGAAAAGTGCAGACTTATTGCATATTGCTTCCAATCTGTGATCACACGGTTTGTAGTATGAGTGACGTACACAGTACATGTGACATACTTTTAAAGTACAGTCCCAATCCGTAATCGTGCCACCAACACAAATGTTGGGTGAGAGGCAAGGGTGGCGAGATAAAGAGGGATTGAATCTAAAATTAGGGGGGGGGGAACTATGGGGGAAATCAGTTTTGCGCGGCGAAATGCGGGACTGGCGAGGTAACGAGTTTAAACCGTAGATGTGACATGGTTGTTAATATATGCACGATACTAGACAAGCTTACATGCACAAAACGAGGCGCAAACTACGAGTTTGGCAGCAGTGGAGCTAGCCATGGGATATTTCCTACACTCGCAATCACAGTAGTCAGTCGCCCCTGGCGAATGTTCTCCATCTAGGGAATCTGACATCTTGACATTTGTATCCAGTCATCGCCCACACACCGGCTTTCTCGATCTCTAGCAAACCCAGTAACTAAAAATAAAAGAAAATCACTTAAACCCAGGAGTACTGATGATGTTTGCTCCAGATCATCGTGCTTGAGATAAACTGAAGAAGCTACACTTTGTTTCCGACAGTCGTAGGCTAATATTCCAGGTCAGATTTCGGGGGACGAAGATGACACCTTGTCGAGCTCTCGAGAAACGCCGATGCAAAAGCAAACAGCAGCCAGATGAAGCTGCCATGGACTCGAAATGCAGACAGGAAAGTCTTGTCGACAACAGTGACCTCACTGTGTGCTATACTTCTGCACGAGCAACACCTTCCTGGATGATGATGGTGTGGAAGGAGGAGGAGGAGGGTGTTAGACTGGCATTTGCTGTGTGTGCCACAGATGTGGATAGGTTGATGGATATCTACTCCTCCCCTTCGCTCCTTCTCGTGGTCCAACAGTGTGTTGATTCCGCATTTGCATATGGACACTGCCTGATAATGTATATTGAATTTTGGAGTTTAGAATAATAATTTGTTTCGAACAGAGATTTTTAGAGAGAAACTGAATTGAAGGAAATTGTGTTTACAGCTAGAATTCGGTCAACGTTGAGCATCGTGGCTTCTCCCTTGCCACACCCCTAAACGAAAATGAAAGTGGATGGCTTGTCTCTCGCGCAAACGGTGGGACTTGCTGTATTAAGTGACCGGTGTTAGAGGTCCGTAAAGGTAGTTATTTACTAGACAAATATGAGCTCACGTTTGGCCACGTTTGGCAAAGTTTATACAAGACGGTTGCATAAAAGTTTGGTCAAACGTTTGTCAGTGTATAAACAGTTAAGGAGGCCTTTTAGAATTGTGCGTTCGTCGTATATGCAGTAGTACATGTGGCGATACTATATCACTTTACATTGTGGAAAGTATGGTCATAAAGTCATTTTCTCTGTGTGTGTGTGTGTGTGTGTGTGTGTTGTGCGCACACGTGTGTCTGCATGTGTGTGCGTGTAGTGCCTGTGGAGGTGTCACGCTGCAGCCCCGGGATCAAAGTCGGAGGCGACGTGGAAGATCCACGTGCACGACCCAGGGAGCGAGGAGACCATGTTCGCCAAGATGGCGAGGCGAGCAAGTCTTACTCTGCGAAAGAGGAGGATGTCCCGCCTAGACTCCTCCAGCACCGTGGCCAACCATAGTGTCTACCGCGAGAGTGTCTCCTCCATCACCTACGCAGATGAAAAACCAGGTGTGTATGTGTGTTTGTGAGCACTGATAAAACACGATGAGGAGTGAGTGAGTGAGTGAGTGAGTGAGCGAGCGAGCGAGCGAGCGAGTGAGTGAGTGAGTGAGTGAGTGAGTGAGTGAGTGAGTGAGTGAGTGAGTGAGGCCAGGTGTGTGTAGGTTCTCGCATTTGTCTGTAAATAAAGTCAGTGATATAAATAAAATAAAATGAACAATTTTCGCTAGTTATGATTTCCTGCCCCGGGCAATGTTTGGTTTTAATGTATAAGAATTCGCTGACGCATAATTTTTTATGCTTAGCTTTTTGAAAGAGAAACGCGTTTTGCATGATCGCTGATAATTCGTTTATCTCCACGACAACACGTGCAGTGAATTCCTGCAAGCGCACTTTGCATTTAATAAAATTGGCGTTTCCCAACTTCTGAATCCTCTTACTGAAAACTAGTGCACGAACGAAAGATAGCCGCCTGAAAATTCGACCATATTTTATTACATGTGTAGAAGAGTTTTTTTTTCTGTGCGTGCGTGTGCACGTACTGGTTGCTTGCTTGATTGGAAATGTTATCTAAGGAACAATACTTTACTGTTACTTTTCCGACAGATTATTACTACTGTTAGCAAAACATCATATAGAAATATTAGAAGACACTAATAGTTGTATCGATGGCACCAAAAAAAAAAAAAAACCCAGTAAGTGCAGTTTAAGTGGTCACAGAAACTAAACAATGGTTATCCGTCGTATCTATAGACTAATGATTGGAAAACATTTGCACGATATCTTGTCGTCTGGCTCCTCGTTAGCACTTTAAATTTGCTTCACCACAGCTGTACCGGCCTGGAGAGACTGTCCATGTTTACCGATTACCCTGTAGCAGACGATCTGACGTGACATCAATGGCAGCTGGACCTCGATGTGATCTCCTGTTCCAATGATTATGCCCACACTTGATCGCGAGCAGATATCTTGTCAGTCGGTACAAAAGACCTCGGTTATTTGGTTATTTCCCGCTTATGTTTTCAGCTTATATCCCTCAGCAGAATTTGAGAAATTACCGCAGGCACGCACATCAGTGGACCGGCCACATTATCGCATTTTTATAGGCAAGATGTGGTCTGGCAGCCATGCGCATCTGCCTGCCTCCCCACCTGACGCTGGTGCTACTCCCCCTTCCTCCAGAAATGTGTATATACGCATTATACGCATACAGACAAGGATGTGGATCTTAACAGATTTAAGCGCACTGAGAGAGAGAGAGAGAGAGATGTGATTCTCACAGACAAATACCCACATAGTTTATGCAGGTTTATACGCACAGACAAAGATGTGAATCATAATGTGATTGTGTGATGTATGTTGTAATCTGGTAGCTGTGTACATTTTACAGGCTTACACATACTGATAGTGATGTGACCCTTGCGTGTTTACATGCACAGAGATGTAGATTCTATAAGTGCCCATGTGGTATGTAACCTGGTATGGCTGGTTACTAATGGCATACACTATGCGCACAAAGTTTTGTTTACTTATCAACTTTGTTGCTGTTGTTGTTGTTGTTGTGACAACCACGCTACCTATGTGTTCAGTCTAACCTCGTGATATTCTACCCCGAAGTGCAAACGCTTCTCTTGAGAAGGAAAAGAGTGCTGTGAGGATACATCATCATCGGTGCTTCTTCCACCCCCTATCCCCCTGAACTATTCAGTCCTGAGATAACTCATTCCGCCTCCCAACACGCAAGAGCGCTATCGATCTTTTTTGAGGGAGTGAGCTGCTGCACCTCTCCTGGTAATGACACTGAGAGTGATTTTCGGGCCATTATTCAATAACCGAAAAATCACCCCTGACATTTCTTTGCTTCATTATGCATTATTTTATTCATTCTTTCTTTCTTTCAATCGTTTGTTCGTTCATTGTTTATCCTTTTTGTTGTTTCTCCTTCTTTTTTTTCCCCGGCTCTCTCTTCTCTTTGTGCCTCTAGTGTTCCTACTCTCTCGTGGGCTCGCAAGTCCAAAGACACTAGTTCCAGACTCCTGGGGGGAAAAATGGACAGAATTAAACTGTTTTTCTCCATGCTCTCTCTAGGGCCCTTGACACCTCGAATACTGAGGCGAGACAGTCATCGGCCAAGTATATGCGGTGCCAACGAAAGCAACTACAACGACGACACGGACAATGACCTAGACGATTCCATGGAGAAAGTTGTCCAGTGAGTTTAAAAATAGCATCAAAAAGCTACTAACGTTACTTTGCAGTAATACCTTGATGTAAGTCCATCAAATTACAAGTAATACTGTCTGTCTCGTCTGTATCATGTTAGTACCTTGGGGGTTAAAACAAGAAATATAAGGATATATTCCTAATGCAAACCAGTTGTTACGTATCGTATATCTTATCAATATTTCTAAACTGTAAAATAATATTCAGCCACCAAAAATAAAGTTTCGTTCGTCAGAGAATACAAAAGACTTTACATCAGCATGTTAATGGTAAATATTGTTCAATATTATAGTGAATATAGTAATTAAGTGACTTATTACTGTATGTTTTACTCACCGCAGGCTAACAGAAGCCCATAAAACTGCCATTCGGGTTATACGGAAGATCAAGTACTTTGTCTCCAGAAGACGATTTCAGGCAAGTTACCATAATTCGCTTCCTGTAGATTTATTACTTTGCACTGATGAGGGAGGGTATGCGGCGTTAGAAATTGTTAGTATCCTAACATTTTGTATACTCAGGTGCAGAGAAGTAGGATGTAAAGTTTGACATGCGAAAAATGTAATTTTGCTAGCTTAAAAAAAAAAAGAAATCCTGTTGACAGCAAAAGGTACACTGATCTTCTGATCGCTGCGCTTGTGACTATATGCATCACGTATATAACTTCACAATATTAAATCAGAAACGATTACTTAGCAAGTGCAGAGTAATCACACCTAAGGGTTTCAAGAGGAAATGTAATCTTCATGCTGTAAGCGATATTTCTTTGAAAGAGTCGACAGCCTCTTTCTCAGATGTTATTTCCTTCGTGAGACACTCCGTGTCTCATTGTTTGCTTGTCTTAAAAGCAGACGATGGTGTTAATCTTCCTTAACTGCCTGCGCCAGATTTTATTTCTCGCTGTGCCTCCAATTTCTGTGAAGCCAGAAAGCTGTCTGGCATACTCTGCACGGAAACAGATGGTCTAAAATTCTTGGCAAGACCCTGTTTCAGAGTTCTGTGTGTGTGTGTGTGTTTTTTTACTTTTTTTTTTTTTGGTCTGCAGCAAGCGCGTAAGCCTTACGATGTTCGGGACGTGATTGAACAGTATTCTCAGGGCCACCTCAACATGATGGTCCGGATCAAAGAGCTTCAGAGGAGGTAAGAGGACAGTGGCAAGAGGGCGAAACCTGGCAATGGCAGACTTGGTGTCACGTGTCAATAAGTTGTGTGGTGGTGGAAGGACTTCAGTTTGCTCTCGTGTTGACAAGTTGAGCACTGTTTGTTGAAGTGGTTACTCAGCGCACCCATTTGCAAACTGAATTAGCTGGCGAACAGTGTGTACGATCGAAACGTCTGCAGCGGTCAATTATTTTGAAATAAAACCGTTCATCGTGTGTGTGTGTGTGTGTGTGTGTGTGTGTGTGTGTGTGTGTGTGTGTGAGAGAGAGAGAGAGAAAGAGAGAGAGAGAATGTGTGCATACAAGTGCGGATGTCTGTGTGTGCGTGCGTGCATTCAAGAGCAGGTTTGTGCGCGCGCGTGTGTGTGTGGGGGGTGGTGGTGGTCTCAATTTGTAAAGAAGAGAGACAAGAAGAAAAAGATAATATGCTTAGAAAGCATTTTTTAAAATCTATTTAATTTCGTCAGTCAAATTATCGGGGATCAAACCAGCGAAGTTGAAGGGAGAATGAAGCTGCTGGAGAGGAGTCTGGTTTTGGAGCCTGGACGAATCACATGATATTTTGGTGCTTGTTTTGCTAGACTGGACCAGACCCTTGGGAAGCCCAGTAATCTGTATTCCAGTCAGGCCCGAGACAGGGAGAAGATGACTATAGGAGCCCGCATGGTTCGAGTAGAGAATCAGGTATAGTGACGGTGCTCCATCACTTACTATACAGTCTAGAAGACAAATTAGTGCAATGGCTGCATACAACCTGTCAGAAAACCAGAACGACGCCCATGTTTTGCACATGTGTAATGCATTTATTCTTTCTTCTACTGTTGGGCAGGTCCATGTGTTCCAGTGTCAGTTGGCAAGAGAGACTTTCTGTTAAGAAATGACACTAAAACAAGATAATGGGAAGTTCTCGAGGACAGCTAAACTTTTGTCTCTCCGATTTTTTTTTTATAAGCTCTCAGCCTTGTTTGTCGTTAGCTTATTGGTTTTATGTGTGTCTTGTTATCAAATTATTGCTTTGTAAATTTTTCTTATCAAATTATTGCTTTAAATTTCGGTCTTGTGATTGTTATCAGCATAAATGTTCTGTCAACGTTGTGATCAGCTTATCTACATAAAATTATATATATATATATATCTGTCTGCTCAGGTAAACCGACTGGACCAGAAGATGGACCAGATGGTGTTCCTTCTCAACACTTTACTTAAGACCAAGACCAATCCAGAAACACAGGAAGATGAGGTCTGACCTTCACCTTCGTACTTGCCAACTTGGACATGCGTGACTGATTCATTCTTTCACCTCGTCTGGCCGAAATCACGTTTTTGCAAGTGGAGCGTTCACTTCATAAGCACGTGTATACACACATACACGTGCATGCGCGCGCACATCCCTTGCTCGCATGCACGTGCAAGACGAGTGATCAGGTGACTGGCAAGACGCATTCGATTGGAAATGTAGTTGCGAATGGAGACTTTTGATGACAGCATTTAAACTGGAGTGTGGAACTGCACTGGGACGAACCGGTAAGACGACATACAATGCGGGGTTGGAGATTTTACTTTTAAAAAACTCAAGCTGTTGAAGTCCTTCCTTGCCAGAAACGATGCACAGTGAGATTTTCTCTTGTGGGTTCATGTCACCGAAAGCATAACGAACGTAACGACTTCCGGTGAGGACTGAAGTGAAGTAGATGAAGGGAAGTAGATGAAGTTCCCAAACCAGTTTTTACCGTCTTATTGCCACTTCTTCCACTCCTTTGCCTTTTCTCCCTTATTCTGCAAGAGAACGAACACTTAAGGATCGTCATTCTAAAAAAAGGGCAGGACCTCTAAATTTATGTTACAAAATACATGTGTTGCACTTCAGTCTCTGAGCACATCATCAAAATAAATGTGTTTTTCTACAAAGACGAGCTATAGTCGTGATGTTCAGAGCTGCCTGCAGATTGTGCACAGCTCAGTTCCGTCAAAAATGTGTTCACATGTTACCAAAGGACCTTCTCCCTCCCGGTTTTACGGAGCCCAGGACCAAGAAGAGCTTTCTGCCACACTTGCACCATAGTCTACGATAATTAAGTTTCTTACCTGAAAGGACAGTCCATGTTGAAAATCGATAGTATTGATATATCAAACTGACACTACTATTGTGTGTACCTCTGGTGCTGCTTCTTGACTGAATGGCCTTTTGGGTTTGTATGCTTTTTTTAACTGTCAGCTCAGACACTGAAAGAGGACACCTGGTAGTTCAGCCTCAGAAACGGTTCTCGGTCGCCACTATTTATTCGCAGTGATTTGTTTGACAAATCACCTTTTGCTTCATTTTTCCCGATTTACTACACTACGCTTTATTGTATTCGTCTTTCTTCCTAACTGGCACTGCATTCATCACTGTGATTTTATCAATACTATTATAACTGCGAATCTCACATATTTTTATTATTTTTGAGGCAAACTGGTTGGACAGGCTGTCTGGTTTGACCTTTTCCTTTTCATTCAAACATCAAAGCGCACGGTCGCCTCTGCTAACTGTATGCACGTGGACGGACCAATGTCGGTATGTGTGTTGGTTTTGATAAGCAAAAGAGGGGGACGTAGTTATGAAGCGAGGTGAAACATTGCCCTGGGGACAAAGTAGGGAAAACAATTAAAGGGCGAGCGTCTTGTCCCCGAAGCTGTGGAACATTGCTTTATGTTACTTTACCGTAAGATATTTTTGCCATTGGTTTGTAACAGCCCCGAAGTAAAGCTCCTTTGCTGTGTCTCGATCCGACTTTATAACTACGGAGTTAAGACGTTTGTCCTCGAGTTCCCGGCCGGCAGAGCAACGATGTACTCTCGCTTCATAACTTTGGCCCCATATCGTGTTCGTTTTGAGCTCAGTATGTCTGTTTACCTATAAAACTCGAGACCAAAACCATAGTAGGACTTTTCAAGTCAGACTGCATCTGATCGTCTGATGCCTCAGGGATATGCATGTTAGATGTATGGCAGCCCCTTCGGTGGACGTTTGTCTGTGCGCGTGTGTGGTTGCTGTTTACTCAAGTTTAACTGAAAAAACAACATTTTTACACGTACGACCATATTCTTCTATGTTGTCTACCATCACACTCTTCATAATGTGTCCATACCTCATTAGCCATGAGAAAAAAAGGGCGTATCAGGAAGAAAGTTGAACGTTGGGTGTTAACCAGTTTACTTGCCTGTTTGCCGCTCCAGTTTCGATGATCTGAAATGATGCTTCTGGAAGCTTCTGTGTTTAAAATGGCGCTGTTTCACGCAAAAGCCGTAACTTTCCTGCATTTTGAACCGCATTACCCGCATTCGTCTTTCGTGAATGCACACTTTGGCCTTGAGTCGCGTTCTGGATGTCACCGCTAAATCTCGCCATCGAAAAACAGACACGGTTGCCACGACAACGACACACCGCAATGGAAAGACACCTATAGCCTTGCCTTTCTTGCGGTTGTCTTTGTTTTCCAGCAGACAATCGTATGACACTTATTGACTTTCTCCTGTACACTGCAAGTTTCAGTAGGTGGTAGTTATAGCTGCAGATATCTTCGAATTCAGCTCTACATCTACCCAGCTATAGAAACAGAATGTAGCTTCGCCTGCGAGTTCAAATTTGCGTTAATCTTCTTTACTTCCCACGCTTAATTGACGTTACCTATACTTACTTCTAAGCATCTTTCGACGACGTGTTACCTTGGAATGAAAGCATGGTGATTGACGCTAAAGACAGTTGGTATCTCACAGTCCACACAATGATGGGCATCCTTGCTAACGCATTATAGGCCAGGCTGCGCCATGTGTATTTTGAAAAAAAAGTATTGTCCATCAACTAATGCTGCCTGTGCATGGATCTGAACGCAGAATTCGTTAATGGATAAAAACGTGTAAAGTAGACTGCTGCGGAACTATGGGTTGGTGCCAAAACTGTTCCTGTCTTCTGTCCTCATGTATATGGCACTCAAGTGATCAGCTAGCATAATTTATGATACAGGGCCATCTTTGGCCGTTTCGGGTAATTTGGGCGTCACCTCTGCCCAGCCTTGGACTAGCATTACATCTTTGATAGAATTTCTCATTATGAGAGCGTCGCCCTCTGACATTTATGGTTCATCATAAGAAGGGAAAGTTGAAATGGAGTTGAGCTAGGCAAGGTTTAGGGATATAGGAGGTAAGATTTGTGTAAACTACTAGTCTCCCAGGAGCATTTAGCCTTCTCTTGCTAAACGGATATTGTCCGCAAGTGATTGGTCAGTATGCTCAATTTGGTTAAGTCTTATTGTTATCATTGCTGCTGCTGTCCTTTTTCTGCTACACAGGCTTTTTGTTACCTTGTGGTCACTGACCATATATATATATAGGTCATTGATAGTGATCATCATTTTGTTTAACCTGTTGGGTTTTACTACAACTTTTTGCAATGTCATTTTTTCCCGTCTTTCATTTCTCACCATTAATCGCATGCCCCACCCATCCAACATTTACAAGTCTTGTTCAGAATTTTGCCCTCCAGCTTGATTTTCTTATTCCACATGCAAAACTGTGCTACAAGTGTGTTTCTGGCCAGTACAAGGTTAAGCATCAGGACAAATTTATTTTGAATGACTGCATGACACTGCAGCATGCAAGTATTAACATGTTCTATGTTTACAGGGATATGAAGTAAACAAAAAAGTTGTGTTCGTGGATGCGTGATTTTAAAAAGTCAGTCGAGCTCTTTGGATGCCCACCAACTAATCCCTCTTCACCCCAATCATCAGTGACAACATTCATTTGTTCTTTTGCTTTTTTCAGTGAAAGAAACTTTCATGGGCGAAAGCTTTACCCGTGCTTTTATATACGACAAGCAACTTTTCTTGGAGTCACTTCCTTGAATGTTGTAATTTCATTGAATACACGCCACATTTCAGATAATGTTAAATGCCACACCTACAGGGACCAATACATTCCTGAAAAAAACTGTCTTTAAAAGTCCCTTTCTAGCAGCAAGAAATCCTTGTCTTTATCTAGTATGAGAATAATGCTAGTCTCATGGTCATTGCTTAACATACTTCATCTGAGATGACTTGAAACTCTCTTATGAAATTTTGCAGCTGGAAATGTCTGATCAAATGGTTTAACCAGGAGTCGCCAATATGAAAACATGATGACTAACTGCCGCACTCAAAGGTTTGACTGTAATGTGCTGAACCATCTACATATTTACTATGTTTTTCTCACATTTTTTAACTTTATCATACAGTGCCTAATATTCCACTGGATGGTCTACTCTTCATAATCATCAAACTTCCTATATTGTTTTTTCGAAAAGTACCCACTAATTTTTATCTTCTACTATAGCTTTGTTCTTCCCTTTAGCGAATCACATTGAAAGTTGCAAGCTTGCCACATTCTCCGCCCATTTTATTAAAGTGACTGTCTTTTGCAACATGATGCACTTAAACACAGATTCCATAGCAGGATGCTGAGGGCTTCTAGGCATCTACAGTGCTTAGGTCATTTCATTAAAAAAAAAAGTGTGGAAAAAAATCATTTAAAAGTTTCATGCTTTTGTACATCAAATCTAAGTCGGATTTTTGTATTTGCTGTTCTGGATGTTTAAAAAAAAATGCATGACATCAAAATTTTTGTATTGCCACTTATTTCATTTAATGTTGTTAATATTTAAAATACTGACAAATCATTCCCTGTCAATATTTATTCTTCTGGTTGGAGGGAAATAAGATTATTAAAGAACACTCTTTTCATGTCTACTATAGTTAAACATGGCATTGTTTAACAATGTGTACAGTAAATATTACATTTTGCTGTCTGCTTAAAACACATTCCTAAAAAGTGCAAAATGTTTCTCACTTCTCAGCATATGCTAAAAAAAAAATTGTTTAACTAAAGTGCTCGAAAGACTCGCACAGGAGAGAGAATAAATTGGATGTGTAGCAGACCAAAATTTTCCATTTACATATCTGCTCACTTAAAATATTTGCACGTTTTCTATATTCTCCACTACAATATGAATGAAAGTGAAAATTCTTTACAATGATGTGTTCCCAGGTTTTTAAGATTCGGTATTCCAAGTCTTACGTGCAATGGTGGATACTTTAAGCTCAGGTGAGGAGTCTCATAGTCTTATGACTGCCCAGTCTGTGAACACAAGTCATTGTGTCTAAAACATGGCAAGTACAAGAGGAAGCCTACCCTTGCCTGCATTCTTTTACCTTTTTTGATAAATCTGGGGTTGTAGTTCTGTTGGGTGGGCAGGAAAGGGTGTAGATGGGACTACAGTTATAGGCCAAAGTGGGCCATGAACCAGAAACCTCTTGTTCCACAGTTGCGGACCCAAACAACCACACTAGAAGCCTCCCAAAAATATACATTAGATCCACAAAAATCTTAATTAAAATCCCAAACAATTGAATACTGCTCTCTTGGGCAGCACTAAGTGCAAATACTTTGAAAATTCTTGGGGACGTTTTCTATTGTATTAATTGCCTTGCAATCATTTTCCTTTATCTTTCCTTCACTATCAATTTGAGTCTGACTACAAAACTTCACACAGAAATGACTTTCACTCAACTGATGATGAAATGCAATAAAACATTTTGAGCAGATGTTCACGTGCCTGTTGAATGATGGTTTTTAAGCATGTCAAAACATGTCTTTTTCTAAGCTGCAGATGCCATTAAAATCACACGTCACATTAATTTAGTAACAGCTGTGCAGTTGTATCGATGTATAAATGTGAATATGTTGTAAATATGGCCTTCCTAATATTTCTATGGGCTGTTAGGGCAAGTGAAAGAAAGATGCTAACTGTATTTTTACATACATATTTATTTTCTCTTTGGTCTACTATTCAACCTCCACACACACACATGGATACATGCTCAGATGTTAAGTACCCACACCAATCTCTACATCAACCATATGAACTGTAATTTGCCTGGGTAAAATGTTCAAGATTTGTTCTGTTCTAAATCTGTTCAGTGCATCAGTCTTCAACCCAAATGGCCTACCTTGTGCATTTATGATCACAAATTTTGTGATTTATTATTTAAAAAAAAAATCAAAAAATAATCTTAACAACATATATCTTCCAAATCAATGTCAGTGTAACTACTGACAAATTTTTCTTATGCAAAACAGTAATGAATATGTGAAATAAATATACATCTTTCTATTTTAGCACATTCTCTAGCATACAGGTATACATATGTGCATGTGAACATGCATCGGCATGCATTCACCACCCCTCCCCCCACACCAGTCATGCACACGTGCACACTCACAGCAATATGATTATCCTACTCGTCGCTTGAAGTTAGCCTAAAGCCATGTTCAGCATTCCTGTTTCATCTCCTGTTTGGAAGATGTGAATGCAAATCAGTGCATACCGTTTGGCACAAATAATATCTCCCAAATATTATGATAATCTGACATAAACAAGGCTTCTTGGAATAAAACACTCAGGCTTCACAAAGGTTTCTGATCCAATATTCTGTTCTTTTACAAGTTGCCAGCTTCTTACCAGATGTTATATGTTCTCTTCTTTATTCTACATCTTGAATATATATATATACATTTAGATTTTTAATGTCATCTGCATTCTAATTGCATTCTAAATTCTTTTTCACATGTGTGAAATTATAAAAGTCTACAAAATTGTTAGCACACATTTCAGCTCTCCTTTCAAAGAAACAGCCACAAAAAAGTTCTCTCTTTCCATCTCTGTTGCGTAATTACAAGTAAAGGATCGGTTTTGAAATATATGTAATACATAATTTTAAGCACTGGTTCTAAAAGATATATAAACATGAAGTACATGAATCATCCATAAGCTAGACATTTTAAGAACTGCCCAGCTGTAAAACAACCAAAAAAACCCACCACCCTGTCTTCTCTGCTTATTGTTTGATGAAAATCTCTCTCCCGTTTAAAAATTTGACTTATGACACACAAGCTGTGACTTTTCTTGCTGCACTCTTTCACATAAAATTTGCAGTGTCATTATTTCAACAAACATACAAATTACATTTTCAATGCATATTCCATGAAAAGATGTCGATAGAAATCACATCTATAAGACACTGTCTAATGAGTTGCAAGTAAGTATATTTGTGTATGTTCAGGAAATTTATATTGTAATCTACACAGCATTCTTCAGGTTTTATTTCCCACAATGCAAAATTAAATGTTTTAGACTTAAGAGTTTAAAAAAAGAAAAAACAACAAAAACCTTTCTATCAAATTTACAAATAGCTTTGAGATAAATCACAGCTTAAATATTCTTCAGGCTTATGTTCTGAGTATTGCATTGCAAAGTGATACATCTTGTGCCTTGAGAGAAACTTGTGGATTTTCAATGTCAGCCTTGCTTTGCACAAGCCGCAGCTCCATTTGAGCAGGTGTAGGTTTCATTCCTTCCCCTGCAATTTCTGCACAGGCATGCACATGCACATATGTGAATACAGTCAACACACCTGATCACCAACAACAGCAATGGTCATAAAGTTGTGGCTATTAATGATGCAGAGTGGCTGCGAATCAGAGTCATGATGTGTAATATTTGTTGGAACACAGCATGCAAGCTTTAAAGGCTAATAAAAAGGTTGTCAAAAAAATCCCCATCAAATACCGTAGCCAGAAAAGTGGAGGGACAGAAATGGAAAAATACTAGAAGTATAGGAGCAGTGAACAAAGAAACACACACACACACAAATTTATAACAGAAATCTGAGATTTTAAAAAGTGACATCAGAGAAATGTTCTGGCAAAGTTTCTATGACAAGAAGACATCCTATTTTGATGTGGAATGACTGGAAATGCACAAGTATTAGCAATACATGTATGTATTATCTCTTTTATATCATGTATATGTATTATCTCTTTATATCATGTATGTATTACTGCTAGTACGAGCACTATTTGGAATTGCCCTTGGGTATAAATAAAGTGGTATTGTATTGTGCAATACTAACCTACCAAATAGCACTTAACCCCGGCATCACATATGCATCTTCATTCTGCTTTACACCAAAAACATAAAGGTTAAGTTCTGTGAGATCACTTTAAGATTTCAGATTAGTTCTTACTTGTAGCATAAGCCAGTGTCCGTTTTATCACAGCTTGAAGTGTTGCTATCGTCTTCTCCAGGGCTATCTACAAGACAAAACCAATATGAAGATCAACAGGATTTAAACTGATACAATCTGCCTATATGGGGGAAAAGCTCAAATGTTCAAGGCACACATTTCACATCCAAATATATACATTCCACTTTCATATCCACAGACATAACATAAATTCGACATCTAGGTCCATGTGTGCAGCATACATTTCATGTCCATGTAACACACATTCTACCTCTAGGTACAAAACACATTCTATGTTCCAGAGAAAACAGTGGCTTTCCTTAAACCCACTAGCCCAAAGCTTTAGAACACCCTTCCTAACCACAAACTCCACAAGCATACTGATTCTCACCCATCTTCCATTATAACCATACCCTCCTACTTATCTAGATGCATGCATACCAGCTTGAACATACCTTGAGGTCACTGTCTTTATGCATCCATGCTAGAAGTGAAGCAGCAAACAAGTCCCCAGTTCCAACAAATGTGGCATCAATATGAGGGATCTCCAGGCGGTACTGCTGCCTAAGGCCATCTGTGCAAAAATACATTCATCGATGAAGTAATAAATTTAATATCCACAGATAAACCCATCTCATAAAAAGCACGTATACTGATGAAGATGTACTGAAACATCTACCTGAGAAATGTGCATATGCACAACACTTATGTGCTAGATAAACAGGTAAACTGAAGTATCACAGCCATGTGGACTGAAAAGTAGACACTGAAGTGGCTCACATGTCCAAATGCATGTCTGTGTTGCAAAAATGCATGTTATAAGTACATACGTATAAGTACATTTGCATGTACTTACTAGCTGCTGAACTGGCCAGGCAGACCAGAAGGTCATTGGAACCCAACTCACTGCTACTCAGCACTACAGTCTTAACTCCCCTTTGATGGAGCTTGTTTATGGCAATAAAAGCCTCTTCTTCTGAACTTACTTTTGAATCTGTAAGGATCCTGATGAGAAAGATGTAAGATTACAAACATGGTTCTAAAGCAAGATATTCAAATCCTGTTGAAAAAGTTTTACTTTCAAAACTCTTGGCTAAAGTTAATGGCATCTACAGGTTTAAGGCATTATCAGAATAAACAGATCATTCAGTTAAGTTGAAATAATTTTTTCCCCAGGCTCCAGAGATATCCTCCCAAAATGGTATAAGTGCAATTACTAATTTTGTGGGCCTAGCAAAATGTTATGAAGTCTTTCCTTCCAAAAATGGTAACATAAAAAGTTATATAAACTGTATCTTTATATTGATGACCTTTCACACATAACACAAACATAAACAAGTACACAAGAAAGCAAGAAAACAAAGATATTTCAAAATGCTCACTCCAACTCGAACTGGTTTGGTGTTATAATGTCTGCCAAAGTAACAATTTTCTCACGGTAGACGGGAATCAGTTCTTCTTTTACATACTGAAAAAAAAGTCCCAGTGTTTCTTGGAGTTTGGGCTATAAAGAGCCATATATACATGTCTTTTTCACTTGCACCGTAGAGTGCTAACATGCAAAGAAAAGTAAGGCTACTAAGAATTGCAATACTTTCTATTTGTTCATGAACAAATATAACATAGCATGCCCAAGCTTAAAGAATTTTTACTGAAGAATTGTTTGAAGCACATAATCTTTATGACTTTGTCAATTCCTTTTCAAATACAGCAGAGACTTACTGATTATATGACCACCTCACTGATACAATCAATAAAACTGAACAGTAATGTATATACTTGTATAGCTAGAACACTTATGATTATTTAGTAGACTAAGTATAACACTGTGTTCTCACCAATTTTCCATTGTCGCCCATCACTGGATCACATACTGGGAAAAAATAAAAATAAACATTCATAGATATACAGTGAATGCAGGTTTCAACTGACTGCACTATATTTTTCAAGAGAATTCTACTGTCTACAAAAACTTCAAAGTAGGAGAGTGAAATGAATCCAGGAAATACAATCATGTATTATATAAAAAAAATCTGCACTACTAGTTTGTCTAATTACCATGTAGCAATGCAAAATTATGTATAAATAGATATATAAGCTGTGCACAGTACATAAAAGATGTTCATAATCCAAGAGTAACAGCAGGCATACTCTCTTACTTTTATGCACTCAGAATGCATATTCACACCTGAACATGCATACACACATATTTAGGACAAGTTTCAACACAATACTTTGAGGTGAAAGTAAGATGCAGTGAAGACAGGTCCTTTACAAGTTGTTCACTTACCATACACAAGCTTAGGGTTGGACTTTTTCATCTCCATCACTGTTTCCCCTACTTTCTCTAAGAATGACTCTGATCCTATATAACCTGCACACAGCACAGTACTGGAGTGAATATGCTTGATTAAACAATATCTATACCCAACACCAAGAGCTTTTTCCCTCTCCACTACTCACTTCTCACACTTCTTCTCTCCTTCCTCTCTGTGACAGAAAATCTTCACTACTATCAAAAGAATTAGCAAACTACTAATTATTAACCAGTGTTGCATCAGTGTCAACAATAGATGGTGGTTAGCACAGGGTGATAAACACAGAAGTTGACAAAACACCTGAAATTTGTTTTTCCATAATACACGTATACTTATCTGGTTATCAGTTGACAGAATGCAGATGTTAATAAAATAGATTAATATATGAGCTGCATTTATAATCTAAAATGAAAGGTAAAAGTCAAATAAAAGGCAAAGCTTGAACAAATATTGAACAAATAAACAACAAACACTGTAGCCATCACTGTCAAATCATCACAAGGGACTGTTACACAGCTTTCCTGAATTTGTATTTATGTTGCATTGAAAACAATGCTGATAACATCATTAGTTAAAACGCTAAAAAAAGGTACATACCCACAAAATATACACACAATGACCTTAATTACACACTCACTCACTTGTAAGTACATTGGAAAATGCAGTAAATCATTCATCCAAAGACCTTCACACACTGACCTCAATCACACACTCACTCACCTGTGAGTACATGAGAAAAATGTAGTAAATTATTCATCCGAAGACCTTCAAAAAGTTCAGCAACATCATCAGCATTTAGGACCTGACCCTTCCACCGACCGTACCCTGTAGAGTTGTAGATTTATTATCAGTAATTATTATGTCCGTTACCATGTCAGTAAACACACAGATATGCCTTATACAATAATCATTACTTGACTTCTTACATGTTAAACCTTCAGAAAGATAATGAATATTTGTACAAAGCATTCATTTTGTTGCTGTGATACAGTCTTAGCTGCTTGAGTGGCATAAAACATAAAATACCAATAATCCCCTCCCAGTATCTATTTCAACAATCTTTCAGGAATCCATTTTACCATGAAACATACTTAGCTCTAACAGCTAGATAATAACAATTTTACTGCTAAAATATTCTGTTTAAATAAGAAGACAATGGTTAAAGCAAATTTATCTCTTACTTGGCTCTGCTACTAAAAGTAAAATTCACTTTCCACAAATTTCTCCATTAATTATGACAACTGTTGTTGCTGGTTAAATTGCAAGTAGTATAAACTCATATATTTGAAACAACTTGTTACTTATCTAAGTATATTTGAAATACCATGTAACTCATATAAGTATACTTTAAAAACCATTTAATTGTTGGTCACGACAAAAAAATGCAACAAAAACAGAAAAACTAACAAAAAACAGTAAAGAGTTAATGTCAGTAAATAATATGCACTTAGCATTAACATTGAATTTTGGGTAATATCAGACTTATGATTAATTAACACATAATTCTATATCCATCTTTCAACAGAATGTAGCTACTAAGGTAATGCACACTTTTTGAAAAAAAGTCCTGAATCTAGTGGATGTAATGTCATATTTTCATCACAAGATCAAGTATCTCTCAACTAGCTCTGTTTAATAATCATAGCCACACTAATGTTGTTGCTGGTTTTGAGAGGGAAAGTGCTTTCACCTCATGGTGATTTTGCACTGTGGAGGATGGGTCTTCAGGGAATGTGGGTGTTGGGGAGGTGGGTGAAGGTATGGAGGAATTGAGGAGGTGTGGGGAAAGGGTCACTGTTTTTGTGACACCAGAGGTATTTTTTACTCTCGCTTGTGTCCTCTATTTTTGTTGGTGTCTAGGTTTGCCAAGTCTGCATTGGTGGTGTACTGTGCTGCTTTTCCTGCTATTGTTACTTGCTATTAGTGCCTAGGGGGCCTGCCAAGTCCACCATGGTGGTGCACTGTGTTGGTTATCCAACCACACTAATCAATAATAAAATTATTTTTTTTAATATCTCCATATCAGAAAAAATGGAGTGTTGTAATACCTCCATAAAAAGTTTGACAACTATTACAGTAACTGCTGCAGCCAACCACTTGATTAGTAAGCTAATAATAAATAATTACCAATCAGGATAATTTCATTATATTTAACATACCTGTGTGGTTTGAAAATTGTACAGAGTTGATTGTGCTGACATCAAATCCAAGAACCTGAAAGAGGTATGAAAATATTCTGTTGAATCCTTAAAGACCTCAAAAATAAAAATAGGCTGTTCCTGACTTCTATGTCATTCCAGTCTAAACTATTAGCTGAAAACTCTTGTAAAAGAAGATATAAAATATGCTAGAAGCCACAAAGACTGCTAATTAGAAACCACAATAAACAAACCTCATAAGCTTCTGGTACAAAGACAGTTCTAGCCATCTCATAACAGCAGTATATCTTACATAGTTCAACATAAAAAAAAGTTTTATGCTTATGTGTGTGTGTGTGTGTGTGTGTGAAGTCCCAAAATTGTATTCATGGTTCTACTTATTTACATCGCTCATACCTTAGAACAAACATCTTCAAACCTTTATCCCACATTATGAAGCCCTTAATACAATGCTTACATCTGACATTCTTGCTTTGTAGTATAATTATATGCCAGAATATTTTAAAGATATTGTGTTCCTACCAACCTGCAAAGAAAACCTTGAAATTTCATTCCCAATATTTCCCCATACCACAGACTTTTGAATGGACAGAACACTTGGTGTAGTATCTTTCAGCTGATTTTGGCTTTTACTAATCCTGCCACAAGCAGAACTCTCCACTGTAACTGCATTTGTCACCCCATTCATTGCCTTAACATGTTTCCACATTTTCTATCTTACAGTGTTAGTTTCTCTTTCACCCCACCTTTTTTCCAAATATATCAAGTATAAATTTTTAAACATGCAAGACAGAAACACATTATGGAGGCTACTACATGCTGTGTCACATCCAACCATAAATTAAATGCCAACTCACTCACCTAGCCTACTTTTTTTAATCAGCATTTGTGACAATGGCAGTTAACCCTAATAAAAGAATAAACAAAATGAAAAAGAAAACCCTTTACAGCGTAAAGTCCACAAAATAACCACTTTACTCCAAAAGTATATTATCTTCTGTGCATTTTCAGCTATGGATTGGAAAGCTTTTCTGTCTCATCGTATGTGACTCACAATTGCCTTTACTTGAGTTTTAATGAGCACAAACCTCTTTCTCTCAAGGTGTAATGCTTATCTTGATAATATGAGGACAATAAAAAGGTACAACCATTAGAGTTTATGTTGTCTTGCACACAAAGTGAACTCAAGATGGATTTATTTACAGAATAATGACCATTTACTACCACCTAGCATAATACTTGAGTACTAATCCTTTCATATAAAGCTTTAATGACCTAGCTGCAGCATCATCATGGGTATGATTATAAACTGAAATCAAGTCAAGAGACAGTCAAAGATGAAGGGAAGCTAGTAGTAGAGGTGACCTGTAGTGAGGCATCTATGCTAATGGTATTCACCTTCTCTTCAACATGAGAACACAATGAACTCTTTGTTTTGAGACCATTGTTATTATTATGTCAGTGTGTTTATATTTTTTTGCAAAGCACTTTAAGCTAGCCTTTGGTGGGGTAATGTATAAATATAAATATATATAAATTCACTTTATTATTAAATACAATCACCAGCAAGCTTTTTAGCAAATAGGCAAACCATGAGCTAACTTAACAAACTAAATTAAACTTAAAATAGTTTAAGATAAGGAAAAGAAATTTGTTTTCTGTGATGCTTTGCAAAAAAGATGCACACAGCAGAGCTAAGTATTTTGACAACTACCTGTCTGTCATACACGGTCTAGGTGGAGGATGGGAGAGTATTGGACTATGCAAGAGCTGTCTCCTTTTAAAAGTGAGTATGAGCATTCATTTTCGCTCGCCATTTATACAAAAATTCAAGTGTTACGTCACTCGTTCTGATCTATATCTTACTTCGCGCTGCACCGCTTGCGCAACCCGCCTCGGTGCAAGTGAGAGGAAACAAACATTACACACTATCGTAACAGACGCTCCAGCGCCACTAATTTAAAATAATTCTGTTTGTGATATATATTTATATTCACCTCCATTGTTGTGCTTTTGATTTCAAATGCAAAGAGTGTTGACTGTTGTACGAAATCTGTAGGTAAGACAACTTTACCATTTATAAAAAAAAGTATCTTCTAAATGGCATCTTAAAATAACAGACAAATCTAGACTGAAATATTATGTAGGCCCCTACAGTACGACGCACTTTTTATAGGAAGGGTCAAGTAATGATAAATATGTTTTTTCAGTCTGGATGTCATTGAAGAATATTGTTAAATTATACCTGCAGTGGGAAAGTCGCACTCTTGTTTCCAACGTAGCCATACACCACAGAACTTTGAATAGATAAAACCCGACAGTCTTCGTTTGCCATGTCGTCTGCCCGGTTATCACATGCGACTTCCGGTGTGACGGTTGTGTTCCACGCGAGTTGTTGACGACAGGAGCAACACCCACACATAGAACATCATCCTCTCGTCACAAAGCCAGGTAGGCAAAAAGAACAGAAAAAATGTGTAAGGAACTTCAAATTTAAGTGGATATTTTAATGTTTTCGTTTTGTCAGAACTTATAACATTTCCTTTTATCTTTAATCATTATTCTTAACGGTATTTTAACTCCGATAAATTGTGTGCTTCGCGAGCATGTGACAAATTGTCTCCCTTGATGCGCAAAGTCCACAGAAGCCCATTGTAAGTAAGCTTGTATCAGCAAGAAAAAATTCAACGTGAAGAAAACTAAAAAAAAAATAAAGTAATTTAAGAAATACTTTCTTTGCTTGTGTCAAATTCTACCTGCTGAATTATTCCCAGTTACACAACGCGTCACTGGTGATAAAGTACGTACGTACTAAAGCAAAATATATCTGAAGATGGGAAGACTTGATGGAAAGGTTGTTGTTCTGTCCGCTGCAGCACAGGGAATCGGGAGGTCAGCTGCACTGGTATGTGGATGAAATCTTATACATATCACAATCATAGTAAATGTACAGCCACAGACGTATTAGGATATTATCCTGTGCCTCCATCTCCTCATCACTGTCAAACATATCACACCATCTCCACTATCATCACCACCACTACAATTTTCCTCTGGCCCATATATGTGCTCTCTCTTACAGCTTTATTCTACCAGAGAGAAAAATTAAATATGCACCTGACTCCAAATTAAAATATCATATTAGTATTTTATTGCTTGCCATTACTTTCACGTCACTTTTAGTCCTAAAATGAAGTGGGGATAACTATTTTATCTTGGTGACTGGGAAGATGCCTAAATGTGTCATTCACTTTTATAAAGTCAAACAAGTCTAACTTTAAGATGATTTTTGTTACACCATATATCTGCCTTTGACACACTAACCAGGGGCAGGGGAAGTCGAGTGGATGCATTATATATTTAACTGTTCAAGCTATTGTGATTATACATATCTTTAAAGGATAGCGGTGCATACCTTAGCCTTAGCTAGGCTTCAGAGCAGGTCATGAGGCTTGCACAGGCCTGTGACTGGTAAACTTCCACAGACCCTCAACGGGTGGGTACCTTTCTTATCAGGAAAGGTGAAAATATGTTGGAAGAAGAGATTTGGGCTCCACTTGCCAAATGCTGTGCCACTGAGAGTAAACTAATAAACATTAATTTCCCCTTCTACCACTGTACGACACTTTACTTTTACCTTATCTGATTTTTACAGCTTGCGGCTAAGGAAGGTGCTCGAGTAATTGCCACAGATGTAAATGCTGAGAAACTAAAAGAACTAGAAGGAATTTCAGGTGGTATTTAACGTTTAAATATGTTAAGTATTTTACTTTGGATGTGTATATTTATCTATGAATTTGTATTTAAGAATGCATATTTGTGTGGAAAGAATGCTGTGTGTGTACTTGCATGTATGATAATGTGAGACAGATAGAAACATGGAGAGTTGGCAGGGTGGTGTGGGTTGTGCTGCAGGTTGTGCTGTTTTCCTAATGATAGTTTTTAACATGTTTGTCATCTTCTGTGTCAAAGGTCATAAGTGTGAATTATTTCTTTTGCTATGCACACAGGCATTGAGACATATGTGCTGAATGTTCTAAATACTGAGGCAGTAAACGAGTTTGCTGCATCACTGGACAGAGTGGATGTGCTCTTTAACTGTGCAGGGTACTGAGGTTTTGAATAATTTTAAAGAATGTCTAGGTGTATGCCTGTGCATATGTGTATGAGTATGCATCTATAATCTTAAATGTAACGCTGATGAGCTGCTAACTTAACTATGTAGATTTGATGGATTTATACTAATTTATTTCTCACTAGATTTTCTATTACTTGAAAATATAGCATATTTTATATGTTCACAATCACAGTTATTTAATGCTTGAGTGTGCCATCTGTTACAGAGTAATATAGATTTTCTGTGATGTATTATTTAATTTTAATGTAAACAATCAGATTTGTAGCAAATGGAACACTTCTGGATACAGATGAGAAGACTTGGGATTTCTCCTTTGACCTCAATGTGAAAAGCATGTACCGCATGTGTCGTGCATTTATTCCAAAGGTAAAGAGGTTATTTTAAAAGTCCTCTTTTTTACCTATCCCCCCATAGGTCCCCCCGGTCACTCTTCTAAATGTTGTTCTACGTGTTGTTCTTTTTCACTGTTAAAAGGATCTTAAAGTGCTGAGATCAATGCAGTGACCACAAGACTAACATTACCGGTAACATGTGGCTGTGGCTGTCGAACTGAAATAGCAGCTGCAAATTAAGACTGGGGTTGTAAGAGTGAGATTTGACCTGTGAGATGATATTGTTTACATGTTTTCTTTTGTCACAGTTTATTGCTCAAGGAAATGGTGGAAGTGTAATCAACATGTCATCTGCTGCCTCAAGCATCAAGGGTAAATGCCATTCCAATTCAGATTTCTGGCTTTAAGAAAAAATACAGAATGAACAGCCAGGCAACCTCATTATTTTAAATATTGAATCCAGCATTCTTTACTTAATGACTGAGATAGACTGGTATTAATAAAGATAAATCAACTTTACTAACAAAACATTTATTTCAATAATCATAAGCATTTCAATGGACAAAGTTAAATGCCCTTCTTTTTATAACCCAGTCTTATGCTTTTTCTGGGATAAATTCAGCATCTAGCATTATCACAAATACAGATTCATTTCTGTTGTGTTAATCAAGTAAAGTGTTAAGCTGCCACACTATCTGGTGAATGATATTGTGTGTGTTTGTGTGCTTTTTCTAGGTGCTCCCAATCGATGTGTCTACTCTGCCACCAAAGCAGCAGTCATTGGACTTACCAAGTCAATGGCAGTAGATTTTGTTGGTCAGAAAATCAGGTTCAACAGCATTTGTCCAGGTGAGCACACACATTCAGACAGGTGTGAATAGTCTCAGCCACCTTTCTTATGATACCAAAAAGAAAATTAAAGTGAAAGAAGCATATTTGCACATATGAAATAAAGTTATAATTGAAGTGTTGCCAATTTCATTACAAAATAAATGAACAGGTTTTCATTAGCTCCTGACCCTCTTTGTAACATGTTTTTTGGAGTACTTTTTGTACTGATATTATCTACATTCGGTTTTGTTTCTGTGATGTTGTTTAAGGTACCGTGGACACACCTTCGCTGAGAGAAAGGATCAACGCCTCAGATAACCCTGATCAGGTGAAAGAGAGTTTATTTTTCATTAATTTATTGATTTCTAAGTGATCTTCAAAAAGCAAGCAAGGAACTCAATCTTGATTTGAACTGTCAGAAATTCAACATAAAGCACCATAAAAGATCAAAAAGTGTTTTCACCACAATATCAGATTGGTTTTTTATTTGATCTGTCATGTACCATTCTGGATGCCTTATATATGCATGATATATCTATCAGCATGTGTGCAATAATGTGATAAAGACAGAAAGTAAGAGAGTATGGCAGTTTAGAAGAATAATGTTCCAAGAAATTTTAATATATCCAATCATATTGTATTTTTGTTTGTTAGTTTTTTTGTTTTGTTTTTGTTGCAAAAGTCTCTCAGTTCTTTTATGATGACTACTTTAAATTTTAATTTTTTAACATTTTGAAGATCTGCTTACCATTGATAAAAGCAAATGCAGCTTTTTCTACATTCCAGGCATTAAAAGACTTCATAGCACGACAAAAATTGGGCCGATTTGCTACAGCAGATGAAATTGGGTATCTGGTTGTATACCTTGCCTCGGATGAGGTGTGAATAATAACAAAGCTGTATTTCAAGAAAATAACATCCCTTTTAAAAAATACCACTTTCTGTTTCTTACTACTGTAATAGTTGCATATATCTGCATACTTGATGCAATTTGTCATCATACCACAAGTGGCCGTTTGGTTACTTAAAAATGATTCTACGGAATTACACATGCATATATTAAGAAACATGCACTCTTGCACTCTCACACACATACACACACACACACTCATGCAATAACCACACAACTCAGAAGCCTGTTATCACACATTAAGCTCCTCTTCACTTTGCACACTAGCTGCCATTCTCCATTTTCTTGCTCACTCTGGCAGTCTGATATGTTCATTATTTTCCTTTTTGCATCTCTTCCCTACAATTACTCTTTTTGTACTCCTTACATACATGACTGTGTTAATGCCTAATTATACTTTGTCTTATTTTCATTTTTCAGTCCGCTTTCATCACTGGCCAGGAGTTCATCATTGATGGAGGGTGGAGTCTGTAAATATTCCAGTCAGCATGTTTTCCTTATGAACACAAGCAAAGATGGCCATCATTTATTTTCACGACAGCTACCTATGATAATATTCTAGGTTTAACTGATCTTTCTGCATAATTTAGAAAACATTAGGGATATTTACGAGTGCCTTTAAATTATGCTGCCCAAAGACATCACATTTTCTTTTTCTTTTTAGTTTTTTGAACATTTAATGTAGTCAGTGCTTCTATCTTGACTTTTGTTTTGGAGACTAAGATACACTAGTAAATGAATGGTTGTTACACTTAAGCATTTATTGCAATAGTTTAAGAAATTTACCAATTTACCTATTGTAACGTTTGGGGGAAGAGTGCTCTTATGAATGGATGCGAGCGTGTGTGTACATTTACATGTAGCTACGCTCGCGGCACTCTTCTACCTTTTTCAAACAAAAAGGGCCGGCCAACGATTCCCACATTTAATGTCTAAAAAATACGAATGAATAAAACGGGACTAACCATGGATAATAAACGTTATGAACTCTGCGACAGCGTCGCTAAACTGATGATGTGATAATTCAAACACAGTCAACCAGGTAACTCGGTGTCTAATAATTGGAAGATGTGATGAACGGGTGAACAGACGAGTCTGTGATCAGCTAATCCAAACACGGGGGGAATAGGTAACTCAGTATTCAATAATTCGGAGATGCGATGAACGGATGAGTCGGTGATCAGATAATCCAAACACAGGAGAACGGGTAACCAGGTATCCAATGTGAAACGACGACACAAAATTCGTCCAAATTGATGTTTATGAGGTTAGACATCCGTAGGTCGGATTATGGAGTTCACCAGTTGGTCCTGTCCCTCAGCTAACACCTGGCTCGTAGGGACTATATAGCCCTTGGTAGTCTAGATGAGTAGATGTTACCAGTTTGCAGCGGAGTTTCTGCTGTCAACGTAGATTCTCTCTGATCACTCGTCACAAAATTTATCTTCGACAGTCGATACACTGACGGTTTACAACATAACCTCTTGCTAAAACCGTACCAGTCGCGGTTTTCTCCGCTTGCTTGTCGCAGAATCAATCCCTCAGAAGTGGAGTCAGTAACGGTTTGCAGTAAATGTCTGCCATCTCCGTATAACTCGCTGCTCTCTGATGTGTTACCTCAGAATCTTCCCTCCAAAGCGGAGTCACTATAACGGTTTTCAGTGAATGTCTGCCGTCTCCGTCTAGCTCTGTTCTCTCTCTCTCTCTCTTGGTTACCGCCGAATGCCCTGGGTATCGTTAGACCGCCTAACCATCCCCATATCCATTTTCTTCACTATTATTATATCCCAGATTTCAGCCAATCCCATCCCACTTGGTTACTAGGATAATCGCTTGGCGACTCAATCGCTCTGTGGGATCCATGCCGACCGACTATATTATTTTCTGTACAACTGAAGCCGGCACGGATCGTCACGTTGATTAGTCCGTGTCGGTCACTATTACATCACACCATGATACCTTCCATAAAAATTCATCCTTCCAAAACCAAGATCTCCCATTTTTCTCAGTTGCGTCATGGTGTGATGTAATACGCAGGTCTGCGTCACACGCTCGCGAGACTATTCAAGATCGTGCCGCTGTTCCCCTCCCCAGGCTTCTGAACACTTAATAAAATGAATAATATAGTACTGATATATTAAAAAAAAGTTGAGCCGTGAAACGCTACACTTATATTCAGTAATATTTTTGTTATTAAGACACACTTATTCAACATATATATTGAGGTATGAACCACAAGGTATTGTTTCATATCATTTACAACTTTCACTGATTTCATTTGTTGTAAATGTTATAGCTGCTCATGTTGTTTATGTTAAATTAAATAGAGTGCTGTGCAGATGTACATCCAATATTATATCACGAATAATATGCTTTTCTTAATACCCTTAAGTGCAATGTACAACTATATTTATATGCGCTGAATTTTGTGCATCTCCATAGCTGTTCACAAATGACATTAACACAGATTTGCAAAGTAACATGAAGTTTGTTTTCTGAGGCTCCCTCTCCTTCTCCTGTAATTAATGGTGATGTTAATATTGACAGCAATGATTTGTTGATGGATGGGGGAATAAATGAACTAATTATTAAATGGAATGCATCTTCTGTAATGGTCATATTCTAGCATGAATAATTTATGAGTTATCTCGAATAGGGATAGTTCCAGTGGTAGTGATGGCGATGGTAGAAATAACGAAGAAATAAAGAAGTAAACAGAATAAACAATTTAAATCTCACACATACTTTACAAGGCGCTAGCTGACAAATGCAACACACATGGTTAAAATGTTTATAAAAAGTAAACATGATTGCTGAGTTAATATCACTGCAGTTTGACAGCGAAATAGAATTTTCTTTTAAACTGACCACGCACGTATAACGGTCTGTCCTTATATACATTCTGAACGAACTAATCATCCCCTCGCTGTAGTTTGGCAAGATGCCTGCTATCAAATTTCCCAATAAATCGCCACATAGGCCACCTTACTTACCCCAAACCCATCTTAGGACTAAGATGGATCTTCTAATGGTCCATGGCGGCACTCACGACCCTCACGTCTTTAAATCACAAACTACTAGTCTCGTGTCCAGCAAGCTCGTGGGATTCTTCTGGACCAGCTATAGATGGGTCTATAGCAGTTCCTGCTTCTAGCTGAGCTATTTTACAACGTGAATCAGTTTAACAGGAATAAGAGTTTAAAAGTTCGTTGTTTTTTAACAGTTTGGCCAAATCGTGTAGCTGGGAAGTGCTAAGAATAGTTCTGATTGAAGATCCAGTGATTGATAGGTTTAGCGACTATGTGGTCGTATGTTTCTGTTTGCCATAGGCCATCCGGTAATAGTCCCCCTAAACTCCAAAAAACTGAATAATAAATCATTCTTTAATTACCTCTAGTTTTACCGTTCAAATATATAAACTATTTAGCGTTGGAGGGAAGGGGGTCCTTTGGCTATTTTCCCGATTTCTTCAGTAACTCCAGTTTAAGGAGTAGGAAAGAGTCATTGAAGTTATGTCTGGTTTTTTCCTTTTGTTATTTTATTTTGTTATTAATGTATTCTCTGTTCCATCTCTGGATTAATTTTCTGGTAGCTTTAGTGGCACGGCGGTATAACACTTAGGAACGCACATGGGTAAGAGCTTCCGATCTCGTCTACAATTCTTTAATTCTTTTTGTGATGTATGGGCTCTAGGCTAGATCAACATGACCCTTGTTGACGTGGAGCAAAACACAGAAAGTCTTCATTCTCTTTATGCTTCTTATGTTTCCGAATTTTTTCTTTGTTTTTTTTTTTATTCTTTCTCCTAACTTTCCCTGTTTTTCTTTGATCATGAAGCGTGCTTTCTGCTCGTGAATGGTTCCCAATTTTGCCTTTTAATCTTGTCACTCATCCTCATTTCATGTTTCCCACTTCCTCTATTCGTATGGTCATTCTTTTCTCTTGATCTTCGTTCGTGCATGTGTTCTTCAATTTCTCTTTATTCATCTATAATCTCAGGGTTTTTTTTCTTTTAGTGTTTATTTGGCTAACTGTTTCTTTCTTATTTCTTTGTCTGTCTTTTATTTGGTATTTATTAACCAATCGTCCTTTTGCGAGTTTCGGTTTTTCTTTCTGTTTTCTGCATCTCAGGCTGGTGTTCCCTGATTTAGTGACTGACTCGCACTCCTCCGTCTGACTGCCTTTCATGGAGTAGCCGTGGATAGAAATAATCAGCCGTTGTCACGGCTCAGACTTGATTTACCGATCTCTCTGGAAGTTTTGGGAAAACTATCATCCCGTACTTTAAGGTTAGGAGACGAAAACAGGGCCGCTGCTCCGGACATAAATGTGTGCCATGAATTACCGTTTGCATTACCATGGACAGCAGATGCTACCACTGTCACAATGCCCAGTGATTTTCTCTAGCATTGCGCTGCGGCTCATTATTTTATTTTAATGTTTATTTGGAGGAGGCGGTAAAACGACAGTCCTACGACTTCACTACGTCTAGTTAATAAAAGGCTGTTTCTTTCTGGATTACGAAAAAATTAAAAAAAAACACCACATAGATTTTTGTTAAAGCAGCGTCGCCTACACCATTAAATTTGCATCAACGATGAACACCTGACTTGCTCAACGATGCCGTGCATCTTTTTTTTTTTTTTTTTTGAAGTATAGCTCGCAAAAATGTTTTTAGTCCTGCAGAGAGCAAATTTCAGAGATGCAGACAGATGACGGAAAGAAAAATGTTAAAACACTCGAACATTTTACGTTGGTTTAAGTCTCTCAGCATTTCGTTCGATCGTTACTAATAGCAAGCCGAATACTTTAACACTGATTTTATTCAAGTTATACGTAGGCCAAGAGAACAATCAACACACACACACACACACACACACACACACGAATCACTTTAAAAGAACGCAACTGAGTGTGGTAAGCACAGGATTGATTTCGTGGTTGGAAGTCGACGTTATGTTAGTTTATTTTGCATTACAATTGCTTTTTTGTTTGTTTTGCATTACAATTTGGTCAGGTGTAAACCTGAGACACGATGTCCCTGTAATGATCATCACAATCTCGACAGCAACATCACGCGCTTGATAATCATATAATGCATTTGATCATAACACGCACCGACATCTCTGTCTACACAGCAAGAAACTGAATGAGATAAAGTAAGGGACAGGTGAAATGAAACTCTCAAAGTGTATCGTCTGCTTAGATCCCATCATGATGCACATTAAGAATACATTTTAGTTCATCTTGCTCAGTCACTTGTTATGCATTGCAACTGGATTTTCAAACTATATAGGATAAAAGAAACAATTGAGTTAGCTACAATAAAAATGTAGGCTCAGCGCATTCATCAATACTCATTTCCGTTCCCTTAAAGAGAACATTTCTAGCAGATAAAAACGTCTTCCTATTAAAATACCACGTAGTCGTGTGACAAAAGCAGATTATTACATAAGGCTGGTGACAGGTTTGAATCGATTAAGTTTGATCATCGCAACTTCTTTACGAGAATTCGTAGGCTTAAGGTAGACCGTCTATATGCTTTGTCTAGTCACGCACCACCCTGCTCCATGTTTTGCACTACTTGCAGTCGCAACAGAATTTTGTGTCGCTATGTTCCATCACACGAGGGCTTGGGTTTGCGGAGACTGGCTCGAATGTTTACCGACTACCGCCCTGCTCGATCAGTTTGACCTGCCCTATTTTACAGTTTTAATGCATGCACTGTTACTATGGCTGGACAACTCCCATAACAAACGTAACCGTTAACACAACACTTAATTATAATAAAGCGAACAATGCTCATATCCATCCTAAAGTTCCCCGACACTGATTGTGGTTTCCTTTTTGCCGTGACCAGCCCTGGGGTCGTAGTTATGAAGTGAGGGTAAGTCGTTGCCCCGCGGCGACATGTGGAACTGAAGGACAAGTGTCTTGTTTCCGAAGTTATAAAGTGATGTCTAGACACTACAGGTGTTGTTTTACCCCTGGAGCTGTTATAATAAAGCGGTGGCAAAGGTGTCATAAGGTAAGGAAACATTAAGTAGTGTACGGTGCCAGAATGTGAAGCAAAGATGCCTGTAAAGAAATATTAATACTGGCAGAGGGATAGATAGGTAGGTAGTCGGCTGGTCGGTGGGTAGGTAGGCGATTAGAAAGACCAGTCGAAAGACACGCAGGTGAAGGGATAGAAAGTAGGACTTAGATTTACTCGTGGGCCAATAATCACGAGCTGTCCTTCACAGCTATTTGATGTCACGAAATTGGCTTTCTTAGTAACAAGGAACGAAATAAACCTCTAGTAATGACTTTCCTCTTGCACCTGGACAAACCTAAGCTTAATGCTTGCAGGTGATCGAAGTGCGTGGTTGTGGAGGTGTTGCTGAGTCATTTGCGGTGGTACGTGCAGCATTGGTTATAAAAGGTCATGGCGTACACGCATGCTTGTATAAATAAGATCAGTTGGCAGTATGAGCGATTGTGAAATGCCAGGGACCGAGAAGTGAATAATAATAGCAATCATCATCATCGTCGTCGTCGTCGTCCTCCTCCTCCTCCTCCTCCTCCTCATCATCATCATCCAGTTTTTGGTTCAGGAAGTGCACCCATATAGTGGATTTCGTCCTTTACAGCCAGCGACTAACACAAAAGTGGACATGAAAAGATCTTACGAAGAATGATGCAGAAGTTGAGACTTGTATGATTCTCCGAAGGCATTATGCGATACCTCTTCGGTGCCGACCGTAAAGCAAAGCAGGCAGGAAACACAAGAAAGAAAAGGGATAGCTGAGGGGCAGGGTACCAGCAGTGCCAAGAACCTAGACACAGATGCATGCATTCCTATGAAACCGCAACAAACAAAATATGATTCAAAGAACAAAATAATTCTGTCTTAGTGCTACTTTTTATATCTAATGTATGAGAGTTTTACTTGGTGAAGAGCTGGCAGCGTTCCAAATTTTCCTCTCCATATTAATTGGTGGTGCCGTTTATTCCCCCGCTTCCCACCTTTAAAAAAAAGTCTATCAATACATTAATTCCTCTCAATCGCTCTCTGACTTTCTTTGACTAAATCATAGGTTCGTGGTTGTACATATATATATATATATATATTAAAATAGAAAATCGCTTCCTTTCCCCTTACATTAAATATTTTCCTATATTTTTAAGCATTGTTAAATATTTGTCTTTCTCGTGAGACTTCTTGCATTGCATAGAAAGGAATGATAATAAACATTACATTCCCAACCCGTAGAAGTAATTAGAGGACTATTGGCGTGCATTTTTTTAATGTTTGGGAAAAAACTTAGTGCAAGATGCTATTTCTACAAGCCTAGGTGCTCCCCTTCTGTGCTCGAGACACCCACCTGTTAACATCACCATGGACAGGATTGCATATGCATATGTCTATGTTGTCCAGCCCTCGGCCAACCGGAGATCTGGAATCATATGTTAATTAAGCGTATCTGTGTACAAACGGAATGTCACGAATTTGAACTCTTTCTAGGCATGGCGATGTTTGCATCATATGATGCTATTTTCCTAAATCTCTTATCGTGATATCTTTACCCGATCGTTAGAAGAACAAATGGTAGCACACTAGATCACTAGATCCCTAGTGTGCTCACTAGTGTGCAACAGTCCTGTAAGAGCAAGCTAACAGTATGCATTCTATCATCACACCAATTTCTATCATCACACCAAAATAGTATTTTGCATTGAACTTTACCCAAAATCAATACAACCGACTAGTTCTTCAACATGCTAACAAAATACTCATACTATCAGTCTTTACAGTATCTCTGTAATGTGTTCCTACAAATACACTGCCCCGTCAAGCCGGATGACTGGTTTCTGGCTGAAACAATCCTCAGGCATCATAAGCCTTGGTGCAAAATACCCCCCCCCTCCTGAAAATGAAATCGAGCAGTCGTCGGGGAGGTAACCTGAAAACGCAAGCCAGAAGCACTCGCCTGTGTTTGCATCGCAAATAAGATTGCTAGGGAGTTAACAGCCCCGGGAAGAAGTGCGCCTGTGTTTTTACAGTCGGCATCGTATCTTCCAGCTATTTAATAACGCTCTAGGTTCGATGGGCGTGCTTCTTGGGAACCTCACTTCTGGCATCAGAAGTTCAAACCTAGAGAGTTCGCAAGGCCAATGACAAACTGTCACGCCTGCGGGAAGAAAGTTTCGAGAGTGGGAAATGGATGGTCTGGGTCAACGTTCCCTCCTTCCAACGCTCACGTTTCTAACGGTAATGTACGTGCGCAGGCAACTTTAAAGGCGAAAGGGTTAATATATTAAATGTTCGCCGCTCGTGGCCTACCTGCAGGTGTTGAGACAATTACGTTTTATCACAGTGATAATTGCCACCACCTGTGGCATCAAGCAGATGCTGGGTGACGAGTGTACATGTCAGCCGCCAAAATGGTTCCTTAATCTCTGAAGATAAATCTACTTCCTTCCAATGTTGGCACTTTCGGTTGTGAAATTTAGGCTTCAAGTAGGAGGCACAGATTATCGAGAACATTTTATTGTAATTCAACAGATCATGTACTGCTTGCTTGGTAGGTTCTGTGCATTCTGTATGCACTTTCAGCAAGCTATGGCGGCTTTCACGGTCATTCGAAGACTGATTTATTTGTTAACACCTGATCGACCAGACTGCCTCAGTTTTATAGGTCTTCTTGCCTGGACATTATTTGTCAAATATGTGACCATGTCGTACGAATGTTCAAATGAAGGATGTACAAAAGATTTGTGTTCGACAATAAGAGTCTGATTAAAAAGGTCTCTTTCGTTCGCACAGCAGCTGTCCGCAAAAGGTCTGGGCATAAACTCTCCTAAAATAATTTACTCAGTACATCGTGCTCCAGGTAAAGTTACGTTGCACAGGTTCTTCGATTTAATAAATATAAAATACCGAAAACTGTCATGTAGTCTCCCGGCTTTTGCCACAGTTTAATGTCTTCATAGTAGCTGGACAAAAGTGCGCAGAAAGGCATAGAAATCCGGCGTGAGATTGCAATGCTCTGCCAACAATCAAGCACAAGGTGCTGCTTTGCATGGGCATTGAAACAGCCGTGTTTCAGCTCGAGTCTAGTCTAGTCTCGGCAAGAATATGGACCACGCAGGGCGGCACAAGCAGAAACAAGTTTGCCCCCGACCTTCTTTTTAACTCTCCTGCCTCCTTCGTTCTTGTAAAAGCCTCGAACAGTAGCTCGCGACGTCACCGCCCCGGTGCGAACCATGCAGCGAAACAAAATCCAGTCCCGGCCTGACTAAATAATGTGAGGCAGTGTAAACAGCGGACAGGAGGGATAAACAAGATCTTTCGCTGCGAGAAAACCTTTCTCTCGCCTACCTGGAGGCGAGTGTTTAGGGGTTACATCCGAGAATACTGTTTACCTGGCACCACTCTGGAATCGTTTACGAACTCGCAATGACAGGCTGTGTGGCTTGATTTAGGTTGAAAGCTCTGTACCTGGGATTGGATCTCTTCTTCTTCGAATCCTTGAACCTATAGTGACAACGTGCCGTGCAAGCTTCACACTCACAGCGCATGTCACAGCCGCGCAACAACTTCCGGGAAACTGTTGTGCTGCAGACGACAAACAAAGACGTAGAGGAGGTGAAGGTGAGCGGAGTCATCCTGTAGCAGGAACCTGACATGGCACGCATCATTGAGAGGTTCAGGTACGTCTACTATTCCTCAATTTCAGTCGTGTATGCGTCAAATAGATGTCGGGTTTCTCGAGAGCGTGTTCGGACAAGCGGGCGGGAAAATGAGGTTGACTCTGTGTCGTCTCAGTCCTCACGCGTGGCCGCCAAACAATTGGTGCATGGCCGAACCCTGGTCCTTCATCGTATTACGGTTTGCCACGGTCATCGATCGTAACTAGCAGACTATAAACCAGCTTTCGGATCGTGTGTGGGTTAGAACACAAATCCTTGAACGTAGCATCCCGTAACGGTATGACGCTCGCCAACGTCAGCCTGGCCTTCAGCGTGGGCATGCGCAGACCTTCGACTGCAAGTGTGTGTGTGTCTCTCTCTCTCTTACATAAAAACATACACATAGAGAGAGTAATCACACCTGCATGTATATACTTTACGTTTAGTTGGTCCCTAGCACTAATTCCACAGCCGAAACAAATTCGCATCAAAACATTACATCCTTTCCTTGAGAGCACAAAAACCTCATATAAATATGTAAATAAAACAAATGAAATAACAGAAGAAGTAAACAAATCAATAATTTTGAGCAGAATCCAGTTTCACATTTTCATAACAGTTTGTTGGCTGTCACAGATCGTGTGCTCACAGTTGTGAATGCCGAACTACTCTGGTAAAACATCGGTAGCTTTAGTCGGGAGAAGCAGGGGTTTCAGTGGTTTGTGTATCTGTGTGAAGCTTGCGAGTTACACCCGATCATCTTGCACGTGTATAATGCCATAGTCGAGTGTAGTCTCTTCCAAATCCTGGGGAACAGTTTAAGATGGCGATTATCAGAGAAAATTAGACCAAAGCTGAACGACGATCTTGCATATATGCTAGTGTAATGATGCTTAACGTTTCCTGATTTCAACACACACACACACACACACACACACACACACACACACACACACACACACACACACACACTCTCTCTCTCTCTCTCTCACACACACACACATACACACATGAACACATATATTCACTGTGCTCTTTCTGTCAATAAGACGTGTCTGGCATTTATGTTCAGCCACTTAAACCATTGAATTCTTTTCTTTCTTTCTCCTGCTTTCACTGGCACCATAGTACCTTTCGACAGATAACAGAATTTACGGTATAATCTTAAAAAGTTACGCGTCCCGACAGGTAAAAAACGCGAGCGACAGTATTGTTTTAAAAACAATCCATTAAAGATGTAAGCAAAAACCAGTACACGTGAACCATTTAAGCCCCCTGCAGCGGCCTGTATATAACGAGGCCCTGTAGTTCAAGGTCTGGGTTGACAAAGTCATGGGGCTTTTAAAATTCAGTCATGCGAAAACATGACCCCAGATGCCAGAAATCCCGGTATTAATAACCAGTCGAAAAGAATAGCAATGCAAACTTGCAAGGCACGCACATACGCAAGCACATACGCACGCAAGGCACTTCCTCAACCCACCACCACCCCTGTACGCTGAGCCAAGAACTAAGACTATATCACGGTAAGGCAGCCAGCCCTGTAAATAGATATCACATGCAGACAAAGAACAGCAAACCCGAGACAAGAACTGAACCCAGGACAGCCAACCTTCACTGTATTGGTGACAGGCGTTAACCGTTGAGCCATCGGACCGCCCAGATGTAACGTCAACTATGACCACCGAGTGACTAAAATTAACGACAGTAAAAGAAACCAACCACTACAGACATAACAGGAAACAAGAAAATTTCCGAAAATTTCAGAAATTTAAAGAAATGTCGAGAAATAGATAACTAAGCTAATGACTAACAAGGACCGTAAATTTCGATCAGACGAGTTCTCGCATAACCACTAGAGAAACATTCGTAAGGACGATAAATTTAACTTCTCGGTAGAAACTGCTTTTTACTGACTGAAACAACAAATTTCGAAGCTTAACTTCAAAGAAACGAAAACAGAGACTATAAAGTGGGACATTTTGATATTCAGAATGAAAGAAATTCACCACAACTACCACGTCCCTGCATCCCCATTTCTTCATCCTTTATCTTTCCTTTAACAACAGTTTTGTTGTTGTTGTTTTTTTGTTGATTTTTTTTTTTGAATTTTCACAAATTCATTATTTCCTGCTATACAGACACGAGCTGCTTAACAGCGGGTATAACCTAACGGAGATAAGTTCTGAGAAATTCGTCGCTAGGTGATGTCGTTGCGCGAACTTCATGCATGCGGGGTATTCATACATTAATGTATGTACATGTTGACCAAAACATCTATATACAGCACATGACAAGCTCTGTAATACTAATGACTGGTTAATACTCGATAATCCTCTGTTATTTAAGAGGCAAGTGCTATACAAAAAGAGACAGAGAGAGACAGAGACACGAGACAAACTAAATAAATATTTGAACAATTGAAAGAAATAACGCTGTACTGGAAAGACGCAAGAATGAACAAATAAAGGAAAACAAGGTAACAATGACAAGCAAAAGTCATGTCTAAGGTCAGCGCTGTTGCCATAGCACACACACAAAATGTCACGATTTTTTTTAGAGGGTTTTCATTTTTCTTGTTCACAAGCAAAGACAAATTTGAAACGCCGTCTTACGATGAATGCAGGTGCAGGTGAATACTTGGAGCAAGTGGCCCCGGCAGGTCTGGACAGGCCAGGTAACCGTCAAGTGAAATAGTCACTCAACAGAGTGGAGAGCGCGAACTTGCCATAACAATGGCGTGTGTTCTTTCGACCGAGACACGCGATCAGGTGCACCGAAATGAAAAGTACACTTGAGCCTCCAACATGTCAGCTTTAGTCATATAATCAATAGGCGAAACCTGTCGTCTCGTTTGACCCCCAAGCGTAGATGATTGGCACCCTAGGTACAGGTCGAATCTTGTCTTCGAAAATAATCATTTAGCAACAGCATGTATGTCTTGCACTTGCTTTCTGCTAGATCTACCCGGCTGTTACGACAGTCTCCCACCCATTCAGGATGTCACCATGCTGGTGATTCAAGTTAGGAATTTTCAAAAAAGTCGTCTGAAATTTTACATTTATCTACCAACTGGTAACACACAGTATTTTAAAATTTCCACGATTTGCATTTTGACCACTCAGTTAAAAATAAGTGGTTAAAGATCGGTGTCTAATGCGTTGGAAAGTGACGAGTCAGAGGATAATATAAGGAACAAATAAACAATATGCCATAAATAATAACATATGGCCTATCACTCTAACAGTCTCATGTGATCCGGACACCCTTTTGTGCAAAAAAAAAAAAAAAAAAGAAAAAGAAAAAAAACATGCTTGAAAGCAAACAGGTATTTACCTTTATGTTTAACAGGTTCTGCCACCCCCCTCAATGAAGAAAGCTAATTAATTATTAAAATCGTATGAGGCATCCCCCAATCTTCAGAGGGTGACATGATTACAAGGATGCTGTATGTCAGTAGCAGCTCAACTTCGAGTATGCTGCTCATGTTTAACCCGAGGTAAGATGCGGGGGGGGGGGAGGGTCCCTAAGACAGGTCCCTACCTTCTCTACCTATGACGTGTAACTGTTTTTATCCAGTAAAATGAAAGGGCTCTGACTACGCCAATACCTTTTTTTATTGCACCTACCGTTATTTTTCAAATGTGTAAGCTGGGTAATTGACTGATAAGTAAATAAATAAAAAAGTAAACTATTAATAAATAGGAGCTCCGGCGTTTCCGTGTTTGGACAGGCACGGCTGCGCTACTTCGGTGAACAGGAAACGCGCGTTGTTATGCAATCAGTTTCAATTTTGGCGAGCGACTGTCTAAACAAGCATGATACAGAAAAAAATAACGTATTTTAATCCAAGTTTTTTCCATAGACGCGCACTAGTCAGGAGCCTACGCTTTGTTGTGAGTTTTTTGTGTGTTTGTGATTTAGAAAAATGAAACTATTATGGTTCATCCTTTTAATCATAAACGTATGCTGAATGTTTTCAAAGCAAGCAATGAACTTTACGTCATTGGCAAGCATTTGATTACTATCACTATATTACACAATTTGATTACATCATCATCATCATCATCATCATCATCATCATCATCATCATCATCATCATCATCATCATCATCATCACTCCCTTCAACTGGCATCGGCCGTATCCGGAGCATTCCGGTTCTGTCGTCAGGAGGACTAGATGTTAAGAGTTCTCTCACTGGGCGCCCATGATCATTCTTGCAGGATCACCAGCCAATTTTTTTTCTACTCGCCTCAACGGTCGTCCTTCTACAAAACCCTGGAGGACCGTCTTCTGTAATATATCACGTCTGGCGACATGACCAAACCAGTTTTCATCCTTTGACTGTGGTTAGCAATGGTTCTCTGGCGACTACGTTGCGTTCCTAAAACAGGATGGTGCAGCTTGGACATTCATGTAGGACAGAAATTCAAGGACAGTATCGCAACTATCGTACATATTATAAAAGTAATAAACCCTTTTTTTTAGAGACTAAATGTTCACAGTCGGTCATAGATAGATATTATGTTCTTCCAGAATAATCTCTATTTCTAGCCCATCTCGAATCGATCTATGCCTTTCTATGGGATCCAAACACCATTGGAAAAAAGAAAAACCGCTACTCACTCATGCCGATGTTGTCTTAATGTCTTTTTTCTGTTTATGCGACTTTGGAGGGGCATGGCTTATCGCTCAAAACGGTTCCGTGGTCTGGGAAAATGTACTTGCGTTCGACCTGGTTCTTTAGCTGGAAAACAGGTTAACGTCCTGACCAGAAGGTGATAAGGCTTTCACTAACGCCACTCGAGATACCCCCACGAGTGTTCAAATAGAAATATCTGCGTGGTGAATGGACATGATGGAGTTTGCTCACTGCCTTCTGTCGGGTCACAGTCTGCTGTCTTATTCTTCCAGAAAAAAAACAAACTCTAAAACACATAAAAGAGAGATAATCACAGATTGTCTCCTCCTCTGCCACTACCTCTATTATCGAACAGCAGGAATCTTGGAATCACTTTACTTAAAAACATTGTAATCTTTGGAACCAGAGCGAGGTCCCAGAAATTAATATTTCAGATTTATATTTCAGCCATCTTTGTATACTGTTATCTTCCCTTCCATCGCACCATTCATATATCATACACAGACAAACCGAAAGGTAAGCAAAGGGACGGAGAAGCAGGAAAACAAATACATTTTTGTCCTTTTTATTAGAAATCATGTGAAGAAAACAAACCCTGGAAGGTGAATGTGTTGGGTATGGTAGTGAAAGCTTGCGTTTTCTCGTTAGGTGGCGCGACAGTGCTGACTGATTGTCCTGTCTAACGGATGAGGGAACGAGAGGCTTAGTGGATATAATTCTGGTTGCACGGCGCACGTGGCGCAGTAAACATGTCAGCTAGAGTTTGGGAGGGAGGAGGAGACTTAGCTCTTATTCGAACCGACATGCAATAAAATGTAGGTTGGGATACGTTTTCTTCAAAGCTGATCTAGTCCTACCAGATGTCCAAACGACCGGCCACTAGCTGCTGATGCGAGAAATTTTCAACAGGAAAAAAAATAGAATGAGCTGAGTGTCAGTGTCTTGTTGTGCAGCTGTCATGGTGGACAATGCAGGACTGGGTGCTGCACGGCAGGTTGCACTAGGCGATAGGCCACACAACAGAGGTAGTAAACTACTTGCACACACTTCTCATGGAAATGGAAACATGACGCTGTTAATCGCTTGATGAAGCTAGAGGAAAGATAGCCACCGAATCGAATGTCGATAAAGTGAAAGGGCGTCCTAACTTGGCAAGGCTCATCATGGATCGCACATTCCCTGGACAGCTCTCCCAAAGACTGCAAGTAGATCAAGGATGTATGCAACTTTTTATTAATTTTTCGCACTCTTTGTAGAGACAGCTGTATGAAGAATTTAAATCCATGTTCTGACCTGCTGAGGATCTTTTGAAACATAGTGATGATGGAGGCCATGTCAGTGCACTTTATCCTGTGGACGTTCCGTGAATGGTAGTCCCCTAATTTTTGTTTCAAGTCGTTGGTGAGTGATGTGTTCGAGACCTCACTTTTCCTGGGGTCATCTTCATATGAGAGCGGCGCCCATTTCTTCTCCCTCGCTGCCCTACCTTGTGCAACACTCTATGGAGTCGATCCCCATCTCCATGCTGAGTGGACTGGGGGGAGCTTGCTGAGTGACACGGGCTAGGTAACCGGAAGGAGGAGTGGAGCAGATAGCGTTAATGGATTTGCACTATAATTATACGCCGAATAACATGCTCTGTCTGTTTTTGTTTTTGATTATTTTTTGTCTACCTGTTGGACTTTTTTCAAAAACCCAGGTGACTAATTCCATGTTTGTGATCACGAGCGAGATTTTGTTTTGATCATATTGTGGAAATCTGTATCTTGTAGAGAATTACATGACACTAATTAAAAAAAATTGTATCAGGCCTAGCCAGTAAGCATTTTTGAAAGTCGATCAGAGCTGACTGTTTTATAAAATTAGCAAAATGCCTGTCATGGCATTGATGAACTGACATGACATATAATCATAGTCAGATGTGAGGCAGTGATGTCATCGTGTGACATGGAACGTGCAGGCCGATAGACGGTTGAAGAAAGTTCTGCCTCAAAGAACGATTTTGCGAGAGATGTTTGAGGGCTGGAGGTGGAGAGGCAGTTGGGTGGGGGTGGGGTGGGGAAGGTGAAGAGGTCGATTTCCTTGTAGTACAACACAGCATCGGCGGTGCAGCACCGCCAGTAGGGGAGGTACTCAGCCACAATGAGATGTGCGCCGTTCCCTTCCTATACATTGTCTGTGTGCTGTAACTCAGTTCTAATGTAGATCAAAAATAGTTAATACACTCGTTGGTTAATCTGTACGAGTAAAACATTCACATTTTTTAATTTAGCGCAATGCTGTCAGCCTTAACTACTCATTGCTGACGACGTGCTTGAACTTGACTGTTGTTTTCTTTGTGCATATCCCTCATTTCATTTTTCTCTTCCATTCTTTATTCTTTTTCTCTCTCTCGTTTCTCTCCCGTCTTCTCTTCGGATATCCCCCCGTCCTAACCTTTTCTCTCTTTGTTCATTGTTAGAAGATGCTGCATTGAACTGGCAGGATTGTCAGGCAGTTATCGGGTGAGATATTTTTAGCAACCTACAGCGCACACATCAGCACAGAATGGACGAGCTGACCATACCACTTGACTTCGTTTACTCCTTGTTTAGATTTTAGGATGTCTGAAACTGTGATGTACTGTTTTCTTGTAACACAGAATCAAGAGCTGTGATTTTGTTGCTCAACGATATACTATGCCATCAAAGGTCATGGCATGATCGATATTTATAGAATCGTTCGATACAGCAAACAAAACAAACCCAGAAAATGAAACTGTGCTTTCTCCGCGGGAGATGAAGCTGTTCTTGAATGTTTTATTGTGCAATGCTGAGGTTGTTTTTTTTTTAAGCAGATATTTACAACGCGGCTCCACCTGCTGTGCTGCAAACCACTAGGGAAGTCAACCTGGTGCTTTTTTAAAAAACAAGCTAGATTATCTCCCTTCATGAAGGCAACCGAAGATGACTTGTTTCTGTAAACCTTCAACATTCAGCGTGCGCTACAAACCCTGTGAGATCAGCTGGCTCGATATTTCGTCTTCAGGGAAAATGAGTCTGGTATGTCCCGTTGGACTCTCTTTGACCTTCTGGCTTCATCTTAGTTTACATTCCATTCCATTCAACATTCCGCTTGTTCAGCCGTGCATACTGGTTATAGTACATCACCCAGTCCTCGAGTGTTTCGGGAAATACCTTGTGCTGGTCCAGCGGTCGAATGTTTTTATAAAAGAACAAAATTAAGCATTTTAAAATGTAGATTAAGCGTGCAATTACTTTAAAACGTGTGGTGTGTACGTAAACACTGACAGAAAATAAATGAGCGTCGAAAAAGACAGGTAGAGAAAGGTTAGTACTCAGGTTAGTACAGGATAGTACTCAAATCATTCAGCAGACATACAATAGTCTCGGGAAAACCTGGTGTACTGGCTAGCGACACCAATCGAGCCGACACATACTAATGGCCCGGCAGTACACCGACACACCCTTACATGACTACATGACCCGTAAATATAACAACATATTGAAACGTAGATCATAAAGAACAATTACTGCTACTCTACAGAGTCCATAGGTGTTTACATCTAAATAAAAAGTTCATGAACACGTGTGACAAAATAAAAGCTCTGGACAGCGGACACTTCAAAGAAAGCAACCAAATAACACTGTTAAAAAGTACTATTCGACAGAAACTGATGCTGTACAGGTCCACATGCTGTAGGAATGTTCCAGCTATGACATAATCAGAGGTAATGGCTCAACACATCATGAAATGTTAGTGCTTAATGTTTAGCATCCACCAGTGTGTGGATCCTAGCATCATATCAATAATTGTCTGTTTGCCTCGGTTAATCATGTATACCAATCAAACAGCGTGACACGTGTGCCACCTAATTCTCTACCTTTCTTTCAGTAGCTTGTGTCATCAATCTGTGGACAAATTCTCAGAGTTCCAGACTAATGCGTGGATATTTTAGGATGTGTGAACCACTCATGTACTGTCCTCTTGTAACAGACGAACAAAGCTGTGAATTTGTTGGTCACCTGTATATCTTGCTGTCAGAGGTAATGGAATAATCTAGATTTATGGAACAGTTTGATACAGCAAACAAAAAAATTACATACAAACATATATATTTGTTAATTTTGGACTTTAATCTGTTTTGTTTGATTTTTCCTTCGTTGTAAGCCACGGGAGGTTGGGATTGATAATTCTCTAAATGACCACAGCTGGTGGTCACGTGATACTGCTGTTGTTTCTACGGCTGTGCCGCCTTTGATGATCTCTGTGGGCTGTCAATAGGCTGATCGATGCCTATTGCTACTAGTAACATTCCCTCTCATATGTGGATTAGTGTATGCTAACACGAATCCTTAACAGAATAAATATGAATTGAGTGCCAGAACATTTGAAAAGCGCACAACAGACAACAATGTTGCTTTGTAGAAGGATCGTTTTATAGTAAATGCTTGCTTACAACTGTTTAGGAATAGAGATAAAAGTCATTTTAGCTAGTTACTGTTGCTTGGTAGCGCAGGTAGAACTGATAAATGGTACCTCTCTCTCCCTCAAGTGTCCGCGCGCGCACTCACTTTAAATTTCTCTACGAAAGAGCTTCACATAAATCAGAAACACGAAGGCATGTTAAACTGTCTCCCAGCTTCTGAAACCCCTTTTTTTTGCGGCAGCAATTGTTTTGTCATTGAGTAGAAATCTGCAGAGCAAACAGCCCATGTCCCGCTGCTGCTTATCATCAGTTAATGAGCGACGTCCCGTCGTCGGCGCTGGTGCCCCATCATAAATCTCGTCAGAAGCTTCAGGCTTTTTGATGTTCCAAGACTACGCGGGAGGCCCGGCCGCGGCGGCGAACTGAAACTACCACTTTTCGTTTTTGGTAGGAGCTAAGCGAGATGCGGCTGGCATCTCTGTACCTACCTCTAGTCTAAAGCGCTGAGTATATTGATTGAGAGGCTAATGTGCTGCCTTACTCCGGGGAAAGCAGAGCCAGTGGCTGACTGTCCCGAGTGAAATGCCAAAGACAGCACAGCGTGGCTTTCCACATCTCGCCTGGCACACGCGCGCTCACACTCACACACACACACACACACACGCTCGCACGCTCTCACGTACCCTAGCCGGGACTCTCATAGCGGATGGGACCTGATTCCTGCTAGTCCCCTTTCTCTGCGAGTCTCTCACTGGCGTTCCTTTCGGATTACTGACAGGAAAGGGCGGCACTTTCGTTCTGTGTTGTTGAGAGTGTGAGGTGCTCGCACCTCGCTGCGACAAATATTGTTCAGACCCGAGGGGACCGTTCAGAGTAGAGAGTGCAGCTGACCAGAATGAGATACCGCACGGCATTCTAAGTTCGCCCAGCAATCTGAGTTCGTGCTGCTCGAGAGTGTTCAGGATGGGAAAGCAGGACGGAAGGTCGAGGAAGAGGAGGCAAAGGTCTGCTTCTTGGGTCACTGCAGGTACTTGTGTCATCATTGGTTTAGATGTTGTTCATGGTTGTCAGTTCTTCTTATCTTTTATGTAGATGAGACACCGTTTGTTGTTTTTGTAATATATTGTCATTGAACTAACTCTTCCTGGAAGAGAACCTTTCTGTAACAAATGATTGGTCGATAGACACAGTTATTCTTCGCAGAAAGTGTTAATAATTTTATCGCTTTTCTCGCACTAAGGGAAACAAATCGTTTTGCTGGAAAAAGTGTGCTTGCGCTTGATAATAATAGCAGAATTGCAGCAGTAAATCTTGTTGTGGGATTGTTTCACCCCTCTCAAGGAAAATATCAGGTACTAAAATATGGGTGATCTTTTAGATGAAGTTCGGGCGTTTTCAACCCATTGATATCGTCTTTCAAACTTCACCAAGGAATGTGATTTACAGCTTTTTGACTATTCTCTATCATCCTTTTCTTCGTGTATTGGCAACTTGGTGTGGTTATATCAAAGTCCAGTTTTGTCCTGCGGTGTTTTAATTTCTTCATATGATGACTCAGGTCAGTGACTGCTATATGATTAATGGATTTCTGCGCCGGGTTTTCCCCTTCTCTTCAGTAGAAAATATGCGTGCAAAGCTTTTATTTCTCTCTTAATTAAACTAGTTTTTGTGCTAACTGGAAACCCCAGCTATATAGTTTCTAGTCTTCGAACCAGGTCTTTTGATCAGCTGCCGCCAGATGGCAGGCAGTCACAACAAGAAGGTTTCTTGACACGCATGCGTGCAACCACTTCAGCGTTGCAGAACATGCGCGCCACACAACAATAGGAGACTACTGACAAACTACACGAAACCATAACAACCGATGACCATCTGCAAGCCTCCCCCCAGCCACAGCCAAAGAAGTAGAAAGAAACGCGGTCTCACCAGCGTAAAAATAGCAACAAAAACTTTGATTAATTACCAGCTGGTCATTTCCACGTTTGACGCAGCCACAAAAGTACATTGCTGTTGACAAATAAAATGTAGCCAGCCCACGGACAACAATTGATGGAGTTGCAACGACTATTTCGAGAAGCACACCTGTATAGATCGTGATGCATGGTTTTAAGAAAAATGGCATCATTGTCAGAGTCTGGTTATCGAAAAGTACGTGAGCGGCCATGGTCTCCTAGAAAACCACACGGCCCGCTTGTTTGGCTTTGCTTGTCTGTCGGATTTGCAACCATAAAATATTCTTGTGCGCCATGAGCTAACCTTGTTTTGTAGACATTAAAGGCCGGGTGTCAGTTCTTGCTTGTCTGTCTTCTACTTAATAATTTTGTCTAATTAGTACTTTTCACAGACCTGAAGACTTGAGACTTCTTTGCAGCAGAAACTTGATTTCTGAGGAAATCTTTGTAGACTTTTTCTTAGCAAGTCGTCCTCCCACCGAGGAGAAACTGTGGAGGAGACCATTTGACCGGAATTTAATGAAATCCCAGGTGCAGACGGTCGACGTTCTTAACCACCTGTTTCGTTCAAATTATCTTGGCCGTGGGAAGCTGCCACCGTGCCGCCATCATGCTTTTTCCCATAATACCCACCATGACGGTACTTTCGTTGATACAAAGAAAAAAGCTGGCTTGGCGCTAGAGGCAAAGATTAAGGCATAAGCATCCTTTTAATGCTATCTGCTGCACAGTAATTAAGCAAGCATCTTTCAAGATTTTAGCTCACCATAGCTCGGTGCAGCCCTGTACAGGATGGTAATGTACTCAGACGCATTATCGTTATTATATTTTTCTTACATCAAACATCGGTAAGGTCGCGTTAATGAGACACGACACAACAGACAGAACAAAGGAAAATCGTTGACATGCCAACATGTATGTTAGTATATCGAAGCTTAAAGCGACTGTGTAGAATACTTTTTGTTTATTGAGACCAGTGCTTATATTTTATTCAATGTTTCGATGATCTTTTAATCTACAAATTATTACTAAGATGTGCTTAAGTCTATTTATTGTTATTTTCTCCCCATGACGTTTCATGCCTTTGTTCATCCACCTATCTTTCACTACCTTTCTTTTTTTTCCTTTCCTTATGTATCGCTCGTTTTCTTCTATGCACTGAAGTTAAGTAACTACGAGAAAAAAAGGTTCTCTGAAAATAGTCTGCCTTGTACCCCTACCACCCACAGGTTTTAAATACAGGTGCGGCATTACACACACACACACACACACACACACACACACACACACACACACACACACACACGGGCTCTTAAATATAGCTGATGTGCAGCCAACCCACCTGCACTAAACAAGGCACTTACACTAAGACAGTGCAGAGATATTTTTATAAGCGTGCAAGCAAACCGCAATTAAAACGTTCAGGTCCATGGTCAGGGTGAAATCCCAAACCGTCCATCGCATTAACAATGTGGTACATCAGAAATGCTAAATATTGACAAAATCACACCCAAATCCCGCATACATTTCCAAGACAACAAAAGTGCATATCTCGACCGTTTAATAAAGTTTAGTGAAAGTGGAATTTCATGTAAGCATAATTACTACTTCAAATACTTCAAATAAAAAGGAAAAGTTATAAACTTTACAAACACACAGTGTAGTCGTGGGGCTATGCACTAAGGACAACTCCCCCGGCCTGAACTCGGTGGTGGATATTTGAGTGTTTCTACAGTAGAGGCTGATCAAAGTTAATCAGACTGTCTCGATCAAAGACGCCAGTGAAATGCTGTGTGGCCTTCAGAAATCCGGTCTTGGTTACAAAGGCAAAGCCGCTCTTAACTCCAACGGTTTGGGGCTGTGAGGCGGGTCCTGGGAGAGGGGAGAATATTCATGTTATAGGGGGGGGGGGATGGTGCCGTACTTCCCGTTACTAACATGGCGTCCAGTGATGCAACCAAAGCATCAGACGGTTCTTTTAGGCGCTTTAGAAACTGGTCTCGATGCATATTGGTATACGAGGCAATGAAGCTGCATCAGCTAGGATGGACAAAATTGCAAAATAAATAGATGGTGTGTTTCACAAGGAAATATACCACTGACACTTTAAGCCTCAGCCCCAAGACCCCATCTCTGGTGAACCCCGAACAATCTCACTCTGTCTCCTAAATCTCTCTATATATGACCTTACTATAATGGGTGAGATCCATGGAACAAGAGAAATTAGTATTCATTAACACAGGAGTAGTTTGACAAAAATAATGAGCCTAAACAAACATTATGCATGTGTGTGTGTGTGTGTGTGTGTGTGTGTGTGTGTGTGTGTGTGTGTGTGTGTGCGTGAGTGTATGTGGGTGTTTAATTTTTAAACATTATTTCCCTTTTTATTAAGGAACATGCCATATAATTTCTACAACATATAAAAAACATAAAAATTGGTCTATTGGCTCTCTCGCGTTTGAAATGTGAGATCGCATGAAAGCCTAAATTTAGCGCGCACATGAAACTAATCAGTTACCTGCCTATTTTCAGGCAGAATCGATTGACCCCTCCCCCGTCTCATCGACGGTATTGGTTGTTTTGCGACGAAAAAGCCGTCGATGTCGCTCTCGATTCCTTATATAGCTTTCACAAGCACCAATACTGTCAACACACCAGCCTGTCCTCACCGTGTGTCACATCAACTGGAAGTCGTGCGTCATCAGAGGATAGGAGAAGACGATCATCAGAATCAAGTCGTACACGTACCATGCTTGTGTTTATATTTAGATATCTTTGGTGTATATTTAGATATCTTTAGTGTATATTTAGACATCTTTGGTGTATATTTAGACATCTTCAGTGTATATACTTCGCTCTTGAGCTTTTCAAAACCTGGCTGCGATGTGGTGATTCGCAGATGCTTGTCCATCATCCGCAGGTGGAACTTGCTCTGCTTTATGATCGAAAAGTCTGCTACCACACACACACACACACACACACACACACACACACACACACACACACACACACACACACACACACACACACACACACACATATATATATTACCGCCTTTCCTTTGGCAAATTATTTTGGCTTCGGCAACGTATTCTTACTTAACAATTTGAAGAAGTTGACAACGGTTTCGGAATCAAAAGAATCTTTTACCACAGTGTTCAGACGATGTTGAAACATAATGATTAAGTCTTAATTACTGCATCACTTGTTACTGTCAGTCTTTCCTTTGAAGCCAACCGCCGCTGATGCTCTCTTACGACTCCGTCACACACGTCAGTCGCGCTGTTTGTTGCTTGTGTTCTTTGTGTTAGAGTGCTACGAACTGCTGATTTCTAACTTGTATTTGATAAATGATAATCAAGTAAACCTAGCTTAATTTTTTTTTAAAGAAAACAAGTACACCACGTTTTAGCAGACGGTCCGGCCCAAAGGTACCGCGGTTGTACTTTGTCCACACCTGTTATAGTCTCTATTTGCGTTGGGTAAACCATTAATCCGGGATTTGGAAAGAACAAGGAAAAATACTGTAGCATAGTACTTTACTCTTGACTAATAGAAATAAAAACTAAAAGAAACAAGAGAAAAGAAAGTTTCTTTAGAAGCAAGAGATAAAAAGAGACGTAGACGGAACAGGCACAAACTAGAACCCAGATAATGACGAAGTGAGAAGAAACGAAAGAACGAATGAACGAACCAAATAAAGAGAGAGAAATAAATAGAAAAACATCAGTAAAGGAAAGAAACAGTTTAAACGTCTTAAATATGTGATTGGTTTTGTCAAGTGCTAAGTATTTTAAAAGTTTGGTATTCAAGCCATTCGAGTCTCGGTTTTATCATGTGCTGTGCATTTCTTGAAGAAAATTGCCTTTCTTCTCCCACCTACTGTACTTTCCACCTGTGTCATTCTTCTCTCTCTCTCTCTCTCTCTGAAGAAAGAATAATACCTGTAAGTCTTCTTTGTTTTCGTCATTCATTCGCTGATTTATTAGTACTTTCTTTTTCTGAATTTATCAGCACACGTGATCAACCGTGCACTCTATTCAGACGTTCGTGCTTTTCTGGCCACTTCATCGAAAGCCAGTCTAGGGATCCTCGCGGGTCAAGAGGCAGCCACGCAGGTCAGAGGGCACCGACAAAACGTGGAGCAAGGATTTTCTTTGACCACCAAACGCCTGCGGGACTTCCGTCTGTCTCTCAGCGTCCTGGCAGGTTTCTCTGAGCTGCTGTCATCCGCTTCTTCGTAATGTACTTAGGCTTGGAGCAGAGACAGGCTGGGCTGCTGCATCTTTGCTGCCAGGCACGGAGCTCACAGCCAATCATAAACACTTCCGTGACAAAGTGGACGTCGGCTGCTCCTCTTTCTTTTTTTCTTTTTTTTTCTTGTTCTGTCCTTCCATCTTTCGTTTGTTTGCTAAGTAGCTTTTGCACCATATGCATTTGAGCTTTGATGATGATGATGATGATGATGATGATGATGATGATGATGATGATGATGATGAATCCTTCTGAAACGTAGGTTTCCATCACAGCGATGCCAGCTGTACACAAGGAGATATTAGATAATCATCCAGCACGACAGGATAGCAAACGAAAAATGGTTTATGGTGAAACGCACAAGAGAGCGCGATGCGTTGCAAATCAAAGTCTGTGCAACTTTACTGTATATATAAATATATCATGTTACATCATGCGTCGATGTTGTAAACATTTTTTTTTATTTGGTAGAGAGAAAGAGGAAAGAAGACCAGTGCCGTCCTCTCAACCTGGTTTCACTTTTTACACAGACTAGGAATGCATATTTACACTTGAAGATCATAAAGAACTCGCCAGCCCTAGAAACAAAACCGCTTTCAAAGAAATGTATGGGCCCCCAATGTGCAGTAATATGCACAGATGAACTTTTTATGTCTTAATATTTATGGGCGTTCTAGCTCTCTTTGAGTGATTCATAAAAATGAATAAGCGTTATTGACATTTTCATAGTTTATTTACTCCCTAAAGTGTTCTCTTTTTTCCTCCTTTCCACACTAAACGAAGACTGCGGACGAAAAAATTGCGATTATGTTTAGACAAGACTGCAGATCATGATAACGAGGGGGAGGACAACGCTGATGCAGATGTGGATGAGGATAAATTTAGGACGCATGTCAGAGTATATGCTAGATGGACATTTAAGGCTGTCAAACATTCTAGACATGGAATAAGACAGATTTGACGACAATGAGTGACTTTAAAACAGTGTGACAAACTTAATTTACAGCAGCAGAATGTCAACAGATTTGTCGCAGACATGAGTGAAGGATCAGTCATACCTTCCACTAAATCTCTCCTTCCAAAGTAGTCGTCTGCACAGGTAACTTTAGGCGCCAGCAATGGCGGAAAGAACGAGACGGACCGACATTTTGCACGTCAACCAGTTATTTGTACAGCAAAGACAATTACTGGGAGAAAAAAAAAACCGCAGATATAAATTAATAATCCACCAGCGAGAGATAATTATACACCTACAGTCGTTTCATTTTCATGCACAGAAGAGTTCGCACATCCTATTTCCTGATCCAGAGTAAATCTCGTCGCCAGATAATGAGGTCTCACCGGCGGTTATCGATTGAGTGTCGCGAACATCGCTGATGTTATAAGCAGACACATGTGGTCCCTGTGCCTTCGATGCTTCTCTCGTTAAACTATGAATATTTTGATGCTGAGGCAGAGTACCTTTTCGCCCTACACAATCTTCAAGGTTAGAAGTGGAAGTCGAATTGGAAAGTGTTTGTACGACTCCTGTGTTTACCTGATGATTGGCATTTGTTAAACGGGACAGGAATGGCGTAGTTTTTATCCCGTGTAGTCTCCCTCTCCCTCTCTCTCTCTCTCTCTCTCTCTCTATTTCTGTCTTTTTTATTTGTTATCTGCTGCTGAGTTTGCATCTTGACTTCAGTACGCCCTTGGCACACTTAGTAATCTCCTTGCAACAGTCAGCTCGATAGTTTGAGTAGGACCGCGGAAACTAATTTCGGCATGAAACAGGTTAAAAGGCTTTTGCTTTGTGTGTTTGGCTAAGAAAACAATGTCGTTTAGCTTTTTAGTCTGTTAAGTGTAAAAAAAAATATTTTATTTTTTTGTGGGGGTTTTGTTTACTTTTTTTGTAGTCTGGCTTAGCGTACCCAGAGTCGTTACATGCAACGGATGCTGCGGTGTATTATTAAAGCCTCCGCAGTGTACAAAGATCACAGGTGCGTTTGAAGACATCTACCGTTACATTAGCACAGATGTAGTCCCTTCCTTCCCTTCTTCCGGTTCTTCCAAATAAATCTCGTCCTTAAATTACATTTACGACCTTACCTTACCAATTCTTTTTCCTCGTTTCATCCACAACTTGAAAGTTTTCCCAGTGGGATGTGGGTTATCTGGCGCTCACACAATCCTGAACGTATACAATGGACCAGACTGACTTCTTTTGGGGGTAATTTGCTGCAGGTTAATTTCATCCTAATAGTCGATGTTTTTTTTTACAGTTGATTCGCGACTTTTACACCCGAACTGATTGTGCGTGCGTGCGCGCGTGCGTGTGTGTGTGTGCGCATTTGGTTTTTTTTCAATGTATCTTCCACGCATTAATATACTTCAACGATAATAAACTTTCAGACATATTTTTTGTTTTAAAATGTATTAACATAATCTTTTCACAACAGTGTGGCAACAGACTCAACATGTGATATCACACAGTCAGCGTCGAACATGAATATTAACCTGACCAATCAAAACCAACCTTACAAAAACCGTTTGAACATAAATGATGTCAGTTGTTATGACTGTTCGCAAACAGCATGAAGAGAAAAGGCAATCGGAGCCCAGAAGATTGAGTGTGAGAGGAGGTGGTGGTAGGGGAGAGGAATGGTGGGGATCTAGAGGCTGTCCACTGAGACTGATCCTATTTCCGGAATGCTTTTTGTCCTGGGGTTAGCAGTGTCACGGGGAAGCTGTTCGAGCTACTGGAGACTTCCTTTGCTTCCTCCGTTTATTTGTCACGCCTCCATCTTCAGTCGATCATTTGAGTATCTTCGACCTCATTTTTGTTGATCTTCTGGCTGTGTTAGATATTTGCAGTGGACTTCGTCTCCTATTTGTTTGTGTGTTCTTGTGTGTGAGTGCGTGTGTGCGAGCGAGAAAGAGTTTACAATAAGCATGCTTAAAATGTTCAGTCCTGAATGTTTTTGTAATCTACTTACTATTGTTTATACTTTATTATCCATTAGCACAAATAAATGTTACAATGGAAATTCTTCTTCCCGACACAGAGCAGAAGTGTATAAAATGAAAAGATATTAGAGGAATAAGGCAGATAACAACAAAAGAATCACTCAAAAATAAATAATCAGGAATTAGGCCTCAGAAACTCTGTAATATTAGCTTTTTACAAAAAAGTAACAGTGCCAGTGTTAAAAATCCACGAAAACAAGAAAAATACAAGAAAAAGAATAAATGAAGCGTGAAGAGCATACAGCCGACCCCAGCACTTTTCGTTCAATGTCAGTGTACTTAGTTCACACGAGTTTATGCAGATTTTGACATTCAGGAGGCTGATAGCCAGAGATACAACAGAATCCCTTAATAATCTTTCTTTCCGAGAGTTATGCCGAGATTCGGACACCTAAAGGGCATCATACGCTAGAAGACTTGCGCAATGGATCGGTTGATCCTGATTATTTTGCATGCTTCCTTTTAGCAGACTTTTGGTGAAGGACCCAAAACTGCTTTTGCTGAATGCCGGGAATGTTCCTTGTTACTTTGATTATCTTGACAGCTTTGTTTGGGTTTTTCATGTTCAATTCCCACACCAAGCTATAATGTTGACTGTAGTCATGCATTCATCTAGTTCTCTACACATCTTTTTTGCCGAATTTGGATCATAACATCAAAACACTTAAACCTTTTGTAAAGGTTTAGCCTCGGATTAGACTTTTTTTTTATAAACATACCGTAAATATAAGTGCTAAAACCAAGTTATAAAAATACTTAGTAAGTGTCTTAGTTCTTAAAATAATATGAGATGATAACATAAATATCATATAAATAATATCGAAGTACTTAAAACTCATCTATCTCATTTAAGTCGCGACTGGTCATACCTGGGACTTGCTTTGAATCTGGCCTTCCCCAAGACAGTATTCTTTGATTTACTGGACGGTGAGATACAAGATCGTGTAGTAAACATTACGAGGACGAGGGTTGACTCATAGCACAGGGCCAGGATATCTGCTATTTACGTGGGTCGAGAAAAACACAGATGCATGTAAGCAAGAAAGGGGGGATCCCAAAGAAATAATAACGAATAACATGGCTGTCTTGTCAACAACGAAAACTGTCTGTGGTTACTGCCGTGTTACAGACATGCACTACCTCCCCCATCTCGTTTTATTTACTCGAAAATGAGCTGTGCACAGGCATTTGTCTAAATGCTAAGGAGACCAGGAAGGTGGGACTGTAGGCTTCAGAAGATGGCCTTGTACTCGGAACCCTTATAATCTCAATGATGATGTGGAGTAGACGACCCGTCGTTGCGCCATTACAAACGATTCTTTTTTTGTCCTTCTATCCACCCTCTTGCAATAGCTTGTTAACCGACTTCCATAACCACCACAACCCTCATATCTAATCCAAAAGAAATACTGGTGATCGCAAAGGATGACAAGCTACATTCTGGTTGTTTACCAACGTTTAGACGAGTCGCTTCTGACGCTAAAAGCTCCATCGCAGGCTTTGAATCCCACTACACACAGCCTGGGGGCAAGGCGGGAAAATTGCCTGCAGAAATATTTTGTTTACATGTGCACGTGTGTGTGTGTGTGTGTTTGTGTGTGTGTGTGTGTGTGTGTGTAAGATCGTTATATTGTGTTCGTCTGCAAATAACTGTTATGGCAGGCAAGCTTTAAAAGCACACGCCAGTTTGTCTGTCGTTCTGTATATCGTTCTCTCTATCATTCTGTCTGGCTGTCTTCCTTATCTGTTTGTCGTTCTCTTTGGTTTGTCTATCCATCTTTCGGCTTGTTTGTTTTGTCGCCTTCTGTTCACCCCGAATAAAAAAAAACAGCGCCTGGGTCAGAAATCTAATTATGTTACCTCAAAACACTTCCCATGAGGCCTGCCACAAGAGCATATTTTTCATCGCTTTCAAAGAAAAACAACCTATCCATGCTGATCACAGTGTCGAGAGTATTACGAGATTATATTGTATTAATGTCCGGGGTTTGCCAGTAGCAATTACTTTAGAAAGGAGAGCACTCTCAGAGCTCCAGCGTCTCGTCTGCAGTGAGATGCGAGTGCTACCAAACCCTTTCACCGGCGCCATATTCGATCTGATCAATGCACTTTTATTGGACTGGTGCAGGCATTGCGCCATCATTGCACAGACCACAGCACAGCCTTCGGTACTCAAGCAGGTACCACTTGTTTCCACCTGCGTGTTAGGTTTAAGCTTCTGTTTGCAAGGACCTGATGACACAACTTGAGTAAAGGAGTAATAAATTTGAAACGTTCTTCTTGTTTGAATTTTACTTTTTTTATACATTTTTCTTATTTTCTTTCTTTCTCTAGTTTTATTTTATTTAACACTACTTAAATAAAGACACAGTACTCCTTCAATACATCGTTTGCAAGTATTTCTTGACCGTTCTCAATTTTAGCAGTAAGTGACGAGATAGACAGCACTGCATTAACTTTTCCAACCCTAGCCTCGTCATCGTGTTATTATCTCTTCCTTGGCGGGCTTCCTTATCGCAATAATACAGAGATGAATAAGAGCTGACGACAGCGCCGATGCTGTTATCAGGCTTCTGACATCCCCCACAGCAGGCATTGTTGTGTGGCGCGTTAATGGATATTGAAGCTCCATTTAGAATCCTTGTCTCGTGCCATACCTTTTTTTTTCTTCCTCTTTGTCTATAACACAAAAATATACAATAACATTACGGCCAGCATACTGTCAACAGACAAAACGCATTACGTAAAGAGTAACACATGCTTTACAGAATTTCTTGCCCTTTGTCCTCTTAATACACAAGCAAGTATGCATTTAGTCTGATGAAAAATGACATGGCAAGGTTCGTTCTCTCTCTCTCTTTCTCGCTGATGTAAATGAAGCAGATATAGTAATGTATTTACACGTCTATTACAAAAATCATCTATTTCACTGTAGCATATAGCATGGAATTTTGCCTCATACGTGGATATTATTTTTAATATTGTAGCTGATGCTTGTAAATACTATGAACTTTAAAGAAATTGTACAGTTTGGAAATTTATTTTATTTCTGGTCTCAGCAGGCTGTCATACATACATATCATTTGTTATTTATAAATCATGTTGCAGTCTCGCAAGAGTAGTCGAATCAATAACGGCATTTAAAAATTTTCGAAACGGTTACATTCGGGATGTTTGGAAAACAGCCAAAGTCTCATGGGCATCACATGAGATTTTCTTTGGGTTCTCATGTGGCTTTGGCGGTTTAAAAAAACAAACAAATTGTATGCTACTTGTTTGTCATCTTAAGGCGGTGATGTACTAGTCGGTCTTACGAGTCAACATGCCAGTACCATACAGAGACTTGTGCATCATTTATGCAGTAAATACTTACAGATTCCTCCAGTGATATCATAGAAAGAAACCTTTCCATATCGCCACTTTATGTTTCGAGCGGAGACAAAGCAAACTAACGCAAAGCAAGAGCAATTCTTTTGATTGATACTAAATCACTTCTTCTTCTTTTAAATATAAATCAAAGTAACAAAAAAATATCAAACTACATGTCTAGTAGATGATTCTATGCAAATTTATCTACAGAGATAAATATAAATATAAATATAACATTGCATGTAAGATTTCAACGAAATCTAATTGTGGGGAAAATCTTTTTCTGCCTATTGTATGAAAGACATTTTGCATATATATATATATATAGAGAGAGAGTTATATAAGTTAATATGAATGTGCGAGCCGAGAAGAAACATTAAGGGTGTTCATTCAAAATCCTGGATCATCACCCTTTTTTCATATTGATATCACGCAGTAAAAAAAGAAAGAAAAATACTGGTTTCTTCATGAAATTTTTGTGCTTGTTAATCTGTCTCACTTTCCCATGCTTGTTTCAGCCTCGTGATATAACCTCAGCCTTTTGCACTCCATGTCCCCATTGCACCCAGGACATGCTGCCAGCGCGATTTGTCATGTCAAGCATCGCATTTTTGTACCCTGAAATTCTTTATACTTGATGTGTTTGGTACCCGCTAGCTTGCCACACCAGCAGCTCCTTGTACACAAGATCTCTCTCGCTCGCTCTTTCTCTCTCTCTCTCTCACACACACATCTCTCTCATTCGCTCTGCCCATCGTTTCACAAATTTCGTTGCTCTCTGTTTCTTTCGCTCGCTCTGTTGTTTCCGAAGCCAGGTACTCCGGGTCTTGTTTGCACAAGCTCAGGCTAGCATCCCCGCGTGCTGTTCAGCAGAAGGTGGTCATTGCCTCCTGTCATGGTAACCAGGCCAGGAAAATGTCGCTCGCCATTCTTGTTACGACTGTTTCCAGGAGTACACAAAAGACGGGCCCTGAAATATAACCAGCTAGCAAATGGCTTTACGCCTGCCTGTCGGTGAATTGTCTTCAAGATTTCTTGGTTATTAGCCAGAACAGAGCAGCCCTGCCTTTTGGCACATTTTCTGCCGCGTGTTGCTACTCAAGTGGAAATAAAAAATAGGAAGCAATGATTCTTCATGCACCATCACCATCACCATTATGATGTTTATTTATTCACAAATCCTATACCCGTAAGCGATTTTTTTAAAAGATGGAAATTGTTTTCTTTCAACGAAATGTGTGCGTTTGTCTCCCATTTCACTGAACTGCACTTTCACGTGTTGAAAGGCGTTGCGTAGTCTCAGATTTTTAGTGATCGCGTGTTATTATGTATTCTCCTGTCAAGGATGAAGAAGAGCGGCATCAAAAGCTTTATACTGTGTGCGCAGTGTGTGGTTTCATTCAATCCTCACAAAACAAAGCGAAGATAAAAACAGATTCTCGTGTATCTTCTCGTGAGAACTACTGTAATCATGCAGCTAACAGATCCTACCATTGTCGTGTGCCGAAGGCAAAAGACCGCCGTTTCTGCCGATGCCGTCGACTGCAAACGGAGCAAACGGCAGGGTGTTAAAACAACACCCTGGTAGACTCGCACCACATCGAGCAGCAAATGTGTCCCCAGGGAAGCTTCGAGATGAGCTGGCTGGGAACATCAGAATATTTGAAAACAGCCAAGTAGGAAATGAAGCTGGTTTCATCATCTTGATAACAGGATTGACATTCCACAAACACGGACAATGCATTAAGGCAGTGCTCTGAGTGGCTGCGTAGATTTGTGAGACTGAATTTCAGGAACAAACGTCACGTAAACGTGTTTCAGGTCGAAATGTGTTAGTTAACCTTAGTGTACTGTAAGGTAGTATTGTACTCGACAAGATTAACTTACCTATTCCCTGGTTTAAACGTATGCTTTCAGCATCACAAGCCGTAAAAAAGAGTTTACTGTCACTATCATCGTCATTAACATCATCGTCAATGTCGTTTCCACCTTCTTTTCCTACTTGCCGAGTCCACTTGATGCCGTACATCCACGTGTTGTTTCAGCAAATAGCATCACGTGTTCAATTTGCAGTAGACATCATCGGCAGAAACTGCGTCTTTTGCCTTCGGCACACACCAAGCAGGTTTGATCTATTGCTGCATTTACTGTGCAATTTATTCATCCCTGTTAGTTTCTTTTCTGTTCCTGTCCAAGTGACATTCTGGGATTGCCTTGCTTGGTATGAATGGTTTTAAGTCTTGTATGTCTTTGTACGTGTTTCACTTACCCTCACCACGTGTTCTTTTTATCCTATAACCTGTCACTTTCTTCTTTCGATCTCTCTTATTGCACAGCCGTATTTCCCTGAACTGATATGAAGACAAGAGATGTTGTGAGGGCCCAGGCAGTTTATATACGACTCTGACATATACTCTTGCTTACTACACACGTCCTGAATAAAAAAAAAGTGTGAACCGGAGAAGATTTGGGCCTCAAGTATCGCGAAAAAAAGCTGGTCTTCATGGCCATGTGACCCGGAACGAACGACACCCCGTCAAAGACTATCCTTCAAGACATCTTGGAAGGTGGTCGACGCCATGGTGCCCAGAGAAACAACTGGCTTACGAATGTTAAAGACTGGACTGGTCGTCCTGTATAGGACCTGCTAAATATTGCCCAGTTTAAGCATGATACATTTCGAAACGGTCGTGACGCTATGGCAGGCCGTTTTCGTGTACACGCTATCCAAGATGGCGTGAATAACATGCTTGGATGTGTTAATGCATGATCTTGATCCCAAACTTCTAGTCGTTAACGTCAGTAAAAATCTAGGTAAGGGTTTTACATGCTGCTCATCATATAATTGTTAGATGATCAATTCTGAGTGTGATTCTTGGCGGCGTCACGTGCTGTCCTCTCTTCAGGATACTCTAATGTCTAGGTAATCAAAAACTATACACTTCATCAAACATAAAGCACTCTACAGTCGAGGCTTCACGGTCGTCTTCTTGCCATCCAGGTACTTTGCGAGTCAATGAAATCACTTAATGGACAAAAATAGCTTGAAAAGGAAATCTGGTGATCTTGTTTCCCGAAGAAACTTCTTTTCAGGCTTATCTGTGTCTTTAAAAGTAGTTTGTCATTTATCCAGCAGCCGTAGTTATAATCCGTTTCCCTGGAGCAAAATGGAGAACTCAAGGAGAAGCGTCTTGTTTCCGAAGTTATAAAACGCTTTCAAGACCAGCGGGCACCATTTCCTTTTTTACCCTAGGACACCTTTGCGGCCGCTTTTATAACTACAGACCTAAAGATAAATAACATCACCGGGGTCTGGATACCACCATATGACCGGAAACAAGAGTCTTTTCCTTGGGTTCCCCATGTTGTCTCATATCAACAACGTACTCTCACTTCTATCTACTGCCCCAGGGTGGTTATAGTTTCCTCAGAATGTAAATGTGTCGTAATTTTGCAAATGGATAAGATCTCCGTTTTCATATTTGTTGTAAGGTTTCTTTTAGTTTTTAGTTTTTTATCCCCTACATTTCTCTCTTTCTCTACGCGTCATTTTCCATTAGGAATCTCTTCAGAGATGATAACAGGAGCTTTAGATAACAAAATAGTTTGCATGGTATTTTTAAAGAGAATAAAAACAAACTCTAACCCGCAGTGCTCAGTTTTTCTGTTTAATTTATTATACACCTTCTCTTTCTCTAACCGCCCATTTCTGCCAGAAGCCCTTCTAGTGGAATTACTGCTGATGCATAAAATATTTTGCAGGATCTTTTTAATGTGAATAAAAGCAAAATCTGATCAGAAACCTTCGTTATCAGATTATCTGCGGCAATTATTCATCTGCCACATGCATTTTAACTATGCGACAGTCTTGTTTTATCAACGTTTATAGTATTATCCGACTACCATAATATTTACTCTATATACTTTATTGGTCAGACTAGAAGGGGAAACGAGTCGTGTTTTTTTTCGCCATCTCTGCTCCACCTCCAGCAAAACATCCACGAAAGTTCAGAGTGGGTATGCCATAGTGCGGTTTTATTATCACACGGTTAGTCGTTCATGTCATTTACACGTGCGGACCGCCTGTTATGCCATTGTTTGTCTTCGCCAGGCATTACCATATGTATCAGCCCAGACTGATCCGTACTTCACGAAGGAGAGTTCAAACATCCTTTACGAGCCTGGATTGAACCAGTGCGAGCTCGCCTGGTCGTCTGAGGACTTGACAAACACTGCTCAAATGTCATTCTAAAAAAAAAATGTCATTCCAAAAAAAAAAATTATTGATGTTTGAGAGCGCCAGTATGTTGTTGTGTTTTGCAAGATCATGCCGAGTCTGCTGCTTCACAAACATGTTTTCTCAGCTCGTTAGCGTCCTCAAAAAGCCATTTTCTGAAAATAAATGGCGTCTGTTTTGATCGCGAAACTGAATTTGCTATTTTTCCGTTTTTTATTCGATGGCTTTTTTTCCCTCCTCTTCCCTTAAGTGAACCTTTTATTGAATAAGGAATACATAATTTTCCTTTAATTGGCAGCACTTCGAACAATGAGTTTTTAACTCCTTGGATGACAATAATGAATGCACGCAAATCTTAACAATTTTGATTCCTTTCAGTATTCAGCATTTTTTTTTTTGTTATTGTTTATTTTTCTGAGTTATGCAAGTTATCCTGAAATTCTGGTTGTTGTTTTCCGTTCTTAAAAAAAGGATTCCTATCCCGGTGGTTGGTGGACTTGTTTAAGCAGAAAAATGTCGTTGGAAATGAGTACCTCATTTATAAAGCAGTGAAGGGTTCGTATTTTTCCGCCCTTTCCTCCCCCTTGTCTATCTTTGACACCGTCGTCGTCACTTTTCGAATAAAATATGACTAATTATTACTGTTAATGGGATTTTAATGTAATCCTGGCTCAGTCGTTACTGCTAGCTACATCCCAGAATAGAATGAAACGCCTAAATTGGACAAAATGCTTTTCCTATTTACACATTTCACTGCATTGCCTGATTGTAACAGGATAAATAACGATCCTGGTAAAGCTTAAACAATGAGCCATTAGCGACAATGTACTCTTAGCTTCTGGTATTTAAGAGTTAATGGTTCTTTAAGGACACACTTTACAAAACTAGAGTTGCTCCCTGATACCAGCCAAACTAGTTTTGTTCTCTGAAACCAGTCCAACAATCACACCCATGATGTAACAGAAGATTATAAACAAGACATTGAATTCAAAATAATTAAGGTCGATTCAGCAAAGATGTTTTGGTTTATTCGCCTAACCCTACATAACACCAACCATTGACAGTAAATGAGCTTGAAACAAATAAGTCTACTGGAAACTCGGTCATCGATTAATTTCTCAAAGAAAAGCTTTGCTTTGATTTCAGGCTGCATATTGTTTAAAATTTTTAAATCAGCAAATCAGCACATAGAACATCAAAAGAGTTTTCTTTTTTTAAGTCACTGGTAGACATTTGATACAACGCCGAACACCATTACTGTTAAAGGCAGTCGGTGAAATCATGATTTAAAACTGTCATTTCTGAAAAATCGGAAAGTAATAGTGCAACCACGGAAATCACATTATTCAAAAGAACTATTAAATCATAGTTTTGTACTGCGACAAATCAGCTCCCATTAACATCCATTTACTAGATACTAACATTTTCTAGTCTGGTATACATTTATACTTGCAGGAACAAGAATAATGTATTAAAACAAAATTATTTCACCATATCGCCGAATTCATTCAAGGCAAAAGGTCAGCACAAATTAACTTTCTGACCCGAGATTTGATGAGGGAGACACTGTATGTCTAGACTATAGATTGTCAGGCACTCCATGACTCCTACTACACAGGAATAATAAACGCAAACGGAGACTGGAAATAGTAAAATCCCTCGAGATGGGGTCGTAATTCTGCACACTATTTGATTACCAGATTTTGCTCAAGTAACTTTATCAGGGACTTAATTAGAATCAGTGAAACGATTTATTAGCAAATAAAGCGAGTGCAAAGTACAGAAAGTACAAGTTTGAAACAAATTGTTTTTCTAGTAGAAATTGCACTAAAAGATGCTTTCTACATAGCTGCATAAATACTAGAAAACCTCTTACTTTGTACGGAACTGTGTGTGACTGAGGTGATCCGATGATGTTCTGCGTCTAGTGGTGTTTGTTCTGCCTTCGATAAATATATGGACGGAGTTTGTCTTCCAAGAGCGACTACTCTGAGAATCGTGTCATCTGATGTTAAACAAACATTGAAATGCATGACAAACAGTGATTTGTCTGCTTAACCGCCTCATCACTGCGCATTTTCCATTACGGGAAAACTTTGAAAAATTGATAAAGCAAACTTAATTTGTGCCAAAATTAGAAAAATTGTTAACAAAGATGAAAACTCAAGACAGAAGTCGCCCGGTATAACTTACCTATATTTTCTTTATCTTTGTTGTATTTATCTTTATCTTTATTATAGATTGTAACATTCTGGTATTACTGTTGTTTGTGCCTCTTTTTTTTGGGACGATAGCCCTTAAATAAACAATTAGATTACTGACTCTCTCCATTAACCATTTTAGGATTTATTAAGGAAACAGGTGATACTTAAATGTCTAAAATATGCATTGCTCAATTTTCCTTATCAAGATCAAGTCACAGTAATTGTATAGAACAAACATAAAGCCATCAGAGTACATAAACCAATGTCTTTATATTTAAGGTATTGTCACACCTTGATGTCAGAAATGCATTGTCACAAGAAATCACTTCAGTAACTGAAGCCAACTTATTCCTATTTTCATGGAAGTAACTCCAAGCCGCTTCTTTCGTGTTTGAATCCTGCATACACAGTGTTTCTGACTAGTGTTTTCACACCTTGTAACACATATACAGCTAACAAGCAAACAAAAAAAACTAAATAATTAAACACTGAATAAAATTAAAGTTTATTCAGAAAAAGTTCATCCTTCGTTTAGTGATGCGATGAGCCATTGTGGAAGGTCCCCTTGTAGAGGTTTGGGATCTCATGCATATTAAGAATTCGAATTTTTCAGATCGAATTTTCAGATCCTCGTTTCTTAGAGTGGAACCTAGTAGTTCCTATAGCGGAGTAGGGAATTAAAAATCTCGATTTTTTATAGCGAGAAAACATATACCGGAGCGTCTGAAAGTGAGGCTCAACTGTATGGAGACGCCATGATTCTAAAACATTGGCTCAATTACCCGAGAATGTCTCATGTTTTTGACTTCATTGTTTACATTGTGGTTTCCTTGCGATCGTACTCGCCTTTATGCCTTATCCCTATGACCCGATGTTATTAATGCATCGAAGTAAACAAAGAAATTTACTTTTTCAGTTTCCGCCCCGCTCTGCCTTTCGTTGTCCTTTTCAGTCACATGAACTGTCTCAGCATCATTCTGTCACATTATCTGTCTGTCTTGGCTTCAATCTGTTATCTTCTCCTACACTATTTTTAGCTTTTGCCTCCCTCCCTCTCTCTTTGTGTCTTTGTGGGATGTCCGGTAATTTTGGTAAAGATCTTGTCAACAAGCAGTGATAATGGCTGTGAGTTCAAAACTCGCCACAGAGCAAACCATTTCTACTGGAGTTGACCCGTATGTCGAAGGGTGGACTAACCTCATCTGCATATATCTCACCTGCTGACTCTTTGCCTAAAACGCGCAAAACTAACCAAACTGTATCTCTGTTACTGCCTCCCTCTCTCTCTCTTTCTAGCCTCCATCTGTCTGACAGCCAGCATGCCGACATTTTTCTCTGTTTAATAAACATGGCGCCGTAGAGCATCAAATTCAGTAAGGGCTATCCTTCCTCATGGTCGCCGCTCAAAATAAATTAGACGGTAGACAGCGAACCCTTACCGAGGACAAAGACGACTGTCGTAAAAAGAATCTATGATACCCCTGTATGCTTGAAAATAAGCTTTTAGCCAGTGACACCTCGTAATTCTTCCAGTGAACTCGATAGTCTTCTTCAATATGTCGGCAGGCAAAGGTCGCACGACACTGGCTCTGAATTATACTGATAACAAGGCTCGGCCGATGCGGAGCTCATGGCTGCTTAAACAGCGCGTAAGACAGATAAGAGCATCACGCGAGGGGACTATCAAATATCGATAAGGAAAACGTGAAAACGTGATGGAAATTACTGGAAAGAAGATTGGCGAAACGGACCGTAAACACGTCTCTCTTAAAACCTTCGAGCCAGGGGGGGGGGCATGTAGTTCCTTGCGCTTATATCGGACCTGCTTTCATTGTAGCCGTTTAAATAATCAAGAGTGTAAATTGCTGGACAGGGAATTCATAGGATATAATATTTCCATTAAACTCTGGACGTTCGACCTAATTATAGTGGGGCAATGTTACTGCACTTGTTTTGAACTAACACTCGGCAGATTTCTCACGAAATTGCATCTATAGTTAAATGAGAAACGAGCACCACAAGAATGTATGGCATTTACGATCTTCTGAAACTTCTCTTGCCTGGCCTTTATTTCTTTGTTGTTTAGACATGCAAAAACGAAAAACAGACGATATATATATATATATATATATATTAAAGTTCAGAATTGTAGAGAAAGGTATCTTAAGGAACATTAAACCAAACGACAACAAAGGACTAGCTGTATGTTGATATTTCGCAGTGTTCATCGCATGGTAACGAGAAGGAAACAGATTGTTGAGAAAAAGAAAACTTTCTATATGCATACGTCCTACTCCAATTACATGGTTGTGAAATACTTCAAATGCTGATTAAACAAGAGCATGGGTATGAGCAGACAGCATGCCCTTAGGCTCATGCCATCGATCTTGCAAATGCTGTGTACATGAAATTTTAATTGAGCAAACCACATGCAGTAAGGCAGAAATAGTGAGAGTGGGGGAAGACCTCTCCAGACCCATCATGCAGTGAGCGACATCAATATCAGCACTTGCTGTAATAAAAGCACGACACCCGAATGTAGATTGTGTCCCTAGTCTCATGGCATTTTGCTTGTATTTCTGTGTGACTGTGTTTTTCAGGCAGTAATGGAATGTTCGTCCAAGTTCAAATGAACTTCTTCGTCTGATATCATTTTTCTTGTGTGAATACAAAGATATTCTATATGTAATACAGTTATATTAAAATGACCTACTTCAAACGATTTTGTATCGAAAACGGAAAGATGATGGACACATTTAGGCAAAGATAAGAAAAGTACCGGTTGGAAATCAAGTGAATAGAAGTTTGAAATAAGAACATCTATATCGAGAATGTCTTTAATTTTTGCGTGAAAATAAAAGTCTGGTAAGACTAGACTTATCATGAAAATGTATATCGGGTAAAATGTAGTACAAATTGAAGTGTACAAATGACCTAAACCAGAAAGCAGATTGGAGGTCACAAAAAAGAGACAGGGAAATACTTCGGGTTCTCTCACAGATGTAAGGAAAAGGTTGAAAACAGCCTCAACACTAACTTTTGCAAATCGAAGAAAACTGAGGTTTCGATGGTCGCACTGCAGAAAACTCCATGGTGGCTCATATTCTGTTATTTATAACTCATTTGTCGTTGGCTGGAATTAGTCCCAGCCAGTAAGTGATGAGACTTTTCCAGATATATTAAAAATAGATCATTGGAAGGGCAGAAGGTATTATCCGGTCATTATTTCGTTTGATCAAGAGCAGAGATGCTCGTATGACATCTGGCTAGTGCAATAACTGGAAAAATGTCCTTCCGTATAAAGCTTTTAGTATACTCCATCTGGAGAACCTTCGCTACATAATAAACATGTGAAAGTAATTCTCTGAAAAGCTCCATCGATTGGCAGCTTAAACCCTAGTATTTTATCCACTCAAGGGGCAAATCGAAGTCGATATTTTTATAGAGTCCCTTTAGCACTGGTAAGGCTTCTAACTTAAAACATTCTTTACATCGTCAAATTTGGTAGTCTTTAGCTTATTTTAGATCATTTATTACCACACTGTGAACACACATTTTGCTTGGGGCCTGCCTCATTTTATGTATTTTCCTTTGGACATTTTTAGACCACTGATCTAAGCGGGTGTGCTTCATTTAAATCGTCTGGGGGTTAGTCCAAATGTTAAAGTTCAATTCTTGCGAGATTTAAATGTTATGCCTTCGTCAAAATGTTGTCCTGGAGTGCAAATCGACCCTGGAAGATGGTGCATCAGTTGCCTCCCATCATTAGTGTTTTATTGCTTTTCCTTTGGAGTTGAAACTATGATCGTACATTTGGGACGCGGATCCTGGTGTTTTCCGGTAGCGACTTTGACATCATGGGAGACTTTAATTAGGATATTGGTGGTGTGGATGAGTCCGTTCTTGGTTGATGTGACAGAATGTTTTCGTTTCACTTTGATCATGTCATATTCTGGGACAAAGAAATAAAGAGTTTACTCATGGGAAATTTTTTTAAAGCCAAGAAAGACAGAAGAAAAAGTGAGATTCCTGCATGCACGTGCATTAATAAAGATAGTCGTATGTCTCTATACATAGCTATAAACACATACGTTTGTCTGTTTGTTTGTGTTTGGGAAAGGACGAGAAAAAGACGGAGACAGAAGAGCGCATGCACGCACTTGCACGCTTGTAGATATATTGTTTATTTATGAGAGGGTAGCTGGGAGAAAGGTAGAGAGACATTGAAGAGACGGAGGAAGAGAACAAAAGTCCGATTAATAGTCCTTCTTTGTCTTATTCAACCGGATCTTCCATTATTTTGATATTCTTAGACTTACTTTAATCCCTCTGTGACTGTTCGTAATATTTTCTGAATCATTCAATTTCTATCACCTGAACAGATATTGTTACTATTTCCTAGCTTCTCGAGAACCTTGGGGGCTAAGCATTGTCTTAAAATAACTATGTTCGGAAATTTGCCACCTGACACTACATTCTGCCCACGCCGCCAACAGTTCTGCTTGTTTATGCGATGCAAGGTAATATTGATGAGACAACATGCACGTGATACGCGCTGTGTGTGCATTTTAAACTTTAGATTAAAACAAACAGAGCGGTCAAAAATTAATGAAAAGGACGCAAATGGTATCAGGGGATGATGTCCTGAAAAAATGCTGGCCTGTTTTAAAGGGGCAAAGAAACTCTAGAACAGTTTTACCTTTATAAAATATTACTTTGTTTGTTTGTTTTTTTTTGTTTGTTTGTTTGTTTGTTGTCACGTGGCCCTGTTCATTATCAAGCCTCAGACAAGACTGTTCGACTGTCCCTGACGAGTTTGGACAGACGTAAAGAATATCTTTCTGCATTTGTCTGTGTGAATATAAAAGAGAATTGAAAAAAAGCGGCCTTCCTAAATCTTCCCACAAAAAAGACTGTCTATTCTCTTTGATCCAGCGTCGACACTATATCTACTGTGTAGAGCAGAGTGTCCGAATATACAGGCACTGATGCGTAGTTCGGTAATAAGACCCGCTCTACAGAACCTCACCAGCCCTCACAATGTGACTGAAGCTCTCGGTAGATGGCGACACGGGCGTCCTGGGAGTAACCGCGATGCCCTGGGATAGTCTGATCATCATAGGGATCAGGTTCACCCTGCGTCTGCCATTTTTTTTCAAATTTCATTCTGCTTGCCTCCGCTACAGTCTGTCACGGGGCGCTTAATGATGTTTATGCCCCTCGTAACATCGGCAGGCGTTTTGCGTGGCCTGCTGGTAACTTCTACTAGTGCCAACAGTCGGGGCCGATGTTGTGAGAGAAAACAGAGAAGGGAGGAGAGGGAACAGAACAGAGCTGCCAATGCTAATTTAGTCGACTATTCCTCTCTTTTCTTTCTCTGCCATTCCTCATCACATTAACCCTTTCTCTTTCTCTCCCTCTCCAGTATTATTTTCTTTTTTAACTAATTACTTTTTTTCTTTAGGGCGAAAGATAGTTACGTACACGGACCTTTATTTACATTTGCCTACATTATCGTCTTTGTCAATAACATGTCAAATTGTCATTGCCATTATGCTCTCTTTCATTCTCTCGCTCTAATTCTTGCTCTTTGTCTCGATAATGATTTTAAAAGTTGAAATAGTGAATAAAACATCTTTTTTACAAGACACTTTGCCATCATTAATATATTATTAACAAGCCTTACCTATGTATGGCTTTGTTTATCAGTCAAAGCTGAAACTCTCGTTTAACGATTCATGATTTTTTTCTTTTGTGTGGACAATAGAAATCACTGACACATGAAACTCAGCTAGAATGTCAAGATTTCTGCGAGGGTAAACAGTCTTAAGGCAGGGTAATGGCGATTTGAAAATCTCCCAGGGAGACATTTTATGTCATTATGACCAGTCAATGTGAGAATTATGGGGTTTTGAGACCCTAAGACGATCTTCATGACATTATCGCCGTATAAAGAAGGGATGGAGATGATCAAAGAGGTGTTAAGAGGGATTGTGGTCTACAAAGCATCAACGTTGTGCGTTTATTTGAAGTATGCGGCGCCAGATGGAGTTTTAGGGCCTTCCATGCGGCATGTGAATGACTTCAAACAAATGTAAAAGTGGCAGAGATGGTTAATATAATCCAGTCAATCAATTAGTCAGTGAGAACGAATTTAGGAAAAAAAACTCATCAGCGTGTTTTAATAGAGCAGTTGTTAACTCACTGCTGGAGTTTATAACCACGTGAAAGAACAACAACGACTATAGAGCGCATCTGATAAGACAGACAGTCACAGTCGGCAGATCACCAGTGATATTTCCATCTTTAACCTCCCATGATGATATGATAACCTGCTTTGTCATTTGATGCCTCCTAAATCCGTTTTCAAGAGAACTGTTCAAGAGACAGACATATAACCGTCATCAGGACTAATCTTAATAAGAAAACGTCCACTGTTAAACAAGGACTTTTTCTCTTTAGCTGCTAGGCATCCAAGTTAAGATTGTATGCACATTTAAAGCTGTATTCTTATGATTTATATAGTTTCTAAGCATATTTTTAATGTTTAAATTTCTCAAAAACTAATCACATAAACACAGATCGACCTTTTCAGTGACTAGTGAATCAGGAGCTAGCTCATGTGATAGCTAATCTGTTGGTTCCTTACTTATCTACCCACTGGGTAAACCAACAATAGTCATGAATACGATTCCTGGGAGGCAAGGGTCTCACTACATTGCCTGAAAATGGAGGAAAGGCCATTAACCGGTGTACAGCCATGACTGCCGGAAGGTTCAATTGTCTCCTCTTCGCCGAGTAAGCGGTCGCTCGTGCATGGCTGATGTGCTGGCGGCATTTTGTCTTTTTTTTTTTTCGCGACTGCATGAACCGTTTCTTTGCTGCGCCTGTGGCTGGTCGACCAGCCGGAGAACTTGTCACGCCGAGAAAAATCCCTTTCAGATCCCATCCTGATAGTCGGAGGGGAGGGGGACTAGCTTTAATATTTTATTTTACGCGCCGAGAAAGTGACGAAGCGAACGAGTTAAGAAATGTTCCAAAGTGTTTACTTTTTGTCTCCAACATCTTGTGCTGACTTTTGCACTGGAACTTACTCCGTGTACAGTAACTAAAAACAAGAGAAGTCGTTCATTGCGGTCTTAAAATAATCAAGATTCGAGCGTCAGGATACTTTATTCTGATATTCTCTAGTGGTAGTTATTTCGTAAAGACATGATATCAATTACAGTTAGCTCCGTTTAAAAGTGTTAACTTTAACATCTCATATAAACAAGAGAATTTTAATTTCACATTATTTTACATATTTGTCACAAAGGAATTATATATAAATATATTGCAGATTAGTTACATATAATAATTCATACCTACTGATATTTAAACCTAATTTTGTCTATTTCACTTGTTTCACATCGTTTCAATCACATTATGCTAGATCCTTGAATAGTTATGCAGGTAACAAATAGAAAAGTATTTATACTGTCTTAACAGTATTTGCATAGGGAATAATCTAGAAAATGTTGTATACAACTGATTGATAACAAATTGGAAACAGCGGGATAATCAGCTAGCGTTGGAATGTAATAGCCATAAGGTCAATACGTCATTAATCGTCCGTTACACGTTTGTCGCCACTGTAAACAAAAACATGCAAATAGAAAAGCATCACTTCACGCTCTTCCTTCGATCGTATTTTAATAAAAAGCTGTATGTCATGGCGGCAGAGGAACTAATGTTTGCGGTAACTGCAAATATGAAGATCTTTCATATTGTTTGGCTTCACGTTGTGTGCTACAGCCTCGCCTTATCACTGATATCATTATTTTTTGTAGGTTTGGATGTGTGTTGTAGAATTCTTTATCATCAGTAATGAAGCTCTCGCAAACTCATTATTTTTCATTTGTGTGCGTGAGCGCGCGCATGCATGTGCGTACGTGTGTGTGTGTGTGTGTGTGTGTGTTTGTGTTGCAGCTTGCTTCGAGATGATGTCACCTTGAGGTTGGGACTGAAGACTTTCTGTCAGTGAAGTCGGGGGATATGGAGGAAAGCAGACTTAATCTCAGCTGGCATTTTGCGCGTGAAAACGACTGCGTCCAGAAGATGCTTACACTTCGTCCACACACTATTTATGGATTTTATTCAGATTAACTCCCAATTCCATCCAAAAACAGACAACATTTTTGTCTTATATGTCAGGGAATTTTCGTAGAACTAGTTCGCAACAAGTGAATGACACTTTCCAGACCATAGCCTCAAACGATGGTTTGTGAACGAGAAACATCAGGCTTTCTAAGTCGAGCTTTTTCATAAGACTGTGGTTGGGGAAGCGGTAGTTCAAAAGCGGGGACTCTTCACGAACGGAGGAAAGAAAGGTGGCGTGTCCTATCGATATTATAGATATGCATGAGACAACAGCAGAAACTTGCCCAACGACCTGAACGAGGGCACGACTACTGCAGGACCAGCCGGATTCTACGCGCGCGTGGAATCGACCCTCGGTGCCAGTAAATTGACAGGTGACACATTGTCCTGCCAGACTTACGCTGCCAGTCCTCGGTGTCGCAACGAGCTGTGTTTCCTCGGTCGCAAATACTGCAGCGGCAGCAAAGTAGGAGAGGGGGGAGACTGAACCTGACCCGGCATGTCCGAGGCCGCGAGCGTTGTCGGTCAACCTCGCTTCTGTCATCATCATCTACATCGTCAGCGTATATATGCACTGGCGTGAGGCAGGGTCAGCTGCAGGTCGGGTGTGTGTGAAGGAGAGTCTTCACTTATCTCTCACTTTCATGGAGCTCCTACGTGTGAAATCCCTACTGCTTCCCACCTGACCAACGACGAGGGTCATCTCTGTGTGTTGCCTGTGAAACTTGGGTAATGTACCCGAAATGCGAGCGCTACAGGAAAAACTGGGCTTCGGAACATGCGAAAGACTGAGTGGATTGTGACATGTATGATCACGGTGAAAGGATGTGCTTCTTATTCCACAAAGTTGTATCGTTTTCTTATAAATCGCTGAAATAACGTGGTTGCACGAGTGTCCGATAAAGTTTGTGCTACTGATTATTACTAGTAAATCCTGTCTTTGTTTAATTCATTCCAGTGTGCCATTCATTAGTGTAGCCCTTCTTCCGTTGTCATGGCAACACTTTTGGATTTCAGTCAAAAGTGTTAAGAGAGGAGGTGAGCACACATTACTCACTACTGACTGATCTGTTTTGCGCTGTGATATGAGTTTTCATGTGTGACTTTGTTATTGCAACTTGTGACTTGTGGAGGTGTGGCACTCGTGTCTGGGTTCACCAAGCGCTTTCAGCTGATCTATATTATTTCTTAGTTTAGCTCAGCAGCCATGGATCACTTCCAAAATCGAGCAGAAGTGTCCATGCCTGTGTGACTACTCACTGTCATCACTGGATGGAACTACCCCACTTAAACTGCACGCTCTCTTACTTCTCCAAGATGTCACCTGAGCAGGAGGTGACGGACGGGGGCGAGAGCCTCAACTCACAGGTTTCGTGGACTGAGCTGAAGCCCATGATGACACAGATGGACCGTCTGCTTGAAGACCACTACCATCCAAAGAACAGTCGCAAGGTTACGCTACAGGTGAAAGTTTACAACTTCCTGGAACGGCCAACTGGCTGGAAGTGCTTCATCTACCACTTCACTGTGTAAGTATCAGTGTGCTTATGTTTATGATCCTTAATTTATAAATAGAGAAAAGTTCTTCTTTCCCCTTATTCTATTTTATTCCTTTTCTTATTTCAGTCTTAAAATCTTTGTGTTGTCTAGCCGACTATCAGCCGACCCCCTAGTTCTGTGCTAGTTTCCAGTTGCAGAACCCCGCAAAGATTCCGGTCGATAGCTAATCCTAAGGTAACCCTACCTCTACTTCATGACTACGGCCTTCTATTTTCGTAAAATTATTGGCTGAACATTTTGAGGATCCCCCTTTGAATGCAGAATAACTGAGATACGATCGTGTTCATCAATGTGACATTGGAGATGGGAGAGATGTCATTCTTATCTTTTAAAATGGGACACCGTCTAGTCTTGTTCCTGGCTGTCATCTCTTTTTCATGAAGAAACAGGACGTTCGGCATTCACACACAATAAACGTGTGTTTACGTATGTTAGACGTGTTTACGTGTGAAAAACCTTTGTGTTGTGATGTTTTCGCATCACACGACTTTGATCACGTGTGATGAAGTGTGTACGAGTGATAAGCATGTGCATATAGTGAGAAAAGTGTTTTTTGTGTTGGTACACGTTTCTTGCGTAATAACTGATGGGATTTACTGGCAAGAGGATCTGTGAGCGCAGAATGCGTGTTGCTGGCTTTTTCACTGTGCGTGCGTGCTTCTGTAACATGTGTAGATGAAGAGAACTGTGTTTGTCTTCGACGGGTCATCCCCACGCTGTTTTAACACCCCGGGTATCGGAAGAGGGACAGCCGAGCCGGAAAGTACACTGTCAGTTAAGGCTTCCCCAAAATTGCTGGAAAGTGATACTGCACACTGTCGGCTGAAATACTTCCTAAGGAATGAAAGAAAGAAAGCGTAAATAAAAGACAGGAAACCCCTTTCCGAGAACTATCGGCTTGCCAACGGGAGAGAAATCGAGATCGGTGCACAGCCACTCGTAGTCAGATAACCCCCGTGGACAGTTATCGGCTGGATATCCGAACACAATGCCGCCCGCCTGCAGACATGCAACAAAGAGTGCGCGTGCTCGTATCGGCGTGGCAAGTGATGTGACGGAATTATTTTTTCCCAAGAACATTGGATAGAAAATCTAAGCTAAATATAAGATAATTTTCAACATGTAAAATTGAACAGTGTGATGTTCCGGTGACGGTGCTGTGTAGTGGAGGTTTAAGTCCGAGAGTTTTGTTCAAAGAAGTTGTAGGATTGATTCTCGTACAAATATGTTGGCCGCTAGCATGGCTAAGCCGTGCAGGACATTGTACATTATCATGTATTTTGATTGGCTGAAATTCCCATTTTCTTGTTCATTTTAGGAAAATGCAGATGCACAGCACCTTGCTGGCCTCTAGCTAGATGACAAACATGACGCAGTCTGCGAAACTGCTGAAAGCAAGCTTAATACAGATTCCTACTACTTTATCTCATCAAAAACTGTTATACTTTAATGAAAAATCTTAGTTAACCTCTTTTTAGTTAAACTTAAGTTTACTTCTTTCTATTTAAGTTTTTGTCTTGATTACTGATAACAGTAGATTAAAGTTGCCGCAATCCTCTCATCGTCGCCTCTGACATTGAAGGATCAATGGCCTCTTGACCCCTGTCTAATTCTGAAAAAGGCCTTAATAGCCAATCTAATTTTTCCCAATGGGTCAAAGTAAACGACTTTGTCACATGTTTGAAGCCAATTTTGTACGGATACCTCATTTACGTTGATGTAATCGAACGAAAAGGGTCTTTAAAAAAATCAAAGTACTCATCGATCAAGCCCGCAATGCTATCTTCGCCAGAATTGAATCTAAATAACCCCAGAGAAGACCTTCATCCTTCCAAAGGATCTCAGGTTCAGGAAAGGCGATGATAAGAAAGTGCTTTCTGCAAACGTCCTCCATGTCAGAGAGACGATTGCGCCAAAGTGGGCAATGATTCTCCATGACCCAGAGATGGGCAGACCACTCACTGGCTGCTTCCGCCTCTAGCCAATATGTCTCTGCTTTGAGTCAGCCAGGGTATGGGCATGTGCCCCTGGACTCTCATTTCGCTTAATAGTTCCTGCCATTCTCTTTCAGGCGTCGTTTTATCTTCTTTTTCCTCATTTAGCCTCTGCAGTCAAGTAAATGACACCTCCAAGCACTTTTGCGTCAGTTGAAAACAGAATTAAAAACAAAGGAGAAGCAACATTTAAAATCCATCAAGACGTATTGGAATGTGGGAGATTTTGAAACTATCTGTCAATTTAAGTGACACAAGCAAATTTTTAAGCTATTAATTTCTTTATCAAAAACAATACTACGGCATATACAAAATATTGTTTGAAAAGAAAAACTTTGAAGTTTCAGAAAAATCCATGTACATTTTTTGTATACTTTTTGAAATTCCAGCGTAGTTTATAGAAAAAACTCAAATTTCCTAATTAGTACTGATTTGCGCTGATCGGTAGCTTCGAAAATTCTTGAAATCTCTGAATTAACAGCTTGTTATTATGCATGGTCGATTTTGTTTCCACAACAACAAGTTAGACTAATTCCTTCCACCTCAACATTCTAACAAATTCTTAATTCTAAGATTATTGCTCTGGCGTGAAATTAATTCACAAAACAACGCAAAACATTTCTGATAGGTGGAGCTTTTTCTGTCTCCAAAATAGATGTTTATAATGATACCAGCATTCAAAGCACTGCTTTGAGAGACCGCAGAGCTGTAAACAGCGTGTAAAAATTAACTTTATCTTGAAGGTTAACACCAGGGTCTGAGACAGTGCCCCTTACCCCGCGACAGCTCCTGGTGTAATGACCGGCACCTCACGAATGCTTCATCACCTAGATTACAGACTTGCCTGCTGAGAAGCAGATGTTAGTGAAGAAAAATGTCAGTCTGCTTCCCAAACAACATCGTCTGCAGGGATCGCACAACTTTATTTTTGAAACCAATTTTACTTCCTTGACAATTTTCTACCCGCAGCAAAACTCTGTTTGCGGTGAGAACTTTTCGTCTCCCTTCCAGCAAGACCTTGTCACCGATCACCAGCTTATTCTCTTTTCCACGTTTATCTTAATGGCGAAATGAAAAATTGGGCATAAAGTTAAAAACCTACTGAATATCAAATTAACTAAATAATTAATAAAAGGATCAGTCCTTCAATGTCCAAGTGGAAATGAGCTAGCTACAATATTTTAGGAGCAGTAAAGTAAACGCATTTAAATCTCACGTTTGGTATAAGTGCACCAGTGTCATAAATATATTCGATTTATTTTCATTGAGCATTTAGCATCTTTTTCTAAACGATTACTTAAGATTGTTTTCCATATTTGGCGAAAGAGCAAACAGATTTGCTCAGAGTGTTAAACTTAAAACAGTGTTTCTAAACTTACTGAATAATTTACATTATTTCTGATTTTCAAACTCAAAGTATAACAGGCATCAGCTTCTCCGTTTGAAATCAGTGAAGTCCCATTAACTGCGTATTTGTTCTTGTAATTACGAAGATAGATAATCTATTTTTGATAAGCTGCTTTCAGGTACACTAATGATATTTTTCTCTAAGGTATCTGGTAAGTTAAGAAAGATGTCGATAAGTGTGCTGCCTCGTAGTTATTAGGTCTTACGAAAATCCGTACGCTCGTTTCTTTCAGTGTATGCTCCCTCACCCACATACTTGTGCTTCACACACACACACACACACACACACACACACACACACACACACACACACACACACACACACACACACACACACACTCTCTCTCTCTCTCTCTGTTAATAAATACACAGTACACAGTTTGATGTCAGATCGAATGAGTACCATGCACAGTGATGGTGATGATGAGATGGTGATCGTGGTCATGACGATAAAGAAGATGATAATATTTGTGTTCATGAGGATCTGGCTGGGTTTGCGCTGGATGGTGACTGGTCAACAAGCGACAAGATGGCGGGAAAAAAGAGAAAGCCTATGGCTGTTGCTGCAACATTTTCACAATCCGCGGACGCAAAAATAATCAGGTGTCATTGCCGCGAAGCAAGTGACATCTACTATTGTTATTCTGAGTCCGACAGATGAGGAGCAGTTCGCGGCTGCCAACAAATGCAATTACCAACACGTTGGAAACATTTTGTTTCGCAGCTATTTTGGTCACTAACTAGGAAAGCGCGTGACGTCACGTGACCCTTCTAAAACCTGGAATCAATGGCGGCACACGGAGCAGGAATAGTGGGTCCTGGAACCGATTTTGTCCTCAAAGCTTTGTGGCTTTCGCTGAGAGAGGTGGAGGTGAACTGGCCGAAACACCACTTGTGGTAGCGGTCTAAAAGGATTTCGAAGATTATCATCCAACTGCAGACTGCTCACCGATCACCCATTAGTAAATGAAAAGCTCTAAACCATACTTGAGAATGGATGTAGGGGTGTTTACAAGAGCGGAGACCAGTGTCCGGGGAGCACGCTTCATGTTCTTGCGGCAATGCAATTCTAGGAAAGAAAACTGTCCCTGGGTTTACTTCAGGGGAATTCTCATGCCAGCCTCCACGCATTGAGAAAAATATTTCAGTGGAAATGTGATGCAAATGTCCCGGCGTCGCGGAGATTATCTCCATGGCATTCTCATGCCAGCTATCCACGTGTTGAGAAGGTTATCTATTCCCAGGTGCTTAAAAGCACGGTCCACAATCAATGTCGTGTCTGTTGTGTTTGGTGTCTGTGGATACAACTTTGTGCGTGTATGTGTGCATGCATGAGTATGTGTGTGTTTATCTGTGTGCCTATGACTGCGTAGTGGGTTGTGACTGATCCCAGACGCAAGCCGATTACAGATATATCTAAACATTTCGCACAAAATTATGTGTGCCACTTATTTTCCCAGCCAAAACAAAAAGCAAAAACAATACCTTCATTAAAGATATTATTTGTGGATGAAATGTGGTGCCTGGGTACCAGCTGTAAATGAATATATTTCCTCTGAGAAACACGTAGAGATAGATTAATTGCAAGTGAATGAATGCGAAAGTAGCTTGTCGACTGGTGCCTCCGCTTCGATTTCAGCCCAGTTTAGTAATTATTTCCTGCATCGTCATCACAGTGGCGATATGTGGTATGAATGTACTCATTTCCCCAGCGTATATTGTTTTTGCATGGGGGAGGGGTTCGACCACGGTGCTCGATCGAAATATGACCTCAATCAACACTTTTTACACCAGCCTCAGCTGGGACTTAATGAGACGATCTTCACAATAAGCCATGGAATAAACGAGTGTAATACAGTGTTTTACAATGGACATTACTAAAATCATTGTGTAGCAGTCACATATCGCTTAAATTAAAAAACCACGGCGTAAATGGATGTCTTTCCACACCCTTGCTCCCTCGGAACCCCGACAGAACCCCTGAAGCGTAAATAAACGCTGACAGTGGCTCTTTGTTGTTTATTTATGCGTTCATACCGACCCAGATGACAAGAAAAACACTTTATAGGACCTGCTCCGCATTCTAGACAAGACTTCTAACCGTTCTAACGTATTTTGCTCCTCTCTCTCCATACCGTAACTCCTCCTTTAATAATTCGTTTTCCTGATATTGCGACACGTAATAAAATCGAAGTAGTCATCGCCGGTGGCAAAACAAGCTTCAGCATCGTGCCAAAACATCATCCACGGGTCATTGAGATGAAACTTTACTCTCGGCATGGGAGCCTCGCTGCTGTTTCGCCCAATCAGAAACGTCAAATGACACAGAGGACCAACCCATGCGTGGAGGCTTTAGTGTCAAAGGGTGAGGCCAACTTGATGTACGGATGGAGACCAGCTTCCTCTTCGTCGTTTCCGTCCTCGAGGTTCGTATCTAGTTTAGATGCGCAGCACGCTCGCACAACCTTCTGGTGATCAATCTGAACTCACCGAAGATAATCTCGTTCAGGTGTGGCGGTAATTCGCCAGAAATGAAATCGGAAAGCAGGGTTGATGCTTGCTTTTTATGTGCATTTTGCAAGCGGAATACTGGAGCAGAATCGACATCCCGTTTTGAGGAAGCCATCATTCTCGTGCTCACTGAAGCAGTCTCGGTTCGCATGCACTCCAAATAGGTTGCACCACGTGCGCACTTCTGTCTTTTTTTATCTGGAAGCGAAATGTTTACAAACAACTTACAACAGTGCTGCAGTTTTAAGGGAAATATTTTGAAAATCAGAGTCATACATAAGCAATAAGGGCGAATATCACTTCCAGAGCTACTTGAAGAAGAATGTCGAGGAAACACATGAAAAGTAAAATATAAATATAAATATTGTAAATAAAACATTTTTACATGCAGAGTTTATGGATAAGAAAAAATGAGTTCAGCAGAAACACGATGAACAATTATGTGGTGTTGGTTTTGAGAACAAATAACACGGATATTTCGTACTGCTAATAAAACCGATCAAAATGCTCTATACATTTCTTACCAAAGTCATGTCATGGCAAAAGTGAATAAAAGTGTATTTATGGGCGTTTGTTTTCTATTCTACCACAGTGTAAACTCAGAAACAAAACAACTTTTTAATCGGTCAAACTGTTTCCTAAGTCTTTGTTCGAAAGGTCTAGCTGCTTCCCAAGTTTTGCATGTTTCACATTTGAAAACTGAGTTTTAGATACTTCAGTATTGACGTGTTGTTTGTACATTGAAGGTTAATATGATATACATTTAGTTTTCGTAATCTTTACAGCCGTTCAAAGTGAGTAAATCTTGTTGTCCACTACTCCTTATACTTCTCAGGGAATCAACTGACACCTTTTGTTGTAGACTATAATATGACCAGTCAACAGTCTCCTAATCATGCTAACTAACGCTCGTGTCGTCAAACCTGAGTTCCTGTGGAACGATTTCGGTAAATTGATGTTCCCAGTGGAACACCCCTAAAACTGAAGCACATTAAGGTTCTCCAAAGCGATAATGGACTCCCCTCCCCACACCTCGCTCCCCCAACACCCTATCAGACGTCTACCACCCCACGTTTGAAAGGTAGCTTGATTTCTTTGCAAAGCACCATAACGACATAGTTTGGCTTCACATCGACTTCTAGGAGGGTTAATGGTGCCGGGACAAAATTATTTACACCCAGGCACCGTCTGGAACTCAATTTATTTCAGATTTTCTCTGGCACACCTAATGAGGGGGAGGACACTTTGTTCCTGAGAAGGACAAGGAGAAGACATTTTTTATGTATGACAGTGATGTCGATAATTGAATTTAATGATTTACTATATATGTAACAATGAAACTAATATATATATATATATATCAATTTACTCCAAGACCAAACAGTCATACGTATGTAGTTACGACACAGGGATAGGTATGTATGTGTATTTGTGAAGCTATTTTTTTGCCTGTATATGTATAATGACAGAGTTATGAAATAATGAAATGTTTGTATGTGCGTTTGTGAAAATAATTTTTTTCACTAGTGTATGTATAATGAGAGAGTAGCTTTATGTAATGATGAAGCAGTGCTTTGTATTAGTTAGGCAGGGACATGTCCCAGTATCTAAGCACTCATCATCATTATCGTCGTCGTCGTTGCTTATGTTGAGTTTGCAAGTATCTAATTAAGAAACAGTGTGTGTGTGTGTGTGTGTGTGTGTGTGTGTGTATATATGTGTATGTATGATTGTATGTTTGTATATGTATGTGTATGATTGTGTGTATATATATGTGTGTATATATATATGTGTGTGTATGATTGTATGTGTGTAAATGTATGTATATGATTGTGCGTATATATATATATGTATATATATGTGTATGATTGTATGCGTGTATATGTATGTGTATGATTGTATATATATGTGTGTATATATATGTGTATGTATGATTGTATGTGTGTATATGTATGTGTATGATTGTGTGTATATATATATGTGTATATATATGTGTATGATTGTATGCGTGTATATGTATGTGTATGATTGTATATATATATATATATGTGTGTATATATATGTGTATGTATGATTGTATGTGTGTATATGTATGTGTATGATTGTGTATATATATGTGTATATATATATATGTGTATGTATGATTGTATGTGTGTATATGTATGTGTATGATTATATATATATGTGTATATATGTGTATGTATGATTGTATGTGTGTATATGTATGTGTATGATTGTGTGTATATATATATGTGTGTATATATGTGTATGTATGATTGTATGTGTGTATATGTATGTGTATGATTGTGTGTATATATATATGTGTGTATATGTGTATGTATGATTGTATGTGTGTATATGTATGTGTATGATTGTGTGTATATATATGTGTGTATATATGTGTATGTATGATTGTATGTGTGTATATGTATGTGTATGATTGTGTGTATATATATGTGTGTGTATGATTGTATGTGTTTATATGTATGTGTATGATTGTGCGTATATATATATGTGTATATATATGTGTATGTATGATTGTATGTGTGTATATGTATGTGTATGATTGTGTGTATATATATGTGTATATATATGTGTATGTATGATTGTATGTGTGTATATGTATGTGTATGATTATATATATATGTGTATATATGTGTATGTATGATTGTATGTGTGTATATGTATGTGTATGATTGTGTGTATATATATGTGTGTGTATGATTGTATGTGTTTATATGTATGTGTATGATTGTGCGTATATATATATGTGTATATATATGTGTATGTATGATTGTATGTGTGTATATGTATGTGTATGATTGTGTGTATATATATGTGTATATATATGTGTATGTATGATTGTATGTGTGTATATGTATGTGTATGATTATATATATGTGTATATATGTGTATGTATGATTGTATGTGTGTATATGTATGTGTATGATTGTGTGTATATATATATGTGTATATATATGTGTATGTATGATTGTATGTGTGTATATGTATGTGTATGATTGTGTGTATATATATGTGTATATATATGTGTATGTATGATTGTATGTGTGTATATGTATGTGTATGATTGTGTGTATATATAATATATATGTGTGTTTATGATTGTGTGTATATATATATGTGTGTGTGTGGTACAAAATACCTTGTTTCAATGCTACCGACAAATGAATTCTACACAAAAGAACATCTGTGTTCTAACAGATTATTTAGGGCGAGCGTTATAGTACATTTTGTAAACGAAATCCGATTCTCTTGTCTCTCCTGTTATGTGTGCTCTGTCAACATGAAGAAGAGGTCGATAACCTGCGTGACGTCCCGCTCTCAAAAGACAGAAGGGCGCAGGAAAAAGCTTCTTGTGTGACTACAGAGCTTTTAGCCTGTCAGTGGTGGAGGCTACAGCTCTTGATGTATAGACTGGAACTCGCAGACAAGCCCCTTTTAGCGCGTGCTAGATGCTGCCAGCAACTTAACATTAGTCATTCCTGCAAGCTGTCAAATATGTCCCATTTGGTGGAGATGGCCTGAGAGGCAGCTAACTTACCAATAAGTTAAAGTGACTAGCTTTAAGGTTACACATATTTCCTCTCACCACCCGTTATCTTTAAAAAAAAACACTCCCTGAAAGGTCTACAAATTCTTTTTAGGCTAATCTCAGTTTGAAATCTTGTTCCTATAATCTAATTTTTGTAGACTTTTGACCTTGTCAATCCAAAATAAAGATACTTTCTTACACGCTGCATCCTCAGCCTTGCCATATTTCTGTTGTACCTGTTGTTACCCGAGCAAAAGTTCAACTAAATCTAGGTGTCTGTTATTTTAGCAAACCACAAATAAAGGTGTAAACTTTTTGCCCTCACGCGCGTAAGCACAAACATTCGGACGTTCAATCACTTAATAAAAGACGTTGGAGTGATTGAATGTCTGCTTGTATGTATGTCTTTGAGCGTGCGTGCATGCGTGCGCAATTTTATTCGTACACGTATGATAAGGCAAAATCCACGCTAACAAATCGACAGAACCTATCGATTACCTTACACTTCGGTTCATCAGTATGCTCTAAACCAATATCGATTGATTTTTCTTACTTTCTCATGCAAAAATCATTTTTCCCAAAAATTTAATAAAGGTCAAAATATAGAGGATGCTCATTTAGTTTTACATACATTACCAAATGTATACAGTAAGGAAAACAGAAGGCCTTTCTTTTCAGACAAAGTAATAAATATTGTCAGAGAATGGTAACATCAGCCATTGCTTGAGTAGGAAATGGTCCACCACGTGGAACGCTCGTTCTTGCATTCTTGTTTCCTTGGTTGCGACTAGGCGTCTGGTGTGGAGTCTTGTAGGATGCTGCATGGTGTCAAGTTCAAGTTCATTCTAACATCACAGAGAACAGCAGAGAGTATCTGCAGTAAAGGTAGACTTCGCTAGTCTATAGCTGCCACGTCCGTCCAATACAGGACAGATAAAGGATCGGGGGGAGCTGTGGCGGATGCTCACGCGGCACCAATTGTGAGAAAATCATTTTAGCCTGCATGCGGAGCGTCGGACGAACTCAATTTGCCGCCTTTTTGCCGCTTTGTGTTCGGGAAAGGAGAAGAGCGTGGTCTGGTGCGAAGCGTCGCTTAAGGACCTCTAAGAGACCCTCGGCACGAAATGATGCGCGAGACATCTAATGAAGCAGGAAATGGTCGAGGTTTTAACTCACCTTTCACCACTCTCATTTCCCGTTAGACTGCGAGGATCTGGCTTATGTCCCTTGCACCAAGCAACAGCACGGGAATTAGAAGGACAGTTGAATGTTAGCAATTTTGTGCGTTCGTTGTTGGGACTGTTTCTCAGCAGTTTCATGCACTGACTGTTTGTTAAGAGAGTTTTTGTGAGCATTCGACATCATCTGATGCATGTACATCACGTCAATAGGAACTGGATTGAAGCCGGACAATGATGCTTCGTGTGCGAGGCTGTTTGTGGGTCTGTGGGCGCGTGAACCTGTCTGCCTGTCTGCCTAACGGTCTGCCTCCCTAACCTACCTACCCATCCAGTTAACCACCATGTGCAGCTCACTGCTTGCTTTGAGACCCAAGACATACACAGCTCGTAGCCATTCCGATGAAATGAAGCAGAAAAACAAATGATGCAGGAATTTGTTACACAACCCGTGGCTCTGTGATATAGCTGCATGCTTCTATTTTGTGAGAGAATTTTAGCTGACTGTTTGGAATTAGCCAAGTGCTGGGTATTTGGCGACTAGTCGCTAGCAATTGGACTCATATGCACCATCTTAATAAAACACCCTGCCTAAAAGCTGGTAAATCTTTTTTAAGGGGAGCACGGAGCTGGAGTACAAGTCATCCAAAAATATTTTTAGCAATTTTCATGCATTTTCCTACAAAATTTACTGTAAAATCGATCGTGACCTATTCCTTATTCCTGGTAACGAATGACTAAAATTGCAAGCACGAGAGTACTAAGTCTAAAGTGTTGAAGGGTCGAAACATGACAGTCACGAAACTTATGATTATAAGCTCTATAATCATTCATTTACAAAGTCACAAAAATACGTTTCGAAGCACCGATGACATTGGCAAGCAAAACAAACTCATTGCTAATGCATAATGCACAAGCAATTGGCACGCGGATGTAAAATTCATCCTTACTTGCATAAAACTTGCACAATAACTACCTGTAAAAATTTGACTCTCTATGGCTTACTTGCTTAGAATTACCAAAAGTGCATATAAGTATTTTCCTACTTCAAAAATACCAAAACTCCCTTGCTGTGCTGTTTCAGGTTCATGATGGTCCTCATCTGCTTGATCTTCAGTGTGCTGTCCACGATAGAGCAATACATGGACTTTGCAAACGAAACCCTTTTTTGGATGGTAAGTAAATTTAGAAACAGGTTTTAGAAACAGGGTTTTAAAAATGTTCATAGACGTGATCTCATCCTCACTGCAACCAGTCTCAAACTCCCGAACCCACTTCCCGAACCTTCATCAATTGTCCCTAGTCGTCTAAGTTTCAGTATAAACGTTATACAGACGCTAAAGTGTTTGTTATAATGCACCCGCCATATTCTCAGAAGCAAGAGCTACTTTTGATTGGTCTTTCTTTTTACGAAGTCTGAGGACGATAACTAATTCCAAATCCCAAAGGTGAGTCGTTGTGCTGCATTCGACAATTTATTTTACCTCACTTTACTGCATATTGTTACCGTCTCAAGTGATGGCCAAAAAAAATTCTTCTATTTAAGCAGTAGCTCCAACAATTTAGTCAACAACATTTAAAAATTTTTGTTTCTGTTGCAGTTATGTATGACTTGTTGATGCTATTTTGGATGTAATCTCTATCTGAGGACAGCTGCAGGCGGATACATATTACGTTTTCGCTGTCCAAGTTTGGGAAAATGGACGGTTGGCTCGTGAAGCCCTCTTGGGTATTTTACTATCAATAATTATGAAGTATTTTTAGAAAAACCCTGTTTGAGGGATTTCCCTTTGGCAGCATTATCTTTCTGGAATGATTTGTCTGATGTTTCGACGAAATGTTCTTGTATTGACTTCTAGGAACTCAGAATGCCTGCCATTTCTTCCACCCCTCTAAATAATATTTTTCAAATATTCTTATATCAGAAGAAAGCAAAGATTCAGACTCAATCATGTATGACACATTCTTGACATCAGACCTTTTGAGGGCTCCTGCGTGTCTGCTGCGCCAGTTTAGTGATTTGTCTGGAGACTATGGTGCCAGCCATTCGGGCCCTGCTAGTCCAGCCACGTCATCGCCTCAATCAACACCTTCCTTGTGTTGTGGCCAACTGATTGCAGCAATTCCTTATTGGCTGACAGCCTTTCTCTCCAGAAACCTTAGATTTAAGGTCCACACGCCATCCGACGTCTAGAGTGGCCGCCTCAAAGCGAAATCAAAGTAGTTTTGTTCCTGACATCTGCTGCCTTTTTCATGTACAGCAGCAGCAGCTAGGGTGAACTTAGTACAGCGAAAAAGAGGTGTGTGTGTGTGTGTGCGTTTGTGCGTGCGCGCGCGCGCGCGTGTGTGTGTGTGTGTCACCCTATACGTCCGTCTGTCTGGAATCGATTTGTCCCATGGACTGTACTAGTCTCCTTGTACTTACAAATGTAGCTCAAAGGCATGATGGCTAAGGTCGGACCTTTAAAAGACGTTGCCTAATGGAAGTAAAAGAAAAGCTCTTTGGGACCAATCATGTGCGTAGGTTCCCCCAAGGAACCCAATTTATTTCTAGTGCCAGTACACATTCAGGACAGTATAAACCTTACCCAGGTGGTTAGAGCTCACACAGTGTTTTAATATGTACTGATGTCTCTGTTATCCCTTTGATAGTACTTATCTACCAAATCGGTAAAGTTTTGTGGACGTGCAGTCACTTTTTTAAACAGCCTGCTTTAATTCATTGCACGATACTAGTCCAAAATATCTCAGGCGAGAGTCTTTTACGTCTCCAGCTCATTTGTCACCTAAAACACGTTGATGCCTTGAGGTTTCCAACGCCACCGTTAATGAATAGCTACAACCGTATATCAAAAACATTTTTACCAGATTTTTATTGAAATATCCTAATCCAATTTAACAATCTCCTTTAGCAGCATAGAATGCAAAAAAAAGCAAATGTGCTCCACAGAATCATAAATGAAAGCTTTACCTCACCATAGATCCATAAAAGTACGTGTGCTGAAAAAGCATCGTTGTTGTATTAATATTATTGCTTTCCTTATTATTAGTATCATTAGTGTTTTGCTCTTGTTATGACACTGTCATATTAATGTTCCTGTCATTAAGCTCTACATCCATACTACTCAAGAGGTGACGAATAAAATCAATGTCAATGTTGATGTCAGTCGTGTATTGTAATGACTTGGCATCTTTCGGTGAACAGGCATGAATCTGTTTATATCGAGCAGGTTATTCACTTAAATCTGACAATTTCTTATTATGGTAATGTAATCCGTTTTACATGTCTGAACGCTGTCACCGGACTATGCGGCAGCAAAGTCTCTATAAGCTGTCAACCCGTTTCTTGTTCCAGCGAAAGGAGAGAATTTCCCGAGAAAAATTTTCATTACACCTCCGGCTCTCACTCGTGGGATGTGCTCTAGTCAGATGCCTCACGTTGTGTTCTTTTCTTCTACTACACACACACTTAGAAGACCTTGGAGTTGCTTGGTGGCTGGTTTATTTAGTAAAGTGCTTCAACGTTGAGGTGATTTTGCACTATGGGGGGAGAGGGAGTGGGGAGGAAACTGGAGTACCCGTAGAAAACCCCGATGCACAGCCCTGCGAACAGGTGTCACATACAAAGAATGTCCCGAGACGAGATCTGAGCCCGGTGTTTCTCACTGCAGTGGTGACAAGCGAATTTTAACCCCTATACAACCGGACGCCCCCACCTTGCAGCTTGGAGTTTACAAAAGACCATAGCCTTTATTCTAACAGTGTGTTCTCTCTCGTGAGTCATTCAGTTCAGGACTGGATAAATATTTTGTCTCGTTTTCACAACTGTCGTGTTCTGGACTTTAAGGCACACTGGACAACACAAAGTTTATTTACTCAAAATAGAGAATTTTACAGAGAGGTACGCAACTTCAAAACCCAAGCTTATTTCCATTATTTACAAAATAAAAAAACTTACAACTCCTGTAATAATATATTTATACTAGACCTAATCTTATCTTATCCAGCACTAGTCTTTATCACTACCTTACCTACCCTAGCCCTTTGTGGAGTGAGGTACCCATTTCCGCCAGCTGGGTCGCCTGGGGAAAGTTTGCTGCTCTAATCGGGAATTGAACCAACGCTCTCTCAGTTTGGACGCCAGCGCTCTAACCACTTGGCTACCCGCTTCCTCAATATGTAAGTTGCTAGCAGGTCAACAGACCGCAAACACACACGCTACTGAAGTTTGCGAGTTTTTTCACATTAATGAATCTTACACGCCTGGTCATTAAAAGCAAAGTACACAGGGGCAAAAAGACCCCTGTAAGAGCGATATTATTTTTCTATATTTCCGTTATGGTGAATACTTTTGTCTCAGTCAAGTCGTTAGTCCATTTAGAAGTCTTGAACGCCTTTACAATAGCAAAGGTCATCATCAAAGTACACAAGAACGCACTAATGTGGTCTTCGTGTCGAGACGATTTTCCCTGTGTAAAAAATTACTCAAAAAGATGAAAGTTGTAGCAATAGTTTAATAAATAAATCCAGAGAAATCTTAAGTGACTAAAATTGTAGCTCCTTTAGTCATTGAAAGTCGCAACCAATGCAAGAGTCGAGTATATGTTATTAACAAGAGGTCGCTGAAACATCAAAGGACTTTTGTGACCTCAAAGGAAATGAGATCTTGACCTTACCAAAACTCCGGTGAGAATTGCGCTTATGTTCAAAACCCAGGTGAGAACTGCGATCATGTTCAAAATTTTACATCCCGGGGATAGAACGAATCCCAGGAACAGAACCAAGTTCAGATTCGTGAAATAGCATCTCGTCATTAATTAAACCTACTCATTTGAAAATAATTTTGCGCTTGTTAGCCTTACACAGTGAGACAGCTGCTCTACACGCACATCCCACAACAAACACCCCCGAGCCTTTCTTGAAGTCTGATGCAGCTGTCGTTGTTGGCTGCGGCGCTCCTTATATTTCCAGACCAGGCATGTGTTAAGCTAAGTTAATTAAGCTTTCATATTTTTCGTGAGGCACGAACTTAACTGCTGCCCCACTTTTCTTGGTCTTTCTTCTGCAGTTGCCGACACTCTAGAGGCGACCTCAGACACGCCAAGAAATGCTTTGACTTTCTGCCAAAATTTGGCGAACATAATTTGAGTTGAGCTGCGTCCCATGAGCGCTGTGTTAATTGTACTTAGCTACCCAACCACCAACCACTGATATTTTTGTAGTCAGAAGGTCGCGCAGTGCGTTCATAAGTTTGTGTATAAAGTCTCTCTCTCTCTGTATCTGTGTATGTCTATATAATATATAAACGCATCACCGGACATGCCTACACTGAAACATGTTTCCACTAGAGCAAACATTGTGACACTTTACCCAATATTTCCAAAGGCCCCAAATGTTTCCATCGAGTATTTTCCGGTACATTGGTAAATATTGACATCTTACACAGCTTGCGATCGTAGAGAGATTATCTATTCAGTTTCTATAAATAAGCTTCAGCTGTGTTCAGAAACTGAGAAATAAATGCCTGTCATGCCCGCCTGACATTTTCATGGCAGCCTGGAAGCTTGTGCATCCACTAGTCAGTGACTGACCTATAAGCAGACTTGATCGTCTGCTCATTGTAAGCACTTCTGAGAGTTATCTGTCTGGGACCCTGCTGATTATGCAGAGTTTAGAGGCCAAAGTACACGGAATCTCCGCGACCTGGCTGTTGTGGATCGTCCAGGAGAGGAGCCACAACATCCGGAAGCTGGCAGTTGCGCCGTATCTGGTCTGTGCCCTGCCGTTTTCATCCAGTGTTTGCTGTGATTCTTGCGTCGTGCACTTCCTTTTTTCCCCAACAGTCACACACACACACACACACACACACACACACACACACACACACACACACACACACACACACACACTTTTTTATCCTGCACGCTCAAAAGCGATAAACGCGTTTTCATTCTGACAAGCACGCCCTGAAATTTTATAACGTCAGAAACAAAGCAGGCAGCTTTTTAATTAGTGGCTGGAATGGTCTTAATTAGCTTAGCCTAAGAAGTGATGTCTTGCTTTTTGATGCCCTATGTTGCACGAAAGTGCCGCAGTTGCTTTTCTGGGGCGTGGGGGGTAGATCAGGAGGAATGATGTCCCGCTTCCCGTCGTTGCCGAAGATTGTCCTGGTCGCATTTTTGGTCTGGAAATGTAACCTTTCGTGCTTGTTGCTGCGTGCTATTCCAAAAAACGTGACTTGGTTCTATATACGAAACTAAATTAGTAGTGTTTCTTGGTGCCTTCTGTTGCAGCAACGCCTTGGTTGTGTGCTTTGGCCTCGCTTAGCGATGCGATGTTTTATGCTTGTTAACTCGTGCTGCTGCAGAAGATCATCATGGTTGTGTTTTTGCCCCAACCAAAGAAGTGACATACCGGGCTTGCTGTTTCGTGCTGTTGCAGGAGATCGTCTTGGTTGTGTTTTTTGGTCTGGAGTACGTCATCCGCCTGTGGGCAGCGGGCTGCCGCAGCAAGTACATGGGTCTGCGAGGCCGATTCCGGTTCTCCCGGAAGCCCATCTCCATAATTGGTGAGTAAAACGAGTGCAACGCATAGAGGATGTCCTGCAGGTTCTTTTTTCTTGTGCGTTTGATCTCTGTCCACGACCCTCATGCTGTGTAATTCGAACGAATCTGATAGCGCCTTTGCATCAAGGAGCCGACCGCGATGTCCTCCATTTGTAGGAGGAAGTCAACTGCAGAAACAGAGCTCGGGTCCATAAACCGCGTTTAGGAGACGAGGGGCACTCAATTGGGCCTGACCGCAACCGCCACCTTGTCATTTTCAATCTTTTTAAAGTATGGATATGGTGAGTAACGACTTTGAGCTCATGTCCACTTTGATACCCTTGTAACCGTTGCCATATTTTTCTGTTCGTCCCTTTTCCATCGAAAATGAGGCACGTCAAAGCAGTAAATAAAAGTTCTGCCGCCACGTGACAGTTGATCTGAAATTTGAGCTCCAAGCTGTTTTATTGCTTGTGGTTTTTTTTTAACAATCGTTTTGTTGTTCTTCATAGTCTGAGGATTGCGGGGGTTCAGAAACTCAAATTCTAGAAATAGATGCCGAAGTAGACGAACCTTTTGTTGAGAAACATTTAGAAGAACATTGGTAAAACGAATGAAAATAGAAAATTTAATCAGAGGTACAATTTTCTGAAACGCTGTTGTAGGTAATAATAATCAGTATGAGTCTGTATCAGTTCTTATAGCTGCTACAGAACTGACAGGATGAAAGGAAGAAAAAAAAAGAAGCGTGGAAAGATGGAAAAATATAAAGAACTAGTTAACCGATCTTATTTTTTTAATCACACAGAAAGTCTTATTATTTTTATTGGCACTTATCCTGATAAAGATATTGATCATCCATAACAGTTTGCTCAGGATGTTCCATCGCGATATCTGTTTCTATCACCACCCTTATTTTTTGTTTTCTTCTGTCTTCCTCTACGGGTACACTTCTTCATTAGACTATTTGTATGGTTTGTATTTACAGATTTGATGACCTGACAAACATAAACAAGAAAGTACACTTTTCTTTTGGTCACAAAGCAGGATATTTTTAGAGAGGTTCCACTTGATAGTTCTAATGATTGTTGATTACTTAGTGCCATAAATCCCACGTATCTGTATGAACTTTTGGATAGGCTTGTAACATTGACCATGCATATTTAAAAGTGCCTTTAGACTAGACCAACTTTGCAGCCTATTTTTTTTACTTTTTCCAAATGCTAAATACCATTGTTTTTATTTCTGCTACTTTATTAATCAGCATAAACTTTGCTTATTCTTTACCCTCGTAAATAAAGCTTTGTCATTTGTCATTTGCCTGTTCGTCAATCTGCAGCATCTCCTTAACTGTCCCCATTTCCACCAGGAAAGAAGGGTATTGCCTTTTGACTACACAAACAATGTCTTTTCCCCTATATGTTCCGTGTTTTTCATCGACTTTATTTTTACAGTTTAGCTCATACGAAGTTAGCCATTGCTAAGATTTTGCAGTACACCTTTTTCATTCACAATTGCTGGACAAAACATGGTAGTGTGAAGACAATTAGCAGTAATACCTGACACAACCATTTTTGTGCTCTCTTTCTTCTGCTACAAGTTTAGTTGTAGGTGCAGTGTATTTATGCAAGAACTAGCTTCTTTCTTGAGCTTAAAGGGGAAGGGGTAAATTCATGTTTTACTAAAATTATCTCCTCTCCCACTCTCGTTTTCCCAGTTGCAGACAATGCTAAAGTACAGCCTATTAATCTCGAGGTCGTTACCCTAGAGGTAGAGCAGACTGTTAAACTGTCGTTTGGAAGAGCCTCACAGATTTAGTAACTTTGTGGCACTACTAGGTCGACCATGAGTGTGCTGTAATAGAACTTTTTGAAGCAACCACGTAGCCATCTTACCACTCGTAATGTTATAAATCGGCATGTACCAGCTTGACACACACCGCCAAGGTTATGGAATCAAATCGTGGAAAGCGGTTCAAGAAAATATAAAACACTAAATACAGTGGCAATGCATTGAAAAAATATTAATCCAACACCGCCTTGCAATTTCCAATATGGTGAGCTGTCGGCCTCATGCAGTGTCAGAGAGGTTCTATCCATCAGTTTCAGATCAGTGGGCACAAACAATCACACACAGTTCTCTCTGTGAAGCAGCACAAGGCTTTTTATGTGTTGCACAAAGCACGCAGCCTTTATCACGCGACTTTCTTGCTCGTACCTACACGGACATGCACGAGCAAACACACACATATATATATATATATGCATGAGCGCTCACGAAAAGAGAGAGCGAGAGAGAAAGAAAGAACAGTATCGAGGAAATGAAAAGAAAAGAAAGACGAAGACAAAAAAAGAAACAAGAAGGAAAAACTTAGTTTACTGCCAGACTTGGAAATAGGTGCCAAACGCAAAGAATAGCGGGAGCTAAAAGCCCGAGGTATGCTATCTTTACTGTATGAGTGACAAGCGTTCAAGCTACTGGAACATCCCTAAAGACAGTCACGAGACGGTGGAAGCAAGTGATGTTTTATTCATGTCGACATTCTGCAAGGACGATCCAGAAAATGAAGACAAGAAATCAAGTAACGAGAGAGAACGAAAACGGGGAAAATAAAAAGAACTGATCGTGCGAACAATGGAAGTGGAGTTAAGTAACAAACAAGATCGGGGTAGAGAGAAGGGGGTGTAGGCAGAGGCAGGTACAACCGTACGTCTGCGAATTAAACCCACTAAAACGATCCGTTAATGAACAGGACAATTTCACCAGAAATCTACATTCACAGCCTTATCATCTGGCTGGTTAAATAGGGGACGTGTAAGGATGCTGAAAAAACGCATCACCAAGTTTTCAATTCACGACTTAAAACAATACTTTACATAAATCAAAAAAGAAATGTCACGGGACTTGAATAGGAAATGCCTTTTCGCGCATCGCGCAATTGCTGGGTGACCAAGACCCAGTTATTTACAGTGACAAGAATAGCCAATTCTTTAAAATAAATAATACATTATGTAAAGGAGAATAATTGAGGGTTGTCAAACTTTGACGGGTTTCTTGTCGAAGGAAATTAAAGGGCGGCGTGCTTGCAGCATCCTCTGGTCTTGCTAGGTGCGATTTTATGTTGTTACAGGGGATTTGATATTTTCAAAATTGTTTTTATTTGGGTGGAAAGTTATTCTAGACGTTTCTTGCCTCTAAGATTTTTCCGCTTGCAGTAACGCTTTAAACAAAATAATAAATAATGTTCATAGAGCCCTTTTCCAACTGTCAAAGGGGGGCTCAAGGCATAACATATTTCATCCTCGTGTATGATATATATTTTTACATATTTGTTTAATCTGTCAATGTTCCACGAGCATAACATGATTAAATTTTGCGTTGTGCTTTCAAGTAAGACTGTAACAGTGTACGCTTTAAAGCGCCTGGGTTTTGTTTTTGCTTTGGTAATTTAGTCACTAACAGTGCAGAGCAAAGCTGAAAATACTTGTTTGTAAATTATTGTACTTCTGGGGAAACTGCAAATTTTGACTAAAATGTAATTCTCGTCTTGAAGGGGAGTGCCTTTCCGTGTGGTACTTTGTCCCTCCTCTATAAAGAATTATTAGGACAGATTGCACAAAGAAAGCTAACAGAAGTTTGTTACGAATCTTTTTTCGCATTTTTGTGTCATTTTTCTCTTTTTTCATCTCTCTTATATCTCCTCTTTTCTCTCTTTCTCTCCCTTCCTTCCTTTTCATCTGATGGGCTGGGGTCATGTTCGTGGAGCGAAGGTAAGTCGTTGTAACGGATAACCAAAGGGCAAGCCACTTAATTCTCTCCGTAGTAAGGATGCGACTCCCCGGATGTTGTCTTACCCCAGGAATCGTGGTTATAAGGCAGTGGCAAAGACCCCCGGGGGTACAGTAACATAAATCTATATTCCCAATGTTAAGACAGCTTGTCGTAACGAGAATAAAGTTTTCCCTTAATCTCCCAGCTTTGCCCATAAGTTACGACTTATTTTTTCTTCGTGAATACTTCCCCTGTCTGACTTCTTTGTCTTTAACGGCCCTACTGCGATTGCTTCGCAAATTTAAAATTACTGAACTGCTTAGAAGCAGAAGTAATTAACTGGCGCACGATAATGAAAACTAGCACCCGAAGACCTAAAAAATCTGCAAAAAAACTGTGCGCACCCATGCATGAGTCTCTCCGGTCCATACGTGCGTGTTCATGCACTGAAATCATGCCCATGAAAATAGGGTAGGTGATAGAAATTCTTGTTCGTGTCTTTGATTGATTTGGGCTTCTAGAGAAGCAATTTTCGCCCGGAACTCGGGCAAGGAAGCCACAATTTGTTATTTTAGAGATTGCACGCGGTGTCAGGTAACTTCGAACTCCGTAAGGCCGTGACGAAAACCCGTATGAACACGCACGTGACTGCTGGGCTTAAGTGCTGTTCTTCATCAAGGGAACGCCTGGAAAAGAGAAAAAGAAGAATTTGTTTTATATCTTAAATCTTGGTAAAAGTACTCTCTATTTCTTTTTCAATGATTTCGTAAAATTGTCATCTTCCTCGGTATTTGCTGTTGGATGATATTGAAGTTTGGGCAGTGTTTTCTCTAAACTGTTAATTAAATTTTCCGCTTTAGTCTGATACCAAATTGTGATTTATTGCAACAGACAATTAATAATACTAGAAATATTAGTGATTAAGGCTTGAGAAATAAAATATTTACAAAATCATTTTAAAAGTTCACCTTCTGCCACACAATTTCTGTCATGCTAAACGAACTGTCGATATATAAAACCAAATATGTTTGAGCTATTTATTTATTTATTTTGTCATGTTAAAAAAACAGTAGTACTTGAGATAAATATAGTTTATGAGAAAATTCTTTACCATTTGAAAATTGGTTCTCGAAACAATCTATTTGGGGAAAGGGTTGACCACAATATTAAAAATACAGGGCTTCTCCGCGTTTTAAATAGAAAGCAAATAATCGAGTGTTGCATCCTTAAGAAAAAAAAGATAGTGTTTTATGTACCTTGTAATTAGGATATTAGTTTTAAGAGGTTTCAAAAACTAACTTTGTTACAAATGCATCATCGTGGACTTGTTTGGGCATTTTACACTGTCAGTTGAATATGGTGCCAGTTAACACCCTCAACACATTTTCAAGCCTCTTTTATATCTTTGCTGACATTTCATATAATGACAGTTTAAAATGCTTCCTTTTTCAATTTAGAGGGATTTTGTGGCGCTTTTATAGTTACAGGTTGCTTTCAAAAGTAAGTTAATGTTGAGTGCATCGCTCGCTGCTAAAATAACTCTTTTAGGCCATAGGAAAATTACGTAAATGTATATCCATTCTTCTCAGCGAATAAGGCAGCTCTGCCAAAGCACTTGACTTTTGATATAGTGACCCGCCCCATCCAACAGATATAAAATAAACATTGATCGTAAACAAGAGCGCGGCTGCCTATTTCTGGGTGACCAGATTCGCAGGGAGATGTCGTCAACGCCACGGGTCTGGTGAGTACACCAGCCACGCAAAGCCTAAATAAATATAGGTATGGGAACACCGCATCCCACAAAAGCAGTCCCAGACTACAATAAGGACAGGGATGTAGCTAAGAAGAGTCAGCTTCTCTGGAATTCTACAGGTCTGGCATTTGACGAGAAGGTTTGAACGTTCAGGGACGTGTGCAGACGATGTTACAGCTCTGTCGATGACAGTAACAAATGTTGAGTGACGAGAGCTTCACGTGTGCATTATAAGGGAGGCTCAGATATAAAACCAAGACAGCGCCAGGTCCAACAACCACAAAAATAAAGGAATAAAGGCTGGAAAAAGGAAGACTAATGACAAGAGAGAAGCAAAAATTCAAGACCAGTTCGTGCGATGACAGTAACAAATACATAATACATTAAAGCTGACGAGAGCGCTGCATGTGAAGAGCGAGGGAGACTACTGTGCGTGTGCGCGCGTGTTTGTGTGTGAGAGTGAGAAAGAGATCCAAGACCAGTGTACAAACTTATCAGAGAATGGAATTCATATCATTTCTGTAACCTACATACAGGCCAGTCAAGTCAATAACATCTGTCTTTCTTGTAACAATGCTTACACCTATCGTTACAGTCTTCGACAGGTCTAAGCCGCCACGTCACGCATATTGTCCGCCTTTTTATACTTTTTATATGTCAATGTCTTGGTGATGTGAAGGGTCTCATTTAGTAATTGATAACTTCGATTAGTCAAAAGTGGTGAGGGTGTGTGTGTGTGTGTGGGATGAATTCTTCTCTTGGCGCCCCATCACTTGCTATTTGCTCCTGGCGGTATACAGAACTGATGTTACTGGCCTGACTGGGGCTCGACTTCCAGCCCCGATGGCTGGATGCCCCCGAAGCCGAACGTTGACAACAAGAAATCATGGCCACAGCAGACAGACGTGTTTTATTTTTATCTTCTGTCACATGAGGTAGAGACTGTCTGCATAGCTGTCTGCAAGTCCATGATGGGAACAATTTCCCGGCGACGACCCGTCGCTCTTCTGCACTCACGCGAGCTTAAGAGACGTAAAGAATGAGAGAAGCGTGTCGCGAAACAGATTCGGTGGCTGCCACCGAGCAGACCATTCAAGATCAATGCCTCCACTGACCACGTTTGACCATTAATATTTTATCCCAGCGACAAAAGCTCTCGAGTCACCAGACTTCTCACCCCTGCTGACATCTGTAGAGGAGGCACCGCCATCCATTTCCGGACGTTCGTCTGGCTTTTTTAATGTGTGCAGGGGCTTGCTGAACACGCCTGAAATCTTTCGATCTCTTTTCCTATTCAGGTGTGGGTGTGGGTGTATCTATGTCAAAGTAAAAGTAGAAAAAAAATAAACACTCAACATTTCCTCACTTGTTAAAGCTTTGAGTTTGTAGGATTCTAATTTTTTTTCTTGAAGAAAAATGATTTTTATTCATTCGATGCAAGTCATTTTGTCGTTTCTGAAAATGAGTATTATTTCATGGTCCGTCAGTCTCAGTACCTTAGGGCTTTAAAATAGATTATTAGTACTTCTTACTACGTCCATCTTCTACATTTTGGTCTCAGTGCCAAGCCATTCTTTGATAATGCAAAAATACGCGAAATACGTTTCTAAAGATAGAAATGAAGTTCCAAATCAGTGATTCCTTGATAGTTTTCTCGATAAAAAAAACTCATTGAATTTTTTTCAGATTTTGCTGTCGTGCTTGCATCTATAATTGTCCTGTCTGTGGGTTCCAACGGACAGGTGTTTGCCACCTCTGCCATCAGGTGAGATAAGATCCAGGGAGGGACTTGGCACTTCTCCAAGCAATGAGTCAACCTAACCACCTGCTGTACTTGGAGGCATCCCACAATCTCTCTCTATCTTTCTGTCTCTGTCTCGCTTTCTCTCTTGCACTCTCAGTATCCTCTGAGTACTTCTTGTTCCATTTAATATTGAGCTTATTTTGTGGCCTTTTGTCTCTTCAATTATTCAGTTCCTTTTTCTTTTTCTTCAATTCTTTCTTCCTACGCTCCTCCCTCTGGAATATCCTCCTTCGCTGCCTATCCATCCGCCACCTATCTTTCTTTCAGCTTCCTCTATTTTGTTCCTGTGTAAAAAGGGGTTGCATAAAGTTCAGCGTATATATATATATATTGCAGTCTAGTGTGGCTACAACTCTGACATTATTATTTGTAAGAAAGAATTCTAGAACTGTGAGAGCGTAAAGCTGGGTGCTTTGTGTTTAGCTAAACCATATTCATTCCAGCTAATATACTAACGTGTATATGAACGAGGTGGATATGGTCTTCACTAGTTAAACTTGACCATTCCTACGTCATTGTACAGTCCAGTGAGAAAGCCCATCGACGTACAAAACTTTTAAGTGGAAAACCTTATTTAATTTCCTCCTCCTCCTCCGACCCCTATTCCCTCTTTGTTTTCCTCCTGGGAAGAAACATTTTATTTCCCCCTTCAACCTGCCACGATATGGTTTCTTTACCTCGCTTGAGGATGAAATGAGAATAAAGTGAAATTATGAGTTCGGTCTAGGGACCACTTACAAGATCCCATGTTGAGTCGTGGGTGCTGGATATCCGTTTGCTGAAGAAAATGTCAATGGAGGGAGTGTTTAGGGGGCTTTCTGTAGATCGGTTCATTGAAACAGTGCTTTCAATGCTGTGCATGTTTCAATGAGGAGGGTGTCCCTTGCGACGGTCTAAATAAAGGCTGGACAGGAGCTCGGGGGTAGCCGCCTTCGATGGTGAAATGTGGCCGTATTCACGAGGCAAGCGTAAATCGAAGCCCAGGGGCGAAATGGGGAAATTCAAGGACAAACATCTTTGTAGTTACTGTCCAGACCCAAAGGATGTTGTTCTATATCCCGCTACCACAGGGAATCTTTACCACTGTTTTTTTGGCAGTGGTCTCAGACATGAAGTAACATCCTTTGAGTCTGGAAGTCGCTTTACAACTACGGATACAAGACTCCTGCACTTCATTTTTCCAGGTCTTCGATGTTAATTGCCCTTTCGTTAGACGCTGTTTGACTATTGGTGTACGATTTCTTCTGATCTCGTTTGCTTCAAGAATAGAAGCTGGAAAAAAAGCAAACGTTACCGATTTAATGCTCTTGACATATCTGCGTTTATATGTTTAGTGTACCAATAGTTACTTCATTGGTCAGCCATAACTACTATTTTGTTCGGTCTACCATAGATACCACTTTGTTGCTCTATCATAGCTGCTATTTTGTTCGGTCTACCATAGCTATTGATCTGTTTGGTCTACCATAGCTATTACTTTATTTGGTCTTCCATAGCTACTATTTTGTTTAGTCTACTCCAGCCACTCCTTTGTTTAGTCTACCATAGCTACGATTTTATTTAGTGTACTGAGAAGGAAGGGAAAAGTGGACGCAAAAGACAGAAGGATGGTTGCAAGGGCTAATCGAATTTCTTTCCATGTAAGTTGTTTTAGGCAGACGACATTTCACTTACACAGTGCCATCTTCGACTCTTTTACCCAGTCCTTCCTGAACAAGGCGTGGAATCGGCAAAGAAAAACCCTCGCATCAGAATAGGACAAGCTTACAATAGCATAATGTGACGTTTACGGTGCCAGGATATGCAATGCAATTTACACCCAGAAATGTGACGTATACGAGACAAGAACAGGTGATGTAACTCCCGAGGAGTGAAGCAGTCGTGAAATGATCCCAACTGACGCAAGAGCTATTCGTTGCGATGCTGGCGAAGACGACGAGTGCAGACATTAACCTATTTTCGATGATTCACTTGACAACAGCGCGAGAAATTGAAACCAGCCCGCTGACAGGTGTTACTGAATACCTGTCTTTAGCAATGAAAAAAAATAAAAACACTGAAAAATACAAAAACCCCGCGTCACACAGCCACCTACCTACCCACATTACTCGCGACGTATATCTGTCACCTTCGCCGCCCTCTCCTCTTCACGCATGCGCACAACTTGATACACATGATGCTCGCGCTGACGCCTCACCTCGCTCTCTTGTGTTGCAGAGGCGTTCGCTTCCTGCAGATTCTGCGCATGCTGCATGTCGATCGGCAGGGCGGAACGTGGCGCCTCCTGGGCTCCGTGGTGTATATACACAGACAGGTGCGTGTGTGAGTCAGTCCCGCTGGCACGTGACGTCAGCTTTCCATGCAGCGCCACCCCGCGACGAGGTTGTTTTTCATGTCGCAAATTGTTGGGGATGGGCTTGGTGTTGAGATGTGATGAAAGGATCTCGATGTGAAACAGCAGCAGCGTGTGTCTCAGTACCCTGAACGTAAAATGATGGCCTGACGTGGGGGGTGGGTTCATGAAAGGAAGCAATAGGTCAGGGGTAGATATGTAATCAACACCAAGTTCTTCATTGTAACACCAGCTACTAAAAGCATAAATCTTCTTTAATCCAGATTAATATAGGAAGAAATCTAGATACACAGATAGAAAAAAAATCTTATACAGGTGTTGTATTTTTTAACATCGCTAAAGTCAGTTTAAAATATTAAGTCGTGTTGCTTCTTGTTAATTTCCGGGTAATTCATTAAGTTTATTGTTGTTGCAAAACAACGTTGAGAATATATAAGTTATAGAGACACTGTTAGACAAAGTATGTCAGTAGTGCTTTATAAAGGACAACTGGTGTGAAATATTTGTGTAATAATGATGTCAGTGCAAGATATTGTTTTCCCCAAATTTGCGTGAGTACTGCTCCCTTCTCCCATTCTTGAGATAAATGCCTACAGACATCATCATGAACAGGTCAAGGTCAACATCACAGACGTCAGGATACTTCTACATTAAATACAAGGATACATTTAAATTATGAAGACCACGCCCAGTGGGGGAGCATAAACCATATGTTAATAAGGCGAATGTGTGTACAAACGTGACGTCATGATGTTAACTTCTTTCTCTTTATGAAGATTTTTGTAGGCATGTAACTAAACAACGGAAAGAGGAATTTACCCGGATCGAAGGAGACAGTATCTTGCAATGACTACAGTCACTACAATAAACTCTTTCGTAAACAACTGATGGTGGTCTGCCTCTGTTACAGGAACTGATAACAACGTTGTACATAGGATTTCTAGGACTTATCTTCTCTTCGTATTTTGTCTACCTCGCTGAGAAGGAGAACGGGGAAGATTTCACAAGCTATGCAGATGCCCTTTGGTGGGGTGTGGTCAGTATTTTGCTTTCTGTGCTCGTCAGTGAAGTGTTTCTATACTTGTTTCGATCGAAGGGATTCTTATTGTAATAATAACCCGGGTGTAAAATGGATTATTGCATGCTCTACAACACAAGGAAACAAGTCTGATAAGTCTGGAAAGGAAAGAGCTTGAGAAGGAAAAGCAAGAAAAGAAAGCAGAGAAGAAGTATTAGGAATCGTGGATGGGTGGTGGTGGTGGTGGTGATTGAGTGTTGATTGGTTGGTAGCTTGATTGATGATAATGATGATTGATGATAATGGAGGAGATGCGAGAATTGCTAGTATCAGAGGTACGAACAAAAGCAGAAAGAAGAGGGTTAAGCTTGTTAAACATCTCATTCTTTCGTCTCCTTGTGGATTGATAACCCATGTGTATCCGTTGCTGCTGATCCGTCAAGCCTGTTATTTATAAACCAAAGCTTCAGCCTCAAATTCTAAGAAATTTAACCATTTTATGCATGCTTATTTATGCACAGTTGTATAAGACAGTTGTATGACACAATGTATAAGACTTGAAAAAGTGTGTATAGTTTGAAACATATGTCAAGAAAAGAGACGTCGTGTAACAATACGTGATTTATGGCAATTTGTCACTTTAAAAATAATAATTTATAAATCGTCAACTCTTGCTACAGCAATTCATGTGCACGCACGCATGTACTCAGGGATACCTAGAATATGCTACAACTTTTGAGAAGTTTTATTAATATCGATATAGTGCTTTTACGTTTTTTCTAATCTTCATCTTAAAATAATTGGTTTTGAGACCTTTCTGAAATATCATACCATGGACTTATCATACTTTTCTTAATGTCTAATATTTATAAGACATTTCATTTGCATCTCTTATTGGTATGTCAACAGATTTAAGAGCGTACTTACACCCAAAGAATATCAAAATTTTCTTCTGATCGAACGTATATTTAGCCAGCACCTTTCAGGACTGCATAGAGAATATTTGTTAACCTCTCTACTGTTAGGTAGCTCAAGATGTATATCAAATGTCACCTAAGTAACTAATTATAGAGCGAGGAAAGACATTTCTTGCCACGGATTCTACAAATCTGCAAGAGCTGGACGAACTACAAGAGCCTGTCTTGTCTTCAGATGCACAGATGCGCAATGTCAGTACAACTGTGTACCCCTCCTCCTTCACGTCTGACATTTGTGGCGTGAATACCTAATGTGACCTTTGCGAGACACGTGTACACGGCCTGACATTTTTATCTGTTTGTCGGTAGTTCCTCATCGACTTCTGCTAATAACACGTACCGTGGCGCATGACACGGGACACGCAGTGTAACTAATATGGATCTGATCGACTGGTCTCCCACAGAGGACACGCGTGTCTGAAAACTCTTTTGGTGTAGAGCTTAGGTAGTTAAATATTCATACGTCTTCTTAATTAAATTCCTCTGGAATCCATGAATAATTGCACATCAACTTTATACATAGGCATATGTCTAAACTATATACATATATATTTAATATAAGCGATAGGTATTTATTCCGGAATATATAATTACACCTTTATGTAAATTACACATAGCCCTTCGTATAAGTGCACACACGAATGCACGCACTCTCTCACACTGCTTCTAACAGAAATTTCCAATTGAAATAGGAGGAGAATTATGTTAAACGCTAATGATTTGATTTGACATTTTTATACGCAGATAACCGTGACGACTATCGGGTATGGCGACACGGTACCCAAGACTTGGATGGGCAGGATCGTTGCTTCGTGTTTCTCTGTCTTCGCAATCTCGTTTTTCGCTCTACCTGCGGTAAGTAACTGTGGCCCGAAAGACGATGAGGTCGTCGTCATCATCATCATCATCATCATCATCATCATCATCATCATCATCATCATCATCATCATCATCATCATCATCATCATCATCATCATCATCGACATCGCTACCACACAGGGAATAGCAGTATTTTGATGAAATTCAAGCAAGCAAAAGAAATCGTCGAGAAAACGTCTTTCGAGGGTCATTGACAAGAACAGCTAGAACTGGAAAATCCCAGACATGATCTTAAAAGTAGTGACGGTTTGTGGGAAGACGTCTTCACCTGTCAGCTACCGGTTGTCACTGCTGTCCCTGCTGAAGTTGATCAATTCCTATGCATCTGCAAGACCAGCATTTGAAGACAGAGGGTATTTGCACAGTGTTCGTTTTGCCTAAAGACCGCGCACACATACAGTGACGTTCTTTCGGTCCCACGACAGAGGGTATTTGTACAGTGAGGTTCTGTTTAACGGACAAAGAGCACGTTTGCCAAATGACAAATCTTTCTGATTATAAACAGAGTATTTGTGCAGTGATTCCACTTCTGCCAGAGGACATCATTTTGCATAGTGACATTCTCTACCTGAAGAAAGAGCGAATTTGTACAGTGATGTTCTTTCTAACTGTGAGCAATGGATTGTTTAGTTGTTCCTTCTTCCTGCAGGGTATCCTGGGCTCTGGCTTCGCTCTTAAAGTTCAACAGAAACAGAGGCAGAAACACTTCAACAGACAGATCCCAACTGCCGCTTCGTTGATACAGGTGCTGGGTACCTTCCTTCCTCCGAAATATTGGTTTTAAAAACCACACATCGTATATATAATTTTTTTAAAGCTGTCCATTTATTTGGGAGAGTTAAGAAACAATATCGTATACGAAGTTGTATTTTTCTTTCCCTTTTACTTTAAATAACACTTTTTTTCCTCGCGAAATTGGAACTTTCCAGTAAACCATCTTGCTAATGACACCTGGAGTTCTCTTTTCTTACAGTGCCTGTGGCGATGCCATGCCGCAGATCCATCGTTCAATTCAGTGGCGACGTGGAAAATACATATCCAGGAAAAAAACCATAAAGTGACCGTGCCGTCTTCGAATTCTTCTTCTGCTCTCTCACGCATGGCAAGGAAGGCTAGTTTACTGAAAAAACGTAAGGTGGGGAGAAACACACCACATCCTCTTGAAAGACAAGAGAGCATGTCTTCACTGTCAGGGGTAGAGAGCTCGAAGTATCCTGGTTAGTGTTTTATTTCATTTGTCTGGCATGTGTAGGTGTGAATATATTTATGTGTCTTTTATTTGCCAGAAGGTCTCTAAGTCCTATCGACAAAACTCTCATTAGCAGTGCGTTTTATCTCATCGGTCCATCAAAAAAGCTGTAGCGCTGAACGCCTTTTGAAATTTATTCCTTTCATGCAGACTGCATACACTTCATTTGCGAAACAATGTAAAAAATAAAATTATTTACTATTCTGTTGCATTTTTTTACATAATATTATGTCATTTCAACAGTGGACAAGCAATCTTGATAGAACAAGGCCTTTGTATTTTTTAATTATCGTTTTGCGTAGCGTCTCCTTTTATGAACCATTTGATTGGAAGATAATGGTTTACTGCACAGTTACAGCCTTTGTTTGTCTTAGCGGTTTCAACTCTTCGGTAAATGTCACGTGCCACAGTTCTAACACTGAAGATCTCTTTGCCTGTCGCTAGACATGATGGAGACCTTTCTGGAAGACGACACCGATTATAACATCTACAAACCAGAGCAGTGAGTATCAACAGTACAAAGCATTTAAAATATTTGAGAGCAGCGAACTTTTTTATATGAAGAAACGTTAGAAGGCTCTGTTCTCTCTACTGTTCTTTCTTTCGTTATATCTTACATTTGTTTCAGAAGATCTGAATATATCTTAAATAGTAAATAACTCCACGTCGTCATACTCTTAACCTCAGTACTTGAGGTAATAGAGATTTTGAATTCTAGAACAAAATACTGCTAAAATTTCTATTTACGCTCGGAAATATCTCGAAATGTATTTGCTTTTAAATTACCTTTTTGCTGTTGATGACATTTTATGGTCGTGCGTTCCAGGCTTACGGAAGCCCACAAGCTAATGATACGAGTCATCAGAAAAATAAAATTTTTCGTAGCGAGGAGAAAATTTCAGGTCAGTTTTTTTTTTTTTACACTTTTCTCACATCAAAACATGCCATCGTATCCTGTCTGTCTTTTATACATGTATACAACCAAGTCGTCTACCTTACCTCGTCAGTTCGAGAGTACACACACATGGCGGCCTTCATGAATAGGCCCTAAGTTGTTTTTGGGACACGATTCTAAGTAAACATTCATTTCACAACCGGACGTTTTGATCAGATATGAATCAGAACGTCAGTACCCATCACAAAGCCCAATTTACCATTAGACTTGCTAGCCCCCTTTAAGTCAGCAAAATACAATACAATACAATACATCTTTATTGTCTATGTCTGGTCACAACAGAGATAGAAATTTTCCTTTGTTGCTGGGAGCTCCCACAGTTAACTGGAGAAAAGGATACATAATAAACTGAAAAAAATTACGATCACACCTCATACACTCATACAGTTACACAGTTACAAAATATCAGTTTTACAACGTTTTGTTTTTTACAATTTAAGATATTAAGCGTGCATTAAACCGTTTTGACAGTGTGTGAAAAAAATCTGAAGTTTACCATCCTGAAAACTTATTTAATTTCGAGGCTGGTTCAGACCGTTTTAGTTTGAAATAGAAGTTTACAGAAGAATGCTTATTTGAGAATGTGCGGATGTTCTGAATCTTAGTAAAAAAAAAGTTTTACCAGTATATTTACCTCTTTCCTTAGGATGTCTTTCCTATTTTTAGGAGTGTGATCTGTCGAAGAGTTAATTGACAGTTTCACAATTATTTAAAGAACTTTTATCTACACTCTCCATAATTTCACACACTGACAAAGCATTTTTTAAATTATGTGTTTGAAACAGCAAGCTCGCAAACCTTACGATGTACGGGACGTGATCGAACAGTATTCCCAGGGCCACCTGAACATGATGGTCCGGATCAAAGAACTACAGAGGAGGTGAGCCAAAAAAAAAAATTGGATAAAGACTTCATTGTAAGCGTGTATCCGACAAGGTGAAAAAACCCTACAATTTTTCGTGAGTTCCTGGTACAGAGGCACTCAGAGACAAGCATGTTAGTGCGCGTCTCAAGCATTTGCCAGAGGCGGTTGGGCAGGCGCGGTTCCAATTGTTCTTCTACTCGCCATGCGTGTAGCTGATGTCTTTAAACCTCGTGACCATCCATTAGCTCTGCTGGTGGACACGTTGGAAATGGCCTTCATTTTATTTCCATCTCTCTCTCTATATATATATATATCAAGATGATGGCGCTTTCACACACACACACACACACACACACACACACACATGTTTCTCGACACAATTTGGTTACGTCCCGATAAAGCCATCAAGTCGAAAATGCATTTAATACACCCACCATCCAAACATCATCGCTAGCTTTCGGGTACTACGGTTCCTTCCTTTCTCTATCATCCTTTTATCCCCTCGTAGTACAAAATCTCTTTAAAGGTGGAAGACCTTTCATTTCATACTCACCAACCAACGTCATAGCCTAACCTAACTTAACTTTTATAATTATGCTCAGGACACTTACATTAGACTACAGCTGAGCAAGTTCGTCTAACACAAAACTCACTTAAAATAGTGTTGAATATTTTATATAATTTGTTGAAAATAGGAAATAACCTGTCTTCAGCTGTTTACGTGATTAAATATTTCAATATACACTGTAGTTACTGCTTTTTGTGAGTTGGCCTATATTTATGATAATTTAAGAAGAATTTTGTTCTGAATTTTTTTAACGTTTAACTACGGATTCTGCTGAATTCTCACTGGTATAATATCAACAATCCTAAGTCAAAATATCTCAAATAGGGATCTGTATATAAATATATTTGTTTCTCTAATTTATCTCCCCCCACCAAAACAAACCACACACACACACACACACACACACACACACACACACACACACACACACACACACACACACACACACACAGAGTCTTTCTTTCTTCTTTTTGTCCTTTCTTTAATCCTGAACAGTTTCTTAGTGTGCAGTCTTCCATGTGACCTGAGTCGTACAACAGGTGTGAAACAATCAGCTCGCGGCGCCATTGTTTCGTGGGTGATGAGCTACTTGACGGCTTCTGCCGCTTCTTCGTTAACTTAGTCACGCCATCCTCTTGTGTTGCCTATTCAGTTTCAGTCGATTGATGCCACGGTGGCTGCAGATCCACAAGGATTTTCATACAACCGTGACTGCGACTATTGATGTCAGTTTTTTCTTTCGCTTTGAAAAATCTTGTGTTACCTGAAAAACTTTGACAGACTCACGTTGTTTGTATCTTAAATGTCAACATGCTCAAAGTTACTTACTATCTTACTTGTATAGGCGTGTATAAGCCCATAATTATTATTTTGTAGAATTATGCCTGCATGTGCCCTTCACTCCAAGTTTTTTTGTTTTTTTTTACCTGCTTCGGTTTTATTGTGGGCACAACACTAAGCGTTCGCAGCATCTGAACAACGGCTATACTTACTACGAAATACACTGCTGTCAAAGTATTTGTAGAAAACTACATTAAACCTCAGTTTCTAATCTCCAACCTTGTTTCTCGTGAATTTTTTTTTCTAAATAGAGCAAACTAAAATGTTGTGACTAATTAAGACGTGAAAATTTGCAGTAGACGATGGGCGAGGTGTTCTGCTTCATTCTTCATTTTCAGAGGTCTTTGTTCTATGAAATGTCATTGTGCAGATACTTGCTCACTCTAGTATGAAATATTTAAACAACTAAAATTGGCTTTGCTTGCATTATTAAAGTTCAGCGCGTGCTAACCTTTAAAGTCTTCGTGAGAATGAATAGGGTGCGACTTCGGGACGACTGTGCTAAATAAATTACTGAGAGCTGTTGTTTTAAAGCAAGATTGTTACCAAGTATTTCAGATATTGGTGTAAAGGAACGCAGTAGGTTCACCTAGTGTCGTTAAAGGTGAGGGAAAAACGTTTCTTCAGCTGTTTTAATTATTGAGTACTTCAGTATAGTCTCTATAGAAGAAGAAGAAGAAGAAGAAGAAGAAGAAGAAGAAGAAGAAGAAGAAGAAGAAGAAGAAAGAAAGAAAGGTGACAATGTTTCTCATCTACATCAGCATCTGTGATTCTTTTGTCTCCACTGTGAGAGTGTTAGACATGTTAGACAAATGAACTCGGAAGCAGTGACAAAGTGTTCCGTCTATTTTCAGACTGGACCAGACCATAGGCAAGCCCATGTACCAGGGCAACACGAAGGACAGAGAGCGGCTAACGCTGTGTGCCAGAATAGCCCGGGTGGAAAACCAGGTAAGGGTGACCCACAGGTCAGAAGCCATTAGGCGGCTTCTGTTTCACTCAGACGTTTTGACCCATTTTCTTCTATTTGTTTCGAGCGTTTTTATTGATCACCAATCCATCATTATTTTTATGCTAGAAATATCGGAGATACCGGATAACGGCTGAAGGGTCATAAAATGGTTGCCGACGGCCAGAAGTACAATCAACACGGTTTTGCGATAACAAGTAACTAGAGCGACAGAAAAAAGGCGTTTTATTCGGTCAACTTTATTATCAGATAAAAGCTATATTACGATCGTTGAAAATATCATTAGTTTTTTTTTTCGTGTCAGCGCACTTACGAGTTTGGTATGTGAGTTTTATGGGGGAGAGAAGAAGACCGTGTAGGTGGGTGAATAGAAGGTATTGGCATTCAGAATTTGAGTTTTTATTTCATGATATCGTCATGCTAAGACACTGTTCTTTAGTACCGTAGTGTCTTTTTTGTGTGGCTTGGACGCCGAAACGTATTTCGCGTGATGTGTTAACTTTATAACAAAATCTGTTCTTGTGCAGGTGAACAAATTAGACAGCAAGATCGACCAGGCCCTAATACTGCTTAACATCCTCATCCAGCAAGGCGAAATGAGGCAGAGAGAAAGCCAGGAGTCCCCAGACGCCTCCTAGCACCTGCCTGCCAGCATGAAAAAAAAAACAAATATGAGCGTCTTGAGGTACTAACCTGCTAGAGCAAGAAGACAAAAGTCCATGAAGACTAGCACTAGTCTTCTAAGAGCAAGAAAGACGTCCGTGGACCTCTCCAAGTACTAGTATGCCAACTAAGCAAGAAATCCAGGGGTCTGTGGAGGTCTCCAGTTTATAACCTGCTGCCAACCGCCCGTAGGCATCTTCAAGTACTAATTTGCTAACAGCAAGAAAGCCAGGAGTCCATAGATGTTTGTTACACCAGTGCATGGAGTCAAAGCCTAAAATCTAGAGACATTCCCTAGCGCCATATTATTAGAACATAGGGACATCTCCTACTACAATGTTTAAAAGAAAGACTGGAATATGACAGCATCCGCCTGTATCATTACTAGGCTCTCAGTTCCAGTTGAGCAGTATCCCGATGGTGTAACTCAGAGATATTCCTCAGATGAATACTAGTGGTCTCCAGCCTCCTGCTGTTTACAAGTCTTCACGTAAAATTCTGTTTGTAGCTTCCCGCCACAAACACAGCAATAAATCATGTGGCTCGATTGGAAGGTGGACAAATGCTCATTATTAGTTTCAGAAACGGCCCTTTGTTTATGTCATCCAATAGCCCCAGTTTCCAATGTGAACAGATTGTAAAAAATATTAATCCTCTGTCTTTTTTTCTCTCTTTCTCTCTCTCTTTCTTCCTTTTATTCTTAAAGAAGTTTTTTATTTGCTGTCCGCATGTTCATGTGAAAACATGTTATCAACGGACAGCCGTAGAAAAGTTCAGAGTGACTATTTTGAAACTACATTTACCAGTGTGTATGCAACGAACAGTTCTTTCCGATGGCATTGGATTGATATAATCTAATTCTAGCACGATTGGCCTGTCTGCGGTGGATGGGTACTTCGCTCTCAGAAAAATGTTTAGCACATGAGATGTGCCCTCTTTTATGACCTTACGGATAAACTCGTACATGTAGTAGCATTCAATGCTTTCTAGAATTTTCGCCTTTTGTATTTTTTTCGATTCTATAAAAACTGGTGGCAGAAAATCACAGCGGCAGTCAACACGAAAAAAAGGATCTTCGTGTAGACCTTGACTATTGTGATAACAATCTGGAAGGATAGTTTTGCGTTTCTTACGGTGACCATAGACAAAATATTTTAATCTTACTTAAGTAACTTATGTCACTATATCGATATGTAGCAGCATTCCAAAGTAGGTAGTTCCCATTAATTGTGAATAACGTATATCGAAGAAGAGAAACCCGAAATGACACTGTAGCAGCCGTCAATCTAGAAGCTAAACTGCTAATGTTTAATAAGCATTTTAGCTGATTGCCGAGGCATTAGCATCCCAGTTAGCGAGACTTTGCCCCCAATTGCCAGAACACTACATCTACTGTCAGCAAGCATTCTACAAGGTGCCTGTCGTTGTTCTACACGGAATGTCTACACGAGGTTGAGCTGTAGTCATGCTTTATGCTGAAGTCGCTACTAAGGCTAAAACAACATCAGCAACATATGAACGGAACAGTCTCCTTAACGGCACTTTGGCTGTCGCCATATAGTTGTCATAATTTTATATTAACACCTAAATTAAGATATATGTGTCCATATTGATACCTTCTGGCGCAAGATTCATTCACATCAGGATATACTTTGCTAAGATCCGTTTCACTAGTGCGCGTGAGACTACGGGCCTAAAGTATTAGCGAAACGAAGGCCAAAGTTCGGATCCGTGAAAAAATGTTTTAAGGGTCGTTGATCTGACGGAGAGCCGTGAGATATACAGCGGGCAACACCATGTGACTTGTGTATAGTCCCAGACTTGTCTCTCGCTTCAGACATGAGACCCTAGATGACTGACGCTTTTCATGCTGTTCAAAAGAAAATGTGCTTTCTTATATATTTAGAGTAGTACGGGCTTTAGCCCAAGCTTATCAAACCTATTGCCTGAAAAACTTGTCTGTCATGAATCCATTTGTTTCTTCGATGAACCACGTATGCAGATTTCATTACCAAATCGTACGACTATACACATTTTTGCATTAACGGAAAAGCTGTTAATGAGTTCTTCGTCAAATTTGTATTTGTGAAGTTGGCAGAACTCAATTCGACTATTGCTAATTACGAGTATTACATTCTTGCATACTTCTAGTTTATTTTCAATATGGAGATTGTTGATGTTTTGAGGAAAATAATCGTTAACAAAGGCATTACATCTAAAAAGATTTTGGGCCAGTAACCGCATAACATAAGCACATTACTACATTCCCGAGTACCTGAGGAAAGGAGTTTATAGAAACCTTATTACAGTGTAATCCCAGCTACTGAGCTCAGACATAAAGCCTAGCACGTGGAGAAGTCCTGCAATGGATTGTAGCTCCCTGGGTGAGTCCAGGAAGCCAGGAAATCAAAACTGGGGGCAAGAGAAGGACAGATTAGTGATAGAAAAGAACTTTAAGAAGACCCATAGGTTACAGAGCAATACCAGAACAAATGTTACAGAGGGTTAAGCCGCTGGTGCCCTTACTTATGCCTGCCACTAGAGGATCAAATACTGGGACACGTTCTGTAGAACTGCGCTGAAGATCATCCTGAAGGCAGACAGGGACACCGTGTGGCCTACAGACAACCCACTTCAATATAGAGAGAGGGAGAGTGAGAAAGAGACTTTGAAGCTAACGGTATCACATTTAGAGTCAATGAGCGATAAGGAAACAAAAAACAAAGAAAGGTCAACTGGTTTCGGAGATTAAGTTTGTGGTCAATCTGAAAACCACTTGCACGGCCCTTCTTTAATGCCAAACTTAAGGCATGTAATTTTTGTCTGGTGTGAATGAGTAATGTGTTTGTTTCCATATTCAAGATTTGTGTAACAACAATTATTCGTTGAAGCTGCTGGAGGGTACCCCAGAGGGTACAACTGAATGAATCTACGTCTCAGAGGGACTGGTGACTGTAGAAAAGCAAACCTTGGTGAATGCTCTCCATTGCAGATTTTAGTGATCTTAGCCAGGCGCTGAACGTCTGGCATTTGTTGAGCCACATCTGAAATTCCCAACGCGTGGTCCACAGCCTGTGAGCATTAGCCACACGTGGTGGTTATTAAAGATACTTTTAATTGTACCATACTCATCAAAATTTCAAAATGGAGTTCAAGAACCGTTTTTGTTTTGCTTTATTGTTTATTTATATCAGCTTAGAAAAAATGTGAAAAATAAACTTAACGTATTTATTCAACACGAATCAGTCTACTGAAAATAATTTGTGCACAGAATAAAATATGGGTATTTTAGCAACTCAAAATGCACGGATAACTTATTTTAATGTATTAGTTTTATAAAGTTCATAAGTGAATTATTATGATTTGGTACGTAAGTGACTGTATAATCACACATTGACTTGCACAATCATTGTGTCAGAATGTTTACTGTTAAAAGATCGACGCTGACAATAACTTGTAAAGCTAAATATTTATTTTAGATACTAGAGATATGTGTAGCACCTTAGTGACACAATATCTAGCTGTCACAAGCGAGCCTTGTTAGGAAAGATCACATTCATCTGGAAAAAACTATTTTCACAAAACACATTCTGCATCAATAAGTCACACGGAAAATTTCATTGTTTCATTTTGAGGTTAAGCGTCGCTCATCTCTCTGTAAGAAAACCATACACGATTATGATACAAAATATTACGACGGAGGGAAAGTGAGTGCATAAATATTGTACTAAAAGACATGTATACACATGTGTATCTAATTTAAATGAACATGTTTAACAGCTCACCTCATCCATATAATCATAATGCACTTCAATTTAGTCGTTTTCCTAAAATCATGGTAGAATAAGTTAGCATTCTTCGAGAACATTCGATTGACCTCCAGTGTGTCTGACAAGAAAAATTAAGATATTGGTTAGGTTATCACCACGAGCTACTGTAGAAGCTTCCCTCACGATGCCTACAACTTTTCAAGCTCAGCCAGCCAGCTCCTTTAAAATAATTTCTTAGACTTTTCTTTAATCGTCTTCATTTTTTCTGATGATTTTCTCAATGTGTGGATTTTGTGTGAAGATTATGAATGCATATTGGTTGCCTGTTTGTCTTTATGACCTGAAATAGATTCAGTAGCGGTAGAATACAATGTACGAAATCCTCTTACAGTGGAAGCACTTTCCCTCGAAAGCATTCAGCCAGCCTGCGAAGGATTTCACCTCAAGCCTCAGTCTTAAAATCTCTAAAAGAAAATGGATCTGCCAGTCCATCTTTTCATTACCTTCATTATCTGAAAGTATATAATATTTAAAGACCCACTGGAATGAAAATGCTTTTGTTTTCAAATGAATGAGTTAACAACTTCGCATATCAGTCCACACAGAAAGAGGTCAAATCTGTGACCTCGCTTCAGAAAATATATCTGTGTACATTTTCAACTTTACAGTGATGGGGCTAGTTAGAGCGTACCCACGTTCTTGCATGGAGTTGATCTCTTTCTGTGAACAAATGCTGACATTTGAGGAATGGAAGTACCTAGAATGTGAGAAATATCATCTTTTCAGAAACTTAGCCCAGTCATTAAAAATCTTCACCCAAGTGGGTCTTTAATTAAGGACTCAGTAAGCATGCCACTGAGCACAAATAGTCTCGATCGTGTTTTTCTCCCCTCACCCCCCCCCCTTTAGGTCTTACGGAGTCCGTTACATTCCGTAGTTATTATTACTTTCTGTGGCATGAAGACTGCAGCTGTGACCAGTCTGCACATGGAAGTCTGTTGCACTATTTCATGATGCCATTTAATCCCTGGCTGCAGAATATCAACTTGTATACATACATTCCGGTTCGGAAGCGTGGCAGTTTTTACGTTTTGTTTGTGCACTTTTTTGGTCTGTTTGTACTTTGAACTAACGAGCACTTTGGAAATGGCATGAACTGACTGCATTTGTTACCTGCATCATAGCACAATTAAACCATGACAACCCTGTGCCTATAATCAGATATTTCTCATCCAAAAGCCTTCGTGTTTGTCTTTTTCTCCCAAAGATGCAAGCGTTGTGAAATACCTGTGAACGTAGCCTGAAGCCGGCAAGTGTGTGTGACTACATTTATGTGTTCGTAAAATTCTGAACAAGTTACTGTCATTAGAAAATGTAAAGAAGATAAATGCAATAATTTTCTGTCTCGATAGAGGTGTAGTCTGTTGCTTTTTTCAATTAAACTCACTGCGCCCTCTCCTTCCAGAAGACAAACATAAACAAATAAGATTGCTAGCCACACACAACTGTAAAATAAATTTAAAACATCTTTGAAATAAATCAAACTATATTAAATATGGGGTCTCTTCATTCATCCATAACCAGAACTATAACCAAACATATGGTAGGATGTTAATAAATAATGGAAAAACCTAAATCCCTTAAAATAATCTATACATAAATTTTAGAGATGGTGGCAAACCAGACAAATACAAGATTTATAAAGGCAAAAAAGAATCTTGAAGGGCATAAAAAACTGAACGTTTTTAAGCAGTGGACAGTAAAAAGAAATATAGTACCTAAAACTAAATAGAAGTCTACAATATAGGAATAGGGCGGCAGTAAAGTAGACCACTACTGGGGAGTTGGAAGCCCTACTGGACGCCAAGTGCAGGAGTTTACAACAAAAAAGGGCACCAGCACCAGGAACAGTACACAACACCTGCGACGTCACAGAGCAGTGATCCTCTTCCCCCGACACCTCCCCTAACCCCTTCCTCCACTCCAGATCCTCCCACATATTCATACAGATCCCCTGCATGTTCCTCCAGATCCTTCCACAGCGCGAATTCACCTTCAGGTGAAAACCCTTTTCCCTGCCAAAAACAACAAAATACCTTCTCTGTCCTCTTTTTTGTGACTCCATCTCCATTACTCATGTTTCTCTCATTACACAAACACAATATGCAGGCTCGTCGGCACGAGCGAGCACACACACACACACACACACACACACACACACACACACACACAAATCTATGCTGCGTGAGTCCAAAATTTCTTACCCCGAGTCACACGGAATACCTATACGCATGTGTGTGTGTGTGTGTGTGTGTGTGTGTGTGTGTGTGTGTGTGTGTGTGTGTGTGTGTGTGTTCTCTACGGTTAATTACTATGACAGAGTCCACTTTGTTCGTCAAAGTCAATGACCATTTACATGTACCGTAGTAGCGGAGACTTAAGGAGACCCCATTGTGCGCAATAAAGATTAAGACGCAGAGACTAAGGTTCAATCAACCTTCTCCTGCCCGTGTTACACGCCGTCTGATTCCCTTCACTTACTGACTTCTCTCTCTCTCTGGTCCCCACAAAATCTCTCTCGCTTACTAATACACATGCTCGTTCTCTCGCACTGAGTCACAACAGTCACGACCTCTCCAAACATGCAACCCTAACAGTCTTGGCCTCGCAAGAAGGCCTTGAAAGATTAAACACAATTTTACAACAAATACAACACACACACACACACACACACACACAACCGAGAAAATGCTCACTGATTAAAGGAATGATTCTAATATATCTCCATTAGACTATTTTCTGAGAGGATCTCAAATGTAAACGTTCCTGAAAAGACAAGAAATATATTTTGAAAAAAAATCTTTACACTTTTTTTGGAAGCTTCCACTGAAGAAAAAAAGACTGGTAAGTAAATCTTCTCCATATCAAAGTTTACTGGGCAACAATCACAGACATTGCAGTGTACGTTGTATTATTACTGATTGTCTGTTACTAAGTAGGCGCATTTGATTTAATTCTCCCATGTGAATTATTGTTAATAAAAATATAAACACATTTCAAATGTGCGTTTGTCTAAGTAAACTCTTGTAATTTTTTTAATTTGATGTTTAATTTCCAGCATTGCATTTTTATTTCAGAGTTACAACTGACTGCTGAGAATGATTTTTTACCGTCAAAAATATAACATAATAATTTGATTATATTTATGATGTAAAAACATTTCTTCCTCATTTAGCTGCATGCAAAATTTGCTATTTACTTACTGATACTCCCACGTGTTCCCGTGTGAACTCATTTGTCCCCCTCAATTCTCTTTTTTTTTTTTTAAGCTGTTTTGAGCACGCACTTCAATGGTGCCCTCACACTGTCAGTTGTTTTAAGCATCATGCTGGATAAAGATACGACTGATGATACGACTGATGATGTGTTTGTGACTGTATTACGATGTAGAAAGAGTCGATGTTGTATATCTGGTGCTTGATCTTTGTTTATGCATTTTACCAGCAGTCGTAGTTGGTTTTAACATCTCGTGCTTTTGTATAGTAAGCACTGCTGTAGGAAGATTTCTTCGTTTCACTAAAAGTCCAAGACTTGCTTGTACTTTATAAATGACTGGATAACAATCATTTTTGAAATGTTTTGAGCAAATTCTTGAGTGCAGTGTGGGGACGAAGTTTGCAAGGCACGTTTGTAAAAACCAGAGACCTGTATATACACATCTCTGAACAAAGTGAATCCACTGGCGTTTGCTGCCATTATCTTTAGGATTTCCTTCATGAGTACAAACTAACTCCATCTGAGTGTCGAAGGCACAATGTGTCCTGGTCAGTTTTCTTTTACTGAGGATTGCATCTTTTCTCTTTGACTTCAGCTCGTGCAGACGGCGCTATTGTTAGAAATACTTCCGTTTCGTCACTTCCTGTTTTCTCGAGAAATCCAGGTGTGCTTTAGAGAAAAATATTAATATTAAATCTCTCATGCCTCTTTGTCATAAAATACCACGGAATATGTTTTTCAGATACTTTGTGCTCTATTTCTAGCGATTTTTGCTGAGCACTCGTGTTGTCCTTTAAGGTTGAGTATCTCGGTAACTAGTCAAATCACCTGTGGACAATGACCGAATATTTCATGAGAGCTGCTAACATATGTTTCCTACATGCTTATCTTCGAACACTGTTTGTGGGGAAAAAAGGGACTGTCAAACTTTCCTTTGGAATACTCAGCTATGCCGCTACTCAGTACTGGAACACAACAGGGTCATTTGACAGAACCCACGCGTTTGTGAACAAATACACGTGTGTCTTTGATGCCGACTCGCGTCAGCTGGATTTTTTGTTTATCTTTGCTCTGGGCATGTGTGTCAGTCACGCGCATTTTGAGACGAAGTGTATGACCTTCTCCAGAAGTCAAATTAACTGACCTGCAGCAAGATGTTATCAGTCCTGTCGTTCAGTTATTTATTGTCCCGCTGTAAGCCGGCGGGGGGTCTTACGACAAAGAAATGATGGCTAACACTGAGCTGACAATGTTAACAGCCATTTTAATACTGTCTGCTTGTGGATTTGTTGGTAAGTTGTATTTATCATAGGTTTTCATAAAATGCGAAATAGCTACAGTATTATAACATTTTATTGCATGACTTTCTGAACATGAATGAAATATTACAAATAACAGCATTATATATATATATATATATTTTTGTATGTTATAAATAAACAATTTCTAAATGAGTACTAAAATAAATAGCGAACAACTCAGGAAGCAGTCCTCCTTGTATATGCATTTTAATAATTATGTTGAGGCATAATCATTAGCATTAATTCTAAGACTCTTACAGCTATGTAAGTGAATAATTTTCTTAGTATCACATAACCTACACTTTTATACGGATAATTGCATAAGCGCTTAGTAAACTCCAAACTCAACAGAAACTCATACATGTGTTTAGGCAAGGGTTTTTTCTCTTGTCCTTTTCTCATACACTTTACAATCAACAACAAATGTTTTTCAATGTAAATGGAAGGTCTGGTTTCTATGTTTCTACAGATGTGAGTGCACAAGGTTTCTGTCCTGAAAACTGGGTCCGTTGGGAGGAATCATGTTATGCCTTCGTGGACTTTTCAACTTCTTGGACTGCAGCAAAGGTCTGTTTGTCCAGTGAACGTCCACCTAGTTCTATGAGGTACATTATTGTTCTGAATTTTTATCTCTGCGAATGTCTTTGTGAAAAAAAGGTAGGTTTGTAATCTTAGGGTCGTTAAACAGTGTGTTTCTCGGGCCAGATTTTCGTGTAGGTGGCGACCAACTTTTCTTCCCACCCAACCCTCTGAGAAGTCAGATATCAACAGCTGAATCAAGAAAGAGAAGAACCGGTCTTCACCTTGCTACAATGCACGTCTTCAGATGCAGACGCCACTAGACAATCCGCTAGACTAAGCCCTAGGCCTAGACTAACCGTATAACATTCTTTATGTCTCTGTATGAGCGTGTAAGAATATAGATGACTATGTTTAATGCATAGTTTAAGTTTTCAGCATTTTACCAAGCTGGTGTATTCAGCATATTAAGAAGTTCCAACTTTTTCGAATTTTATTGATATGTTGTCAAGTCACAATGTGTGTGTGTGTGTGTGTGTGTGTGTGTGTGTGTGTGTGTGTGTGTGTGTGTGTGTGTGTGTGTGTGTGTTTGAGAGAGAGAGAGAGAGAGCCATACTGAGTATAGGTTCTTGCATGCTTCTGCAACCAATGTGCTATAAACAACAAAAGATATGTCGTGTCTCTCTCTCCCTCCCTCTGTGTGTGTGTGTGTGTGTGTGTGTGTGTGTGTGTGTGTGTGTGTGTGTGTGTGTGCGTGCGCATGTGTGTGGAGGGGAGTGTCTGTATGTCAGCCTGTGTAATTTTCATCTCTGACTTTTACACTTTTGTAGACGATATGCCTCAGCCTCAAAGCGGATCTAGTGGAGATCGAGTCAGCAGAAGAAAACACTTTTCTAGCACAAATTGTACTACAGCGAAAAGGCAAGTCTGCGTGCGTGCGTGCGTGCGTGCGTGTGTGTGTGGGCCCGCTTTTTCCCTCTTATAGATAACAAATTCAACTAACAGGCACAACTCTAGCGTAATTGCCTTTCCATACCAATCAAGTTGTATTGTTACCCACCTTTGTTTAATTTGTTCGTTGTTTCGTTGTGCTGGCTTGTCTGAAGATATATCAATTACAACTACAATCTAAATTGACACCAGCAGATTGTTTTCATCGTCGAAACCTTTTCTTAATTTATTAAATTGTTGTAACTGCAATTAGCTTCAATATCCGTACCGTCTAGCACAGAGCATCCCAGCGCGTTGTTACTTTGTTGCTTTACTTGGTTTAGCTGTCGGTGCTTGGATTGGCCTGGAAGACTTTCTTCAGGAAGGCCGCTGGGTGCTTACAAGCAACCAAGAAGTACCACAGTTTGTCAACTGGGGTCCTGGGGAACCCAACAATTGGCGAGCTGGTGACGACGACCAGGACTGCGCTGTTCTCCGGCCCAGTGGACTGTGGGACGATGAATACTGCGGCAACAATCGACAACACCTGCAAAACCTCATTTGTGAGACTAGGTGCGGACTCTTCGAGATTTTTTTTTCTGTTATTATTTTACGAGGTTTGCAAATTTACGGTAACTTTGAATTATATGATCGAAGCAGTTCTTAGCATTGAGAACAAAGAGAACGACGATCTCACCAATGAAACTAAGCAGAGTTGGTGACTGTCCCGACGCCAGGTGGTTTGGATATATCTGCATCCTTTCCAGGAGAATAATAAACTCCAGTGCAATATTGATATTGCTCTGAGCCAGTCGCCTGCCTTTGTCATAAGAATGCCCTGCACCTCTCCTCTGGGCTAGTATTGATATTGTGTTTTATCGAGGATGTTCGCATATAACATTTTGTCTAATATCTTCTTGCAGTCTGTGATGGTTTTGCAGATTTCTTGTTTGTCTGTGTAAGATTCATGTAAGTATGCATGTATAGATTAATTGATAAATGCTGTTTGTATTCATAAACATAGTAAGCCATGTATTCAATCATAATTGTTTTCAGAGTCAGCGAAGAACAAATCGTCGGATAAAATAACAGACTGGATGCTCCTTGGTCTTTCGACTTGAAACTCTACAGCAGTTAACTGGCTCTGCGTGCAAGTTGTGCGCTATGCAGTGTTTGGCATAAAACTTTGACTATGATGTGACTTTCTCAGCTGCAAGCGAGTGTTCTTAGCTCTCCAATCAAAAACATGTTTAGAAATAGATTTAATGTTATGAGTAAGTCAGTGATGGATTGCTATTACTGGATGTCCGAGTGATTTAATGTTTATGCAAGAGCAGGCAGGTAGTATATAGCACAACACGATTATGTTAGGACCAGGGTTTGCATCCCTTATATAGAAAACTGCATGCAGGAGCGACAAATGCTGCGACATATAATTGTGATGAAGCCAGTTATCGGCAAGGGTTAAGGGGAAAACACGTGACTGATAGTTGACCAGATGATGACGATACGTCACAACACATCTGTGTTTGAGGAGTTGGGTGACGGCCCTCTTTGATGCTTTTTCTAGTCTCAGTTAAAAAACAATATGGTCTTGGCTTGTGGGTTGTACTGAGCGCTACCCACAAAATCAACCCTGCATCTGTTTAGAAAGTATTCATTATCACTGCACTATTTCAGTTAACAGACTTTTAACTATAGTTCCGCTGTGCATGGCTTCATGACTTTGTATCTGTGTAGTATTACTCCATGCCATTATTAATATCTGTGTACCAGTTTCTGATTTATTTTTATCATTAAAAGTAGTAGTATATGCACTACACAACCTCCAGTTTAAGTATCATCGATTTAGAGTGTGTGAGAACCAAGAACTATTTAGTATGCATGACAAAGATCACTTCCTCCAAACTGGTTAGGCGGTCATTGTTTTGGTTAAAATATACTTTTGCTGAGAAAGGAGTTTGGACATTTAAAATTCAATAGTTTGAGGTCAGGACTTTTTTGTTTAAAAAGTTTTCAAGCTAAAAACTAAAACGACGATTTATTTGACTCAGTCTGTAAGATTTAGTGAGAATACTAATAAATATAAACTCATTTATCATTTAATATTTATGACACTGTTTTGTGCTTTATTGTTTGACAGTGTTGTTCATGATAAGTAGTTTTTTCCCCAAATATTTTTACTTCATCGAAGTGTTTGTAACTAACTCTTCCATCATCAGTACTTATATTCTTCATTCTACCCTATAAGCTGGTTTATGAACTGAATTTGACTCTTTTCTTAATTAAAATGTCAATCAGAAATAAGTTATAATATATATATATATAGACACATACACATGCAATGTGTTTTAATAAAATTTTTATGATGATCAAAATGCATCTGCAGCATGGATTAAGTTCTCAGTCTCTGAAATACGCTTATTGAACAGAGGAGATTCACTATGTTATGTGTCATGTGTGGTGTCAGAAAATGGGTAATTACCTGCTGTAAGACAAAATATTGATTGATTGAAGCCCTTGCATTTTTGTAACAAATAAATACCCTGGCAAAATTACATGCTACTGCAAATAACACTTTATCCAGTTCAGTGAGAAAACTAGAAACAGCCTTTCATCTGCTAATTCTTTTTGTAATATTTTTTAAAACCATACCGTGCTTGAAAAATGATCTTCGAATAGTAGAATTAACTTCATAAATGGATCTAATACAGGCCTCTCTCTCTCTCTCATACATATACAAAGTATACACTTTATTCTTCAAAATTATATGTTGGCTATTTAACTTGCGACGATCAGTAATCAGTGATCAAGGAACATAGAACAATTATACAGCTCAATCACATACTAGCAACATTTTCCAGTAAATACCTTTGAAACCTGAAAAGAAATTAACTTAAAAGCTGAGAAAAAAATCCTTGTCTTTTTTCAGAGTAAAGAACAATACAGACAATTATTCTTACACATCTGCAGCTATTGTTCTTGCCACTGCTTCAACATCACCTACTGCAATGGAGAGAAAGAATGTCCTCATTAAAAAAAGACAGAAAATCATTTGCTGCTGTTGTGTCTTTATACTTAAAAAACATATATTAAATTTGGTTATTGCAAGGCAAGTGTCACTCTTACCAGCCTGAGAAGACACCTTCAAGAATGGCTAGCCTTACCATGCATCAGTAATATATGCATTTCTCAAATATTTTTCAACATAGTTTTTACACACAACGTAAGATCACTGTGATGTATTTTCCTGTAGGTAAAGGATTATGGTGGCCACACAGCATAAAAAAATGAATAAATATAAATTATAATGATGAAAAACACATATTTTTTTGCTGGACAGCCTTCAAGATTCTATTTTTGAAAAGAAGATTACATCCAGAAAAGTCATCAATGTCTTCCTGAATAATCTGATGGGATGTCATCACTGAGTTTACCTTAGGATGTGTATATCTGAATGCACTGGTCTGTGAAGCTGCAACTAGATGCCATTTTTGTTGATTTGTATTTTTATCGAAAAAAAAGTTTCAAAAGAAGATTCCATAACTGTCATTCTGCTTACTTGTTAAGGACTGAACTCAATTCTGACATGTTCAGATAAAGCTGTATGAGGGTTTTGGCCCATTTACATGCATCACAGTTATGTACAATAATTAAAATATCTTGTGTAAAGTTTACGTATACTGTGTTCTAAGTATAGGGAGCAGGCAGCAGACATATATACGCATATGTAAATATATATCAACAAAATTTACAAGAATGCAAAAATTGAATATTTAATTTCTATTTCTTGTAGTTAATCTATGGAAAAGAGTACAAATAAACTCTTATTTAAAGAAAACAGCAGAAAGCTTAAAAAAGAGGTCATGATGTTGGGGGAAAAAACATTCTTCACTCACTAAAACTCCCTAATAACAAAATAGTAACAAAAAGAAATGTTAAATCAATTTTAATGCTGAGGTTTCCCCTTCTGCCCATTATAAAGATGAAGGCATTCCACTTAATTGCACCACTTTATGTGAAACTTTAAATTTAGACATTTCTAAAGCATGTTGCTGGTGCCATGGAGCAACTTCATGAAAATAAAGTGTTTTTATTTGTTCTCCTGTAATAAAATGTTAGTAAATAATCAAAAATGAGGTGTCAGGAGAACCAAAGTTGCTGAAGAGGCCTAATTTGTTTTCCTGACACCATTACATTCAATAACTGATCATTGACTAATTATTATTCTCACCTGAAAGAACACAGTCTTTTGTCCTTACAGTTTCAATTTTTCCAGTTGTTCTTTAAGACTTCCACCTGCTGTTGCATTGCATTTCATGAAGGACCTTCCAATGGAAGAACTGGTTTTGATATTACAAGCACAGGATTTTGGACTACAATAATTTGTACAGCAACAAAATTTAATTTAGAACAAAATAATCTAATACTAAGCATTGTATGTATTAGTCCAGGTTATCCATGCTGTTTGTACTAAGTATATATGTTTATACAGTTATGCTCTGGCAAAGGTTATTTAAGACTCACCTCTTGTGACTTTCAATAACTCCCCAGTGCCTTAACTGTTTTCATGGGATCAGTACGCTTTACAACTCTCATAAACTTATGAAGCACATCCTCTCTCTCTTATACACATACACTATTTCCTCATTCTCTAAAGGCTTTGGCCCTGGTTTTTCTGATTTTTCATTGCAGTGATCAGGACCAGTATACATCCTTGCACAGATCATAAAAACTTGTCTCTAGGAGTTCAAAACCAAGCCCTCCCTCACAAAAATGCTGGCTCCAAGACTAATACAGTCACTATCACTTCACTTTCAAATAACTGCATGACAGGTTACTAAATTACTGTCATCTTTATTATTTACCATTTTATATGGTAGAATTGTTCTCCTCTATAATATGTATATAGGTTATTATAGTCTAATTAACGTGCTCTAATTCATAAATGAAAGAATTTTTCAATATTGCTACATCATAAAAAGTATTTGTAAATACAACCATAATAATGTTACCTAGCCCCATGGTATCTTTTCCAGCATGCTCTCTTGTCTCTTTATTAAGAAAAAAAACCTTCAGCACCAGATGTTATAAAACAGACAAAGAAACTCGTTGTCATTGGAAATGTATCTCTCAGTTTATATGTAACTGATGTTAGAAAATTGATCATTTCAGAAATAGGATAAGTGAGGATTAAATGTGTGGACAGCGACACAAACTTTTGTTCAATTCGTTAACACAAAAATTGTTGATTACTGTAAAATATCGTTATGGCGGTATATAGTCATCATTGATTATGACTTCCAAACAGGTTAGGTAAAATCATTCGTGATGTAAGAGAATATGCCAACGAATAAAAGATGATTAATGAATATGAATCCATATATAGCTGTTCCCCCCCCCCCCCTTTATTCAGCACAGATGATTCGCTTAGACATGTTTACTGTTAGTGTTTTCATTTTCGAATCAATTATAACTTCTGACCCCATCTTTGGCAGAACTTTGATATGGGGGAGCTCAAGACGTCATAGGCCGGTCTATGTAATTTTTGTCAGAGGTTTGGGTTAGGTTTAGGTTTAGTTTATTAGGTACATTTGGGCAACTGAGTGGAGCGAGCAGACAACAAATGCCGCGAGCCATTTTGTTATGGCCGTCGCGAGTTCCCCCATATTAAAGCAGTACCCCATCTTTTGTTGTAGCACTGCAGCATCATGTTACTGCCAATGTTTCTGTCGAAAGTTTGAAGAAATGTCTCTCGAAGCTCCGTTTCTCATGCAGGCTGTAACCACGCGCGCCATTCGTAACCTAAAGGGAAACTACTCTTATTCCAATAGTGAGGAGACTCGCTAGTTGTGACAGGGGAGATAATAGCCCAGACTTTCACGTCCATAGGCATTTAGAGTTACTCCTCTTTGACCATTTGTAGACAAGGTGGGTCCTTACACGATATTCATAATACATATTTCAAGAAATGGAAGGAGACGAAAGACTAGAACTACAATTTGAGTTCACGAGCGATGAATAAATATTTTATATCTGCTAACCAAGCCTAAATATTGCATATATCTCATAACAACCGCTTATGTGTAAATAGATCTTAGCAGCAAATTTCTAAATCAGTTTTTCTCAGAACTCACATACCAAACATGGTTCTATATGTTTTTCCTCCCTCCTGAACATAAATTCATCATTGGTTTACCTTAAGGATGAGGAGTGATAGGTGATAGTAGTGGCCGAAGTAGTCAAGCTTCAATACAAACACAGCAAAAATCACATGCCAATGGAAGCTCCACAAAAATAGGAATTTTTTAAGGGTGTAAAAAAGCATATTTAAGTATAGCAGTATATCTAACACACACACACACACACACACACACACACACACACACACACACACACACACACTGGTGATAGGAAAGTAAAAGAAAGAAAAAAGAACAAACATGCATATGGCTCTGTCTAGGTCACAGTGATAGTGCCCCTCTATATGGTAACAGCACTATGTGCCGTCCATATTGCTGGCAAGTTAAAAAGTTGTACAGCTTCAATAGACTTAAAATTAACTTTTGTTTGGTGACTTCCGTCCTTATGTTGTGATCAACTTTTGGTTGCCTTGCTGTTGGCAGCTTGTTATCTCATAAATAATGCAGAATAAGGCGATTGTGTGTGTGAGAGAGAGAGAGAGCGCCATGAGCTTGCCCATAGGGCCAGGGCCGGTTCCTCCTATTAGGCGAACTAGGCAGTTGCCTAGGGCGCAGCCAAGAGAGGGGCACAAAAATGGCCTGCTGTTTTTTTTAAAGATGAATAATTTTAGGGAAAAATATCATTTTCACAGATTGACATTAGCAGGACACCTTTCTTCTGCTTGTAGACTGACCACCACGCTAGTTTCTCAGTACATGTATTACAGGAAAACCCTATTATTCCAGGGCGCACTTGCAGCGACCAGCTAACCAGCAGGGAAGTAGAGGGCGGAGAGAGGGCAGCAGAGGGGCTGGGAAGGGCGGCGGTTTGGGGCGGCGTTGGTGGATGGGGAAGGGGGCTGGTGGTGGAGTCATGGAGGGGGTGCAAAAAATGGCCTGTGTTTCGTTTTTTTAAGTGATGAAAAGTGTTAGGGAAAAATATCATTTTCACAGAATGAAATTAGCATTTTCAGGCTCTTGAAACTTCTGTAACAAATCTTTTTTTTTTTTTTTACTCATTACCATGGCATTTTCTGTTGGGAATACTATAAAAGTGTGTTTTTAAGCAAACACAAGGTAAAGCTGATTCTTTTCTACACATTTGGATCAATCATTATCAATTTTAATTGTTCTTCTATCTCTTTTCACTAATTTTATATAATTTTTTTGAAAAAGGGGTAAATTTATTCTACCAGCTATGGTTGTAACGGCCTCTCAGCCTACCGAACGCAATGAATTAACATCTAGAAGACTTTCCCTTCGTACCGCCCTGCCCAAATGTCAGGTCTAGATGCTAGAAGCTGTGATAGCTTGAGTTTTAGACCACACAGCAAACTAAGACCAGAGCAAGGTGGTACAGATTACTTGTCTCCATCAGTGTGTAGTCAGTGGTCACTCCATAAAACCTTTTACACGAGTGTTTGAAATGCCCCTACTCATAAGTGTAGGTCTGATTTGGTAGACATACAAGTAGCCATGTGTGTATGATGCACGCCTGCAATTGAAAAACAGACGTACTTTTTCTTGACAAAAAGTAGTTCTTACTTATAAGTTATTAATCGAATCAGAGATCAAATTCTCGAAAAAGGTTTAATTTTAATAAGCCATTCATTGACACTCCTGGGTTCTTACACCTCTGGTCATAATGAGTTCTTGTAGAAAACCACTTTTCCACTATTTTTAAGCAGCAAACTTGCAGTCAGTGCGGTTTTACTTGTTAGTTGGTCTGTAAGATGAGAAAAAAGAGAACAATTGAAAGCACTTGCCCATCGAGGTGCTAGGTGGAAAGGCCCAAAGGGTAGTGATAAATCTGTCACAGTTAATGACCAGTCGGATCAGATTAGAAGACTGGACAAAGAAGGTGGTGCGATGTTACTTGATAGTTGTCTGTGACATGAGAAGGAGAGAGGAAAGAAAGGAGAGAAAGATTGACAGGACCTAAATGGGGTGGCTGAGTGAAGAAGGGTAGAGATAAAGGAAGTCAGATCACATTAACAGGGCTGGATAACCAAGAACGGGCGGGGGGGGGGAGGTAGTCTTAACTTTAAACTTAAAACCCACAGGACGATGAGCGGCTGCAGACATCTCATGCTGCTGTTTACTTGTAATGGTCTGTTTGGGCACTTGGAGCTTTCATCCTTCCAAAGCAGAATCAGTAAAGTTCTAATATAAGATCTGTGAACTGAACTGTTCTATAAGACTATATTTGTGAATTGGATTTAGCCGTACAAGAGTGAACAGTGCATACAGCCCCGACATCATGAGAGTTTGTAAAGATAAGTTCGCATGATTTTTATACACTGTGATAGAGCTGGATATATTTTATTAACACAATTTGTCTCTTTCTTTACCTTCATTTTATTTCCTCATTTCTTATCATGCTTATTTTGATTGTGTGGATGCAAAGGGTTGCGATAGTGGTGGTACAACCTTTTGCAAAACTTTTCATTGCACAAACGGGTCCCTTACAGCCTTGTGGTCTTTAATGTAAGCATAGGTTTGTTGTTTAAGATTTTCAGTTAAGAAAATAGAGTTAAGCCTAAATGTACAACTTTTTTGTGGGGGGGGGGGTAACTGATTCTTTTTTTTTTTGGGAAGAGGGGGACGCAGTATTTGTCTTTCGCCCAGGGCGCAACATAGCCTAGCACCGGCCCTCCATAGGGCCATGCTATGGCGTATATTATTATTATTATTATTATTATTATTATTATTATTATTATTATTATTATTATTATTATTATTATTATTATTATTATTAAAAGACAGACACTGACGTTCTGAATCGTTTCGGTGAAAAATTAAGAGCTGAAAAAGAATCGTTTACTTGCAATTGCATCTACGATCGACAGTTCTCGAGCAGTTCAAGTGACACCACCCACGCCATTGGTGCGATCATTCACTCTTAGTGCCCTTAGCACAGTCGTCAACATGCTGGCATCAGGTATCTGGAGATCCCACCATCCAGTTCCTTGCCAAATGGTACCTCCTACTTTGCCAATAAGGATGTGTTTGATTTTCTTTACTTTGAGACGAATTCGTCTCTCCTTTGTGCATCGTGCGGGTACGTACTGGTGAAGTTTAAAATGACTGACCATAAAAGTTGGCCACAGTCCCACGGTCACTTCGTCATCTTCTGCGCGTCTCTTCAGATCCAAACCAGTTGACAGTCTTGCTATTTGTCAAGGTGTCGTCCGTGACCTCTCCCCTCTAATGATAAAGCTTAGCATCTTGTTACTTTCTGCGTGACATTTATTTTGGTGAACTTCATCGCTGCATTTTCTGACACGAGGTTTTAACAGCTTGCTCAGACGACTGAGAAGTCGAAATAAACTATATTAAGATATTTTTTTTTTGGTGGTGGGGGGGGAGAATTGGTGTTTTATGCTGAGCCAGCAACTAAAGCTATCTTACGGCAAGGCAGCCAGCCCTGTAAACAGATGCCACATGCAGATAAAGAACAGCGTGCCCGAGACGAAAGCTGAACCCAGGACAGGCAACGGCCCCAACTATGTTAAGAAAAATGTTAGGAAATAGGGGGGGGGCATAAGAAAAGAATTAAAATTCTCAAATCAAGAATTTAGTTATATTTTTCTACTAGAAAGTTTCAAATATCTTAATATTTTTCTCAAGTATCTTTCAGCAGAATATACCAAAAATTATACGCATTAAAAGACGGAAAACACCATATCAATATGTCAAATGCTAATGAGTGGCATACAGGTTTAGTTAAGTTGTTTTCATATAGTCATATTAATTTTACTAGATTCATTTATTTTGAATTTATTGTCAACCAGCTTAATATTTCAATTAATCACATCATCATTTATCATTCTGTTCATTTCTTTACCATTCATTCTCTACTCGTTCTCTCTTCTTTCCTTCTTCGTTGTCTTTGAAGTTCTAAGTGTAAGAAAGAAGTGACACAAACAGTAAATAGGTTTACAGCTTTATTAATGCAGCAGACGTTAGACCGAGCATTTCGTGAGAATAAGGCCCCTTGCCAATACTGTTGTCTTGCTCCCTGACATTTTTCACAAAGAAAGAAGGGTAACATGGGATTCTAGTACACGGTTGTTGGTGCACTTCATGATGGTCAGTAGCATTAACATATAATTCATCAAAATGCAACATTTTAGTTGAATAATTGAGGAATGTTTTTTTAAATGCAAGATTTACTTGGCAGCATTTAAGTGGTCTTAAAAGTAGTAGTCGTCGGATATCTCAGAAAACAAATTGCATCACGGTAAGTTGTTGGTCACTAATAAGGGGAATATATTTGCGAAATGAGCAATTGGACTCAACGCTGTCTACCTGTTTGAACTAGACACTGGCACTTTTGCCCTTGCCTTGCATAGGGTGTTAATCTCTATTTTTTCCTTTGCCTCCCCATGGACCATGTTGTTCACCCTTGCCTCCCCAAGGACCACTTTGTTCACCCTTGCCTCCCCATGGACCACTTTGTTCACCCTTGCCTCCCCATGGACCACGTTGTTCACCCTTGCCTGGCCATGGACCACGTTGTTCACCCTTGCCTCCCCATGGACCACGTTGTTCACCCTTGCCTGGCCATGGACCACGTTGTTCATTCTTGCCATTTGATGGCTTACGGCGTTCATCTTCTTCTGATGAACCGTCGCGGTCACCCTTTCCTCCCCTCTGACGACGGCGTTCACCGTTGCTATTTTCCGGACCATGACCTTTGTTCTTGCATGGTTTTTTCTCCGAGTCTTTGCCAGACTCTCTTTTATTAGCCTAAACATAGAAAATATCTTTCAGAATAACGCGTATACATGGAAAAACAAACAAATGGATAAAAAAATAAGTTAGCAAACACTTATGCCCACACCCGCCCAGCAGCACGAACACCCTCATCCGAAAGAGACAGAATATTTAATTAAAGATATCAAAAAGTTTAAGATCATTTTCTAGCTATGTGTATATGTGTTTTGAAAAAAAATCAGTTTTTAACGCCTGGACTAGACATTTCAACGCCAGCGCTCAAGGAAAAAACTAAGGCACTCAGCACAAACCTATGACTTTTCGCACTCCTAGCCCTAAGTTTAGTCAATGCAGCGCGTGTTGATTGTCAGTCTCTTTTCAGTTTATTTCTCTCGTGCAAGATTCAATATATTTGGACTCTAAAGCTACTAACAACATTGTAGTTAAAAATGGAAAGCAGTTATCACTCTTTCATTGTGCTTGAAAGAACTTTAAATCTTTTTGATAGTTTTGGAGATTTTACTCACCAAAACAGCGGCCACGCAGACAGCTACAAGAAGCAAGAGAAGAGTCAGCTTCATTTTGAAAGCTTTGGGTTCTTCAGGAAGTTCTTGGTCAGGAAACAAGACTGCCTGCTGATGAGAGGCTGGAAGTTCGCCGGATAAGAGGACGAGTAGCTGACTGTAAAACTACAGCCGGCTTTTATAGTCAGTCGTTCGTGACTCAAACACCCATCGCCTTTCCCCGCTACATCTACTCCAGCTGCACTAGTTACCATGTTACATTCATTTTCCTCATTAAATCTTCTTGCCGCTTAGTTTTTTTTTTTTTTTTTGTAAATTCTGAAACGAGTTATTTTTACAGGTTTTCAGTGTCACGGAGAAACACTGTCTTTATTTGTGAGCACGTTTTTAAGCTTTAATCGTTCGGTATTTCAGTCTTGTGCTGCAGGGTTTTGTATGTGCAGAACGATGGAGATGTGGAATTTGCGCCTGAGATTCTCTTTTAAAGACAAGCTTCTATTTAGTGACACATAGATAGATAGGCCAGCATAAGGTTTTAACAGAAGGTAACATCCATCCATGTTACTATTGTTGTACTATGAGATCTCTATGGAGTGTATCGGTATTTCTTACTTTAAAACGCGTATAGAGGGTATGGGGTTTTTCGGTTGAATAATTATAAATTGAGTACGCTTGATGATAGTGAGTTGCTCAAGTGTGTTCTCAGAAAGGTTATGGTCCCGAAATACCCTTCGTAACAAATTACCACAAATCAGAAGGCAGAAATAATTCGCCCGCAAACGTTTAATTTATAAAAGATAAGAAATAAACGATATAATAATAATAAAATATAATAAATGATATATAACACTATTTAAATAGTAACTTACGAGTACAGTAGCTTTTGTTCCCAGACAAGCCGATAAGTACAAAACGTTTAAAACTTCAGTTTCAAAGGTAAGACTGAAAAAACGAAAATCATTTATGACAGCCTTTTTCCACACCACCATTTTTTGCAACATCTAATCTTTGCTAAGAATAGGCGCCTTTTTTTATTGTTGTCTTAACAGTCAACTCACGACACAAAGGGCTGTGTTTAAACGAATTCTACAGCATAAAAAGGACACAATAAGCACGTAAATAGGAACTAAGTAAACCTTTGTTCTCTGATACACGAGACGACTGTGAACAAAGGTTAAGCAGCGAAAACTCTGACCGAGAATAAGGCTTAATAATACAGGTGAGAATAATTCTTTGAAAACTTTGTGTGAACGGTAAGGGGGCAGCGATGGGGATGAGAACCGAGTACAGGTGGGTGTTGGAGTCACGAGCGACTGACTATAAAAGCTGGTCACATCATCGTCTTCTGAGCTTCTTTCCAGCCTTCCACCAGTAGACAGTCTTGCTACCTGACCAGGTGTCATCCAAGATCTCACGGCTCTCAAGATGAAGCTGACTCTTCTTTTGCTTCTTGTCGCTGTTTGCGTGGCCGTTGCGTTGGTGAGTTCGCCGCATTCTCTCTCATTCATTTCAAATGCATTCAAGAATCTCACAACTGATTTCTTTATTTCAACTTAAGCCACATTAGAGTCCAGTAAAATCGTTTGTTAAAGATTTACAGGATGCAGACGGAAAACCGATAACAATTATCTTAAATTAAATACTGACAGGTAGTAGGTGGATACACGCAAAATTTAATACGAAGCACAGACAATGAACGTGTATGGGGTGAGTCAAATCTGACAGTGACAGAGGCATTCTTAACTGTAAAGTAAAGCTTCAGTTAAGGTTCAGTTTCCTGAAAGAGACAGAAATATGACTACAGATAGAAAAATGAGGACTAGAAGTGAAAGAGGGAGGAAAAAAGCGAGTAGAAATAGGAGGTAAATGTAGAAATATTTACATTTGACAGGTAGGCAGCTTTGTTATAAAATTCTTAGATTCTATTATGAGCGGTGACCGATTGCCAGTAGTTCAACAAGGAAGAACTGTTGGCTCCGAGAAACACTTTTGCTCCAAACATTAAAACACCAAGATTCTTACTTTTAAGAAATGTTCTCTTAGGTCTTCTGATGGTTCTGTCCATACGAGTTTACCTTTTATGCGTCTAGTCATACGTCAGTCAGCTTTGTTCTATAACTTGAAACTAATGTCTCATTGGTTTTATAAGTCTATGTAAATGAAGCGCGGGTGATTGTATGTATTTTATGTGTGTTAGCCCTTTATTTTTCTATGTATACGGGTGGTTTTGATTGTTTGGGGATTTCTAGGCCCGTAAAGACAAAGGCCGTGGAAATAGTCACCGCGACAATCATTCAGGAGACAATGGTGAACATCGTGGTTCATCAAGAGGAAAGAAAGATAATCGTGGTTCCTCAAAAGGCAAGGGTGAACACCGTGGTTCATCAGAGGCCAAGGGTCCACGCCAGGGTCCACCAGCTGACAAGGGTTCACGCCAGGGTCCCCCAGCTGGCAAGGGTCCACGCCAGGGTCCCCCAGCTGGCAACGGTCCACGCAATGGTCCCCCACCCCGTGGTTAACCTAGTCCACTCGGGAAGAGCAAAGGCAAAGCTGCTGGTCGACAGATTCCCAGAGGCTGACTGCACCTGTCCATGTCGCCAGTGTTATTCCCCTTACTGACCAAGGCGCTGATTTTTCTCTGAGATCTGCGACTGCTTTCGGCTGAAATCTTGCTATCGTAATGTCAAATACCAAGACCATAAGCTATGTAAAAGATAGCATACACATGTTATCCTTCGGTTCGGCCACAAATATTGCACGAAAAAAGCTTTAAAACTGCTTTGTGTCTTTCGTTGTTACTTCTACTGTTTCATGTGAATGGTAAAAAGAATGAATGGAATGAAGAAAAAGAGACAAAACGGAAGCAACTCTGTAAAACTCTAAATAATAATAAGTATTATTATTAATTATGTTTATATAATTACATAACAATTTAAATTATAATGGTATGATGAAACAAATACTTTTCTCGTCGTCTTATTTGAAAGATTTCGATGAATAATTTTAAACAAACGTTGCAACAGCTTGGACTAGGAGATAAGAGATCACTTTTCATATTTTTAGGATCGGTCAACTAATCTTGAATTCTTGTAAGTCAAATACGTGGAAATACTCAGATTTTTACCCTCTGGCCTGTAACTACCATAGTTTTAGTAGACAATCTGCTGTTCTTTTTTCCAGTTAAGCGTGTCACCTTAAATGAATGACTGCTGCAAACGTTTAAAACTTTCTACAAACCATAAATGCAATTGTGTATGTACTCTTCTCTACATATTAAAGTTATTTGCAAATATATCACATACTAGCGATTGAGCGACATTGCTGCTACCTATATCCTATTCCGAGTACATGCTTTAAATACCAAGTATGTCAAACTGTTATTTAAAAAAATGCAAGGACAATGACAGAAGATACTTCAGTAAAAAAAATCTGATTATGCAAAAACTCATTTTGGAATAGTCACAGCAAATATTGCTGTTCTCTGTGCGTTCAAGATCACTTTAGAATGAAACTCTATAGGTGATTGTTCATAATGTAATTTCCCTTTCAGTCTGGTCTATTTGTCTACCTTAATGTTAAAAGAAAATTTAAAAAAAACTGTCTTCAAGAACATAAAACGCAGAGAGCTGTCCGTCTGGAACCTCACGAGTTTATTCTTTTTGATTTATTTCAGTAGTTTATTCTTTGTTATTTATTTCGGTAGTAATAAAAGTGTAATAATACATTTTATTTTGATTAAAAACATTTAAAATCTAATTACTCTGTCATAGTTTTTATTTCTCCACATGACACCTTATTTGCATAAGCGGTCGGATCTGCTTTAAATATCTACACGTGAACAAATCTTACCTTATAAATTTATACAACGGCATTTCTGTGTGTGCTGACTCAGTGACTAATGCGCGCACACCAGCAGTTTTTATTACCCCTCAAAAAAACTATCGAGAAAATCAGGAGAGGAAATGAACAAGAACAGTTGTGTCAGGGTAGCAGAAATATGAATGGTTTGTTTTCCTTTGACAGGCTTAGCTTTATAAATTTTTTTAATGCTGACTGCTCATTATTGTATGGCTTTGAAAAATTCACCTGCAAAACGTGACCACTGATCATTAGGACAAGATAATTCTCTTAACAACATTCAATCAATGATAATAATACCTGTGCGGAAAAGCGGGTAGTTGAGTGGGTAGACCACTAGCATTCGAACCCGCTGTCGCGCATTTGTTCGATAAACTTCAAAACTTGTGACGTAGCCAACTTGCCCCGGTCAACCCAGTTTACTGGGAATGGGTCCCCCACCTCCATAGAGAGCTTAAAGCAAAGAATCGGGAGGAAGGAGAGATGGGCACCGTCCCCACAAACAAAGCTTTGCACCGTAAAAAAAATGTGACCTCCTAAATCTAGGTTAGGGAACCCCTTTCCTTTTTTTTTTACTGCCTATGCGTGTAAAGCATATAATACATACATATCATACCAATACTTACCTCTTTCTCTGCGGATGTTTTCAACACACCCAGAGTGCTCACTGATAGGGAGGTGTTCGCAGGAAGGTTATGGTCACGAAATACCACTCGTCAAAATTTACCACAAATCGTGGGTGAGTTGCTGCATCGGTATAGTTTGCGTGCATTCCATGTGCCGATGAAGGCGTCTTCAAAGTGCGATTGCTTAAGATTTGGCTTCAGGAGCGAATTTTTGCTCTTCCCTCCCTGGAGTTTATCGAAGGGATTCGCGGTCGCTGTTGATTCGGTCCTAAGTCCTGTGGGAAAATGTTGACCCTGCCAACCGACTTATAAGATACGAGCATCCATGCACCTATGTTTATCTTGCCATAACCTTACAATGCGAATGCCCCCGTCCTCTCAATATTTCATGATCCAAACATCAGCTGCTAAACAGAAGCGATGTCCCTTTCGAATACAGTCATTATTATTCAGGTTGGCGAGCCTGCTTGAGAATTTTTCCGAGTAACTACTGCCCTCTTTTGCCCTTCTTTATAATTACTTTGTATTTCAAAATTGTATTTCCTTTATTCGTCGGTGGTCCAGAATCTATCGGTAGAGACTTCATTCAGGAAAGCCACTAAATTTTCGGTAAAAGATTGGAAATTTTCGCCTGATGATTCGACCATACCAAACGAATTAACGTCGTTTCGTCTAGAGAAGCCCTCTGCCTTGTCTAGCTCAATAGTCACTTCATTCATTTTATTTTGTAGATGTTCGTTAAAAGCCTCGATTCTGTCCAATCGTTCACTGTTGTTATTCACTATTTCTTCCACAGAATATCCATATTAAAAGACTGTATACTATAAGTGTCAAAACAACTAGGCGAATTACAATTGACGATTATAGGCGGCCTGAATGCAAAGACAGGATCTGAAAATATGAGCACATTTGATGATGTTCCTTTTACTCTAGATTATGGTGGTGATGGTGGTGGTGATGATAGAAGTATAGACCAACAGTGTGTTAATAACATGCGATTTTGACAGATGCTCTGCTGACGTAACAATTAACTCTTTTGGCCGTTACTTCTCCTTACAAGTCTGCATTGAATTTAACTTTGTAATTGTTAATGGTTTGGAAACATTGCACTCTTCCAGTCATGGTGCTTTTGATGGAAACTTTACATAAATACATCTAATACAGGTTACAGTATTATTGATTATTGTTTCTGAAATATTACTAAGAATGTGCCATCTTCTCTCAGTTTTACCCATGGAGGAATCTAAACAATTGCCTGTAGAGTTAACATTCTTAACTTGTTTTGATAGTGATGGTCAAGAAAAGCAGACTTCAGAATATAAATTTTATAAACTTATATGGAAAGTGATAAAATCTTAGAGTTGTTCTTGCTCACTTCCCCCCTTGAAATGGACCTAAGTTCAAGTCCTGTGTGTGTGTGTGTGTGTGTGTGTGTGTGTGTGTGTGTGTGTGTGTGTGTGTGTGTCAAAGCGCCATCAGGGAGTCGAAATATGACACTAGTTTAGAAGTTTTATTATTATTATTATTTTAAAATTTCCGCGCGACTGATACTTTGGTGAGTCACATCGCTGTAATAACAGCTTGCTGAGATGACGGAGAAGCTGGAAATAAATATTTAACAAAAACATTTTGGGAAATAGGAGGGCGTAAGGAAGGAATTGAAAGTCTAAAAGCAAGAATATGTTTCAGTTTCTCTGAGAATGAGGCATAGGTTTGACTTTATTTAGCATCTGCAGCCAAATGTCACAGTCCAGAAAGAGACAGCAATATAGATAAAGACAAGCTGAAGTATTTTAATATTAGAATAGATTGAAATTTAGACACATTAAAAGACAGTAACACCATATCAATATGAGGAGTTGCATATAGTTAAAGTTTGTATTTTTATGTACTCTTATTTATTTCACTAAATACATTGATTTTGAGTTTGTGTTTAAGCCACCTAATAATTTAGTTAAGCACACCATCATTTATCATTCTGTTCGTTTCTTTAGCGTTCATTCTCTACTCATTCTCTTTTATTCCCTTCATTGTCTTTGAAGGTCTAAGCGACAAAAGGAAGTGACAAAAGCACAAAGGAGATTTAGAGCTTTATTAGTGAAACATACGTTAGACCGAGCATTTCGTTTGAATAATATACCTAATATAGATTGTTGTCTTGGTCATTGACATTTTTCACAATTAATGAAGAGTAACGTGGGATTCTAGTACAAGGCTGTTGGTGCAATTCATGATAGTCAGTAGCATAAACATACAATTATAAAAAGAATTTGCTTGTTTCATCAGTATACAACATTTTAGTTAAAAATTTAAAAGAAAGTTTTTTTAATGCAAGATTATCTTGCCAGCATTTAAGTGGTCTTAAAATTAGTAGTCGAATTGCACTTCGGTTAGTTGTTGGTCACTAATGAGGGCAGGTATTGACGAAATGGGCAGATGGAGTCAAAGCTGTAAATCTGATTGAACTGGACACTAGCAATTTTGTCCTTGGATGCCTCGCACACAGTGTTAATCTCTTTTCTTAGCTTTGCCTTCCCATCGACCACGTTGTTCATCCTTGCCTCCCCATGGAGCACGTTGTCCGCCCTTGCCGGCCGATGGACCACGTTGTTCATTCTTGCCATTTGATGGCTTACGGCGTTCATCTTCTTCTGATGAACCGTCGCGGTCACCCTTTCCTCTACCCTGACGATGGCGTTCACCCTTGCCATCTTCCGGACCATGACCTTTGTTCTTGCATGGCTTTTTCTCCGGGTCTTTGCCAGACTCTCTTCTATTAGCCTAGACATAGAAAATCTCGTTCAAGATAACACCTATAAATGGAAGAATTCAACACTTGCAAAAATAAACAAATTAAAAAAAGTTAGCGAAAACTCATGTCCATACTCGGCTAGCAGCACGTACACCCTCATCCAAAAACACACAAAATCAAATTCAATACCTTTGAAATTTAAAGATCATGTTCTAGCTATATGTTTATGAGTTATTGAAATAAGATATATCTTTGAACAGCGCTCAGGGAAGAACTAAGACACTCAGCATAAACTCATGACCTTTCTCACTCCTAACCAACCGTTTAGTCGGTTTAGCTCGTATTGATTGTCAGTCTGTTTTCAGTTTAGTTCTTTCGTGCAAGATTCAATATATTTGGACTCTAAGGCTTCGAGCATTGTTGTAGTTAAAAATGGAAAGTAGTTTAATTATTACTCTCATTGCGAATGACTCACCAACACAGCGGCCACGCAGACAGCTACAAGAAGCAAGAGAAGAGTCAGCTTCATTTTGAAAGCTTTGGGTCCTTCGGGAAGTTCTTGGTCAGGAAACAAGACTGCCTACTGGTGAGAGGCTGGAAGAGTTCGTCGGATAAGAGGACGAGTAACTGACTGTAGAACTACAGCCGGCTTTTATAGTCAGTTGCTCGTGATTCAACCACCCATCTCCTCCCCCACCCCCCGCTACATCTACTCCAGTTGCAGTTGCTACCATGTTACATTCATTTTCCTAATTGCATCTTCTTGCCTCTTGATTTGTGTAAGTTTGAAACCAAGTTATTTTTACGGCCACCGATGCGCATGGGTTTTCAGTGTCACGAAGAAACAATGTCTTCATTTGTGAGCAAGTTTTTAAACTATAATTGTATTTCGCAGTCTAGTGCTGCAGGGTTTTGTGCGCGCAGAAAGATGGAGATGTCTAATTTTTGTCTGGGATTTAATTTTTTAGAACGAGCTTCTAGTCAACGATTCATTTACAAAGACAGAGACAGATCGATCATGTTTATGTATTCTTCTATTCCTTTCTTCTGTTCCTTTGAATGTACAGAAAAGTAAGATGGCAGAGGTATGGGAACGAAGAAGAAATTATTAAAAATAGAAGAAAAGGGGAAAAAGAAAAAAAAGGGAAAAAAATGAAAAGGAAAGCTGGTCCTAGTCTGAATGATACACAGCACTAGATCATCATGAATGAGACAAAGTCAGTTTATGAACATTATCTCACTTTATTCAAATTATTTAATCTTTTTCCTAGGTAGAAAACAAAATCAAGACATAGCTAAATGAAAACACTCAACCTGCATCGGTTTATAGTGCCTCATGGCTGCAACAACATTTTACTTAGAATGTGAAGGATTAAAATTAAATGAAAAATTAAAAAAAAGTAAATAAATAAATTTTGCTACAGCATGGAACATAATCATAAGTGAATCGATTTGATAAACTTTATGTTCCGCTTTATGGATTTTGTTGACAGTTTCTTGTTTCTGGAGAGGGCTTTGAAGTTTTTTCCAGGCGGTAAAATCTGTTTTGATAAATTGTTTTTCATGTCGCAACTTTTATTTTCTATATGACAGCTGGAGCATTAATGAAACATTAGGTGGGTTGTCAGTGATGTTTTGTGCAGGTGAGCTTGGTTGGTTAGGTTTCTATGAAAAATAAAACTAAATGCACCACGTACAATCCTGCACACACTGGGACAGGTATGGAAACTAAAACTATAGTTTTGTTTCTATTTACATAATTACAATAAATAATATTTTAATAATTAACACACAGGCGCTTTCATATAAAAAACATATATATGCATACACTTCACACCTGATACTCTTCTCCTATTAACTAATGAATTCTGCCCTGAAATCAGAGATCTTTTTCTAGAGGTGGTGTTTTCTTGATGTGACAGGTGATGGTGGATTAGGAACGTTGAAAATTGATGGCACAGCACACCAAATCATTCTTCTTAGCCACATTCATGAACTCAGTCGTGAAATGGTCACTGCAGAGGTAGTAGCCAGACGTAAACAGAAGTAATACATCTTTTCCGAGAAAGTCTTCTATTCTGATCATTTGCACCCAGTGCTTGCATCTATCAGTTTAAAAAAAACTCAATAACATGCTTATGTCTTGTACCAGCAGGCTAGATCTTTCCGTGCGTTAGTTCAGTTACAAATGTCATCAACAATACTTTGGACAAATAATTAACTTTACACAAACGACAAAATGAATTCAGATCTACCAGCTAATGAATCAACCTACTAAAATGATTAAATCTATGATCACTTTTTGACGACTCATGCTGTATAAAGGAAGTGTAGCAGACGACATTTTTCAGCATCAATATTCTTCAGAAAGTAATAACTATGTCTACAAAGAACCTATTTTGAAAATCATCAGGTGCTAACCTTGTTTCATCCGATGGAAATCGGAAAAAAACGATGTACCAGCAGGACATTTATATTCCAACTTTGTATTCAGAGAATAAATTATACTCCAGCTATGTTGCGCTTACTAAGCGTTTATATTATAATTCAGCTATACTGTTGACACTAACCATCAACTGATACCTACATGACATATGTGGTGAATGCTCTAAAGTCTGACAATAAACTAATGTTGCGTCCTAGTGAAGGAGCTGACATTGTACACTTTACAAGGCTGCTAATTTGGTTTTGTGTAGTCTTGTAGTTCTGTATACAATGATGATGATAACGGTCTCTTTACCTAGACTAATTTAAAAAATAAATTGAAGAACTGTCTACTACAGAATATGGAGACAGCTGTCCCGCTTGAAAGACATGTGTTTATTATTTATTTATAATGTTGTAATAATAAACAATTATTAATGATTAAATTATTTTAAATGTACAGTATATAAACAGTCATAATTTTCATTTCTCCATATTGACGTGTCATTTGCATAAGCTTTCCATGTTTACAAAGGGAACATAAATCTTACATTATAAACTTATACAAGGGCGTTTCTATGTGGCGATTCGGTGACTAATGCGCGTACACCAGCAGTTTTACTGCCTAAAGAAAAATAAATAAATAAATAAATAAATAAATACTATCAATAAAATCGGGGGAGACCATGAACAAGAACAGTCGTTCCTGGATAAGAGGCACATGCAGGGCTTGTTTCCCTTCGATAGGCTTAGCTTCCTATTTTTTATGTGCACTGCTTATGATTGTAATGATTTGCGCAGGTGTGTTAAGAGAAAGATTATAATTATGACTACGAAATATTACCCGTAAAACAGGAGCACTGATCATTAGGACACGATAATTTCTCTTACAAACATTCAATCAATAATAATGATAATGGTTTGCTGGGAAGCGGGTAGTCGAGTGATTAGAGCACTTGCCCAACTCAACCTAGCTTGCTGGGAATGGGTAACCTCCTCTACAACCCCACAAATACAGATATACACCACTCTTAGCGCCAAAATTTGAATGCTCTCTTTGCCATACCTCACTAGATCATGAAATACAAACTTTTTCAATGCTTTTAACTTACAGACTTGTAGAGATTTCTGCCTTCGAAATCTTCAGCTCACCAGTCTGTCTTTACCTTCTCAGCCATGATCAATGACACACCATAATATACTACTTGCCTAGCGAGATAGCTTTACCACGACTGAAAGGAATCCCAGACACTTAATTCCCGACACTTAATCCCCTAGACATTTAATTAAGTGTCTGGGGATTAAATGTCTAGGGGATTAAGTGTCCGGTTCCGACTGAAAGTCACTGTTAGTAGCTAAAAAGATATTCCCATAGTGTAATTGTTATTTCTTTTGATGCAATTATTTATGCAAACTAATAAAATTGTGTGAGATGTGCTAACTTCCCGCGATGTTGAGGCAACATGGCCTAAGCAATAGATTTTGTTCGTTAGATCGATCTGAAAAAATGGTTATGGGGAACACCTTTTTACTGGCTATGAATTTAATATACACAAAGTAAAAGAACTATAATAATAAGTACCTCTCTGTGGATGTATCACAATAATAATCAATAATCACAACAATAATAATAACTCTCTCTCTCTCTCTGTCTCTTAATGGATGTTTTCAACACTTAGTACGCTTGATAGTGCGTTGCTCAAATGCGCTCGCAGAAAGGTTATGGTCACGAATTACCACTCGTAATAAATTACCACAAATCAGAAGGAAGAAATGTTTCGCCTACAAACGCTTTATTTTTAAAACAGTGCTAAACAATATACGGCAAAATACAAACAAATAGAATGTAACAAATAATATATGCTTCTAATTTAAAGTATATGAAGTAACGCATGCTATATTTAAATATATACATATTTTATTTATTTGGTTACTTGTCAGCTTTCTCTAGTAAAGGGGGATAAAATATTTCATTCACTCCGTCTGTTCTTATAAGTACAACAGCTCGTTGCCAAAGAAGCCGATAAGTTCAAAACGTTCAAAACCTTCAGTTCCAAAAGTAAGACTAAAATCACTAAAATATTTGGCGACAGCCTTCTCCTACAGAACTTCTTCCTGCAACACCTAGTTCTTGCTCAGAATATGCACCTTTTAATTGTTGTCTTAACAGCCAACCCACGTCACAAAGGGCTGTGTTGAAAAGAATTCTGCAGCATAAACAATGACACATTAAGCACGTACATGGAAACTCTACTTTGAAGTATTTGTGTGAACTGGGGCGGCGCCAGCGATGAGAACCGAGTACAGGTGGGTGGTGAAGTCACGAGCGACTGACTATAAAAGCTGGTCACAGTCCGGCGGTCACGTCATCGTCTTCTGAGCTTCTTTCCAGCCTTCCACCAGTGAGCAGTTTTGCTACCTGACCAGGTGTCGTCCAGTGTCTCACTTCTCTCAAGATGAAGCTGACTCTTCTTTTGCTTCTTGTCGCTGTTTGTGTGGCCGTTGCATTGGTGAGTTCGCCGCATTCTCTCTCATTCATTTCAAATGCGTTTAAGGACCTCACAACTGAATTCTTTGTTTTAACTTAAAGCACATTAGAGTCCAGTAAAATCGGTAGTAAAGATTGTAGAGGATGCAGACATATAAACGATAAAAATGATCTTACATAAAACACTGACAGGCAGTAGGTGGATGGACGCAAAACTGAATTACGAAGTACAGACAATGAACGTGTATGGGGTGAGTGAATCCGACAGAGACAGAGGCATCCTTAAGTATAAAATATGGCTTCATTTAAGATTCAGTTTCCAGAAAGTGACAGAAATATGATTAGAGACAGGAAAATGAGGTCCAGGAAATAAAGCTGAAATAGGAGGTAAAAATAGAAATAATTGTATTTGACAGACAGGCAGCTTTCATAAAAACTCAGATTCTACGTATAAATGGTGACCGGTTACCAGTAGATCAAAAAAGGAAAACTGCTCGCTCCAAGAAACTCTTTTGCTCCAAACGTTTAAATAGCAGTGACGTTTGATTTGATTAAATATTCTTTTCGGTCTTCTGATGGGTCTGTTGATACGGACTTTACCTTTTATGCGTCTAGTCATACGTCAATCAACTCTATAAATTGAAACCAATGTCTCATTGGTTAAATAAGTCTGTGTAAATGAAGCGTGTGCGTGATTGTATGCATTTTATGTGTGAGAGCCATATTTTTTCTTTATGTATACGTGTGGTTTTAATGAGTTTGTGGATTTCTAGGCCGATAAAAACAAAGGCCGTGGTTCAAGAGAAAGCAAAGGTCACTCAGGAGGCAGAGGTGAACACAGTGATTCATCAAGAGGCAAGGGTGAGCACCGTGATTCCTCGGAAGGAAAGGGTCAACGCCGTGGTTCATCAGAAAGCAGGGGTACACGCCAGGGTTCCTCAGACGGCAATGGTCAACGTGGAGGTCCCCCAAGAGGCAATGGAAAGAACCGTGCTTAACACAATGCGGACAGCAAGGACAAAGATGCTGGTTGACAAGTTTCCAGAGGTTGACAGCGGCGAGTCCACCTGTCCATGTCATCAGTGTTTTCCCCCTTACTGACCAAGGCGCTGACTACTAATAAAGCTTTAAACATCTTTAGTGTCTTTCTAATTTACTTCTACTTGTTCGTGTGAATGGAAAAAGAATGAAAGGAATGAAGAAAAAGAGTAAAAGGAAACTCTTTATTATATTATTATTATTATTTTTATTATTATTTGTAATACGAATTTACCCGAGCGAGCAGGCACGAGCTTAATGTTCCGTACACTAAAAACTACAGCATACAGTTAACTAAACAAAAAACACAAGCGTCAGCAAACAGAGGATATCATGGCAAACTAAGTGCAGGAAATAAAATGAAGAACTGATAAGTTAGCGAATAGAACGCTTGATTATGCAAGATATTCCTCTACTGTACTGTAGACTAAATGCGCTTTACAAACAATTTCTAAATATAAAACACTCAAAGCCCTCATTCAACCGATAGAAAATGTATATAAAACCCATGATGACTACACAGACAGAAACATAGCAGCAAGAAACCGGCTAGAGACACAGCAACAGACATAAAACGGACAAATCTGCGCATGAAGCATTCCAGGGGTTCGGCATGCGAAAGGACTGGTCGACTGCGAGTGGGAAAAGATGAATGCGAGAAGTGTTCAGATATCTGACGAGGTAGCGCAGGAAATCCGGCAGAAAATACGAGCAGTCATAGTACACAATATCTCAACTCCAGAGATCTGCACATCTCCCAAGACCCCCGAGTGGTAACACATGTTCCAACGGTGACAGAGACGTGAGACTGCAGAGAACATATTTAGCTGTCACTTCCGACTTTCACAAGGATGAGTGGCATAACAGTTGCATCAAGAGTCGTAAAATTCATGGTGTACTATCAGAAATGTTATCAAAAAGTTAATAAATCTGTGCTGCTGACACATAGTTCCAAAAGTGACAAGATGGCGCAGATATGACAGTTGAGACCGCTAGTCAACCATTTGAAGTGGTCGAGAAAAAAGAAGTAACGTGGCGAGGCACAGAAGAATAATCCAGAAGATAGCAAGTGGCGTAGCAGAAGCACATCAAACAGTAGACACAAAGGGTAACGCAGATCTACGAAAAAGACGAAACGAAATGGAGATCTGTCTCTCTCTAGCCGCTAAGGCGAAGGGACATCACTCCAGATATTCAGCAAACAAATTATGCAAAAACTCATCCTTTAAGGGTCATAACAAATGCTGTTCGTTGTGCGTTCAAGATTAGTTTAGGCGATTGTTCATAATGTAGAGAATTTTCCCTTTAATTTGTTCTCTTTACCTAACCTAACGTTAAAACTTTTTTTAAACTGTCTACAACTACAGAACATGCGAAGAGCTGACCGCCTGGAAATACACGAGATCATTATTTATTTATTTATTTATTTATTTATTTCTGTAGTAATAAAATGATAAAATACATTTTATTTTGATTAAAAACATTTAAAATGCCATTACGCTGTCATAACTTTTATTTTTGTGCATGCCGTCTAATTTGCATAAGCAATCATACCTGCTTTAAATATCTACAAGGGAACATATATATCTTACTTATACAACAGGGTTTCTCTCTCTTTCTCTCTCGATTAAATGCCCTCACGCTAAAAGTTTTACAAGAAAAAAAGCTTTTAAGAGAATCAGAAGAGGACATTAACAAAAACACTAGCAGGAACATAAATTATTGTTTCCTTTTAACAGACTAAGCTTTATATTTTCTTAAAATGTTCATTGTATTCTTGTAATGCACTGCATTGGTGTGTTTAGAGAAATACTATGGCTTTGAAAAAGTCCCTGTACAGCATGACCACCCATCGTTAGGACAAGATAATTCCCTTAAAACATTTAATCAATAATATTGCCTGTGAGGGCAAGCGGGTAGTCGAGTGGGTAGAGCACTAGAGACCAAACCCACTGTCGCGCCAGTTCGATAAATTTTTGGCGCAGCATGCTGGGAATGGGGACCTGCCTCCATGGAGGGCTTAGGAAAGTGGAGTAGCTGAAGGAAGAAGAGATGGGCATCTTCTTCACAAAAAGAGCTTTTCCCAAGAAAAATGCGATCTCTGATATCTCACTTCCCAGCGACCTAAAAATAGGTTAGTGGAACGCCATTCCTTTTTTTAATGGCCTATGAATCTAATTCATACAATACATACATACCATAATATTAAGTACCTCTCTCTGTGGATGTTTTGAACACAGTACGCTTTAAAATGCTGAGTTGTTCAAGGGTATTCGCAGGAAGGCTATGGTAGCGATATACCACTCGTAACAAATTATAACAAATCAGAAGGCAGACATAATTCATCTACTGATGATGATGATGATGATGATGATGACGACGACGACGACGACGATGATGATGATGATGATGATGATGATGATGATGATGATGATGATGATGATGATGTATTTTGCGCTTTTTAAATGATTTGCTTGAGCGTTTTACAGAAATTATATACAGACTGAGTCATTAACAACCATGCACGCATATTCGCCTATAACAGAAACACTCACTTCTACAACAGACACCCGCTGATTCACAAAGTAAATTACAGACACACATTGTGTATGGGCAGAGTAAGAGTAAAGCCGAAGTTCTAAACAGGATGCATCTTAAGTTTAGACTTAAAGGTTGTAAAAGAATCAGATGGGTGATTTGTTCCAAGTCGATGGGGCTTGGTAGGATAAAGAGCTCTGTCCATACGTCTTGGTCTTAGTGGAACTCGCAGAAGCTTGGTGTCGGAAGATGAGCGACGATGTTAATTAGTAAATTGTATACTACAAACAAAAAATAGAACAAATGATCTATAGTACTAATATAAAATATATGAAGTAAAACATGTTTTATTCGTATATTTACATAGCATTTCACCTTTTTGGTTTCTTGTCTGCTTTCTCTAGAAAAGGGGATAAATTATTTCATTTATTGCGTCTGTTCTGCCTTAACTTACAAGTACAATAGATTTTTTTTCACCAGAGAAACTGGTAAGTTTAGAATGCTTAAAACCTTCAGTTTCAAAAGTAAGACTAGAAAAACGAAAATCGTTTGTGACAGCCTTCTTTCCACCCCACCCTTTTCGGCAACACAAAATTCTTGCACAGAATATGCGCCTCTTTTATTGTTGTCTTAACACTCATCTCAAGTCACAAAGGGCTGTGTTTAAAAGAATTATGCAGCATAAAAATGACACAATAAGCACTTAAATAGGAACTAAGTAAGCCTTTGTCCTCTGATACTCATGAGACACACATAAACAAAGGTTGCACGACAAAAACTCGGACCGAGTCTTAACAGTGCAGGTGAGAATTATACTTTGAAATATTTGTGTGAACTGTGACAGGGCGGCGCTGGGGATGAGAATGGAGTACAGGTGGGGCTGGGGGGTGGAGTCACAAGCGACTGAAAAATGTTTTTTCATGGGTCTGTCCATACGAGTTTACCTTTTATGCGTCTAGTCATAAGTCAGTTAGTCTATCTTCTATAAGTTGGGAACTAATGTCTCATTGATTAAATGAAGCGTGCAAGTGATTGTACTTTATGTGTCAGAGCCTTATCGTCTTCTATGTATGTGTGGTTTCAAATGAGTTTGGGGATTTCTAGGCCCATAAAAACAAAGGCCTTGGTCCACCAAAGGTCAAAGGTCAACGCGGTAGTCCATCAGGAGGCAAAATTGAACACCATGATTCATCAAGAGGCAGAGGTCCACGCCATGGTTCCCCAGAAGACAAGAAAAAGAACCGTGGTTAACCTCGTGCGCTCGGGAAGAGCAAAGACGAAGATGCTTGTCGACAGATTCCCAGAGACTGACAACGCCGGGTCCACCCGTCAATGTCGCCAGTGTTATTCCCCTTACTGACCAAGGCGCTGATTTTTCTCTGAGATCTGCAACTGTTGTCGGCTGAAATCTTGCTATCGTAATGTCAAATACCAAAATCTGAGGGCTTCGTTAACCTGCAGAGCAGTAAGCTTCAGTTGTCAAACCGAAGAAAGCTGACGACCGTATCCTAACTGTTCCTGTCTCCAGAACAACAACATATGGTCACAGGACTTTTGGCTACTGTGCTGCAAAACAATGGAACTCTCTTCCTTTCCATATCCGCCACCTTCCTACAACTGAATCTTTCAAATCTGCACTGAAAACGCACCTCTTCCTTGAGCATTACTCCTAACACAGTCCACACAATGCTCGTCCTTCTTAACCCCGCCCCCTTCCCTCTTGCTACTTTACCCATCTTTCTCGCAGAATCACTATATTTTTCTGTTCCTGTTACTTGATGCCTTTTGTTTTCTGTTTTGTCAGTACTGTCGTTTTCTTTCGTCCCCTTTGTTCTGTGTCTACTTAGTCCACGTCTCTTCCTCGTTTTAAGCGCTAAGAGCATGCTCTCTATGAGTGTGAATATGCGCTATACAAATCTTCACTATTATTATTATTATTAAGAAAGAACAAACACACCGACAAGAGTGTTGGTAGCGCGTAGAGAGAATGTAACGGATGGGGCTGATCTTACGAAGCTCATGATAGGCTGTAACTTGTCTATCAAATGACGATGAATCTATTATTTCTGACATATATAAATATTATTTTGTAAGCTTTGTAGACCTTAAACGCACACAATCAAACACTGCATTTTACAACGATCTGTCTTAGTGTGCTGGTCAGCGAAATTCAAACAGATCTTTAATTTTACAAACTTCATTGTCAGCTGCTCTTTGTCAGTAAAGTCAAGGAAGCTTTGCAAATATGGCGGTGGATGAAGAAGATCGGCAGTCAAGCAAAAAGTTGAAAGTAGTAGATGAAAGAACCCGAAGCAAGGAGAAAGACACCAGCAAGGAATGAAGGAAAACAAAGGACACTAAAATAAAAACTAAAAACAAATGACTGTAAAAGAAAAAAAATTCAAGAAACCTAGCCTTCCACTTACGACGCAACGGTTAGCGCCTGTCACCAATATAGTGAAGATTTGTCTGTCCTAGGTTCAGCTCTCGTCTCGGGCACGCTGTTCTTTCTCTACATGTGGCATCTGTTTACAGGGTTGACTGCCTTGCCGTGATATAGCCTTAGTTGCTGGCTCGGGGTAAAACACCAATTTTCCCCCTCCCCTTTCCACTCAAGCCGGTCAACGAAGGGTCATCATTCTGTAAAGTTATTATTATGCTTCACACTTTGTAAATATGAAATATTCTTTAACAGAATTATTCCCATATGCTTGCTTCGTAAATCATATTAAAACTACTGGTCTGATGCCAATCAGTGAAGATCAGTTAATACCCATTCTCTTTATGTCGAACATAAAAAAATTATCGCTAAATGAATAATAAAGTTGCCACCAATGGTTTGAACTGACTGGTTTCAAAAACTGAAGGTACTGTTACGCATTTGTTTCCTAGGGCCGCTACCTCTCACAAAGTGTGCACCACAAAGTCGACTGTTTGTGAATAAATAATATTCTACATAAAAAATACATGACGAGAAAAGAAAGATGCTTCTATGGAATACAAGAGTTAATGTCTGAGTCCACCTCCATAAAAATACTAAGCAGCGAACTGTTACGTCGTTGCCATGGTGAAGAACACGTTTTCACTGGCTTGTTAAACCGGTGCCAGTTATGATTGCCTCAAATGACATCTCTCCTTAACTGTTAATAATGAGAAAAACAATGTAAAAAGTTAAGGTCTCAAACGAAAAAGTGCAATTAGGAGCGGTTTGGGGAAATGACTGTCATGTGATCACAGCTGCAATTCGAGCACAAGTAGGTGGTTCCAAGAGGGGTTGAGACACGAACAATCCACTTTAAAAGGTGGCCTCAGTCATACAGTCCATTATTCGCCCTCTTCAACCTTTTACAGCCGTCCGCTAGTTAAAGTCTTGCTACCTGACCAGGTGTCGTACAAGATGAAGCTGACTTTTCTTTTGCTTCTGGTCACTGTTTGCATGGTCGTTGTGATGGTGAGTTACATTGCGTATATGATTATTTATTGTTATTTGGTTTTTTGCTAGGTTTAAAGCTCTTTTAGAAGCGGCTATTCATGGTTAAGCTAAAAATAGTTTTCTTTCATAACTGTCACCTCTTCTAGCTTCAGTGCAAAACTTGGAAGCAAACGTAGAATCAGTAAAAATTTCCTTTAGTAGAATGACGAATGCTTAATCGAAAGAAATGGCAGAGACTAAAATAAATTGTTATATTACCTAAAACACCAAGAAAATGGTGAAAGAAAAAGAAATTTAAAAGTAAGAGAATGAGAATTTGTATTTCTGTGTGTGTGTGTGTGTGTGTGTGTGTGTGTGTGTGTGTGTGTGTGTGTGTGTGTGTGTGTGTGTGTGTGTGTGTGTGTGTGTGTGTGTGTGAGTGTGTGTGTGTGTGTGTGTGTGTGTGTGTGAGAGAGAGAGAGAGAGACACACACACAAAGGATGACTGCAAAGCTGTTGTGAACTATAATCACTATTCCTGGAAGAGAGAACACTCATAATATATTCTACTAAACCCAGTGTGAAACAATTACTTGTAATTCGTCGTAAATTAAAAACAAATCAATGTCTCATTAGCATGCTTAGTCTCACGCTGTACTGGTGTGTCCCTTTTTATCAGCACTTGTGCTATTTGCGAAAGTTTGCACTTTCAGACACTTGGTCTATTACTAACTCACTGCCGTAGTCACGTGCACAGTCCCTCAATCACTTAGTTACTCGGTCAGTCTTGAGAGTTTGTATAACTCACTTTCCTTAAGTCTTGCTGTATCTTTCCCAGTTTGCAATTCATCATATTTTTCAGCTTTTGTCACTAGAGAAATCTTTAAGCTTAAGAAAACTACAAACATAAAAAATAAAAAGGTAACGAGTTTTTTTTAATAATTTTTTCATTGGAATCTTTATGTTAATCTGCTCATTTTTCAATGCCCCGTGTGTGTGTGTGTGTGTGTGTGTGTGCGCGCGCGCACGTGTGTTTGCTTGCTTTTGTGAATGTACACCTCAACGTGCGTGTGCACGCGTGAATGTGGGTTGGGTGTTCTTATGTCAAGGGTGGAAGAGGAGGAGGCCGTGAAAAAAAAGAAGATGACCAGCCAGCACCAGGCAGAAATAACCTCTTTGATAACAAAAGGCGCCAAGGTCAAGATGACGAACCTGATGTTGAAAGAAAGGACAAAAGGCGCCGAGAGCCAGCCTCAGGTCCAATTCGTAACAAGGATGACAAAATGCACCCAGGTGAAGGTCATGGGCAAGACCATAACAAAGATAACGGTAAACACGTCAACAAGCCAATCAATAGTAATGATGACAAAAAGCAACCGCCTCAAGTCAACAAACCAGGCAATAGCAAAGATGACAACAAACCACCAGGTCAAGTCAACAAACCAGGCAATAGTAAAGATGACAACAAACCACCAGGTCAAGTCAACAAACCAGGCAATAGTAAAGTTGACAACAAACCACCAGGTCAAGTAAAAAAACCAGGCAATAGCAAAGATGACAACAAACCACCAGGTCAAGTCAACAAACCAGGCAATAGCAAAGATGACAATAAACCACCAGGTCAAGTCAAAAAACCAAGCAATAGTAAAGATGACAAAAAGCAACCAAATGAGCCCAACGAGCCAGGCCGTGGCAAACAAGAAAAGGCCACACATGCAGCTAAACTACCGAAGAGTGTCTCCCCGGGTGTTAAGGCTCCCGTTCTAAAGAACAACGTTAACGCCATACCATCAAACAGTCCTAACTCTAAGAAACATTGACAACGACAGTTTCGCGTGACCATATCGCTGGAACCTCCTACTATTGAGACCACCAACTGACCGATACACTAATAATAATGGCTGATGTCTTTGTCTTCTCAAGAACAGCTCTTGGCTCATAGCGCCCTCAGACAGTGGCGGCAAAAGCCTAAATGTAATGATTCTTTCCCCAAAGTCTTCCAGATAAATCTTGGAAAGTATGAAAATGGAAGTTTATCTAAAATTTTCGTTATTTTGCTCGTGTACTATTGAACATCATCAAAGTGCACCAGCACTGTTAAAAGTTTATGTCACTTTCCATTAAGAAGTCTTGAAAAGCAAGACCAAGAAACTAAATGAAAACTATTGTACACAAAAGTGGCATACATGTCACCCAAAAATATATCGCATGAATAAAGTTCTAAACTGTTTGTGTTTTTCTCTCTTCTTTTTATTACACTAGAGAAAGAAAGGGCCATTGGTGGATAAATGATAATTTAAATGAGGAAGCTCTTCGATGTCTCTTTTTTATTATTCTTTTCTTCTCGCCTTATAACTTTCCTCCTTTATTTTCTTTCTTTTTTCTTTGTTGTTTTGTTGTTCTTCTTGCTCTTCTTCTTTCTTTCTTTCTTTCTTTCTTTCTTTCTTTCTTTCTTTCTTTCTTTCTTTCTTTCTTTCTTTCTTTCTTTCAGAAAAGGCCGCTTAGTCATGATTACGGGGGAAAGCAGAGGAGTGTTTGAACACAGTTTTCAGGGGCATTCCCTGCTATCAATACGTTGTGTTCGCCCGCTCAGACCACTGGGCTGGGTGCAGACAATTTTTTCAGTAAATTTATAGAACGATGCTTTTGGCAACTTTGCTTCCGTTTTAGTCACGTTTCAGTTTAACTACTAGAACGAGGCTTTTGACAACAAAGCTTCCGGTTTATTCACATTCATTGTTTAAGCTCGCGGGGACTAACAGCGGAAGACTTCGCGAGAGGCTAAGCGTTGGTCTCGGCAGACAACAGCAATCCACCTATACACGTCCGTGCTCAGACTCATGGACTTCACACCCTCTACGGAATTTCTGGACCTGCCCTCTCATGGTTCAACTCCTATCTTACTGATAGGACCCAGACTGTGTTAGTTGACGGTCAAACATCTCGCCCTGCTCCACTTCACAGTGGTGTTCCCCAAGGCTCAGTAGTTGGCCCAGTTCTGTTTATCCTGTATACTAAACCACCTTCATCATGCATCCAGTCTCACCAGGTTTCTCATCAGTCCTATGCTGACGACACGCAGCCTTACTGTTCCACTCCACTAGCTGTCTCACTCTGCTATTAGCTCTCTAGAAGCTTGTATTAGCGATGTCAAGGGCTGGATGGTAAAAAAACAAGCTTAAACTAAATGATGATAAGACGGAAGCCCTCTTGTGCTATAAAAGAAGACATCAACCGTCGCTCGTCAGTTTGCCCAATCACATCAAGGTGGGCGAAGCCAACATCACCTTTATGTCATCCGTTAGGAATCTGGGATTGATGGTCACTGCAGACATGACACGATGGACATGTTACAGCTGTCAGTCTGCCTATTATGAGCTCCGTAAGATCAGTGAAATCCGTCATTTTCTCTCTAAACGCGTTACCAACACTCTCCTCCCCCCTTCCGCTCTTGCTGCTTTTCTACCAATCTTTCTCTGCAGAATCCCTATTTTATGTTTCTGTTACTTGCTGCCTTTTTGTGTTTTCTATCTTTGTTTTTTGTTTGTTGTCAGTACTGTCGTTCATTCTTACGTCCCTCGTGTTCTATCCATTTAGTCCATGTCTCTTCCCCGTTTTAAGCGCTCAGAGCATGCTCTCTATGAGTGTGAATATGCGCTATAAAAATCTTTATTTATTATTATTGTTATTATTATACCCACGAAATGAGAACTCAAATATATTGACGATCAGAGAAATTATGATGAACACAATTATTTACGACTTTTGCGTTTGCTCCGTGATTCCTCTTTGTCTCTTCTATGCTCGTCTTTTATTACTTGTTTGCATAGTTGTTCCTCCTTCCCTACTTCGTATTTTGTCCATGTCTCCTACTTGTCTTTAGCGCTGAGAGCAGGTTCCTACGTGAACCTGATTATGCCCTATATAAATCATATCAAGATTATTATTAATAAGCCCATCTCGTTTATGTCCACGGGAAAGAAATCTGTGTAAACGGTTCATTTGCTTTTTGTTGTTGTTTAATTCGTTGTTTCGATAGCCAGTTCTAAAAGATCAACCTAAGACGTCAACTCGATTCTTGACCTGTCATACACGTTTTGCTCTTCCTCTGTTACACTAATATGGGTTTCCTGCAAAAGTTGTTCACGCAAAGACAAATAAGACTATTGTGCCTCAGTGTTAGAGTTCTCAGTTTCTACAGATGACTGACGACTGTCTATGAACGACAGGGGCCTGTTTAACCACGATTAATGCAGAGATTATTTACTGTTTTAGGTATGACAAAGGTGTAGTTAGGCCTAAAGAACGTATGGTTAGGCACACATTTTACGGCGCCATCCCAACAGATTCTCCTTTCCACCTCTTTTCGTGGTTACCAAGAAGCCAAATTGCTGCCTGTTGCTACCTATCATTTAATTAATTCAATACCTTTCGCGACCATAATACAATTTTGGAAGAAGGTAGACTAATAGATCTACACAGCTAGTATCATTTCTAAAACTTCATATCATTACTCCGATGAAATTTGTTACTTCTTGTGTTAAGATCATCTTCTGTACTACAGACCATGTCCATCAACAATATCAGTTTCCATTAGAGTGTTAGACCTTATACCAAGGGGATAATACTCACCAAGGCCTACAAACGGGTTATAGACTATCGTTGGTCACATATTACTCTAAAAATATTCTTATTCTTGCATTACGCGATTTTTGTGACCTTCGTGTATCCTTTTCATCTTCATTAAGAGCAGATAAGTAGCTGTAGCAAACATTCTAAATGCATAAAGTATGGTCGTTATGATGATTTCAAGTACTTACGTGTATTGCTCTTGATATTTTAAAATTTTAATTGACTGTTTACAATATTTATGTGCACGTGTGTGTGTGGGGGGGGGTCTAGGCTAACAGAAGGGAGAAGAGGTATGGAGGACAGAAGGTGCTAGAAAAGGCGAGGGTGATAACAGCTCTGAAGAATACGGCTAGTTCAGAAAAGAAGCAGGTTTCAAGTTTCAGAAATGGCAATAGACATGGGAGCTCTGAGAAAGTCCTGAGAAGCCTAAGGTTCCCAGAACGCTAGCTTCAGTAAACCTGGTTTCAGGTGCCAGGTTGCACCGAAAGTAGTAAATAAGTCAAGTATTTGTGAATGTCACATCAAACATTATTCCTGTGAAGTGCTTTCAAACTCACCATCGAGTAGATTTCAGATGACGCCATGGATCAACTCATACAATCAGATCTTTCAGAGTAATTTTATTCAAGTGTGACGCAAAAGAATATGTCTATAAATGTTACCTTTAACTCTCCTTGATATAAATGCTTATATTTGACACACTTAGGTGTGCAGAAAGCTCTTACAAATGTTTCATGTGGCTGGAAATAAAAAGCGTATCAGAGATTTTAATATTAATGCTAGGATTTACTAGTACTTCTTCTAGTGCTTTCATTTTCGAGTTCTTATTTTCCTATTTTTTATCGTTAATTTCAAGTCTCCTGCTGACGCATGAGCAGCTGTTCACATGATGATTAGCACGCTACCATTAAAAGTATATGTACTTCGTCCTTATGCTAAAAATACAATTTCTTTCTTGACAAACTGTAAAAAATGTCAGCCAGCTGGAGGATTGGGACGAAGAATTGATCCATTGTTATCTAATGCTAGGGTCTAATCTCAGACCTGAGAGAGAAAAATGGGTAAAAACACTGGCGAAATTGCTACTGTTATGAATGTTTTATGTAAACGAGAGGAACGACCTGGTTTCACATCAGCTAATGACTATATAATCTGGCCACGTTCTGACAATCAAATATCTTCCTTCTGTCTCTCCAAGACATCTTCTGGCGACAGTCTTCATCATCCAGTTGCAATGAAGTTGTGTCTTCTCTTGCTTGTGGCTGCTGTCTGTGTAGCAGTTGTGGTAAGTACTCATATAGATTCTTGTTCGCCTCGTTGGTTTATCTTGACTGTATTGTCTTTCGACACATACAAAGCATACAAATTAATTAAGTTGGTCTTTACATGCTACACGCAGTTCTATTTATTCATTAGTAACTACAAAATTACAGATTTTGCGAATCGCTCTTGAAGTGATTCCCATTGTACTGCCTGCATTGCGCAAAATGTATTAGTAATTTGTCCTAATACTGCTTTTTTTTAGAACCTGATTTGACTTATTGGTAAAACAATGTAATTATATTGCACAACGACGTTGGCAGAGCAATTATCTTAATTAAACGCGACATTATATTGTTAGAGCAGTGTGCTGATAGTAACTAACATATCATTGGTACAGTAATGTCTTTTGGTATATAAGAACAACGAAACAACTTTATGTTTATGTTGTAGGGCACAAGCATATTTATAGCGACATTTCTTGACTCCAAGACCGAGAAGTCTTTATGATTTTAACGGCTGAACAACATGAATTTCTACAATGTTTTAAATTTTTAATTAAATTTGACTGTTCTTTCTTCTCATAATTTTTTTTTCTTTATGTTTCAATCATCATCGTCGTCGTAGTCGTCGTCGTCGTCTCGCACATTTTGAAAACACACTGTCATGTTACTGTTAATGGTAGTTTGCAGTTATAATTAGTGGTTCTGAAAATCACACTGTACATGATTATTGCTAGTGTGTTTCTGTGTATGCTCTTCTACTTAGATTTTAATTTATTCAAACATGCATGCATGCATCTGTTTGTGTATTTGTGCTTGCGAATAGAGGATTGCTTTTGTGTTAATATGTATTGTTGTGTGTGATTGTGTGTGTGTTTTTGTTTGCATGTGCGTGTGATGCGCCTGTGTGTGTGTGTGTGTGTGTGTGTGTGTGTGTGTGTGTGTGTTCAGGCTGATAAAAAAGGTTCCAGAAGAAAGAACAAGAACTTTAAAGGTGACCGCTCAGATCTCGGACGAGCAAGAAGTCAAGAAAATTTGGAGGAAGAAGGACTTGAGTCCGAAGAAGACAGAGGCCATAATAAATCTAATGGTCATCGCAGAGGTTCCAAAAGGGGGAAAGGCGACGAAAGACAGAGAAGACACAACGATAATTTTAAAGAGGACAAGAGCTACTCCGGAACAGTCAAAGGTCTCGATAATTCTGAGGTAGACCTCTCTAGTTCCAGAAGAAGTGAAAGCATCGAGACGTCCGAAGAGAGCAGCAGAGCTTCTAGAAAGGACTGGAACGGCGAGGATTCTAAAGGTAGCAAACGAAACCGTGGAAAAGGACATGATATAGAAAAATCGAAAGGCTATCGTGATGACGTTAGAGGATGTAACAAGGGTGATAAGAGTGCGCGTGTCCTCCCAAACCTCAGGCAAGACGGCGACAAAAATAAACCAACAGGATTCTTCCAAGGCTTTGGACACCAGAAAGGTCAAGATAAACACAGTCCTTTTTCTCCCTACGTTACCTCCAACAACTCACAAGAGAAACCTAAATGGTTTGACGGCGACAAAAATAAACCAACTGGATTCTTCCAAGGCTTCGGACAACAGAAAGGTCAAGATAAACACAATCCTTTTTCTCCCTATTTTACCTCCAACAACTCACAAGAGAAACCTAAAGAGTTTGACGGCGACAAAAATAAACCAACAGGATTCTTCCCAGGCTTCGGACAACAGAACGGTCAAAATAAGCACAATCCTTTTTCTACCTACTTTACCAACAACAATTCACAAGAGAAACCTAAAGAGTTTGACGGCGACAAAAATAAACCAACAGGATTCTTCCCAGGCTTCGGACAACAGAACGGTCAAAATAAGCACAATCCTTTTTCTACCTACTTTACCCACAACCATTCACAAGAGAAACCTAAATGGTTTGACGGCGACAAAAATAAACCAACTGGATTCTTCCCAGGCTTCGGATACCAGAACGGTCAAGTAAACTACAATCATTCTTCTCCATACTTTGCACACAATTCAAAAGAGGATCATAAACAAAGTTACGACCAAGATAAACCTGCAGATTCTTCCTCCAAACAGGCAGATCAGGCAAGCCAAAAACCTCCTTTTTTCGTTCCTTTTCCAAATATCCCCCAAGAAACACGATTCTTCAACAACTCTGGACAAGGTGACGGCCAATATAAACCTGCAGAATTCGTTACCAGATATGGACATCACAACGGCCAAGATAGGCCTGTAGATTCCTTTCACAAATTTGGAAGTCAGAATCGCAAAGGTAACCTAACAGATCCCATCCCCAAACAGGCAGATCAGAAAAACCAAAAACCTCCTTTTTTCTTTCCTTTCTAAATATCCCACAAGAACCACGATTCTTCAATAACTCTGGACAAGGTGACGGCCAATATAAACCTGCAGAATTCGTTCCCAGATATGGATTTCACGACGTCCAAGATAAACCTACCGGTTCGAGTTAAAAAAACCAGAATGACCAAAATATTCCAGCAGATAACCACAATTTCATAGTCGGATTAAACACCCCAAAATCTGAATGATCTTTTCCTAAATTTGGTCAGTCACAACATTACGGACAAGATTCAACTCCAGCTTTCAAAGAAGCGATGGGTCAGAATGAATCAATGTTTTTTTTCCAAAGATGGAGAAATTATTAATCAACATTAGCTTTAAGAAATCTGGAGAATGGACAGGACAAAATGAATCCACAGGTTTTTTTCCCTAAAACTGGACAGCCAGGCGACCAGGACAGATCTGAAGGTCTCTTATCCAAATTTGGACTAAACAAGTCCAAAGATAATCCTTAAGGTTTATTCCACAAATCTTGACTACGGTCTGGCCAAAAGCATCTTCATCTTTCTCCTAGAGCTTTGCCACAAGACAGTGGCAAAGTCAAATTTATGGGTTTCTTCCTCAAAGGTAAACAAGACCAAGATATGTAGATTCTGTCCGCACTGTCACACTTATTTACGTCAGAGAGATATTCTTCAACTTTCTACTGATCGATCAGAGGAGGACACTTTGAGGGAGAAGATAACGGTGAACTGTGTTCCTCTAAGAATCCGTTGAAGTATGCCTGTACTTCTCTACTAATATGGAAAAGTATCACAATTTAAGGACATTTATATGTTAACCAGGAAAAGGACAAGAGTATGTAAAAGAACCCGATATCGTGTAAATACGTGAGTTCCTTGCATTCTAAAAAGTAAAATCTTGTAACGCGATTAATATCGAAAAAATTTATTCATTCTTTGATCTTGTATTCCATCTCACTGGAAGGATCAGGTAATAGTCTAGACTAAACAATGGTATATCGACTATTAAAGACAAACGAATGTTTTTGATTTTGGATGCAATTTGGATACTGCGATCAAAGCTGACGATATATTTGTCAACACCACTAACCGACTACTTGCATCCTTTCTTATACCTATTTAACTCCTGACTCTGATAGGAAAAACATTTGTATTTAATTATTACTATTTAATGTTAACTAAAAACATCTAAAAAATTTGTACAAGTGAATTTTTGGTTACAGCCATACCGACGATAATATCACGAACTTGTATTACGATCATTCAGTTTCTGGCAAGAGCTGACAACCAACTTCATCCGCCTAAACGTCAACCTTGGGTTACCTCTCTTGTGCGCGCCGTGACTGTAATAACGGAGTAGAGTTACTAAAGCAATGCTGTCAGAATCCGTTTAGCTTTTGTCCTGTTGCCGGCCATTCTGTTAAGGTTCAGGGGCGCTGAAGGTGAAAAACTGGCTGAGGTTATCTCCATCCGCCGAAACCAAACTCATTCAGCAATAACTTTCTTGCCCCGTGTCCTTAAAATTAAGTTAAATTTCTAATGATTATGCATCATAACAGGCATTGGTTATAATTATATCCTGTCTAGTTTAACGATACACTTCGTCCCATCTATGCTCATTCATCTGTTCTTACAGTGTTGATGTCCTAGATGTTTGCCAATTTCATTTAATGGTAGAACCAACGATGGAGCTACCTGTTAGTCATTACCCACACATTCTCATACCAACTCTTCTTCGCGCGAACTGTTTGTGGTTTTAAGAAATTTCAAATTTTAAAAATCAAAGAAAGCAGAAAGTTCCGCTACACAGTTTCATAGGATAGTTTTAAAAGCAAACACGGCGACCTTTTTCAGTCCTCTGAAAAAAGATTTCAAAAATTTTTAGAAATATTCCCCATAGTACTTTCGGGAGACAGTCTGTGAAACTGATGCTAAATTTGTAACGAAATATGGGAATAAATATCCTATTCAAGACTGGTATTTTTTATGTTAGTCAGTATAGTTCGCTGACAGCTACTGGGAAATCGAAACGAGGAACCAAGGAGCGCAGGGAGTTTAAAAGCTGAAAGAGTCGGCTTTCATGAGGATAAATGTTATACTACACACACACACACACACACACACACACACACACGCATACACACAAAAGCTATCACATTTTAAAACGTAAGAGAATACATTACAAAGTCATATGAACACAGCCACACACACACATCCCACACACAAACACACACGCACACACTTTTCATAGACTGAAATACGCACACACGTGCAAGTTTTTGTTTATGAGGTCAAGCGCGGGATAAAAAAAAAATACCCTTCTAGAATAGCTCCGACAGATTGCGAGATACACCGAGTACCTCTGTACCGCTGCACTGCTCCGTGCGGGAAAGAGCAATGATCGGGACTAACGGGTACATTCGTACTTTTCACATCCTATGGAGTGTTGTTTTTTTTTTTGTTTTTTTACTTTTCTCTAAACCGCACGGAACCGGAAAAATTCAGCTCCCGTCTTGCACGAGTAATTTTTTGTACCCGATCTTGGACAGGGGTTGTCTACCCGAGGTTCTGCGAGCGGAAGAAAACTTCACGATCTGCCATTCGGGGTGGTAGAGGCTGCTCGTCCTCTGACCTACACCGTCCGTGTGACGTTGACTCATGAGTACCTCCAGCTTTGTCTGCCTTTGTTTCATAGTCATGTGATCATAATATTCACCAATTGCTCATAAAAATGTCCTTTTTACACCGACAACGCGAGCGATACAATGGTATAAAAATAATTATTACCCTTATATGATCCCTTAGCTTGTGACTAGAATACACTCTATATTGCTGAATATTGCAGCTTTTACTGCGCTATTTGATTATACAGCATTTATTTATTCATTCTTTCTTACTTCCGTCTATCTATTGAACGCGACTTTTGTAGTTTTAGGAATAGCGCAGTCGTACCTACAAAAATTTAGGGGTTTGGTAAAGGAATGGGTCACATGTTTGACCTGAAGTTAAACGTTAACAATGAAGCTAAGCATTAATTTACTAAACCCATACCTCGCATGCCTTGCGCACGAGACTGAGAAATGAATGTCGGAGCACTTACCCGACAGAGTGATTGTCAGGGCTATCGGGTACAGCCTGTAGTCGCTTTGTCTCTATGTACCGGTTACAGAGACTGCACTCACAAGAGCATAGAGACTCAACTTACAACCTTTGAGTGGAATAGAAAGGGAGGTCTGCTCGACGACGAAAAAAAAAGCTTTATGAAAGAGTTGGGGTGGGAACCTTCAGTTTGTCAGCACCCTGAAGCCCGTAACGGTTGAGTAACGGGTGGGGTATTGGGGGATGGTTCAAGAACCGTTTGAAATAAAAGGCGAGTACTGTCCGCAAGCCAGGCATCCTGACATCTCTGCTCTAAGGTATAGTAACAGTCCTGTGTGACTTATCCTCCTCGCAGACCTCAGGATCTCACCATGAAGCTGTCCCTGCTGGTACTCGGAGTCCTGCTTTGTGTGGCGGTCGTCTTGGTAAGTGGTTCACGCGGTCTATTGTTTTCCTTTCTCCTTCTTTCTCGCCTACTTCATTTTTACTTGGACTAGTCAACAATTCCACAAACTTTCAACAGTACCTTAATTGTACTTACTAAATCTATGTCAACACCGAAAATAGTAATACACTATAGGTTTTCATTCAGAAACAATTGTGAAATAGCGGTAGAAGTGTTTTCCACAGACATTTTGTTTTAACGTTTGGTGATTGAATCATTGTATAAATTATGCTACAACAGGATCGACGGATAGTATATCAAGGCCACAAAACTGAGATCAAAGAAATGCAAGAGTTTCACATTTTAGTGACAGCATTTCTTAAACAGTTGTAATCTACGGCAGAAGCATATCTAGAAATGTGTAAGAATAATAATGTCTAGTTTTATCCTCTCAACAGGAATTATCAATATAAAATTTATGTGTGTATTAACAAGTCTTTCTGGTGATTTCATGTTCACATTTTCTGTCTTTTGTCTGTTCTGCAAACCTACAAACAGAAATAAAAAAACGTGAAATCATGTTCAGCAAGTCACTGTGTCACCTTCCACATGAAATAAAATAATGCAGAGAAGCTGAACCTTCTGCCATCTTCTGATGTTAAAAATATGTTTAGAACGAATTTGATTTAATTTCTTTGAACAGAAATGAATGTGATGTTAAAGCTTAAAGCTTTTACTTCGGACAAGAAACTATTTTTTTCTCCAACGTAACATTTCCATAATTTCGTTTGGACTCTCTCTCTCTCTCTCTCTTCCACACACATATATATATATAATACTCCCACATATGTGAATATATCTTGACAAAGAGAAAAAAAGAGAGAATATACTGTAATTACGATTACAGACACACAAAGTTAAATGTTCAACCTTGTAAATATAATGTGTGGTGCAGGCTAAGCCTCCAAACGGACTACCACCTGAAGGACAACGTCCTCAAGGGCAACCACCTCAGGGACCACCTCCTAATGGACAGCAACCTCAGGGATCGCCTACTGATGGACGACCTCCTAAAGGATCAGGGACGCATTCCAAGCCCACTGGGCCTCCTCCATCAGGGAAACCCCACCGGAGCTCTCCTCCATCAAGGAAACCCCACCGAAGCTCTCCTCCACCAGCAGTTTAATGATGTGAAGGCCTCCAGCGCTGTGATCACCACCTGCAGCAAGCTGGAGCAAGGGAGAGACTGCGTCTTATGCCAGAATTGCACGTGGAACCTTATTTATACTGTCAACTGTTAACAGACTCTCTAATTAGATTTCATATGGTAATATCTGATCTAACAACCCACAAATACAGATATACAAACCCGCATTGTTTTGCATTTGATGACGAAGTTTCATAAGAAATCGAAAGCCAGGACTGCCAAGACGACCAGAAATTCCGAAAACAAGCTTCAGTTCGTTAAATACGTTTTCTCAGACTACTAATAAAGAGAAATAAAACTGTAAAAGCCTTTGATCTTCTTTCTTTGCTTGTATGTTTTTATTTCAGCGCATTTTACAAGTGACGAAAAAATTTTAATGTTTATTTTAAAATGTGACCACTATCTTTACTTCCTATATTTCATGTCTCAGTGTCTGCTGTCCTGCCTTCTAACACTCTTACAGAATAATGTATTAACATATTTGGAAGGACACAGGCGCGCACGAGAGAGAGAAGACGAAGGAACAAAATTTTTCTTGTTTTAGGCCGTGTGTCCTCTACAAGTCTTGTTAGTGACAAAGTATAAATGATGCTTCGCATTCCGACTTAAAATTCGCAGAAACATCCTAGGGCTCTGTGTAAAATGACAATGTCAGTCTTGTTCATGACAGTCAATAAGACATTGCTTGAACACATAGAAATTCGACAACATTTTGCACACCTTAACTCTCGCAGACATTTTCAAAACCCCACAGGTACAGAGCCGCACGCCACCCACCCTGATTTCCCTCTATTATGAAGCTCAAGCAGAATATTTTAAACTTTAAATGGAAGTCTGTTTGGGGGTCAAGCGTCGTCAGGCGTAACCAATATCATACTCATGAGGCTTTGAAATGCACATAGAGGGTAAATCTACTTGTGTCACCGTCAACCATAATGTTTGAGGTTTGGGAACTGACATTAAATAATTGTTTCAGTGTAAAAGTATGTACCATTTCTACTGGAGGGTTCTAAGCCACATATTTCTGATCCGTATAAGAGCAGTGGCTTTATCTGGATATCTAAAAGTTTAAGCACACGATCTGGTGTATAGCCCTGAATTTTCCAAAGGTATGTGGCATGCTTGTCATCTTCACCTATGTCTCGTACTAGTTCATTTGTTTGGTTTCAACATCATCAATCTTTCTCTCCGCATCACACAGTTTTCTCTGTAAACAGTCAATTTTGTCTAGGAGTTGCTGAAACTCATATCAAATCACGGAGTTTTCATTATGTATTTCTTGCACTTGTGCACGCTTCTTTCTTTCTTTCTTTCTTTCTTTCTTTCTTTCTTTCTTTTTTCTTTCTTTTGTTCTTTCTTCCTTTCTTTGCGAAAAGAATGAATGTAATAACAGAAAAGAAGAACTGGCGTATGAATACAGCTTAAAATACCGGGGCACTTAAAGCTAATTCATGTAACCTTAAGGTCGCTGGGGAAGGTGATATTGGAGACCTCATTAATCTCTGAGGCAGCTCCTGTGTGAAGATGCATTTCCTCCCACATCTTTACATGGGATTTAGTGCCCATAAAAGACTCCCCTACCAGGGTAGCAAGGTTTGTGTGTCCGGGATGCCTGTGCTTGAACCCTAGGCAATCCGCCTCTCCAAATTCCACAACTTACTGGCTACTTCCCAAAATAGATAGGGACATACAGTAGTACCTCTGCATACAAGTTTAATTTTTTCCACAACCGAGCTCGCATAAATTCGTATATTAAAACTATTTTCCCCATATGAAATAAAGGAAATAGGATCAATTCGCTCCAACCCTACCTCAACAACACACTTTTTATGTAAATACGGTATAATATACAGTACTGTATAGTAAATGTTAATGGCACAATAATATAAATAATATAGATAATAAAATAACAAAGAATATGTTATATTTATCCATCTTACCTTGGAAGAGACGAAGACTGTTGATAACGGCGGTAGGCAGAGGGCGGGGCAGAAGGGAGGAAGCCGGAGAACAGATGGGCGCTGAATGAATCAACATAAGAAACAACACTATTTACTGTTTTTAACTTGAAACATTTATATTTTGCACGAAGACTACATTCATGTTTTATATCTTTATGCTACGACGTATAAATGACTCGAGCTCGTCTATCAAATTTCCGCTCGTACGTGAGGAAAATATTTCCACGAATTTTTGGCTCGTATCTCGATTAACTCGTATATTGGTTCACTCGTATGTAGAGGTCTTACTGTAATTGCATTGTATCGAGTGTTATTGAGACTCGAGTCTTAACACCTGGTAAAGTAGATGTTTGAGTATAACCATGCCGGCAATGGTCACGAGAGTTTCACGTTAGGTCCGGCAATCAAACTTCTTTTTTCTTGAATGATATTCATGAACATTGGGTTGTCTTTGTTGTGCGCGCCATGTATATATATATATATATCGATGAACAAAACAGTAAGTTTGTTTAGTTTAGTCCTGCTGTCCGTCGTTTCATATTCTACTACTCATCACTTCCATTCTTTTAAACCCTTAAAAAACCTTTATTCAGTCTTTTTTTATATAAACAGTTTGTGCCTTAAAACATTCAATAAAATATATAAATTCTAAAGAATTTTACATCTTAGTTAAATATTAAAAACAACAACAAAAATAGCTACCATTTCAAACCCTCTACATTGAAAAAAGAGCCTGCAACAATTTTTAAAAAATTATATTTCCTTTAAAAGGGAAAATATTGCTAAAGAAACCAGTGAGTATTTATGAACATTTCAAATCGATTCGGCAAAGGAAGGAATAGCCTATCAAAAAATTAATATTTTTTACAGAAATATAAAACATATAACGTAAATAATAAAATATTAAAAATATAAATAAAGGCAACCTCGTCTCTTTATTCCCAACTTTGACTCAGTAGATTTTTGTCATTACCGTAAGAATAAGTTGTCCAAGAATCAGCATAAACGTAATGTAAATAAAACTGATTAAAGTGTCTGATAACCGCGGTAGTTGATACAATGATGCGGGATGGCGGAGTCTATATTCAAGAGTAATAATTAAGCTAACAGTTTACACAGTGGTTAGAGTACGAGAACTCTGAGCTACTTTGATTATTTTTGTAACCACATGATTGCAGATAGCTTCAGTAATGTTGTGCTGCTCCTTGCGGGACAGAGTAAAGCTCGGAAACAAGAAACTACATCGACATTGCTTTAAGTCCTCCCACCCCACCCGGAATCGTAAAAATCCAGCTCCCCATGTGTGTGTGTGTGTGTGTGCCCGATCTCGGACGCGGGAGGTCTACCCCAAAAACATCACGCCCTGCCTTTCAGCACGGTAAATACTGCCCGACCTCTGACCTGAACGGCCCACCTGACTTTGACTCACCAATGACGCATGTGACGCATGACTGCCTCCAGCTGTCTGCTTATGCGTCATAGGTAGTCTCTTCACCTTACCGGCTGCCCCACCCACAGCAAACGACCATTTACCCACGCCAGTGCTATTATTCTAGTCCACTGGCATATGTATTCACTACTATTACAGCACTGGGATTTTACCTTGCTAGACTACATGTCACACTTTTATTTATTTATTTATTTGGCTTTATAGTTTTAAAGATTGTGCCCCCTTTTCTGAGAAGTTGAATGTAACCTTAGGATTTCAGCTAAGTAATTTCGGTTGGGTTTAAGGGTAGGTTAGGGATGATCAATACTAAATAAATATACTACTGACCTCGTTTCACGTTCAACAGCTCTCTGTGTATTCATGCCGTTGTCAAGACGGCGTCAGCAGACCTGCCCAGCATGTCTAGCTGCGCTCTGTGCGATTACTCTCACGTTTTTGCACTGATCAATGATTCACAGACACCGGAGCGGCCTATTTTCTGACCCTTGGGGTGGAAGGGTGGATACTAGCTCGATGAGTGAAGTCAATAATACAATATTTAGGGTGGAAACCTGAAGAAAGGTGTGACCGTTCGACAATACCTTAAGCCTGTTGTGGTAGAGTAGTGGCTAGGGGTAGTACTGGGTGGGGGGCACGTCACGAACTGTTTGATATAAAAGCCGGGTGGTGTCGATCAGCCTGGCATCATTAAGTATTTGCTCTAAGGCATAGCAACGGTCCTGGGACTCAAGCTGCTCGCAGACCTCAGGCTCTCACCATGAAGTTGTCCTTGTTGGTACTCGGCGTCCTGCTCTGTGTGGCGGTCGTCTTGGTAAGTAGTTCACGCAGTCAAATCACAGACTTAGAAATAAATGTTTTAAACAGTACATTTATTTTGTTGTTAGGTTAAGGTGAGAGGTAACCGAATCATTTATAAAGTACACTGCAATAGACAGGAAACAGGTTAGGGTTTTAAAATCGGCCGGAAAATTTCATGGTTGAACTCGTATTACCGCAGCGAGAAGCACACTTGCTTTGTGAATGATATTCTGGCTGGTTCTTCAACTTCGCCTGGCTTTTTTTTAATGTGTCAATAAGCTTCTTGGGGAAGGTAGAGGGTCTGACGAGTTTCTTTCCATGTGTATCCATGCGAATTTTCTTCTTTATATTATTTTTTTTTTAATTTCTTTAACCTATAGAAATGTAGATCCTCAAATTATCGTAAGTCTAATGATTGAGATTTTACTGTCCCAGAAAAATTATTTTTCCCAATGTTCCACTTTCTCATTAATTTCGACAGTTTGTTTCTGATAGATAGATAGATAGATAGATAGATAGATAGATAGATAGATAGATAGATAGATAGATAGATAGATAGATAGATAGATAGATAGATAGATAGATAGATAGATAGATAGATAGATAGATAGATAGATAGATAGATAGATAGATAGATAGATAGATAGATAGATAGATAGATAGATAGATAGATAGATAGATAGATAGATAGATAGATAGATAGATAGATAGATAGATAGATAGATAGATAATGTTACAGGTAAAATATTCCGCAAGGATTTTAAAACCGAGGAATGTTTTTGTGTATGTGCAGGCTGGTCCTAGGGGAGGAAGGGGTAGATCCGGTGGTAAAGGTTCCTCTGAGAAACACGGTACCGGATCACCATCGTCAGGGGAACATCGTACGAGACCAACTCCATCAGGGGAACGTCACACCGGATCACATGCACCAAGGGGAGGTCGGACTGGATCACCTTCATCAGATGAATCAAATTCATCAGAAGAACGTTCATCAGAGCCTCTCCAAACAACTGAACCTCCGCCATCAGGCAGCCCAGGTCAGCCGTAGGCTCGATGGCCGCAGTCATCCTCCATGAGAGAGGAGGGGAGAGGAGGCATCTAAGACTGGAAATGGCTGCCGATATTGTGGTTTGCACCTGCAGCATAATGGGGCAAAGGAAAAAACCTTTCATTTAACGAACTCTAAGGAAAACCTTGCGTACGAATTTGTTCAGAGACTAGTTTCACCCGGAACACCATTTGACATGTTAGTATTTCCTTGTATTACCATCAAGAAAGTGTGCTTTTAAAAAACTTCAGCGCTTGTCGTGTAACTCACGCCAGAACTATCAAGGAAACAAGATGAACTGAACTCAGAACTGTCCATGTCATGGAAGAAAGGCGCACGCTAGAGTTTGTTATCTTTTTTATTCTCATAAGCACTGAATAAAATAAACTGTTTACGTTTTCACTCTTTTCACTTATACGTCTTTGTTTCGAGATATTCGTCAACTTTTGAAAACTTCTGCCTTGTCTTCCTTTTTATCAGCTTGACACTATTTTGTCACAACTAAATATACAAACGTACACACAACTTATATGCTAACAATATTTGGAGATAGCTCCCTTCCAGCTTTTCTGCTTGTTTTTTTATTATTTTATTTTTGACTGATAAGCAGCAGTTTAGCAAGTGTAAATTTAATTAATTTTTCCCTCATTTATCCCAGTTATTGAAAGTTTCCTTCCACATCCTTTTCTGTCTTTATCCGCTTCATTACAGTGATTTAAAAGGTCAAGATCGTCCCTTAACTTTTCAATCGTTGAGGAATTCGGTGTCAGAGACTTCGGTTTTTGTAGTAGTTAGCTCTCTCCCTCGCTGCCATATCTTTGACAACCCTCTTTTTCATTCCTGACAGCGGGAGTGACTGAGTGAGGAATTTGAGTTTGTTACGTCATGGGTCTGGACGCCACGACTGTTCTAACTACTCTCATGAACTTTTTCAAGTCAGGTTTTTAGGGAGTGAGGTCTCGAACACCTCACTACCTCTTCTCTAACCCTCTTTGGATTCAGGTACCCATTCCCCTCAGGTGGGTCGACCGGGGAAAAGTGTTGCGCTACAGGGGTATGGAACCGTTGCCTCTCAGTCCCGACGCCAGCACTTTAACTACTACCTTTACAATGACCAAAGACCAGCGCTTGAACACTCACCAGTGTCATTTAGAAAAATAAAGTCTTGGCTCATACATAGGCACAGAAATACTATCGCTGATCTTTTTCGGAATCGAATCAAATCTTGGAGATAGTGTATGCGTGCGTGCGTGCGTGTTTCAATATGGCGAGATGTGTCTTCTTGGCGCTATTGCGTATAGACAGCGAAAACAAGGTGAAGTGCCAACCTGTATGCGAACATAAAAAGTGTAAAACTTTACAAGATTTCCGCACTTGAAGCTTTACCTGCGTTTTACCCACCACATAATGTCAATAGGGACTCGTTTCTAAGCCGCAGAAGCTTCGTCAGGAATAGATTACACTATCACAACAATACACGTCTTCAAACAAATCGAGGCTGTAAAAATTCCTAATCTCAAAAATCTAAGGAAAACAAGTTTATTGCGATTGCTTAAGTTCAGAGCTTGGACATGAATCTGACTTAGGTACTGTCATCCTCCTCTAAAACGGGACTAGGTAGACAGACAGAAATGAAAAAGAAAAAAAAGCTTTCAGACCCGACAAATCATGTGGGTCTTTTTAGAGGAAAGGAAAAGGAAGAAAAATGCAGGAATATTTTCCATGAATTACTAAGCCTTGACACAACATCAAAGTGTAGTACTATGCATAATAAACAGATGACAGAAGGAAGTTAAAGTTTCTAGAACTGCAAGGCTTTTGTTGTTTTTGATACGCATGGAAGGACTATACAACAGACGGGTACAAACTCTGGAAAGAACAGTCCAGGGGCCAGTTGCACAACACATTTCTAGGCCTTAAATCTTTTTAGATAATCAGTTTTAAGTGGACACCACAATTTTAGAATTTTAAAAAATAAACTGCTTTAAGTAAGATAAAGTTCTTTAAGTATGACTTTCAGTCCTGTCAGTACAAGTTTTGTATGTTTTTGTGCAATGTATCTAAATGGCATAAAAGAGATTTTTCTTCTTTAGAACAGTTTTAAGCTTTAGAAACATGTTGTGCAACTGGCCCGTGAGCTCTGACTGGCAATGTTTCCACAAAGCACGGGAACGAGTCTGTCGTGACGAGAAGTCAAAGGCTCTATTGAGGTGCCGTAGCCTGTGAATCACGCCTGCTATAACCTTGTCTAATCGATGGAAAACATTTTGTTATATTGCGTAGATAAGGAGAAGCTAGGCTATGTGTTGTTATTGTGATGAAAATGTGCGCTCATCATAAAAGCATAGCCACTCTTTCTATCCTTTTGAAAGTTCATATTTGGTTAATAAAAGAAACATATTTGACCATTAGCCTTATTCTATGCGAGGGTGAAGTATAATTTAAGTGCCTCAGAAATGTGCACTGAACCGTAACGACCAAGCTACAGGTTCTTCCCCCGGCTATGACTGCATAGGACTAAAGTGCATGAGTTCCAACGGCGTGTACCTACGTGCCATGGAAAGTGAGTCGACTTGCTCACCTCTTCTTTGGATTGACAAGATCGTTTGACACCTGAACCGACCGTCCCTGGGTCTTATGTTTCAATACCTGATAAAGGTGTCGAAGTAGCATTAGATTACAGGCAAGGCGACGACAGTCACGAGAGCTTCTGGTTATTAACGAAAACCATTGTGGATTGTGCAGTGTATACTACTTTTAATTTAAAAAGGAAAAAAATTGTAAGATAGTGCACAATGCACCGTAAGCATGCGAAGGATTGGGAATATCTGGTGCTAAACTATTCCACGGAACAGGAAGCTTCAGCTTTTCCTCTGCACGAGTCATGGCAGTGCGTCTAATCTTGCACTGAGGTCTTAGTACAGCGCGTCACGATCTGCCATGTAGCGAGGTAAAGGTTGTCGAGATCTAGCCTGCACGGTCCGCAGGATTTTTACTCACCAGTGTCTGACTTCTCTTTGTTCCACATTCCCGCACACACACACACACACACACACACACACACACACACACACAGAACACACGCACGCGCGCGCGCGCACGCACACCACCAACGTCAACAATCAATAGCCTGAGTACCCTTCTTTCATTGAGCTATACATTATCATAGTTGTTTGGTGATTTGGATTATGCACTACTGCACTGTATAGATGAAATTTTTCAGTTTTTTTCTTTCTTCCTTTCTTTCTTTGCATGGGATTTTTGTTCAATGATTGCGCACCCTCACTTAGACCGAGAATTAATGTTGTGAGGTTAGAGTTTGATTAAAGAATAGGAAACGGGTTTAAGTTCAGGGGTAAGATTTGGGTCCAACATAACTACATTTTATAGATTACATCAATATTTCACGTTTAGCACGGGACGGCAGCGTTTGAGTAGAACACGTTGTGCACCCATTTCTTTGCTTACACATCAAAAGATGATTGTCAGCCGACCTACCCCACGTGTCTTGGCAGACTGTATGCGTCTAGTCTATTCTGTTGGTATTGTGTTCAAGAGACCGCATGCCGTACCAGATTCTCACCTTTGGGGTAGAGAAGCGTGGAGAGGGACGGGTAAGGTTCTTTGATGTGCCGTGGGACTGAAAAAAGGTATTTGGGGAGGACAAAAAAGGAGGAACCTGCGGCAGTTCATCTGTACCCTAGCGTCTGTAGTGATCGGGTAGCGGATGGTGGGGTAGTGGTGATGGTGGCTGGATCACGAACTGTTTGATATAAAAACAGGGCTACACTCCTGAAGGCCGTCATCCTTGGTATCTTCTCTAAGATACAGCAGCCATCCTGTGTGACTTAACCTGCTCGCAGACCTCAGGCTCTCACCATGAAGCTGTCCCTGCTTGTCCTCGGTGTCCTGCTCTGTATGGCGGTCGTCATGGTAAGTGGTTCACGCAGTCTATTGTTCTTGATCCTGTTTTTTTTTTCTCCTGTTTCAACAATATCTGGTCTATGCAGAATCGAATCATTGAGTAAACTATAAATCCATGGCAAACAATTCAGTCATGAGACTAAACACGAAAGACAATTCTGTAAGACTTTCTCACAGAACCAGATGCTGTAGCTAGCCTTCACGAAAACGCTCGTACAAACATCAGAAAAACTGTGTGTCTCTCTGAGACAAATGCTGTCTAGTTCTTGATCTTTCAAAAACTTTATTCAATTAGTGACACGGTGTAACAGTAGCATTTGTAATGAGTATTTAAGTTCTCTCTGTGGGATTCTGTGTTTTTTTTCTTTATTTTTCTTGTTTTCGATAAACTCAGACATGTGAGCAAACAATTTTTGACGGCAAATGACATAAAAGTCCTTTTAATTCCAAAATAAACAGTTGCACACAAGAGAATGCAGCCATTTTTGTCCTTTAATAGTCGAGGGCATTAACAAATATGAAATAAATTGATCTTTTTTATTCCTAATAATTTGAACTCCTAAAGCTTCCCTTGATTGTACTGTTGGTATTAGAAAGACATTATTACTGGTCTATTAAAGTTTGTTCGAATGATCTTATAAACACTTTAGAACAGACAGATTCGGTAGTTGTTATTACAGACATACCCAGATGAATCTAAAATTCTTATGAAATGTGTGTGTGTGTGTGTGTGTGTGTGTGTGTGTGTGTGTGTGTGTGTGTGTGCAGGCTGCCGGGAGAGGGCAAGATGGCGGGAAAAAGCCAGATGGCAGGAGAGGGCAAGATGGTGGGAGAGGGCAAGATGGCGGAAAAGAATCAACTGGCACTAAAGGGGGTCCTGTTAAGGCTGACGGAACACCTCCAACAGACGCACCATCAGAGGAACGTCTCGTAACACGTCCAACTCGTCCATCAACAGACGGATCTGACAGCGAACGTCAACGTCAACGGAAGAACTGATGTTTGCGACTTCTGCTGTTCGCCTCGAGCGCTGCTGCAGGGAGGACATGCGATATTGGAGGACCAGGACAGTAACCACTGTTGCTGATGTTGGTTAAAAATAAGTTGTAGTCCGTACCTGCGCTAAGCTGAGGCAAGGGAAAACCTGCATTTAACGAACTCTAAGAACGATCCTATTAAAATGTCCAGAAACCAGTACTGCGCTTTCATTATGTCTGCACTGTTCTTCAGAAAGACACATGAAGAAAATATTTTAAAATTCCAAACATTGATCGGAACCTCAAGTTATAAATTGTCATCAAGAGAACTAAAAATACAAATTCTCAAATTGGTCGATAGGTCAAGCTATGTTTTGTCATCAATAGAATACAAAATAAATAATCCAAACAGTGCTTGTTGCGTCAAACTATTAATGCCCAAAAAAGAGAAGAGGATTTAAAATAGAATTAATTATCGAAAACGACCACACTAAAGTTCGTTATGTGCACTTTTCTTTCATTGCAGATGAATAAAGTTGAGTAAAACAAAACGTGCGCATTTTAAACTTTTTTTTGCATATTAGTCTTTTTATGCATTCAACACACGCCTCCCTACATTACTCAACATTCACGCTTTCCTGTCTGCATGTCAGCTTTCCTGTCCTCGCGTCTGCCTTCTTTTCAACAAAGAGAAAATTCGCATAAAAATCATACAGACAGACGCACAATTATTCTCACACACACACACACACTCACGCATATACACTCACACACACAGACATACACATGTATACACACACGCATGCACTCTCTCACTCACACACATACACACATAGAAAGAGGGGACTGGAGAGAGAGAGAAAATAAACTTTATTTTTAAGAGAATCCGTCGGATATTTTTTGTTGTTGTTTCTTTGTTTGTTTGCTTTGGCTGTTCATCACGTCATGTGTAAACTCGTTGCTTGTTAATGTGTCGAGCATTTTAATCTGGGTCCCTATTATCCATAATTTTTCAAAAGAACGTTTGAGACTTCAAAGAACTAGTCCTCTTTTGAACGTTTTAACTTCTACCTTATTTTATATTTTTGAGATATTTAAATATTTTATGAGACTTTCAATGCGTTCGTTTGAACGATTTAACTTTTTATTCTTGGGTTTGCTTGACGCATTAACAAGACACGCCCAAGACTGCGCAAATAATAAACAATTGGCACAAGGGAGCTGACGTGAATAGAATGATGGGTGCCCGGAGCTTTAGTGCGCGTTAAGGAGAGGCTCCGGAGGATTCAACTCAGATCGGGTGTCGTCAGCGTCGGGTCTTTCTGTCGGTATATTGTTTTGAACTTCCAAGACACTTTAAACAAAACTTCCCTCAACCTCTTGATGCTTGAAAGAAAAGTACGACAGGAAAATCGGAGTTAGCTTAAACTAAAGTAAAAAAAAAAGTAACAAAAATAGGGCCTATGTTTTATTTTATGTTATTTTATTTCATTAAAACCAATGTCGGAGAGCCCTGTGAACAAGTGTCAAATCCATACTGTGGAGGATGTGAGCCGAGATCCCAACCCACGATGACAGGCGTGTAATCCACTGCGTCACCACCGCCCCCAAGCCGTTGTACAAGTTTGCCAGTGTAGCAAAATGATGTTGTAGTTGATTTTCAGTAGTAGGTTTCAATGAAACAAGAAAAATAAACATGGACATGAACAACCTACACTCTCCTATCGTAGTAAATGACACCTAGATTACATAGTTTAGGAGAAGTAAGCAACACAGATATTTCAGTTTTAAGTAAACTGAAGTAGAACAGAATACTGTAACAAAAAAAGATAGAGTACATGGGCAGACAACTGCTGGCTCGGTACACACGCATTTAAGCTCCCAGTTTGCATCATGATGGTATGTCGCTGTCAATTTTGTTGTTATGTTTTTGTATCCGTAAACATTCTATGTTTATTTTGAATTTATGTTTGTTTTGTTTTTCGCCTTTTGTTAGTGCACTGAGCTTACTTAAAAGCTAAAAAATTATTCTTCAACAATATACCTATACAACTAGTTGTCATAAAGTTTTTGTCAGGTTTTTCCTAAGACAATTAAGAAGATTCATGTTTCCAGTACTTACCGCAATCAAGATAACTACACGTTTGAAAAATACATAGAACGACGCGCTCTGGGGCTCGAAAAAAACCTAAACCAGCAGTGTGACTGACTTTACAATTTATTTTTAAATAAGGGTTAAGGTAAGACTCATAATGATAACGATATTTGAGAAGACAACCCTGTAAGGGGGAACAAGGTAAGTCATCAGACATAAACGAACGACCATTAAAGCTTACAACCAGCAGTTCCTTGGGTGCTTTTAGCCTGACAGTGAAATCCTTTCTGCCATCAACATGAAGCTGTCTCTTTTCTCTTTTTTTGTGTCATGGGTACTGCCATCGTGTTGGTGAGTGACTGGCTTAGTTTTAGTGCAATAAAAGATACGACTGCATTTTAACCCCGTGCTTGACCAGAGACTTTAAAGAGAGAAGGACTAGCAGCTCAAACGCGGGAACAGATAACTTGCGACGCGCATGCGCTGGACTAAGTCATTGCCTCGTTTTTTCCGGTTTCACTTCACAGTGTGTCACAGAGCTACCCTCGTAATTATTTTAAGATGCCAGGCACTAGATGTGTGATTCCACGCTGTCCTTCATGCAAACGTCGACACAAAGGTTTATCATTTTTCCGCATACGAAGACTAGGCAATCAAGATTGAGAAAAAGCTCTTGTGACTTGTCAGAGCTGTGAATCGTGATTCTAGTTTGAACATTGAAAGAGCGACTATTTGTTTTAGACATTTCAAACCGGAAGGTTACATTGAAGATAAGTCACCTGGCAAGAGAAATGTAACTTTTTTATATTTTAGTATAATTCGACATTCCAGTTGTTATAAGTATTGCTGTGTCAGATAAAACGATTCATAGACGTAAAAATAATTCAACTATATATCCAACACTGGTGTCTTGAAACTGTTCGTATTAGAGAGTGAGGGAGAGAGTAGCGCGCACGTGTGTTTGTGTGTGAATATAATAAGTAATCTATTATAATATGAAATCTGTTATAACATATAGAATAATTTGATAAGATAACACAATGCACGATGTGAATGTGTTCAAAACAACATGTTTAAAAATTAATAAATAAGGATTTCAATGTATTACAAAATAAATGGAATTAATCCTGAATTAAATTCATTAAGAAACGATAAACCTTCTACAAACCGATTTCTGCAACCACTCTGAAAGACAATGATCGAGAGAGCGAGACCTTGCTGACTTAACCATCTTCTTGACTTTAAGATAAATACACATACTACAATAGAACGCACTGTCTGAGCAAAAATATTTTACATTATGATTCATATATTAATATATATATATATATCAAAGCATACTTTCTAAGAAGATTTCTTCAGTATCCAATGGTTCTATTATGCTCGCTGGTACATAACAAAGAGACCGGAAGCTGCTTGTCAATAAGTTCAGCTTGTATACAGCTGGACGCGAGTTGAGTCAGCTTTGGCCCACTACGCGCGCGCAGTTATGGCTGTCGTTTCCTTCAGTGTCTCTGGCTTGACACAACGTAGTTTCCACGCCTTTTTAAACAATTTAATTATCAACACAATATTAAGATTTACAACATTATAAATATATATAATAGTTATTAATTGCTAAGAGTGATCATCTTTTACATAGTCAAATTTCTTCTTGTTTCTTATTCTGTATAATTGATCTTTCGCGCCGCGATAGCCTTTATAAAACCAGACACAAAAAACTATTTTTCTGGTTCGTATGTTTGCTTTCGTACTTCAGTTTCAATGATTTCTTTACTTTTAAACGTGTATGGATGCGGTCATTTGTGTCTAGATTCAAACGAATCAACATAGGTCGATGGTGACCAGTAGGAAACTGTCTCCTAGGGGAGCGACGACGACCCCTGTTCCAAAACTCCGTGTTCGAAATGGGCTTACCACCAGACCCACTCTCTCCACCAGACCCATACTCTCCAACAAACCCACACTCTCCACGAGACCCGCACTCTTCACCAGACCGCACGCTTCACTAGACGCACATCCACCAGACCCACGTCTGCCGTTAGACCCATGTTGCCAACTGCTAGAAGAAAAACTGAATACTTCACTGAACTGATCCGCATTTATCCTGAGGTGGAAAGAAGAAGAAATAACTCTGGTTACGCCTTTGTTAAAGAGTATCACCAAATGGCTAGACAGCTGTTGTTTTAACTGAGAGCGCGCTGGTTCAATTCCTGATAAGCACAGCAAACTTCTCCCAGTCGACCCAGCTGGCGGGAATGGTACCTGACTTCTTAGAGGGTTGGGGAAGGTAAGGCAGCGAGCCCTCATGTAAAGCTGGCCCCGAGAAAAGTGAGCTCTCTGACCCCTCACCCCCCAACAACCTAGAAAGGTTAGGGGATGACCTTTACCTAAACTATTCCCTGGAACAAGAAGCTTAAGCTTTTCTTCTCCACGAGTCATGGCAGTGCGTCTAATCTTGCACCGAGGTCTTAGTACAGCGCGTCACGATCTGCCATTTAGCGAGGTAGAGGTTGTCGACCTCGGCATGATTTTTACTCACTAATGTCTGACTTCTCTTTGTTCCACCTTCCCTTACACACACACAGAACACACCAACACCACCACCACCGTCAACGTCAATAATCAATAGCCTGAGTAAGCCTTCTTTCATTGAGCAATACATTATCATAGCTGTTAAAACGATTTGGTGATTTGCCTTCTGCAATCGTGTACTGTATAATAAAATTTTGCAGTTTATTTGCATGGGATTTTTGTTCACAATGATTGTGCACCCTCATTTACACCGAGGATTAATGTTGTGAGGTTAGAGTTTAGAGAATAGGAAACAGGTTTAAGTTTATGGATAGGATTTGGGACCAACATAACTACATTTTATAGATTACATCAATATTTCACGTTTAGCGCGGAACGGCAGCATCTAAGTAGAACACGTTGTGCACGCACTCCTTTGCCGTACACATCAAAAATGGATGACAGCCGACCTACCCGAAGTGTCTCGGCAGCCTGTATGCGTCTACTCTATTCTGTTGGTATTGATTGTGTTCAAAAGACCTCATGCCATTGCAGATTCTCATCTTTGGGGTAGATAAGCGTGGAAAAGGACGGGTAGGGTTCTTTGATGCGTCGTGTGGCTGAAAAAAAGGATTTGGGGTGGACAGAAAAAAAGGAAAAAACTGCGGCAGTTCATCTGTACCCTAGCATCTGCAGTGATCCAGTAGCGGATGGTGGATGGATCACGAACTGTTTGATATAAAAACAGGGCTACAGTCCTGCAGGCCGTCGTCCTTGGTATCTTCTCTAAGATACAGCAGCCATCCTGTGTGACTCAACCTGCTTGCAGACCTCAGGCTCTCACCATGAAGCTGTCCCTGCTTGTCCTCGGAGTCCTGCTCTGTTTGGCGGTCGTTTTTGTAAGTGGTTCACACAGTCTATTGTTCTCGATCCTGTTTTTTGTCTCCTATTTCAGCAATATTTGGTCGATACAGAATCAGTCTACTTCTCAGCAGTCCGGCAACCAGCCAGTACTTAAACATTTTCGTATAAACCGAAATGAGTCTCAAAATACGAAGACTAAATTTGAAATTGTCATATATTGAGAAATAAATGTAGAATAACTCTAGTTTCAAGCAGTTTGTTCAACGCTTTGTTAAATGAGTGATGATCGAATCATTGAGTAAGCCATATATCGATGGCGAACTATTCTGTCATGAGACTACACACAATTTTGTAAGACTTTCTCACAGAACCAGATGTTGTAGATAGCCTCGTATCAACACCAGAAATACTGTTTGTCTCTCTGAGACCGATGCTGTCCAGTTCTTGTTCTTTCAAAAACTTTTTCATTTTGTGACAGAGTAATAGTAGTGTTTGAAATGAGTTTTTATATTCCTTTTGTGTGATTCTGTACCTTTTTCTTTATTTGTCATTTGATTCTGTTTTCTTTCTTACATAAACTTAGACATCTGCGAAAAAAATGTTTCATGAAGATGGCGTATTAGTCGTTGTTAATTCCAAAACAAACAGTTGCACACAAGACATTGCAGTCCTTTAATAGTCGAGGGCGTTAAAGAATTCGAACTAAATGGATCTTTTTGATGCCTAATAATTTACACTTGTAAAGCTGCCCTTGATTGTACTGTTGGTATTAGAAAGACATTATTGCTGGTCTCTTGTTGCGTATTAAAGTTTGTTCGAATGACCTTCTAACACTTAAAGAGCGACAGATTTATAGTTATTATAAACATACCCAAATGAATCTAAAATTCGAATGTGTGTGTGTGTGTGTGTGCGTGTGCGTGCGTGCGTGCGTGTGCGTGTGTGTGTGCAGGCTGGCGGGAGAGGGCAAGATGGCGGAAAAGAATCGACTGGCACTAAAGGGGGTCCTGTTAAGGCTGACGGAACACCTCCAACAGACGCATCATCAGAGGAACGTCTCGGAACACGTCCAACTCGTCCATCACCAGACGGATCTGACAGCGCAGGTCAACGTCGACGGGGGAACTAATGCCTCGTCTGCGAAGTCTGCTGTTCGCCTCGAGCGCTGTTGCAGGGAGGACATGCGATATTGGAGGGCCAGGACAGTAACCCACTGTTGCTGACTTTGGTTGAAAATAAGTTGTAGTCCGTACCTGCGCTAAGCTGAGGCAAGGGGAAACCTGCATTTAACGAACTCTAAGAACGATCCAATTAAACTGTCCAGAAACCAGTACTGCAGCTTTCATCGTTCCTGCACTGTTCTGCAGAAAGACACATCAAGAAAATAAAAACAAATAATCTGAGCAGTGATTGAAACGTCAAGTTATGCATTGTCATCAAGAGAATCAAAAAGCACATTCTAAAATTGGTCGATATGACAAGCTATGTATTGTTATCAATAGAATACAAAATAAGTCATCCGAACAGTGCTGGGATACGTATATTGAACGCCAAAAAAGAAAAGGATTTAAAATGGAATAAATTATCGATATGTGCACTTTTCTTTTATTGCAGATGAATAAAGTTGAATAAAACGAAACGTGCGCATTTAAAACTTTTTTAACAAGTGCGTCTTTTTATACATTCAACACACGCGTCCCCACATTTCTCAACATTCACGCTTTCCTGTCTTCGCGTCTGCCTCCTTGTCAACAAAAACATACACCACCACCGCCTCTAAGCCGTTGTACAAGTTTGCCTGTGTAGCAAAATGATGTTGTAGTTGACTTTCAGTAGTAGGTTTCAACTACTTGAAACACGAAAAATAAACATGGACCGGAGCAACCTACACTCTCCTATCGTAGTAAATGACACCTAGATTACATAGTTTAGGAGAAGTAAGCATCACAGATATTTCAGTTTTAACTAAATTAAAGTAGAACAAAATACCGTAAAAAAATATAGAATACATGGGCAGACAACTGCTGGCTCGCTACACATACATTCATAAGATATATTTGCATTATGCCACACTTATATTTTCAAAGTATGTACAATGTAACAGTAGGTTACTTTTGTGTACATGGAAAATGACTATTTCCACTTTTTATTTGTGTCATAACTAGTGATACAAAAGGGGCGGGGCATTATTACATTCTGACCCACTTTCTGTTCATAAAAGGGCACTTATGAGAGATAATCATGCACTGTGTAACAAACATCAAAGTAATTTACATCTAACAATATACATTATAAAAAAAATACTTACCTTGTTCAAATGATCCACCAGTGGTCTAATTTTGTGGAGTGGATCATAGTTAGGCTCACCCTTCAGAACAGCCTTTTTGTTGTCATTGAGATGAAACATGGCAAGAATGTTCATGAATCTATCTCTCTTCATGACACCTGAAACAAAAGTTGACTGAGTAAAAGGGCATTTTGCCCAATAATCTTGTAGTCTAGGCTTAGTTACAACGCTCATATTTATAATTATGGCTAAAAAATTCCACATCTCATGAAGCTTCACAGGCTTCCAGGTGTTTATAATTGATCTATTGGAAAGTGAACTATTTTCTTTCCTCGCTGTGTCTTTTGCCTGGGCAGCATAAAGATTAGTCTCAATTTTAAAAGTTTTAATTAACTCTTCATTAATAAAGATTTTGTATACATCCACAGGCATACAATTGCCTAAATCACTAGGCAGTTTATCGATACACTTCAAACCTGGCGTGCCCCTAAATTCAGGTAGCAAGGGAAAACCACGCAGATTTTTACACCATTCGGTGGAAACATCCCCTGCATCTGAAGAAGGCAAATCCACTGGCGTGTTGAATCTTGTTTTTCTTGGTGTTTCTGATGTGGATGGCGCTGGATTTTCCTGATTTCCACGGATTTCCGAGTCTTCATCCGAGGGTTGGTCGTCTGCATCGGCCATGTGCACATCTGCGAAAAATTCATCATCAATGTCATTATTTTCATTTTCTTCTTCGTCCGAAGCTACATTCTCCTCGCCAGCCACTTCTTCTTCTTCTTCCTCTTCTACCATCTCCATCTCTAACTCATCGTCAGATTCTCCCATAATCAGCTCACACACTTCGCGTGCCGTCAATCTCCGCGGCATTTTCGAAGAGAAAGACAGGTACTATGGGTAAAACCAGACAGTTCCGCTCAACGTGCGAACTACGTCATGAAAGGGAGATCACTCGATAGAAAAATGAATGAACTGTCGTCTGCATTAATTTTTTTCCCGAAACAACGCATTTTATGAGTGTATAAAATTAACAAAAATGTGACTGCAAGACCTTGCCGTCACGGGTAAGCGTTCGGCCGGCTTGACTGCAAGTCCTTGCAGTCGCGGTGTAATTAAGCTCCCAGTTTGCATCCTGGTGGTATGTCGCCGTAACTTTTTTTGCTATGTTTTGTATTGGAAACATTCTGTGTTTATGTGAATATGTGTTTGTATATTTTGTATTTCGCCTTTGTTAGCGCACTGAGCTTACTTTAAAGTTAGGAAATGATATAATTATTAGTTTTCACCAATGTACTCGATGCCTATGCAACTAACTGTCATTAAGTTTTTGTCAGGTTTTTCCTAAGGCAATTAAGCAGATTCATGTTTCCAGTACTTACCGCAATCAAGGTAACTACACGTTTGAAAAATACATAGAACGACGCGCTCTGGGGCTCGAAAAAACCTAAACCAGCAGTGTGACTGACAATAATTACAATTTATTTTTAAGTAATGAGACTCATAATGGCAATATTTGAGAAAACAATCCTGGAAGGGGGGACGGGTTAAGTTGTCGGACATAAACGAACGACCATAAAAGTTTCCAGCCAGCAGTTCCTTGGAAGATTTTAGCCTGGCAGTGAAATCCTTTCTGCCATCAACATGAAGCTGTCTCTTGTCTTCTTTTGTGCTGTCATGGGTACTGCCATCGTGCTGGTGAGTGACTGGCTTAGTTTTAATGCAATAAAAGATACGACTTGGTTTTTTAACCCCGTTCTCGACAAGATTTCTTTCCAAGCCTTTTTAAACAATTTGATTATCAACACAATCTTCAGAAGAACAATATATATATATATATATATTAATTGCTAAGAGTGATCATCTTTTCATTTAGTCGAATTTCTTTTTGTTCCTGATTCTGTAGCGTTGATCTTCGCGATGCAATAGCATTTATAAACACAGACACAAAAAAGTATTTACCTGGTTCGCATGTTTGTTTGTGTACTTCAATTTTAATTATTCCTTAACTTTTAAATTTGTATGGATGTGGTCCTCTGTGTCTAGGTTCAAACGAATCAACAAGGGAGGCAGGTGGTGACCAGTAGGAAACTGTTTCCTAGTGGAGCGACAACGACCCCTGCTCCAAAACTCCCTGTTCAAAATGGGCCTACCACCAGACCCACTCTCTCCACCAGACCCACACTTTCCACCAGACGCACATCTACCACCAGACCTACGTCTACCATCAGACCCACATCTACCATCAGACCCACGTCTGCCACGAGACCCAGGCTGATCACTGCTAGAAAAAAAGATGTCACTAAAAGGACTCGCATTTATGTTGAGCCGGAAAGAGTCAGAAATGGTCCTCTTATCTTCTAACAACCGAGAATCTTTTCTTCTCCGTCTCTGCTGCGTTCTTGTGGGAGTAGCCGTTCTTGCCTTCAAGCTTTATTAGGTGCTGCCACGCACACTGGACAGACACACTAACAATTAAATTTCTTCTTTATAGCCAAGGCACATGTAGAAATCTCCCCAACTCTGCGAACGCTCATCTGAATGCTATAGAAGCCTACACATCATGAAGTTTCAGAAAATGATAAAGGAATGCTTGGTGAAGCAATCTGAAATAAGTCAACATGAACAAAAGGCCCCCAACGTGGCAAGAAAATGTAACAAAGAAACTTTATCTTGTTATACCTATTTTTACAATATTACATCAACAAGAGCAAATATTGTCAAAATATTGAATCTATCAATCATGATAATTCTCCCTTTGTCGTCTAAATTAGCAAAATTGTTAGGCTCTCTGGAGTGATGGGTAATAACGATCAGCAAATCCTCTTCGATGGTTGGGGTTACTTGTGACTTTTATTCTGAAGTCTTGTTACGTTTTCACATTGCACCAGTCAGTGCTGACTCTCTACCATTAAGACAAAGCTGTGTTCTTTTTGTGTCGCCATGAACCTAACCATAGCTCTGGCAAGTGTCTCATCTGTTCCAACGTTAAAGATTAAAATTTAATCCTAGGAAGCATGACTATCATTGTTTTCGATTGTGTATGTGCGTGTGTCTGTGGGTGAGTGATTATGTGTGTTTGTTTATGTGCGAGTAAGTGTGTGTTGTGTGTGTGTGGTTGTGAGAGAGAGAGAGAGAGTCCAAGCTAAGTTTGTGGGGGACTTGACGAGTTGCAGCTATGGTGAAGGCGCGACAGTCGGACCTACGCTTACCTTTCAGTAAGTCTTCCAGCTGGCGGCCTGTCTACTCCTTGATGTTGGTCAGGTTCTCAAGCTACATAAATAAGCAAACATACACTTGCACTAATGTTTAAAAAAATTTTAATTTGTTAATTAGATAAATTTGATGAAAGCGAGAATAGCTTTTCTGTCTCTAGCTGTTAAACCTTAATGTTGTTTGCTAGTCATTAAAAAAAACTCCACACAATGACACAAAGAAATCCACTTATACCCTCCTTCAGACATATTGTCACCCATTCATACATCAAATTCACGATTCTTTGTCTCTCTCTCTGTTTCTCTTTCTCCCTCTTTCTCCAACAAACACAATCAAAGCCCTCTGTCACAAAGGTGACGGGTTAAAAAGCACACGCAGGTCATAAAGTTAAATGCATCTCAACGACCAGCGACGATGTGAGCATACAAAATACGGAGATAACTAAACTGTTATGGTGTTGTTTATGTCACTGCATCAGGTGTTGTAGACTTGGATCTCAGCTCCCATAATCCTCTTTCTGGATGTGTGTGTGTGTGTGTGTGTGTGTGTGTGTGTGTGTGTGTGTGTGTGTGTGTGTGTGTGTGTGTGTGTGTGTGTGGTGAGAGATTGTGTCTGCAGATTATCTTAAGTTACATTTGATCCATCGTTGCGGTGTGGTCTCGTGAACCTTTCTTTTAATGTAGAGCGGTTTGAGGCCGGTAGTAATGGTAAAAAGCACTTGTTTATAAACAATCTGATTGATATGTCACAATTGCTCTTATTTTGACCGATTGACCACCCCACACTAATCACTCCGTTCCAACACATTCTGCTCCACTCTCAAACTGATTAGAGGTGAATTGCCAAATTCTCCGATATATCTCGTGATCCAGCCTTCATGACCCAACTTGTTACCTGCCTTGGATGTCCAAAAACGAATGCGTACAATCTGTTCCTTAGAACATGTCCCCCTCAAAGTTTTCTCTTGATGATTCATCGTACATATCAATGTGTTTGCTCTAACCCAGCAACTTAACAGTTCCTTTGAGAGCAAAACGAAGCTTTTGGCAATCTTTGCATTAGACTTTGCAAGAGCTTTGAGTGCAGCCGTCATCTCTTGCACTGAGATCATCTAATCTATTTAAAAATGTGCTCTGTTCGCTACGGGTTCAAAGATCTTTCAGCTGCTTTCCATAAATTACTGTCAAATATATAATGTGGATTTAACGCTGCAATTTTATATAAAGAAGATCTTTTGCTCATGCGCACACTACAAAGAGGTGTCCTTGCGACCTCGAGTAAGGTATTGACCTTCTTGGGACTTTAGAATATGACTTAAGAGAAAACGAGGGAGGAGGGAAGAGGAAGGGTAGATGACTACCCACTCAGAAATATTTGTGCCTACAGGTGCACAAAAAAAACTGCAGGTCGTTTGCGGTCAGAAATGGTTCACACGATCACGCCTGCGCAAGACTTATCATTTGAAATACGAGTGCTTTGCTGACGTCACGGTCTTCAGCCCATCAGCTGCTAGTAAACAATTTGTTTTTTGTTTCCTGAGTCAGAACGTTCGAGAGAATCTGTCGCGTTTGTCGCTAGCATTCTTCTGGGTAGAGCTAGCTAAGGGAGGGTAGGTAGGTTAGGTTGGTTGCAAACGGGATTTTATACTATCGAGGAAAAAAGGGTGATAAAAGAAGAGAGCACCAAGATAAAATCCTCAACGGCTCAACAAGAGTCACATCAAAAGAAAGACGCCTCTCAAGACACGACCGAAGGACCTTACAATCCTCAAAGCAGTGGTGAAAAGTGGCAAACCCATTGATATAACAGTTCGTTCATAGAGAAAGTATAAATTATTTTTTAAAACGTATGGTGTTAATAGAGAAATTGAGGATGAGCTTTATCACGTGTCTAATACGTGTGGGAGAGGGATATTGGTGGCTTCACCACGGCAAAGCAGTCCGCCTTCTAAACAGGTGCCGCACGAAGAGAAAGAACAGTGTGCCTGAAACGAGATCTGAATCCAGGACAACCAAATCTCTGGCGTTAACCATTGGACGACCGGACCGTCGACTAATGCGGGGATTGTTTGCTTACAAATTAAGCAAAATTTGTTTCTTACTAAAATTTTTGCTCTCAGACACAACCCTATACTCAGTACAGGAATAGACTTACCATACCTCTTGCTATCGACAAAATATTGTAGTTAAGACGAAGGCATTTCATTTAATCGCGATTTTGACCAGACGTTCCTAGTAATAAGTCCAAGGGTGCGTAGAAATATGTTTCTTGAGTGTAAAGGTTTAGTTTTCTTCCTACCATGCAATCAGCTTAAGAGCTGAAACTGACAGTTTTCTTCCTACCATGTAATCAGCTTAAGAGCTGAAACTGACAGTTTTGGTCCTATTTGAAAGACAGGTACAGTTTTAGGAACTGCGCCTTCCTGACCAGACGTAATAACCTACATTGAGCCTAAGACGATTTTGACAAACAGTCTTTTGTCACGGATAATTAAAATTTGGGTGGTACTGATTTCCTCACCTCCTTACCCCACCTCCACCTTCAGAGGTGTTTTGCAAGGATTTGAGTTTGAGCTTCCTCTGTCTGGCCCTTGCAAGGACGGTTTGAATAAGTAAAATATCTTTGTTTTTTGTTTCTTTCTGTCTCGTGAAATTGCACCATAATTATCAGTTTTCCTGCAGTTACCGTGCTTAAGTGATGGGTGAGTGGATTGAATTTGCTCTACATCTTCATTTTTCTAGTCGTAAAATGCACAGGAGACAGCTAAACAAAGAGATTCAAGCTTTTTCATGGTTTATTTGCGAGGAAATGCCAGCTTTAGAAACAAGGTTTTTCATAATGAATGGCTCGACGAGAAAACGATTTCTGTGAAAGTTTTATACTTCGCTATATATGAACTAGCGTATTTTCAAATCGCATATTTTTCAGCAGTGTCGAATGTCAAAATTACGTGTCACAGTATGTCTATGGGTATATAGAAGCCTTTGTAAGAGCAGACGATTTGCCGGCTATGCTGTACGTTGAGAACACAAGTCAGAATTCGGTGACCAAATTTTGCCTGAGTTTTGTTATGTGATTCACTGCTGTGCAGATAAGATGCTGTTATAATCAAAGCAGACAAAGTTTATATCAAGTACTGCTACAAGAACACATCGAGGACAAATACTGAGCTAGTATGAAAAAAATGCAAAATAAAAATGGTAAGGCGAAGAAAGAAACAAATGAAATAATAAATGAAAAGAAAATATTTTTGCTTCTTCGTCATGTTTATTAAAATCACTTCAGGTCCTGCAAACTGTAATACATTTTAACAGTTGCATATTTCTTTATTCCTTGACAGTGGTATATCTGGGTTTTTTTTCAACTAAAGGTAACAGGAGCTTAGTCTGTATGAGACCATATAGTTTTAAGCCATTGACCCTGACAGAGAACTTTAAAAATATAAATAAAAAAAAGGTAAAGGTCATCCCATAACCTTTTCAGGTCGTAGGGGAGTGAGGTGTTAGAGACCCCACTTTTCTCGGGGCCAGCATTTACATGAGGGTGGTGCCAATCTCCTCTCCCTCGTTGCCTTACCTTCCCTAACCCTCTATGGAGTCAGGTACCCATTCCCATCAGCTGGGTCGACTGGGGGAAGTTTGCTGCGCTTGGGAATTGAACCAGCGCGCTCTCGGTTCGGAAAACAAGCGCTCTAACCACTCGGCCATCCGCTTCCCCTAAAAAAATATAAATGGAATGCGTGGAAATGAGTTGTTAGAGGAAGATCTTTCCTATTTCTTACAAAGACCACATCATAACTGAGAAAGCAGAAACTGAAGTAGGTAAAATTTGTACTTTTTAATAGCTGTCCGTGCAGACTAAGGTCATCGGGGCTCAGCGTCTGGACAGGCAAAAATGAGCTTCAGACAGGGAGACTAAAAACAGACTGACAGTAAAAAGAAATGGGCAGACGACAACTACGATTGGATAGGCTTGGGATTCAGCAGATGCGAAAATGTGGAAGAGAAATGAGCTGAAGGGATTTGATGGTAAGATCATCTAGGCACCATGCTAAGAAACGGTTAATAATGATGGTGATGATGATTCGGTTGGAAAGAAGAAAAAAATAATTCCTGATGCTTTTAGTCAGTCAGAATGACTTCTGCTGCTGGAACTAAGGCGTTTAGCCCTCGCCTCTAGTCAGACGGTAAGTAAGTAAAAAAAAATTGCGGTTCAGAGGTGAACTCTGATTTTGGAGTGATCTGGGAGATGAAGGAAGCGGGGTCAATGCATGTATCTTCAGCTCCGGCGCCTTACGGACATTCGAAGCGATTTAGATGAAGCGGTAGCGGGTTGATCAGCCCGTTATTTTGGTGATCGGTTTCTTCACTTGATTCGACTTCTTTAACGGGGGAGTTGTTGGAGTAAAGGTAGCCGCTTTCTTCTTGGTTGATGCCGGGGTGCCAATAGTAACCACACCAACGGGATTGTTAGCTGCTTTCCCAGAGCCCGGGGACTGCGGCTGGACCCAAAATGGTGCGGAGCCTACTTTAGTTTGCTCCCTCGCTGTTCCTCTGCTCTGAGACCCACCGAAGAATCCAGGCCCTTCCAGTGAAACCGCTGGACTCTTGTACTGGACCCTGTTGTTTACAGATGACCCTCGCTGATCTGGGCGACTCTGATATGAGCTACTTCTGTCCCTCGTAGGCTCATCCGGCGATTCCTCAAAGTCCCGGGAGGGGGATCTTTTGTTGCTCAAACCTCCTTGCATTAGGCCGAAGCCCCCAGCGGGAGGATGGGGCAAACTGAAATTTAGATTTTCCAGGTTAAGCGTCTCAAACATCTTTGAAAAATTATATTCTGTCGACGAGTTGCCGCTCTTTGTTGCAGCAATATCCGCAGAGTTCTCTTTTCCTTTGTTCTTGGTACTTCCGAGGGGAACTGAATACACGCTGGGGTTGTCAAAGATCTATGGAGTAGAAATAACCCTCTTAGAGAAGGCATTACATAACTCTTTAGACATAGAATGTGTTAATAATGTTAACACAGTGTAATGACAAAAATAACAACAACAATATGTACTTGTATCGCGCACCATCACGACCAAGATAGCTCTCACTCTCTGCGCTAAACAGTAATGATAAATAAACATTAATTATCAGACAGTGAATGGCTAGACAGCTGCTGTTTTAACTGAGAGCGCACTGGTTCAATTCCTGATAAGTCGACCCAGCTAGCGGGAATGGTACCTGACTCCATAGAGGGTTGGGGAAGGTAAGGCAGCGAGGGAACGGAGATGAGCGCCGCCCTCATGTAAAGCTGGCCCCGAAAAAAGTGAGCTCTCTGACAACTCACCCCACAACGACATAGAATGGTTAGGGGATGACCTTTACCTAAGCTATTCCCTGGAACAGGAAGCTTCAGCTTTTCCTCTCCACGAGTCATGGCAGTGCGTCTAATCTTGCACCGAGGTCTTAGTACAGCGCGTCACGATCTGCCATTTAGTGAGGTAGAGGTAGTCGAGCTCTGACTTGCACCGTCTGCATGATTTTTACTCACTAATGTCTGACTTCTCTTTGTTTCACCTTCCCTCACACACACACACACACACACACACACACACACACACACACACACACACACTCATACACCATCACCACCACCACCATCACCGTCAACGTCAACAATCAATAGCCTGAGTATCCTTCTTTCATTGACCAATACATTATCATAGCTGTTAAAACGATTTGGTAATTTGCCTTATGCAATCGTGTACTGTATAATGAAATTTTGCAGTTTATTTGCATGGGATTTTGTTCAATGATTGTGCACCCTCATTTACACCGAGGATTAATGTTGTGAGGTTAGATTTAGAGAATAGGAAACAGGTTTAAGTTTAAGGGTAAGATTTGGGACCAACATAACTACATTTTATAGATTACATCAATATTTCACGTTTAGCGCGGAACAGCAGCATCTAAGTAGAACACGTTGTGCACGCACTCCTTTGCCGTACACATCAAAAATGGATGACAGCCGACCTACCCGAAGTGTCTCGGCAGCCTGTATGCGTCTAGTCTATTCTGTTGGTATTGATTGTGTTCAAGAGACCTCATGCCATTGCAGATTCTCACCTTTGGGGTAGAGAAGCGTGGAAAAGGACGGGTAGGGTTCTTTGATGCGTCGTGAGGCTGAAAAAAACGGATTTGGCATGGACAGAAAAAAGGAGGAAACTGCGGCAGTTCATCAAGCGTCTTCAGTGATTGGGTAGTGGATGGTGGGGATGGTGGTGATGGTGGCTGGATCACGAACTGTTTGATATAAAAACAGGGCTACAGTCCTGAAGCCCGTCATCCTTGGTATCTTCTCTAAGATACAGCAGCCATCCTGTGTGACTCAACCTGCTTGCAGACCTCAGGCTGTCACCATGAAGCTGTCCCTGCTTGTCCTCGGTGTCCTGCTCTGTTTGGCGGTCGTCTTGGTAAGTGGTTCATGCAGTCTATTGTTCTCGATCCTGGTTTTTTTTCTCCCAATTCAGCAATATTTGGTCGATACAGAATTAGTCTACTTCTCAGCAGTCCGGCAACCAGCCAGTACTTAAACATTTTCGTATAAACCGAAGTGAGTCTCAAAATACGAAGACTAAATTTAAAATTAAGTCATATATTGAGAAATAAACGTAGAATAACTCTAGTTTCAAGCAGTTTGTTCAACGCTTTGTTAAATGAGTGATGATCGAATCATTGAGTAAGCCATATATCTATGGCGAACTATTCTGTCATTAGACTACACACAATTCTGTAAGACTTTCTCACAGAACCAGATGTTGTAGATAGCCTCGTATCAACAACACCAGAAATACTGTTTGTCTCTCTGAGACCGATGCTGTCTAGTTCTTGTTCTTTCAAAAACTTTTTCATTTTGTGACAGAGTAATAGTAGTGTTTGAAATGAGTTTTTATATTCCTTCTGTGTGATCCTGTACCTTTTTCTTTATTTGTCATTTGATTCTGTTTTCTTTCTTACATAAACTTAGACATCTGAGAAAAAATGTTTCATGAAGATGGCATAAAAGTCGTTGATAATTCCAAAACAAACAGTTGCACACAAGACATTGCAGCCATTGCTGTCCTTTAATACTCGAGGTCGTTAAAGAATTCAAACTAAATTGATCTTTTTGATGCCTAATAATTTAAACTCTTAAAGCTGTCCTTGTTTGTATCGTTGGTATTAAAAAGACATTATTTCTGGTCTCTTATTGCGTCTTCAAGTTTGTTCGAATGACCTTATAACACTTAAGGACCGACAGATTGATGATGATGATGATGATGATGATGATGATGATGATGATGATGATGATGATGATGATGATGATGATGATGATGATGATGATGATGATGATGATGATGATGATGATGATGATGTCCATTTGTAATGCGCAGGTATCCATTCGGAAGAATGCTCATTGCGCAGCAAAAACAAAATAAATAAAAAATAAGAAAAAAAATAAAATAAAATAAAGTAAATAAATAGATAAACACCAGGAAAGTTAAAAATAAAGACACAAGTGTTGCTTGGTTGTTTAAGTTTAAGTCCGTCTTAAATAAACAGATTTGTCTTCAGTCTTTTTTGAAACGTGGTTGGTGAGGTGATGGTGGACAATGACGAAGGCAGAACATTCCACAGTTTAGGTGCCGCGTTTTTGAAGGCCCTGGCTCCAGTGCGCTTCTTGTTTGTGTCTTCCACTGCAGGGAGACAGAAGCGTGACTGGGAGCCACAGTTATTATTTATACTTATTATTATAAACATACCCGAATGAATCTAAAATTCTAATGAAATCTGTGTGTGTGTGTGTGTGTGTGTGTGTGCGGTGTGTGTGTGTGTGTGTGTGTGTGTGTGTGCAGGCTGCCGGGAGAGGGCACGATGGCGGAAAAGAATCAACTGGCACTAAAGAGGGTCCTGTTAAGGCTGACGGAACACCTCCAACAGACGCATCATCAGAGGAACGTCTCGGAACACGTCCAACTCGTCCATCACCAGACGGATCTGACAGCGCAGGTCAACGTCGACGGGGGAACTAATGCCTCGTCTGCGAAGTCTGCTGTTCGCCTCGAGCGCTGCTACAGGGAGGACATGGGGGTGGGGAGTGCCAGGACAGTAAACCACTGTTCCTGACTTTGGTTGAAAATAAGTTGTAGTCCGTACCTGCGCTAAGCTGAGGCAAGGGGAAGCCTGCATTTAACGAACTCTAAGAACGATCCAATTAAACTGTCCAGAAACCAGTACTGCAGCTTTCATCGTGCCTGCACTGTTCTGCAGAAAGACACATAAAGAAAATAAAACAAATAATCTGAACAGTGATTGAAACGTCAAGTTATGCATTGTCATCAAGAGAATCAAAATTCACATTCTAAAATGTGTCAATCTATGTATTGTTATCAATAGAATACAAAATAAGTCATCCGAACAGTGCTTGGACACGTAAATCTATGAATGCCAAAAAAAGAAAAGGATTTAAATTAGAATAAATTATCGAAAACGAGCACACTAAAGTTCGATATGTGCACTTTTCTTTCATTGCAGATGAATAAAGTTGAGTAAGACGAAACGTGCGCATTTTAAACTTTTTTTTAACAAGTGCGTCTTTTCATATATTCAACACACGCGTCCCCACATTTCTCAACATTCACGCTTTCCTGTCTTCATGTCAGCTTTCCTGTCTTCGCGTCTGCGTCCTTGTCAACAAAGACATGCACCATCACCGCCTCGAAGCCGTTGTACAAGTTTGCCTGTGTAGCAGAATGATGTAGTAGTTGACTTTCAGTAGTAGGTTTCAAATTGAAACATGAAAAATAAACATGGACCGGAGCAACCTACACTCACCGATCGTAGTCAATGAGACCTAGATTACATAGTATAGGAGAAGTAAACATCACAGATATTTCATTTTTAACTGAATTGAAGTAGAACAGAATACCGTAACAAAAAAAGATAGAGTACATGGGCAGACAACTGATGGCTCTGAACACATTTAAACTTCCAGTTTGCATCATGGTGTTATATCCGCTGTAACTTTTTTTGCTATGTTTTTGTTTTGGTAAACATTCTATGTTTATTTGAATTTGTGTTTGTATATGTTGTATTTCGCCTTTCGTTAGTGCACTGAGCTTACTTTAAAGTTAGGAAATGATATAATTATAAGTTTTCATCAATGTACTCGATGCCTATGCAACTAGCTGTCATTAAGTTTTTTGCCAGGTTTTTCCTAAGGCAATTAAGCAGATTCATGTTTCCAGTACTTACCGCAATCAAGGTAACTACACGTTTGAAAAATACATAGAACGACGCGCTCTGGGGCTCGAAAAAACCTAAACCAGCAGTGTGACTGACAAAATTACAATTTATTTTTAAGTAATGAGACTCATAATGACAATGATATTTGAGAAGACAAGCCTGGAAGGGGGAATGGGGTAAGTTGTCGGACATAAATGAACGACCATAAAAGCTTACAGCCAGCAGTTCCTTGGGGTGCTTTTAGCCTGGCAGTGAAATCCTTTCTGCCATCAACATGAAGCTGTCTCTTTTACTCTTTTGTGTTGTCATGGGTACTGCTATCGTGCTGGTGAGTGATTTGCTTAGTTTATGCAAGAAAAGACACGACTGCTTTTTTACCCCGTTCTTGACAATAATTCTTTCCAAGCCTTTTTAAACAATTTAATTCTCAACCCAATCTTCAGATAAACAAAATATTATATATATAAAAATAATAAATATTAATTGGTAAGAGTGATCATCTGTTTATTTACTCGAATTTTTTTTTGTTTCTGATTCTGTAGCGTTGATCTTCCGCGATGCAATAGCATTTATAAACACAGACACAAAAAGTATTTTTCCTGGTTCGCATGTTTGCTTGTGTACTTCATTTTTAATGATTTCTTTACTTTTAAATTTGTATGGATGTGGTCCTCTGTGTCTAGGTTCAAACGAATCAACAAGGGAGGCAGGTGGTGACCAGTAGGAAACTGTCTCCTAGTGGAGCGACAACGACCCCTGCTCTAAAACTCCCTGTTCAAAATGGGCCTACCACCAGACCCACTCTCTCCACCAGAACCATACTCTCCACCAGACCCACATCTACCACCAGACCTACGTCTACCATCAGACCCACATCTACCATCAGACCCTCGTCTGCCAATAGACCCAGGCTGATCACTGCTAGAAAAAAAGATGTCACTAAAAGGACTCACGTGTATATTGACCAGGAAAAAGGCAAACATAGTCCTATTACCTACTAACAACCGAGAATCTTGTCTTCTCTGTCTCTGCTGCGTTCTTGTGGGAGTAGCTATTTCTGCCCTCAAGCTTTATTCGGTGCTGGCAAGCACACTGGACAGACACAATAATTAAATTTCTTCCTTATAGCCAAGGCACATGTAGAAATCTTCCCAACTCTGCGAACGCTCATCTGAATGCTATAGAAGCCTACACATCATGAAGTTTCAGACAAAAAATGATACAGGAATGCTTGGTGAAGCAATCTGAAATAAGTCAACATGGACATGAGGCCCCCAATGTGGCAAGAAAATTTAACAAACAAAGAAACTTTATCTTGTTATACCTATTTCTACAATATTACATCAACAAGAGCAAATATTGTCAAAATAGGAATCTATCAATCATGATAATTTTGCCTTTGTCGTCTAAATTAGCAAAATTGTTAGGCTCTCGGTGATTGTGATGGAGTGATGGGTAATAACGATCAGCAAATCCTCTTCGATGCTTGGGGTTACTTGAGACTTTTATTCTGAAGTCTTGTTACGTTTTCACATTGCACCAGTCAGCGCTGACTCTCTACCATTAAGACAAAGCTGTCTGTGTTCTTTTTGTGTCGCCATGAACCTAACCATAGCTCTGGCAAGTGTCTCATCTGTTCCAACGTTAAAGATTAAACTTTAATCCTAGGAAGCATGAATATCATTGTTTTCGATTGTGTGTGTGTGTGTGTGTGTTGTGTGTGTGTGTGCGTGCGTGCGTGTGTGTGTGCGTGTGTGTGTGTGCGTGTGTGTGTGTGTGCGTGTGTGTGTGCGTGTGTGTGTGTGTGCGTGTGTGTGTGAGAGAAAGAGATAGAGTCCAAGCTAAGTTTGTGGGGGACTTGACGAGTTGCAGCTATGGTGAAGGCGCGACAGTCGGACCTACGCTTACCTTTCAGTAAGTCTTTCAGCTGCCGGCCTGTATATTCCTTGATGTTGGTCAGGTTCTCAAACTACATAAATAAGCAAACATACACTTGCACTGATTTTTAAAAAATGGTAGTTTGTTAATTAGATAAATTTGATGAAAGCGAGAATAGCTTTTCTGTCTTTTCTGTCTCTGTTAAACCCTAATGTTGTTTGCTAGTCATTAAAAAAAACTCCACACAATGACACAAAGAAATCCGCATATACCCTACTTAAGACATATTGTCACCCATTCATACATCAAATTCACGATTCTTTGTCTCTATTTCTGTCTCTCTTTCTCCAACAAACACAATCAAAGCCCTCTGTCACAAAGGTGACGGGTTAAAAAGCACACGCAGGTCATAAAGTTAAATGCATCTCAACGACCAGCGACGATGTGAGCATACAAAATACGGAGATAACTAAACTGTTATGGTGTTGTTTATTACACAGCATCAGGTATTGTAGACTTGGATCTCAGCTCCCATAATCCTCTTTCTGGATGTGTGTGTGTGTGTGTGTGTGTGTGTGTGTGTGTGTGTGTGTGTGTGTGTGTGTGTGTGTGTGTGTGTGTGTGTGTGTGGTGAGAGATTGTGTCTGCAGATTATCTTAAGTTACATTTGCTCCGTCGTTGCGGTGTGGTCTCGTGAACCTTTCTTTTAATGTAGAGCGGTTTGAGGCCGGTAGTAATGGTAAAAAGCACTTGTTTATAAACAATCTGGTTTATCAGTCACAATTGCTCTTATTTCGACCGCCTCACTACCCCACACTAATCACGCCGTTCCTACACATTCTGCTCCACTCTCAAACTGATTAGAGGTGAATTGCCAAATTCTCCGATATATCTCGTGATCCATTCTTCATGACCCAACTTGTTACCTGCCTTGGATGTCCAAAAACGAATGCGTACAATCTGTTCCTTAGAAAATGTCCCCCTCAAAGTTTTCTCTTGATGATTCATCGTACATATCAAGGTGTTTGCTCTAACCCAGCAACTTAACAGTTCCTTTGAGAGCAAAACGGAGCTTTTGCCATGCTTTGATTTAACTTTGCAAGAGCTTTGAGTGCAGCCGTCATCTCTTGCACTGAGATCATCTAATCCATTTAAAAATGTGCTCTGTTCGCTGCGGGTTCAAAGATCTTTCAGCTGCTTTCCATAAATTACTGTCAAATGTATAATGTGGATTTAACGCTGCAATTTTATGTAAAGAAGATCTTTTGCTCATGCGCACACTACAAAGAGGTGTTCTTGCGACCTCGAGTAAACTATTGACCTTCTTGGGACTTTAGAATATGACTTAAGAGAAAACGAGGGAGGAGGGAAGAGGAAGGGTAGATGGCTACCCACCCAGAAACATTTGTGCCTACAGGTGCACAAAAAAAACTACAGGTGGTTTGCGGTCAGAAGCGGTTCACACGATCACGCCTGCGCAAGACTTATCATTTGAAATACGAGTGCTTTGCTGACGTCACGGTCTTCAGCCCATCAGCTGCTAGTAAACAATTTGTTTTTTGTTTCCTGAGTCAGAACGTTCGTGAGAATCTGTCGCGTTTGTCGCTAACATTCTGCTGGGTAGAGCTGATAACTACCTATTACGATTCACCTATCTACTGCGCTCTGATACCAGTACTTATCTGCATACAGGAAGACTGCACACGGTAATTAAAGGACTCAGTCCCAAGAAAAGTTGCGACCAGGTAGGTAGGTACGTAAGGTAGCTAAGGGAGGGTAGGTAGGTTAGTTTGGATGCAAACGGGATTTTATACTATCGAGGAAAAAGGGTGATAAAAGGAGAGAGTAACAAGAGAAAATCCCCAACGGCTCAACAAAAGTCACATCAAAAGAAAGACGCCTCTCAAGACACGACCGCAGGACCTTACAATCCTCAAAGCAGTGGTGAAAAGTGGCAAACCCATTGATATAACAGTTCGTTCATAGAGAAAGTATGCAATTATTTTTTAAAACGTATGATGTTAATAGAGAAATTGAGGATGAGCTTTATCACGTGTCTAATACGTGTGGGAGAGGGATATTGGTGGTTTCATCACGGCAAATCAGCCGGACTTCTAAACAAGTGCCGCACGAAGAGAAAGAACAGTGTGCCTGAAAATTTAGCTCTCAGACACAACCCTATACTCAGTACAGGGATAGATTTACCATACCTCTTGCAATCGGCAAAAATTGTAGTTAAGACGAAGGCATTCCATTTAATCGCGATTTTGACCAGACGTTCCTAGTAATAAGTCCAAGGGTGCGTAGAAATATGTTTCTTGAGTGTAAAGGTTTAGTTTTCTTCCTACCATGCAATCAGCTTAAGAGCTGAAACTGACAGTTTTCTTCCTACCATGTAATCAGCTTAAGAGCTGAAACTGACAGTTTTGGTCCTATTTGAAAGACAGGTACAGTTTTAGGAACTGCGCCTTCCTGACCAGACGTAATAACCTACATTGAGCCTAAGACGATTTTGACAAACAGTCTTTTGTCACGGATAATTAAAATTTGGGTGGTACTGATTTCCTCACCTCCTTATCCCACCTCCACCTTCAGAGGTGTTTTGGAAGGATTTGGGTTTGAGCTTCCTCTGTCTGGTCCTTGTAAGGTCGGTTTGAATAAGTAAAATACCTTTGTTTTTGTTTCTTTCTGTCTCGTGAAATTGCACCTTAATTATGAGTTTTCCTGCAGTTACCGTGCTTACGCGATTGTTGAGTGGATTGAATTTGCTCTACATCTTCATTTTTCTAGTCGTAAAATGCACAGGAGACAGCTAAACAAAGAGGTTCAAGCTTTTTCATGGTTTATTTGCGAGGAAATGCCAGCTTTAGAAACAAGGTTTTTCATAATGAATGGTTCGATGAGAAAACGATGTCTATGAAAGTTATATACTTCACTATATATGAACTAGCGTATTTTAAACTCGCATATTTTTCAACAGTGTCGAATGTCAAAATTACGTGTCACAGTATGTCTATGGGTATATAGTAGCCTCTGTAAGAGCAGACGATTTGCCGGCTATGCTGTACGTTCAGAACACAAGTCAGAATTCGCTGACCAAATTTGTGATTCTCTGCTGTGCAGATAAGATGCTGTTATAATCGAAGCAGACAAAGTTTATATCAAGTACTGCTAGAAGAACAGATCGAGGACAAATACTGTTAGTATGAAAGAAATGCAAAATAAGGAAAACTGTTAATACGAAGAAAGAAACAAATGAAATAATAAATGAAATAATAAATGAAAAGAAAATATTTTTGCTTCTTCGTTATGTTTATTAAAATCACTTCATTTCCTGCAAACTGTAATACATTTTAACAGTTACATATTTCTTTATTCCTTGACAGTGGTATATCTTTTTTTTTTTACAACTAAAGGTAACAGGAGCTTAGTTTGTATTAGAACATATAGTTTTAAGCCATGGACCCTGACAGAAAACTTAAAAAATATAAATGGAATGCGTGGAAATGAGTTGTTAGATGAAGATCTTTCCTATTTCTTACAAAGACTACATCATAACTGAGAAAGCAGAAACTGAAGTAGGTAAAATTTGTACTTTTTAATAGCTGTCCGTGCAGACTAAGGTCATCGGGGCTCAGCGTCTGGACAGGCAAAAATGAGCTTCAGACAGGGAGACTAAAAACAGACTGACAGTAAAAAGAAAGACGACAACTACGATTGGATAGGCTTGTGATTCAGCAGATGCGAAAATGTGGAAGAGAAATGAGCTGAATGGATTTGATGGTAAGATCATCTAGGCACCATGCTAAGAGACTGTTAATAATGATGGTGATGATGATTCGGTTGGAAAGAAGAAAAAAATAATTCCTGATGATTTTAGTCAGTCAGAATGACTTCTGCTGCTGGAACTAAGGCGTTTAGCCCTCGCCTCTAGTCAGACGGTAAGTAAGTAAAAAAAAAAAAAATGCGGTTCAGAGGTGAACTCTGATTTTGGAGTGAGCTGGGAGATGAAGGAAGCGGGGTCAATGCATGTATCTTCAGCTCCGGCGCCTTACGGACATTCGAAGCGATTTAGATGAAGCGGTAGCGGGTTGATCAGCCCGTTATTTTGGTGATCGGTTTCTTCACTTGATTCGACTTCTTTAACGGGGGAGTTGTTGGAGTAAAGGTAGCCGCTTTCTTCTTGGTTGATGCCGGGGTGCCAATAGTAACCACACCAACGGGATTGTTAGCTGCTTTCCCAGAGCCCGGGGACTGCGGCTGGACCCAAAATGGTGCGGAGCCTACTTTAGTTTGCTCCCTCGCTGTTCCTCTGCTCTGAGACCCACCGAAGAATCCAGGCCCTTCCAGTGAAACCGCTGGACTCTTGTACTGGACCCTGTTGTTTGCAGATGACCCTCGCTGATCTGGGCGACTCTGATATGAGCTACTTCTGTCCCTCGTAGGCTCATCCGGCGATTCCTCAAAGTCCCGGGAGGGGGATCTTTTGTTGCTCAAACCTCCTTGCATTAGGCCGAAGCCCCCAGCGGGAGGATGGGGCAAACTGAAATTTAGATTTTCCAGGTTAAGCGTCTCAAAAATCTTTGAAAAATTATATTCTGTCGACGAGTTGCCGCTCTTTGTTGCAGCAATATCCGCAGAGTTCTCTTTTCCTTTGTTCTTGGTACTTCCGAGGGGAACTGAATACTCGCTGGGGTTGTCAAAGATCTATGGAGTAGAAATAACCCTCTTAGAGAAGGCATTACATAACTCTTTAGACATAGAATGTGTTAATAATGTTAACACAGTGTAATAACAAAAATAACAACAACAATATGTACTTGTATCGCGCACCATCACGACCAAGATAGCTCTCACTCTCTGCGCTAAACAGTAATGATAAATGAACATTAACTATCAGACAGTGAACGGTGAGATACATGTAGGCACACTGAACAACATGAAATACAAAAGTAGAACGTGATGCAATGAATAATGGTATGAAAGGATATAGGTGATTTAAAACATTGTAGAGATGGAGCAGTTACATAACAGTTCACATGACAGACAATATTACAAAAGGAGTTAAGCAGTAGCGGCTTTAGCAGTACGCGGGGCCCCGTGGGACCCAGGGCGAGTGTCGTATGCAGGGCCCCCAGAGGCCGAGAGCCGTAAGAGTAGGCTATATACCGTATCTACTGTACCACAAGAATCTCCTTTCGCAGGGCCCCCCTCAGGCGCGAGGCCTGGGGAAGTTTCCCCAGTTGCCACCCACAAACACCGCCTCTGGAGTTAAGGATAGTAATTCAGGGATAGTACTTAGTGAACAAGTATGTTTTCAGAGAGCGTTTGAATGTAACCTTGAAGTCAGAGTGGCGAATGTGACATGGAAGAGAGTTTCCACTACTTAGCAGCACAGAGGGAGAGCTTCCGTGACTGTCTTTGTGGGAGGGAGGGAGGGAAAGAATGCACGAGTCTGATGAGAAGCGAAGGTTTCGGGCAGGGGTGTAGACAGACAAGATTTCAGTAAAGAGGGAAGTAGCCATCAAAGAATCCATAGCATAGAGTGGATAGCTTGTATTCTATTTCAGCTTTAATTGGTAGCCAATGAAGAGAGTGAAGAAGTGGTGTAGCATGTTCAGATTTACGAGTCCGGAAAACGAGACGAGCAGCTGAGTTCTGGACTTTTTATCTTTGATGGACTGTGGACAGTCAGCAAGAAGAGAGTTGCAGTTGTCTAGTTTAGACAGAATAAATGAGCAGATGATAATTATGGTGGTTGAGATGGACAGAGTAGCGCGAATAGAGCTGATCTTCCGGAGTTTATAATACGCAGAACGACAGATGTGAGAAACATGCTTATCAAGAGACATGTTAGGAGACATTATGTAACCTAAGTTACGTGCTGAAGTTACAAAACGAACATCAACATCGCCTACTAGAACAGAGACATGTGGTACAGGATAAACTCTGGCTCTCCTCTTTGGAAAAAATAATAGCTTCTTCTGTTTTATCGTGATTTAATTTCAACATAGTGGGTCATCTATAGTCTAACATCTGAAATACAGTCTTGGTTGCTCTGGATAGAAGTGTGTGTCTGAGAAGGAGAGTGTCGTCAGCAAAGGATTGATCGGATATAGAGTGAGTTTGTATTAGAGCAGCAAGTGGCTTGGTATACACGTTAAAGAAGATGAGACCAAGTACATAGTTTTGGGGGACTTCCAAACGAATAGAGAGTGGTTGAGACACGCAGCCATCTGCTATGACTGAGTCCTATCTGAGAGATGTGACTGAAACCAGTCGAGTGGGGAGCCTGAGATGCCATAAAAAATACTGAGTCTATGAATGAGAGTAGCATGATCTATAGTATCAAAGACAGTAGACAGCTCTAACATGGAGAGAAATGAGATGTCCCCTCTATCCAGAGCAGACAAAATGTTATTTGTCACTTTAACCAGGACAGTTTCATTGCTATGAAAATGGCGATAAGCAGACTGTGATGGAGAAATCAAGTTTTCAGAGTTAAGATAGGACAAGAGTTGCTTGAGAACTAATTTCTCAAGGATTTTAGAAAGAAAGGGCAAATTTGAGACTAGGCGATAATTATTTAGTACGTTGATGTCGAAAGAAGGCTTTTTTTCGACAGAGGTTTCACGAAGGCTGTTATAAAACGTAGATGATGGGGAAAATGCCAGAGTACAAGCTATCATTTACTATCTCTATGAGGGCAGGGAGTAGGACGTCGAGACAGTCTACCAGTAGTGGGGTGGGAACTCGGTCCGGTGGACACGTTGTAGGCTTCGACTGGAGTAGGATGGTCCTAAGCTCACTTTCCGAGACGGACTGAAAGGAAGCAAAGGAGCACTTTGACCTTGCAAGATACATCAATGGGGTTGCCGAGAGCTGAAGTATGCACAGACAGTTGATGAAGCCCGTATATAAAATGATCTTGTGGATAAAGAACTCGCTGAAGGCCTTGGGCAGAATTGCAGATTGAATGACCGCAAGCAGTTGCGGCCTGTTCGTGCGGTGGTTGCAGATCCTAAATAGGGTCCTACTTGACGAGCAAGTACTGATGTAAGCTCGAAAGAATGCAGTCTTGGCTGAATAAACAGTGTTATTATATACAGAATTTAACTAGAAGAAATACAACCATCCAATAACAACGTTAATACATAAAGCGTTGTAACTGTTGATACATAACATCAATGTCAATAAGAACATTAATATATTGTGAATAAAGAAAGCATAATAAAACAATAAAGACATCTTTCAATTGATAATACTATATACATAATTTTATAATCTGGATGTACGCAGGGTTTGGGGCTGTGCTACTAGTTTTGACACAGTGATGCTAATGATATGGTAAAGCCCATAATACCTCTCGTGTAACACACCCCTGGGGCTTAAACTGCCCGTGACAAGTTCGTACCCCGTGAAAAATCAAGTAAGAACCCTGGAAGTAACAGTTATATCTAATACTGAAATGGTCCTTTAAAAGTTGTAAAGCATTTTCTAATATTAGTTGTCAAATTTTCATTGTATGAAGGATAGCGAGTCAGATATTCTTTCATAATGACGTCTCCCTTTTCTAACAGATACTCACTGATCTAGTAAATATCGTAGACGTTAAACTGACAAATTTAAGTTGTGGATGCATATACACGCTTGCGTGGGATAAATAAGTAGATTGTGTAGGTACGATTACAAACATACCCCAATAATTTAAAAAAAAACTTATGAAATGTTCCTATATGTGTGAGAGAGGTGGGGTAAGGGAGTGGGTGGGTGTGTGAGTGCGTGAGTAAATTCCTACCGATTTTCCTTGGGAGGACGAGACCTTTGCATCTGGCCATCCTTTGCTGAACTTTTCCGGTTTCAGCTCTTTTGCCTGGCCCAGCGGGCCAGCTGCTTTTGGAGCCTTGGTTGTGGGCCAGACAGCCGCAAAGCACGAGGCAAGACAGCACACTGTCGCCACTAGAAGACGCATCGCTTACTTCCCGACGATAGTCAAATAAAGAGCCGACGACGAAAAGGAAACAGAACTACTATCGAGTGAACGATGCCAGCCGTATGTGAAATCACACCTATGAATAGTTCTCACTTTAAATAATGCCTGAAACACTGCTGTCGTTAAAGAGAGATGAAATGATGGGTGTCGCTTTCTCGTGTTGCGTAGGTTTTTTTTAACTTAGAAAATGTTGCTTTTGTATATTTTATTTTTAAAAGATGCAGATGATGGGTGTCGTCTTTGCTATTGTCTTTGTGTGCTTCAAAGCACGTTTGTGTCGTCATCGTAAATTCTAGGTCTCCTATTCCGTCGCGCGCGCACACACACACACACACAGAGCATTAAGATAATACTATACTTATGTGTGAGCACACTCACACAAATATACCTTTTTAGGATGCCCCTGCCACTTAATAGCAGGTGTGTGAAGACCTGGAGATACAGGTTAACGTCAAGTCATGCACACGTGGCTGATCGATGTTATTGAAGTCACAAGACTTACTGCTTCAATTAATGAAGACAGGTCTCCATAGCAGCATGCACCAGAGATCTAAGGGCTGGTGTCCGCGGCTTTCAGTGCATCGGAAACTAAGGAGAAAAGTCAGCACCAACTGCTGAAAGGTCAAACTCCTGTCTTTAAAAAAAAAATGCATTAAAAATAGATGCACATGTATGTATCTTAACTTTCAGATATTGTCTTTGTTTTCAGATACTGACCCCACCCGATTTGTTGCTCTCAGCTGGCAAAAATTTCAGCTTAAGCTGCAAGCTATTTACATATGCCGCGGTCAAAAATCAGAACGGAATAACAACTCTCAGTAGGCCAGGCTGCCAGCACTCAAGCGTAAAAATTAAAAAAAAAAAAGCCTGGCGAAGGAAGTGCATGAAAAGCACCTTTGTGGGACAAGCTGGGCACGGCAATCGATAGGCCGGAGTCATTCCCGCACTAACGATCTATGTCCCAGAACCCCCTTACTCAACACCTTCAATCTCTTTTCTGCCTGCAAGTTACAGCTCCCATGCTTTTGTTAGGGAGAACGCATGCCTCTTACAATACCAACAAGAATATATAATTATGTTCCCACGGTTACTGGATTCACTATAGAACAGTCACTTCCTACATCTGTTCCGATCAGGGAATACACCAAACATCGACATTCTCATCTTGCTTGCAGAATAAGAATGACACACAGCATAGGTTGTTTAATTTTGGGTTATTTGTTTACAGCAGTGGTTCAGGATCTGATGGTCCAATGCTAAGAAATCTACCATCGATGCATTTGTACTTTACTTCAAATACACACACACCTCGTTTTCCGTTTAGATTTGGTCGCTTCCACATATCACCAATGTTTATCTGCATAGCCAAGGAGTCTTAAATTTTACCATTTGGTAACATTTTCCTCTCGCTCCTAAAGTAGTTTTCCCCTCCTGTTCTTCAAGTAAACATTTCTTTACCAAGTTTTGTAACGTTAATGTTTGTCAAGAGGTAGTTGCATTTGCGTTTGGAACATGATAAAATAATTGATCGACTGATTGATTGATTTGATTGTATATACCCAGAAGTACTGTTGAAACAGTCAATTTTCAGTTCTATTGTATGCTGAGCTCAGTGGTTGCAAGAGAGTCTGAATTAAAGCTGACATGCTGGAATTCAGATTTAAACTGATAAAGCAATCTGGCAAATATTACAGAACTTTTCATGTAAAATAAAGGGACAAAACTTTAGTGATGAACCACTAGAAATGGTGGCAGACACTGTGCACTGAAGCACCAATGTGCTGCTAGTTCATCATTACAAACACATTACCTAGGTCTCTCAACCAGCAAAAGATTTCATGATAAGTAAAAACGATTTTTATTTTAGAAATAAAACAGTCTCCACAATAAGCAGCCTCTAAACTTCGTTAAGTTTGTTGGTTTTAATTTCATTCTATTTTTTTATGCTACTTTGACAATACAAGCAAACTTTTTGATGTAAGAATTACCTGGCTGACACTCATTCAGCTCAGCATTAAAAGTCGACTATCAGTACACTGTCTTCATGCAAGAACCCAAGTATTTTCTTCTCTTTTCTCTTAAAAAAAGAAAAAAGCATGATTGAGGAGAAAATGAAAACTAATGCTTCCACAGGTTACTATATCAACAATATGAAAATGACAATATGGAAGGTGTTAACAATAATACATTTGAAAGCCTTCCCTGACTAAATAACTTCCTAAAGTTATGAAGTCAAATCTCCACTTAAATCCTGCAAGCATGGAAGCGCTGCTTGAAGTGACTACAACCCAGTCAGACCTCAGCTACTGACATAAACATGGTTTACAGCAGAACAAAATGTAAGGCAGAATATGTTAGTGTGATAGGACCATCGCACCAGAGATCTTGAGAGTAAACCTGTAGGACAGCTGCTTCTTCTAGACTGAAGATACCCATGTATCTGAAGCAGCACTTGCAGAATCTGGACAGCCAGCCCCTTGCCCTGGCATGCAAGGCACAGAGTTGCTGTCCTCACCTGGAGCTGCAGAATGAGCACTCTCAGGAGCACCCACAATGGCTGGTGAAGCTGCATTCCCAGCTGCTGTAGATAAACTCTGTCCACCAGCTGTGACCTGTTTGTTGTCCTTATCACTAGTAACTTTGGCTTTGCTGCTACCATCTTCCAGGAATGACTCCCAGTGTTGCAGACGTTCTTCCTTCTCAGCATCTGTCTCGTGAACATCATATTTTGTTTTTCCATCATATGTCTCAGCTACAATTTGTCTCTTGGCAAACCACCGTCCTTTCATGGCTGCCACACATACATCAGCTTCTTCAGGAGTCTTGAAAGTGACAGATATCACACCATCTTTATGACGCTAGACAAAGAAAAATAAAGACCAAATGATCAAAACAAACCTTACTTTCAGTAGGACTGCAACAGTTCAAGCAAAACTATGTCTCATTACTCATTCTGTTTCCTTTGCAATGAAAAAAATTGGTGCATTTCACTGCAACGTTACACTTTATTTGAATATTCTGCAGGAATGTATATTTATTCGTTTATTAATGGAAAATAAAATCCAGAAAACCAGGATAAAAAAACAATGTTAAATGATACCAGTTTTAAAACATACAAAAAGTTATGTTTTTAGTAGAAGCAGTAGCAGCTATACAGCCTGAGAAAAAAGTCTATGGTAACTTTAAAAACTACACAAAGAGTTTGATTAAAAAATGAGTAACCTAGTCAGATGGTGTAAAAGCCCTTACATAAGTGTAATTTAAAAGTGTAGCTGCACGGAGCATAGCTGTAATATGTGTGTGCATGGATAGGATGAATGCAAAAGCAAAAAACACTATTAGCGACATTTGCTATATTCCTGCACGTGTTAGCCACAGACCACTATTAAATTTAGTATCTTCTAAATTGTATTCAACAGCAATATATGTTGAGAATCTCAAGTCTGATGGAATGCTACTCATCAATCTTTATGTAAGTGATCTGTATCATTTGAGAACATGATATCAAACATTAACAAAAAGGTACAAGAAATAGACACCAAGGGGAAAAAAGTCTTTAACGATTTTAGTATTATAAAAACCTGAAACATAATGAGCTTACATCGTACACCTGCACTTTGCGTACTTCGCCAAACTTGGCACATTCACTCTGAACATCTTCTCTCAGCTCATTGATCAATGTGGGGTCATCCTAAAAAAAACAAAAAAACCAGTAAACACCAGTAAACACGGCACTTTCATCATAAATACCTTCTCTCAGATCATCGATCATGATAAAGTCATCCTAAAATAAACCATCAAATAAACACCAGATTTAGCACATTCCCAATTAACATCTCTCACAGATCATTACTCAATCTAACGTAATCCTACAGTAAGCCATCATATATTATAAGCTTTGGTGATAAGTCTGTGGCACTGTACCCTACACACAATTCACATATATAACCATACTCAAAACTGCTTTTGGTATGTACATAAAAAGTTCCAGTCATTAATACACGCAGGTAAACTTTGTTCATCCTAATGTGAACGCAAGTTATCCAGAATCAGGAAAATCACGATATACACAGTAACTCTGATTTTGCCGACCAAACTGACAGATAACAGGAGGTACATCGACCCGTGTATTCTATCACGTTTAGCTCACTAAACCACAAAGGATTTATATTTGACAAAGACCAGATGTCCTGTCGTACGAACCAGGGGAAGTAACTTGTAGAGAAATGATTTTGCTTTAAATGAGCTATTTTTTTGTTTCTGTACCGTTAATCCTTTGCAAATTACAATAAAAACACTTTACACATGTGTACGATGTGACTTCTTAAACTGCAATGAGTTCAGGCTATTCTTAACAGATATGGATTAATGTTTGACCAAATTTTGTAAAGGTTTTACATAGATGTAAATGCTTGTAAAACTGTAAAACATTTTCTATGATTTACTGAATATCAAATTCAAAACTTTACTTTTAAGCTCTCACATCCAGTACAAACTGTCTATGCTATATTTTAATTTCTTTGTTGGCTCCTGCCCTATTTCTATGAATTTCCCTTACGTTCCAGCCAGACATCTACGTTCTTCGTCTGACGACCATCTCCTAACTATTCCTGTCACCAGAACAAAAACAATTCACTGGATTTTTAGTTACTGTGCAGAAAAACAATGGAACTCTTTCCCTTTCCATATCTGCCACCTACCCACAACTGAATCTTTTAAATGTGGACTGAAAACATACCTCTTCCTTAAGCATTACTAATAAGTCCACACAATGCTAGTCCTTTTTCACACCCTTGACCCCTGTTTTCCGCTTATTGCTACTTATTGCTATTGTTATTTATCCTTCTGTCATTCACAGGTTATTTCTTTGTTCTTCTGTCACTCATATGTTGTCCATGTTTCGTTCTTGCTCTTAAACACTATGAACATGCTCCTTACGAGTGTGAGCTTGCGCTATACAAGTCTTGCACTCATTATTATTACTATTATTAAATGTTATATAAACATTAATCCAGTTCAAAGTCTTTGACCATACACCTAGAAACTTGATAGTTATGTGTTACATTTGCTCAGATGTTAACTGTAAAGAGTTAATATGTATTTTAAATACCTCACCCACCTCAAACTCTTTCACATCAAACATGTGCTTCAGAATAACAATCCGCTCATGGCGAGGTCTTGTATCTGGTGCAATGTCTGGTCTCCAGTCAAACAACCTGTACAAAAATATCTTGCCATCTGGTAATCAGTTCAAAAAATATAAAGAAAACACTCAAGACGTTATCCAGACAGAGAAAACAAACTGGAGGGATAAAAGCGGGGAAAAGGGATGCTTACTAATTTGAAGACAAAAATTTTGACTTCCTGTAGATTGTGAGAAACCAGCTGTTATGAGCTGGGACACAATTTATCAGGCAAGTTTTTTTTTCATCACACTTACTTTTGTTGCTTTTCTTTTAGCTTTCTCTTCATTTTGTTACTGAGTTTTTTCTTCTTTTTGGCTGGATCATATTCTCCCTTGAGCTGGAATTTAGCTCTCTCTACTGAGATGGTGCTGTCTCCGAGCTGGTATCCATCCAAAAGTTTCAGGGCAAGATCAACAGATTCTTGCTATTAAAATCACACATATTATGTGCATGAACAAGAAGGCTGGCAATATAATCAATAACGTATATTTTTGCATGAAATATAAATAACCAACACATTCTTTATAATGCTTTTATCAAACAGTTTTAATCTTTTTCAATTTTCTTTTGTAATTTTTTTGCGATAAATTATGGCGATAAATTGTTAGCACTATTAAGTGAAGAAGCCTGATAAAAAAAAAGTTGAAATAAAAAAAAATGTTTTTTCTAGAAAATGAAAACTTGATAGCTTATTTATGCTACACAAAACTGGAAAACAAGGGTTTAGAGATGCTGTTAAATTACCTTTATATAACAACATAAGCCATCTCCTTTTGGTTTGCCATTTGGGCCAACGTAGAGCTTTAGCTTAGGTTTGTGTGTAATTGGATCAAACATAATAAGACCATATTTGCTCATCAATTCCTTAAATTCCTCTTCTGTGATATCCGACGGCAAACCCGACACATATACATGTGTTGACTTTTCTGAGTCCACGTCAAACCAGGCTGAAAAAATGCAAGTGATTAAACAATTTGTCTTACACAGACCCTTTTTCTGATATCAATCTTACATTTCAATGGAAAGGCTGGTGGTTAGTCCACTTGACTGTAGATCTGAAGGTTGTCAAAATCAAGCCCTTCTAAGGCCATTGGGTGGAAAACTTCCTGGTCCTCCAAAAAAAACTTTACAGAAGAAATGGGTTCTTGATTTATTAGGGATGGTAAAAGTGGCAAAAGAAAAGAGCTGGTCTTTGCCTTCTACATGCATGCCTTAGATGTGGTGAACCACCTACACTTACGACCACTAGTCTATAGTACTCTGGACCTTTACCTTTAACTGTAAATACACACTACTGAGCCAAAATATTGTAGGAATTTTTAAAACAAATTTGTATTTAAAAAAAAAAACACTGTACAGGTTATACAAATTTATTTTGCTGCATTACATGAAAGACTCACTTGGTGCCTCTTCTGGTGGTTTGTGTTTTCCATCCCCTTTATCTGTTCCTTTCTTTTTTCGCTTGCCTTTCTTCTCAGTCGATTCATCTGCTTTTACTGTATCTTCTTCCTCTTCTTCCTCTTCCTCATTAGTTTGCTTCTGCTCATAGTCCAGATTCAGCAAAGACCTCGTGTTATCTTTCCCATGGTCACAGGAATAGTGTACTTGATAGTTAGCTTCCCGATCGGTGCCTGTGTTACTTTGCTGAAACTTTTTCTCATATCCTGTAGCACCCTCCTTACTGCACTTGTAGGTCCCAGTTGTATCAGTGCCATAATTCATTTGATACCTTGCAATGAAGTCCATGTCAATCTGGATAAAATATTTTGAATATGAGTAGGCCTATCTGATTAAAAATAAAAGATTGTTTAGTCAAAAAAGAAATACTAATGAAATAAAAATACTTAAAATATAAAACATAAAATAATCTTTCATGAGCATGGCATTTTGTATAACATTATGTTATTAAAGATGAAATAGGAAGTCTTATTTAATTAAACCAAGCACAAGCTGTGTTACTTAAATGTTTTAAGTATCTTATATACACATGTGAAACTTATGAAAAAAAGAAGTGGTGGATGAAAATATTCAAGAATAATATGCTTTAATACCTTTGGAAAAAACGCCCTTTTGATAGGATCCCATTCCATGACAGTTCCATCGCTATCAGTATAGTTTAGACCAACAGTGGCTGCTTCCTTCTCCTCTTCCTCCACCTGTTGCCTTTTCTCTTGCTCCAGTTGCTCCTCGAAATCAATTTCTTCAGCCATGATTAACAGCCGGTCACTTTAGTCCTCGTTGTTCAACTGTTTATACAGTTACAAACTGTGATCATTAAACAAATCAACAAAATAAAAAGTCACCAATAAAATTACTGAAATATAGCTACGATTTTTAAAACGTCAGACTCACTAGGAAGTTATGATAGTCAAATGCTTTGCTTTGCATCCGCACATTACGTTCGTATAAACGCGCGGCCCATCCACGAAAAATGTTCTAGAAAAACAATTTTGCTTACTAAATATATTTTCTAAAATTTAAACAGTCTTGTTGCTGTTGTCGAAACCTTATTTCGCTGTCACTCTAAATCCTTTAGTGTGATATAGACTCATATTACGCTCCATGCTCGGTCTAGAAATCTGAATTTAACAATGATCTGTATTAGGCCATCCAGTTCTCATAAGTACAAGGCAAAATTTAGAATTAATCAAAATACGTTAGAAGACCAATGTGTATGCTTTACACATTGATGATGTATTCGGTAACAACAACGTATATTAAGCACAACCTGTAATGAGAGTGTCTTACTTGCTTATTTCCCTTGAACTGGGGTTGCCGAAAACAACGATCCATAATTTTGCGGAAAAAAGAAGCAGAATAAACGGGGTGGCACACAACAAAACAGATTTATTTGATGAAAAACCTCCATTAATAGAGAGTGTTAATATTTTATAATAGCTTACAACAGAAATAAAGAAAAACGATCTTTCTCTTTATTTGCATGGCACCACAGACTTCTATGATTTCTGCAAGTCTTTGCATGGCACTAAAGTGGCAACCCCGGCCTTTTTGGGCATGGAGCTGTACTCCGGCGAACATCGCCAAGATCGTCTGAAAGAGTAGTGCGCCTTTCAGCACGGTCGCGAACTCTGAATGTTTGTCGCCTTTTATTCTCGGTCATAGACGATGAAGATAAACATATTTCACGTGTTGATTTGGTCATTCACGTATTCTTCATGCTAAGTGAACGTTGCATTAAGTTAGTTTTCTTTTTTTTAATTATATAATTTTATGTGGCAGAAGATAAACGTGTGAAAAGAAACCTGCATTGCCTATAACTTTTATACCTGCTAAATAAATTACACTCCTATTACACCAACAAACAACATGCCATAAAAGCTGACAGCGCATAGTTGGTCTAAAATTTCGTGGTATGATTATTTTTTTGTACGTGATATTGGCTATCGTCCATCCTGCTACTAGAACTGTTTTTTGTTTTTCCTGAACGTTAGGTATTATAATTTATTCGTCTGTCAACAGTTCTAATTATCAACCAGATCTAAAAATGCGTTAATGCATTTGCAAGCGAGTTACTGTTTGCTGTATACTGCTTGAATCTTACTTTGTGTATACTCAACCGCAGATAGCAGCAGCCGTCGGTGATGACCTATATTATATTATATATCATCTAGACGAGAGCACATTTAACATTCATTTTATGTGTCAGTATCATATTCATTCTAATACTTCGTGAAATTGCAACAGAAATAGTGAACAGACCCTTCTTTTGTTTACAAGCACATTTTAAATATTAGATTTTTTTAAATTGGACCCGTTTTAGTCTTGTATAAGATTTTAATTACAAAATTACTTGCAAAAGGAGTACATTTACACAAAAATGGAAAAAATTGCTAGCTACAAAACAAAGATAAGGAAGTTGTGCACCATATATAGCAAAACACAAAGACATGCATTCTTACATCTAAAACCAATTGTAAAGCACACCCACATGCTCACACAACCAACAATTCTACTAAGGTTTACGCAGCTGAACTGCAGAGGGTACAAACGATTTTAAGTGCCTATTACTTTTTCATACTGGAAAAGTATAATCTTTGCCTGAATTCAACAGCATTCTTCTGCTAGTGCATGTTAAGGTATGGACAAAATTTGGGTAGATTTTCTTACAATTTGTTAATCGTATAAAGAAACCAAATCCCTCTGCTTGACACCATTTACCTTAAAACAAATATGTATAATACTGTTCAAACTGTTTCTATTGTGGACAGACAAACTACGGAGCCAACATACAAAGAAAAATAATGGTACTTAATTCTTCGTTGAACACATCCACATTGAACAGTATATATTTAGCTCGTACATCCCATGTAAGCCAGCAATCAAAAATTGCCTATAGGTACCTAAAGGGGTCAACAGTCTCAACAGGTTAATCAGGAATCATGCAAAAAGTACCTTCATTTATTTTCCTAAAGTCTTTGCTCATCTGTTTGTCTAATCTACATTTAATTTCAGAAATTATCCTTACACCAGTGTACAACATTTGATCAGGCATTGCCATGATCTTGTTTATCCTCCTTCAGGATCAACAATGCCATGTTGTCTGAGAGTTTAGCACGATAGCTATTCTCATCAGTTCTTCTATGGCTGTCTGTATACCTAATATGCAACAAGGATGATATAAGAGATCCAGTGCTTGTAATGTCACAATAATGACCATTCACAAAAGCTGTCTGCTGTCTGCAAGTCAAAAAATCCAATATCCACAAAACTAGTTGATGTGCAAGATTAAATTGAATGTCAGTGTTAGTTTTAGAAAGTAAGGCTTGCATGTGCTTTTGCCTTTTCCAGATGCTTGTACAATGTATTCAAGATGAACAGTCAAAGATTTATAATTCAGAAAGAGGGAAGTCATCTGACTCAGTGACAGCGCATAAACACTTATTCTCTTACTAGTGACCAGCCGTTAAACAGAACAGCAATGAAAAAAAATTGTCCACAAAGGTGTTTGTAGTGCACTTATATACAGGAAAACTTGGAAAAGTGTTGGTACCACCAGACAGTATAGGTAGACCCATATGACAATGTGGAGAACAACAACATATTACTTGAACGCACCACTTGGCAATTAAACACGACAAAGCTTTGTGGGAAATTTGGGTACAAGATATCATGGAGAGAACCACACGACAATGTAGGCAGGATCACATGACAATGTGGGCATGTTAAACATCGTGGGTAGGACCACATGACAATGTGGGCACGGCAAGATGTCACTAACGTAGGCACCAGCACACCCTGTTGGCAGGACCATTGCAAGACGGCGTGGGATTTGCAGCTTTACAACCTTACTTTTGTTCCAAGTACTCATGGGCCGATCGTGTACAGGGTAACTCCAACTACTAGCTGCACGCATGGCCACAAAATGTTAACAGTGTTTCTGTTAGACGTTAGACCTCCAGCTGGTGCTTGAGGCCTGCTCTGAACACGTCACCTGGATGTTGACGACGACCCGGTGTCATTGCGAAGAGAGGAACATCTTGTCCCTTTTCCCCGTCTTCTGTTTTGTGGTTCAAGCTTTAAGCAGTCGTCGCTTACATTTTAATCTGTCTTCAAAAACCTCAAAGGTGTCCCGCTGCATGCATGCCAACTGCCTGGGTGTGGTGAAATAAAATTATTTATCATAAACAGTGGATCCACGTCGTTGTGGGTTTTCAGTTTCAGTTATGATGATGGTGATGATAGACACCCCAGCTGATCCTACACGATGGGCGTTGTTGCAAGTGGCGAGGAAGACAGTGTATATTATGTTAGCCCGCGTGCAAGTGAGTCTGTATTTGACTGCGAAATGCAAGCTTTATTTATTAAATGCAGAATCTGCCAGTAACATGTGTGCTGCCTCCAAGTGTATATCGCTACGGTCTGTGCATGGTTTGTGCAGCCGTAGCCGTTTTTTTTCTCATTCCCTCTCTCTCCAAGTTTGTTTTTCTATATACAGGATTAATACCGTCTACAGACAAGCAGCTATAGGGTCTTTTTTAAGATTTCAAATGTCTTCCTTCCTCCACTTCAGCAGTGACCGTGCTAAAATCATCTCTTAATTGGGCGATTCTTTCCGGTCTGAACTTAGTTCAGGAGTATCAGCGATCATCATCGATCCCAGATTCGTTCTACAGGAATCTGTGGTCTGCTTGTAGATCATTGCAATTGGCTGGCTTAGATTTTTTTGTCGAAAGAGATCAAAGTATCCTAAATAGTAGACCGTAGTTTGCATAGGTACTTCGCGAAAGTACCACATAAAAGACAATAGCATGACTAGTTAGTATGTAACAAACACGAATGTTAAAATAAATTTAAGAAACGAAACTGTTACATATTTATAAACTAAAATATAGATGATAATAATGCGAAATAAAATGTAGTAGAAGTAGTAGTAACACTACGGTGACAGTTCCTGAAAGAACGCGCATAAAACACCAAACTTGTGTCTGCGGAGGACAAGAGAATGATGATTTTCTCTTATATTTCCTTTTCTTTTCTTGTTCCACAAAAGTTAAAACCTAGGGGCCATGCAGTTGCAAAACACATTTCTAATTTAGGCCTTAACTCTATTTAGATAATTAGTTTAAAGTGCACACCACAATTTTAGAATTTTGAAAACTAAAACTGCTTTAAGTAAGATAAAGTTGTTTAAGTCTGACTTTCCGTCCTGTCAGTACAATTTTTGTATGTTTTTCTGCAATGCATCAAAATGGCTAAGAAGAGATTTTGCTTCTTTAGAACAGTTTTAAGGTTTAGAAACGTGTTGTGCAACTGGCTCTAGAGCTTTAGAAACGAAACCTAGATCACCAATCATCCAATAAATGTGTAATTGTATAAAAGTAGTTCTTTGTTACATAATTGTAGTGACTGAAGTATTGACCTGTGCGCAGTTAAACTTTGATACGTTCCTCTTTTTTCCTTTTAGCAAATTTTCCGCTCCGCGGCATTACGGAAGGTACAAAGCTCGCAGAAGATCGTCCTGCTGCCTTCAGAACTGTCTGGTCCGTGAAATCTGTGTCCGGTTCTGCGCAATGCCGGAAAGGTATGCGGACGGAGCAGGACAAAAGCCCAGACGACTTGACAGGAAGTTGGGTGCCACCGTCCAAGTTGCGAGAAAGTGATGTGTGAGTCTCCAGCGGGCAGGGAAACAAATGGACGAATTAAAGTCTCCAGCGACGCTAAATGCTCCAACCGCTCAGGACCCGTTAGCAAATGTCACTTGTCCAGACGTCCTGTGTCATTTTCCCTACTCTCTCCTATGCGAATTGTAAGAAGTCATTTTCCAGCGGGCGTCACCGAGCTCAAAATGAGAAAAAGATGAAATCAGACGGTGGTGGGAATGGGCTAAAGTGAGCCAGGAAGCAGCGGGTTAATGTTTGTGGCATCCGTTTTCAACCTGCTGCAGAAGGCAAGAGAGCTTGCTGGAAATTGCAGTTTATTTGCACTCTTGGGGCTTCTGCCTATTCCTCTATCAACGAATTTCAGAATATATATATATATATATCAAAGGTGTTAAGTGATCTGAAACTAGTCAGGTTTCATTTTTACACACACACACACACACACACACACACACACACACACACACACACACATGCAAAGTGAGGGAGAAAGAGATAAATTCCTACCTTTATTTGCCATTCAGAACAAATGATTCGGAGAGAGCAATATTACTGTGATTGAAAAAAACCGACAGGCTTGATAAACACCAATAGATTTCAAAGTTTGCCAATTCTTTTTTTAACTTGTGAAAGGAACATTAAACGAGAGGAGAATTATTAATTTTTGACATCATAGCGGAGATGTAGAGAGACATTTGCTATTTTACGATAAGTGTGCACCAATCACTAATTTCGGATATTGCTCACTCACCTACGTCTTAAATTTTCCGTGCTTTTCTATATCTGAGTATCTTTAGGTTATTCATTATTTAAAAATCCAGAAAAGTGAAGATTTCGCAAAGAAAATACCGATCGCCACATTATAACCAGAAATCCTTAACAGCAAACGCCTGAAACATTCGAAAACTTCTTAATAAACTTAAACGTGTATCTCATTAAAGATTTAGCATCTGTAAATCGACCACGGAGATTTTTTCAGATTTCCCGAGTCTTGTAAGTCTTCCTAATGACGCGAGACACCGGAGACACATCAATGCTTCGGAATCATCCTTCCTCTTGGGACTGGCGAGGCAGGCCGCTAATGTCTTCTTGATGTACATTCAAAGATGCATCAGTGGACACTATCAGTATTTGCACCAGAGGGTGGTGGAGGCGGCCGCAGAGGGCACCACGCTCAGACGCTTTAAGAAGGTATTAGGCACTTTGTCTTTGTCACAGATTATCTGTGATTCTCCCAGTTTGCATTTCTCTGTCTCTGGCGTGTGTCTGATGCCATTCTCGGCACCTTATCGTTAGTTTATCCATTTGTTATTATTGTTTGTATATTTGTCCTGGCTCTCTGTTTCTCTGTCCCTGGTTCTCTCTCTACCATGTGTGGTATGTGTCGTTTACCAGTGAGGGACGTATACAAGAGATTATAAACATCAAGAGATTGCATGTCCCGTCAGACAGCTACTTCTTTTTTCAATTTCACCCAGTTCCTTTTCCGATTTCAATCAGTTCTATTTTTGATTGCAACATATAAGCAAACAGAACATTTCTGTGCAGTGCCATACCATTCTTGAACTTTCTGCTTTCGCAGGCTCTCTTAGCGGTGATCAAGATTAGCCAACACAAGTCCTTCTATAACAATACTGGCTAGCGAAGGTTTTCAATAGCTAGGTTTAAACTACAAGGCAGGAGGGAAGTTTCCGTGTTTGCTCTCGGTTTCACTGACGCAACGAAAAGCTGGCAGAAGACCAGAACATACATCACCATCCTCTGATCACAAACAAATTGACTCAAGTTTTCATCTGACTTCCGGACGTTTCCATAAACAACGAAAATCAGAAGGCTCCAAAAATAACCATGACTGGAGGCGCGCTGGGGAAGTCTGGTTGCAATCTCCTGTCGTGTGCGAGTCTGGATGTTTTCAGAAAACACCAACTTCAAAAGTTGTCTGCATAGAAAGGCATTCAGCCAGGTGAGCACCACTCGTACGGTCTGACGTGGGCAAATTCAGCTGTGGAGACACAAAGGAGAAGCATGGTAAAAACTCGTTTAAAAAATGAAGACTATAGGGTTGCCAGCAGTGTGTGACCACGTGGAACATTCTTAAGTATAAAGCTAATGCCGCGAATAATATAAAGTGATGCGCAATACGATGCTTTGGAAAGTTAGAAGAGCAATTTCTACCAGCCATCAGCGATTCAGAAAGAAAGAAACATAAAACACCACTAATAAAAGAGTTGGACAGCCTAACGTGCGTGATCTTTCGATATTTACTTTCCGTTCATAAATGTTGTCATTAACTTACAAGGTAATATTAAAGTTTTGTAAATGTTGAATGGAAAAGGAGATACGGAGGCTTATGCACTCCACCCGTAATGTGTCGAGTATCACGAGAATTCCTATCATTGACACCATTTTCTGGCACTTTTATGAATCAGCGAGGAGATAAGAATGCTGCTATACAGTTCACTCTGGTTTGCCATAAAAGGCAACCTCTACGTGAGCTTGACATTAATGTTGAAAACCAGATCCTCGAGAATTTCATGCATTTTAAAAGTCATTAAAAATTAAATATGCTAGTAGGACATCAGCTAATAACGCAGAAATAAACTGTTCTACCTCAACCCATCATAAAAGAACACTTTCTCCTAAACTGAAGAACGTAAGTATATCCAATGGAAATATATATTTAAAAAATATTTTGTAAAACGAAATGTATGATCAGTCCGATGTCTAGACCTGTAGACAGTGTATTGTAATTTGTAATGGCCACACATCGTGCTGAAATAAACATAACTCACGATAACGAAAACAACTTTAGTCTATAAAATAGGCTCCAAATGGTGGGGAAAAAAATGTCAAAAAATCGTCTTGATGTGTGCGAATCACATCCGATAAACATACAGTCTTCGAATCAATGTCTTCTATTCCTACGTTAGGGATGTAACGCCACTCAAAAATTGTTTACCTAGTTAAAGGGACAGATTTTCTCTTTGTGTTTTTATAATTTGTGTTAAGCTTCTAAAGGCGCCGTGAATGAAAACTCAAGTATGGTCAGAGGAAGGATTTCGCCCGTTACCTTGCATAATATTGTTGTTGCAAGTCTGTCATCTTTCGTGCATTTGAGTTCTCCTCAGAACCCGTACCCCTGGAAAGGACAAACCACTGCAGTCAAGATGAATGTACTTTGAACAAAAAATATCAAATAAAGCCTACGCAAAATATTTCGAACCAATATTTAAGAGAACACAAATAATCTTTCCTACGGGCCAATTGTGTGTGTGTGTGTGTGTGTGTGTGTGTGTGTGTGTGTGTGTGAGAGAGAGAGAGAGAGAGAGTTCTATACAAGAATGAAATGTTCCATTAGCTGTATTTAACTCACAATACTGTGTGCAAAGTATCATGAAATGAAAGTCCTTACTAGTGTGGCCATGAGTTCTTTGAAGCTCAGTGCTCTACACTCTTTCCGCAAGTCATGTATACTCAGTCGTTTTCCTTTTGAAGACACGAAACTAACCTGCGGCATGCATGCCGAGTGGATGCGAAGTGTTTCTGGCAAAGATGAAGCAGCTGTTGGAGAGAAGCTGAAAGGAAACAATAAGACCTCTGTAAACCTGAGTCAGAGACTTCAACAGTGTACGGACACACGCACACACGCACACATAGACACACACGCGCGCGCGCACGCACGCACAAAGAGAGAGATTCGCACAGAACAGACGCATGATCCCACACAGTCGTGCACTTCTCATCCTTGCTGCCTTTTGTTCCCCACCCTGGAAGAGATCAGGTAACTCGCGGATTTACTGGGTCATATAGACGTATGGACACCTTCTCTCTCTCTTTCCCACGCACGCACGCACGCACGCATCCACGCACACACACACACACACATACACACGCGCGCGCGCGCGCGCGCGCGCATGCTACCTGTATTTATTGCCTGCCAGGGATGCAGAGTAGTGCCCCTTGTGGGAAATGGCAATTGTAAATATAAGATAGCATTTACATAAAATCAGGGTGTATATTTATGTTTGTGAATTGAAATTGTGCATATCGATTTATTGGATCTGAAGGTTATAAGAGCCGTATCCTCTGGAATCGGTGGCTTGCTTGTGTATATTTAAATGTAGCTGTACATACCATGCTATTCAATAGGCAATGTTACAACTACATATAAATGGGTGTAGGTAGAGATGGATGGAAGTGTAATACAATACATATATATTATATAATTAGTCACGCCCCTTTTGAAAAAGAATATGCCTGATGACCATATACTTAGGTTAAAATTATATGAAAATGTGCATTTGCCTAGAAACTCTTGTTGAACAATTTAAGCTGATTTGTATTGTAAATATGTTTGTACCTCCCCCATGTCATAATGACCATGAGGCATTGGCTCTAAAGATATCATATCACGGTTCTTCTGTCTCTCTCTTACACGTGCTTAATTATGTACATATTTATGTATTTATTTATAAGACCGATGACCGAAGTGTGACCTCTCCTCAACTCTGCCAAGAACACGAAGAACATGTGAAGGATCAAACAGTCAAGCTTCAATGACGATTCGCATGGCTGGGTGACAATGCGAGCATCTCTGCACGTACATGCCCACGGTTCTCGGATTGCTGTAACACACCACGTTCAAACAAGGCGACACCTAGCGGGACTTCTGTCTGGCGGAAACCTGACGGCCACTGGCCGCTCAATCGACGGAAACGTCAGGCGGCCCACGCATCGCGCGCAGCAAGCGCGACCAGAAAATCGAACTCCGAACGAAGGGGGCGCCACTGGCATTTAAATGGTCAGGCGCGGGAACTCTGGTCATGTCTGGCGGAGGCCGGAGAGTCACCTCCCTTCAGTATTGACGACTGGAGAAAATAAACGGGCTCGTGGGAGTTTTGCGTGGAGTTGCGGGGTTGGGGGGTGGGGCCGAGATCCCCTCGTAACTCACATCCCCTTCTCCTCCCACCCGCCATCCGAGCAGACGTTCTATGCGAGTGGATCCAAATTACGTAAATTGCATGGACCCCGTTCTGCGGGCCGCTGTTCTGGTGTTGCATGGACATTAATCGAACGGCTCGAAACCGAGTTCGATCCAGCATTTTGGTTGCACACGCGGGAACAGCAAACGAGGACACAAAGATCTCCAGTGAAAGGCAAGAGACGATCAACCACTCCAAAAAGAAAAATAAAACACAAAAGGTACAGAAAAATCACATGCTGCAGGCACGGGACGTCAACGTCAAGTTGATCAACTCTAAGGTCTTCTGTCGATCGTAAACTGGGGTTTCGATCGCTATTTCAAAGTTGCAGACGCTTGCTTTTGAAGAACAGGAGCTGCACGATGCGAAACGAAAGAAAAAAAGATCCAAGACAGGGTTAGCTAGCAAGATTTTTGCAAACGGCTTTGTGCATCGACTCAGACCCACCCACCTTACAAGCACGCAGGTTTACACAAGTGTTAGAAGAGATTAGAAAAGTAAATGTCTCGTTAACAGTAAAATTACTTTCAAAAAACGCCCGGCAAGGTAAAAAGGGGGAATTCCATCTGCAAAATACTCTTCTTGCGATGATTAACTGCACCTGTCATACGCCCAAGCGAAAATAGTAACACAGCCGACTCAGTTGAAAAGACACTCCTTAGGGTTGATGATTTGCAGACCACCACCAGTCATCATCATCACCACCATCATTACTAGTTAAAGGTAATAACCGTCTTAAACGACATAAAAAGTTTAAAAAAGAATATAGTTGCATGGCATAGTAGCAGCAGGATCGAGAGAAAGAAGGAACGCAATTAAAGGCAACAGATTTATTTATTTACTGCAGCCTGAACTGCTGCGGTTAACACAACCGAGAAACAAACGGTGGATATTTTACGATACCACACAACTATATTGTTCATTTTTCTAGCTTATTTGAGGCGACTGCTGACTGTTTTGTCTCATTGCTGGATCCACGTCAACTTTGACGTCTATAGTAGTTATGTGCTTTTTCTTGCACGTATTGGTTTGTTCTATGTCTGTGCCAATCCGTGTTCACCTTCACAGTCATAGCTATTTGTTTCTGACCTATCAACCATCTTCACGTCTTCTCATCTACGGGCCGTGTGATTTGTTGCTACACTTTGCACTGTTTAGATGTCCAAACTGTTCATACACACGACATTGAGAACACTCCCGATGAGAAGTGTGTTTATCCTGCCTCTTGCTCATTGAATTTTCTTAATTACTTGGTGATCATTAATACATTTTAGGCTCCTGTACCTATTGCTCTCGGCACATCATCATCATCATCATCATCATCATCATCATCATCTACGTATGTGTTTCTTCAAGCTTATCTTGATGAAGAGAAAGGCGATATCGAAATTATTATTAACTATTATAATTATTGGTCTTGTAGTTGTTGTACAATCATAAATGGCAAACGTCAAACTGACTAAACGGTTTGTAATTTATATACTAGAATAAATAAAGTGAAAAGCATGCACTAATTTATTTTCTTTGACCCACACAGTTATTACTCATTCATATTTAACGCCCATACTTATTGCAGACAGGAGAGCGTGAAAGCGGAGGAAAGGAACGAAAGGTGGAAGAACAGAGGGAAACAGAATAAAGCAACACACACACACACACACACACACACACACACACACGCACACACACATTCACGCACAGTGAAAAGCATAATACAAACATAGATGTATAGGCTTATATGCAAATTATGTGAATAAATATTTAATGTTTCTTCTATTTTGAGGAAAGACTGACTAAAGAGAGAAAGAAATAATAGTCGGAAGAAAGGAAGCAAGGAATGAAGAAAGAAAGATTTTTTTATCGACTTTTTCACTCAGCTGAAATTAATTTCAATGATACTGTTATTAACAGCTGGTGGTCATGATTGTTTTCCGTTTTTCACTGCAGGATGAAGTTAAGTCTATTACGATGAAGATTAACAAGCCTGAGCGCTGGTATATTGGCTCAGTATCACGTTTCTGTGTCTCCCTCGTTTTGAACCCGCTGAGGCCCACTTCAGCAACTCGTTGCTGAACGATACGCAGGGTTAATATTTGAACCGAAGGGGGAAAGCTCCTGGAATCTGCACCTTCCTTCAGCATCTTGACGCAAGAAACGATCTCTTGCGAGATGTCAAGATCTCTCCGATAGACTACCCCCCCCACCCCGCCATCCTCCACTCCAACCCTCTCCCTCCCGACTTGCATACCGACAAGAGACTGTTGCCCACGTCCGCCGACCCCCCCCCTCCCGATGATTGAGGGATTACGTCCCCTTTGAGACCTCGCGACTGTAGGAACCGGATATGGAGGTTCCATTTCCAGAATTGAAATGCCAAGCCGACTGCACTACGTTGCGGAGCTTATGCTGCTAAGATTCCCCCTTTCCCCACCATATTTTTTTGTTCTTAAAGAGATATAACCGAGCGGTAGAACACAAGACTAATGATATGCGCGCTGTCGTGGGGAAAGCTCTTCGGAACTCTCGCACACCTGTAGCTATCGGGAACCCCAAGTCTCTCAGTGCTCCCTGACGATAGTATTATTTCTCGTGGGAGTGGTAACTCTGGATTAGATGGAAGCCTCGCAGACAGCGGACGGTTGATGTGGAAAGGTTAGGCTGCCCTTACGCATTTGCTTCTTGAGCTTCTCTCGTTCTCTCTCTCTTTCTCTCACTCGCCTTTGCTTTAACACTCACCCCTCAACAACCAACTTCTCAAGCTCTCAACTTCTCTCTCAACAAAAAAGTCTGTAAACGACATTTTATTCCGTTTTCTCTCAGGTTCTTAGTTCCAGCATCTCTCGTTACTTAATAAATCTTCTTTTATGAAGTTTTACCACCACCAACAGTAAAATAGAGCTGATCATGTTTTCAGAGATCGAACCCCATAATTTTAGTAACAGTATTGTTTGGGCTAATGTTGATAATTTGAATTCAAACCCTCTAAGGTCGACGATTTTAGTGTCAATGTTCTGAGGTCTACGATTTTGATGCCAACGTTTCAATGTCAACGAGTTTGATGCCGACGCTCCAACGTCGACGGTCACTGGGCATGCGCCACGGCCTTCTGCAGACGCTCGCCCAGATCCTGCCTCTCGGCGCCGGACCCTGATTAGCCGACAAATTCTCATGGATGGCAGTCCCGTCGTCAGAGCAGCTTGTGCCGTGGCTGTCGCAAGGGCCCCGGGCCCTCTCTCCTTCACAAGATGTAATTAAAGCAATAGCTGCCTATTAGAATGCTAGTATCTATTTTCAGATTGAGAAAAAAAAATGACCGCATGGAAGGAATGATGCTTTCTATGTATGTAAATTAGTGTCCTAAATTTGCCGGGGGCTTACTTTCGCTGAAAATTGAGGAGGCATTATAGAGTGGTTTTTTCGGAAAATATTCTTCTTGTTTCATATCTTCTTTCACCTCAGCCATCTTTCTTTATTTGTTTTCTTTTCTGCTGTTGCTGTTGCTTCTTATTTTCCTGTTTCCTATTCTGTCAGTCGACCTACATTTCCTTCAGCTCGTCAATCATGGAATACTTTATGAAGACCTTGTAGATGGCAATTTAGTTAGTCGCCTACAAGGATTGCCTTGCACGGAAAGAAGTCAACGACCCAGATGTCTTGTTTGTACACAGCTTTCCTATTGACTAAGGTCTTCACATCAAATTGCAGTCTTGTCCTCTGTGTTGCTGACCTTTTTTCTGTGTATTGTGATTTATGTAATCGTGTATCTCGATAAAGGAAGAGGGGCATTCACCCAGATGTGAGGAAATAGTATCTTGTACTAAGATTTACCCAATCAGTAGAAAAAAAGTTCCATCCAACTGGACCTTTAAAAATAATTGCTTTTGTCAGAAAAGTCTGTCAAAAGTTTTTTCTTGACATATCCTTTTGGCCGAATTAGAAATAATTTTAAAAAATAGCATTCATTTATGAAATTTAGTTGTTTCTTCCAAATCTTTTTCGACGATCTGCACGTATGCCTTCAGAATGGACAGTCCTGTCTGAATAGATGAATATTTCTCCTGGTATCTCTAGTCCCCTGCCGAAAGATGTGTGGTTTAGATTTCTAGATCTCTTCACAAATTTCGACTACATTATCCACATAATGCATTTCTAGTTTTCTTTTTTAAGCTATTTTTTTCTAAAGGCCAAGATTTAAAACACATGGACGAGTAAATGGAAGCCGCAATATTTTTGTCTGACGTGAATTTGCTCCTGAAGCCCTGATATCGGTATCTATTTCCTTCAGAGTCGCCTTCGCTGATTGGCGCAGCACACAGCACCACCATTGTTTCTCGTTATTGTGGCTGCCCTTGTCGAGCTGGACAACTTGCATGATTTGCCTTCCTGGTCTTGTGTATGCAGGGTATGTTTTCCTTAATGTTTGTTTCTTTGCTTTCCAGCCAGGCAGACAGCAACCAAGAAATCTTCCTGATTGCTATTGAAGCAGTCACTTCGATTCCCAGGACTGGAAGATAATCCTTCGAAAACTTTGGCACTTCTTTTTCCATGGAATAATTAGCTTGTTCTGTCTTCAGCTTGAACGATTGTATTGCAAGTTTTGTTTGTTTGTTATTTGTATCTCGTGTTTGTGCTTGTGTTTTGTGGTTTTTTATCTTTGTGCTTCCCCCTTTGTTCCACTCTCTGTGTACATTATCGTTGGCGCAGTTCAGGATGGCGACGATGCTTGAAGCTTGCTCAGTTACTGTCTACTGCTACAAGACGAGAATGTTCATCTCAGCCTACCTCCACTAACACTGCAGCATCGACAATAACAGGAGATGTTCGACCATCAGAGTCACTGGGGATTTGTAATGTATTAAAGTGAGCTTCACAGAGCTTACACGTGACCTATAGAGAAGTGACGAACTATTCCTAAAAATCTAATCATGCTTAACTGTTAAACCCAGCTGTCAGCAGAAATTTAGGTCTCGATCAGGGAAACAAGAGAGAGAAAGTGTGTGTGTGTGTGTGTGTGTGTGTGTGTGTGTGTGTGTGCGTGTGTGTGTGTGTGTGTGTGTGTGTGTGTGCGTGTGTGGTGACCTCTTAAAATCGAATTATTCGAGTGCTTTGTGGATGCAACAGTTGCATCCAGATTCCAGTTTAGGGCTGCATTAATCAAGACGAACGTTTCGTCGCCTGCACCGAATTTCATCAATGTGAGTGCTTTTCCTTATTGATGGGACACTGTCCCATGCCAGAATCATTTCATTCTTCGTTAATTGAATGAACTACGCCCACCACCGGGGTCTTTCTGTAAGTGGCACAGATATCAGATAGGTCAACAACGAGAAAAAAAAGACACAACCATACATTTCCATATAAATATATATGTTTGTGTGTATGTGGTTGTGTGCGTGCGCATGCGTCATTGCAATGCAATGTTTTCCCTTCTAAGTCCCTGTTTCTCACTCCCTCTGTGTGTGCGTGTAAATATACGTGTGTGCGTTAGTGCATGTGTGTGTGTGTGTGTGTGTGTGTGTGTGTGTGTGTGTGTGTGTGTGTGAGAGAGAGAGAGAGCGTGTGTATATGTGTGTGGACCTACTTGTGATAAGACCTGGAAAAAAAAACAAGTCAGACACACAACGATTAAGTGAATCAGCTTCTTGTGACGCAACTGTAACATTTGAAGCGCTTACAACCTCGTGTTCTCTCAAGGGAGGGCTTTAGTTTCCGACATGTAACTGCTGCAACTCCCACAGCTGAAGACTGCAGTGGCTAACAGCTGCAGCCAGCACGATCCTCCCGCCCAACAACCAGCCAACAGCACATTTCTCGCCACAGCTACATGTCGAAGATGTAGATAATGAAGCTGAAATAAAATCTCACAATGAGAATCTAAAATCATCCAGAATTGTGCTGAATGATTTTGTTTTGAACGGATTCTGTTTTTTGTAAAGTTTGTTTTTCCTAAAAGAAGTATGAGTCAGCAGGCAAGAGATATTGTAAAGTACATAACAGTATGTGGAGACTACAATAGATCACATACACGAGGGCGCATACATACATACATATCTAAAAATAAAGGTTTTAACCGACCCAAGAACCATTGTAAAGGTTGGAATTAATAATACTGTAAGAGCTGATACCAAACTGATGATAACAAAAATGAGTTGGCATGGTAAAAATTTGGTAGGTGATATCTGAATTTTACTTTTCATAAGTAAGTCATACTCTCAGCAAAGATGCCTTTTTTTAATCACCTGACCCGTCATGTTACAGCCACGTGAATGTGCCACTACAACCTCCTCCTCCTCCGACAAACACACCTTCACCTCCTCTTTCTGCTGACGTCCTACTTCCTGTGTATGCAGCGCTCTGTCTTTCAAGCCTGATTTCGCTTTCACGCTGCAGTGATCGTCCTTCCTTTCGTCCTGCTGAAGACTGGCTTTGAGACACTGTCACTGAGCCGCACTGACCTGTTCATTTGGCGGCTTGGCTATTCTTTCCCTTTTTCTTCCTAGGCAGTGATGTAGAAAACATTCCTGCATTTATTCAGCTTAATTCGACAGAGAATAGGGGCATGCCGTTTTTATCCAGCAAAAGAAAGGCGGATGCTTTTTTTCTTTTCCTTTCTTATTCTTTGTTTGTTGGTTGGTTTTTATTATTTTTTTTACAGGAATAAAAGGGCAGATAATAAGACATGGATGAATCATGGTTGGAAGGATTTAGCTGCGCATAAAGTTCGGCTATACATACTGATACTGGGTAAAGTATCGATAACAATGACGATGATCGTCACTGTGATCATGATTTACTGATCTTAATCATCGACAGCATGCAGCCTCCCCCCCAACATACACCCCCCCCCCCTTTATCAAATAAACAAGAGCGAGTCCGTTCAATAATGTATCCCTTGGAAAGGGCAATACCGGAAGTAAGTGATGGCAAGGGAGAAAACCACGCGCGCTGATGCGAGAATTGCAAAGGAGCGCGCACACGCGGGTTGCGGTGTACTAGGAGCAGAGAACTCCCGGAACGTTTAATTGATGAAGTGAAAGGCGTTTTCATAGCGCAGTGTCAATAACATGAACGTCCACCATAAACACACCAGTTGCTGCTCGTTTTTTCAGCCCACGACATTTTTTTTAAAATCAAAATCACGAACGTTGGACTGGACGTGGTAATAGTGGTTGGGAGGGGGAGAGAGAGATGTCGGAATGAGACAGGTGGAAGAGAAAAAAAGAGAAATGTTCTTCCTGTGAGGCCCCGCGAATTCATAAAGAGCCAGATCCACTAAATAAAGGTGACAAGTATTCGGGAAACTCATTGAATTCTCAGATTACACAGCAATATTGGGATGACAGTCGTTTGTTCGTTCGTCCATCTGAGGCCAATGATAACCAAGACTTCACAAAAAAATAAATATAAAATTAAGGGTTTAGTGTCAGTGATGATGGTGATGAGACCAGTCTGGGCCCGGAAGTCTCTCATATGACGAGCATTCGTGAGAAGGTGGAGTGTTGGCAGGAGGGGACATTCTGGTCTTGCGTGCTGCACGTCTCTGTTTTGCTGCCATGACGCGTTTGGCCTCAGCTGCGTGGGCTGCCTGGGTACGGGTGATGCTGCAGGATGGGTTCTCGAAAGCAAGGGTTCCCCAACTGACAGTATCGGTGCCAAGGTCTTTAAAGGTGGTTTTGAGGTTATCTTGTGGAGCTTACCCTGGCACAGCTCTCCAAATAGCAGCTACTTGTGCAGGCGACAGTCAGGTATAGGGACGATATGTCCAGCTTATGAAGCTTGCGATCTCACTAGAAGGGTATGGATGCTGCGAATGCAGGCATGCCTAAAGACAATACAAGCTGTAGTTAAAATGAGATGGCGTACATAGGGTATGTCGGTTACATAAGAGGTACGCAAGTATGGCCAAAATATCAGATTGATATCACTTTAGCAATAACAGGACATGATAATAAACAGTTGTGTCTGCGTGCAAATGAGTACGTGTGGGTGTGTGTGCGTCGATGTCTGTGTTTGAGAAAGAGAGCGAATTCTTGTTGACGTATATCCCATGGCGCCTACTCCCAGGTCGCCAGAGGGACTCAGCACAGCCGACGTTAATCTAAATACAAAAAGCTGTCTTTTTATTTTCTTTTACTATTTACAGTCCTAGACACAGGGAGTTATTCAGATGGCTAACTCGAAGCGGTCAGCTAACCTTTATTAAATTTATTTTAGACAAAGTTTCAGTCCATGTGGGTAGCGGCGTGAGATCAAAGTGGTCCATGGACAGCAAACATTTTGCTGTCAGACGAAAACCCAATGTTGGGCTCATCAATCAACAATGTCATTTCTGTTTTGACACTTGGAGTAATAATCTCAGTGTGTCCCGCAGAGAAATGTAATTCAACCGTCAAGGGTCTTCTTAACCGGACTTAGGTTGTCGACTGCTGGCACCCTATTACATGACAGCTTTCTATGAAATTTGCGAAGCATAGTCGTATATTGGACGACATAGGTCCAGTAAACAAGGATGGCAGACCTTGTTCTTATTCATAGGAATTATCAGCGACGTCCTGTTATGACGTTAAAGTGTCTACCCAATTAACTGAGGGTTAGCCAAACTTGGAGGGTCAGACAAAGGCTAACACAGCGGGAAAAAATAGTTCATAGGATCGAAGCAGAAGGTAGACGGAAAAACTTACGAAAAGGAGAAAGTGATGGAATCAACTCGTTGAAAAATGAGAGAAAAAAATCTGTAACTGTGATGAAAAAAATCAGATTTAAGATGGGGTCGTCGAAGGACTATGGGGAAGGGTAACGAGACAGGCATTAAAATTAAAGTCAGGATGAAAAAGGAAGACAAGAAAAAAAGAGAAAAAAGCATCAAGGGAGAGAACTGCACAGAGGTCAAGGAAAAGGGCTAAAAATTAAACTTTTTGGGTAAAAGAAAGAAGAAGAAAAAATGGTTCTGGAAAAGAAAAGTTTCAGGGAAAGAGGCGGCGATAAAAACGTAATTGGTGTACCTGCTGTGGCAGCCTCCACCAGACGAAGGGATACTTCGACGTTTCATTAGCTGCTGCTGTTGCTCGTGTATTTTCTTCCTTTTCTAATCCTTATTCTTGTTCAGCCGCTACACATCCCCCCTACTCGCTTCTATTGGACCTCACGCTCTCGAGGGCTACAGCAGTGAAACAAGATATAGATTTCTGTAAGACTGTATACCGCACCACAGACGGATTTCCACGAATAATAATCAATGGATTCAAAACTCATAGTTGTTTTTTTTAATTTTGAGATATTAAAAAAGAGTTCTATAAAGGTAAAGCTAATCTTTCAATCATTGGGAAGTGAGGTGCCCAAGGTCACATTTTTCTCGGGGGCAAGCTTTTTCTGAGGGCTGTTCCAATCTCCTCTCCCTCATCTTCCTCAACCCCATTCCTGACATCAAAACCGGCGCTTATCCGGACTTGGGCACCAGTACTCTAACACAATCAGCCTCCCCGATTCACATATGTGATATTAGTATATACAAACAGTTTGCACAACATTAGGGAACAAATGTGTTACATTGTGGAACAAATGGCACGCGAAGCCATCAGCCTTACCCCCGAACCTAATTTAAATCAATGCAAAAATCTCGAACATCCCTATCCCCCGGTTTCTCAAAGGCAGTTCATTAACGGCACACAACTGATCCCCACTCCCCCTTTGTTCAATCTACTCAGCTTCATTTCCTTCTGTTCAGTGGGTTCTTACCCAATACCACTGATCAAGCACCTCGACCGTGCCATCCGAACAACGTATTTGTCGGGAAATTAATGATTACTTGTAGTTAAAGTCGCTGAATGCAAATACGTGTTTAATATCTTATTTTTGTACAATGTCCTCAGTCTCGCAATTAAGGCCTTGTCAATACGGAAGCCCTTGAAAGCATACCGGGTGTCTTGTTTTTGTTCTCTTTTTCCTTCTAAGAAGTTTCTTTCTTGATTTCTTTTAATCATTTATTTGATCCTTTCTCTCTTTGTCTTATAAAAACAGACTTTTATGTATACCCACTTTGTAGCTAACGATCAGATATACAAGATGAAAGAGAAGATGACCATCAAGAAAAAAGGGGAGGAGGAAAGTTTCGTAGTGGTTATGATGACGACCAAACATTCTTTTTGTCCTCACATAAGCCACTGAAGTGTTCCACTGGGGATAAAAGCAAGAGCATATACTAAAAGAGAAAATAAGTTATATGCTCCGTCATACAACGACAAGCAAGCAAATAAAAAAACACAGTAGAGAGGGGTGTAAGGGTTAATGTGTGTTTCCTTCGTTGTAAGGTCACGTGCTTCCATCTTCATCTCTTGCGAGGCCCCTGTACCTTAATTTCTTGAAACCCATTTACTTAACGAGCGCGCCGCAGGGCACTTGGAAGCTTCCAAGGTCTTCACTCTCTTTCCCCTGACGGCGTCTTACTCATACTTTCAATCGCTCTGTCTCTCTGTAGTTGACGAATTTTTTAATAATAATAATAATAATTCTATAGTGTCATTTCCCCCACCTTCAAGGTGGATTTAAAACCCTTTACATAAACAAGATCGAATAATAACTGATCGAGGGGGCCCCCCTCCGGTAGTGTAGTGGTTAAAACACTCGCTTGTCACCACTACTGTTGAGCGGCTTAGGGTTCAGATCTCGTCTCGGGACACTCTCTGTATGTGACACCTGTTTGCAGGGCTGGGCCGCGGGGGTTTTCTCCGGGTACTCCGGTTTCCTCCCCCCTCCCTTCCCCCCATAGTGCGAAATCACCGCAAGGTGGAAGCACTTTCCAACTAAATAAACAAAAAAACTGATAGAGGCACAAGGTCTTCAGTTGTGGAACCGCGGAAGTATGATGACGAAGTGAGAAAAATAAATACACACACTCAGGAATGCAGTCACCTCCTGTATTCACACAGATCCAAAATGGAAACTGCAACTGTATATTGGTATTAATCCACAAGTAAGTCTTATTTAAGCGTGCTAATTAGCACTTTACCTGTAGGTTTATGTTTGTATTAATGTATCGGAACTATGTATAATTTTTATTGTAGTTTACTCTGCGCTTATTATTAATTTTTGCATTTCAATTAACAAATCGATCAGTCAAGATCAATCTTACCACCTCCCTCACAAAAATATATCCTTTATTTCTTTCTCTGCCAATTTAATAATAATAATTTGTTTACAGGCTGACTCTCAAGAGCATTATATATTTTCCAGGTGCGTAACAGAAGCAGGAAGTACACGCAACCGAAACACATGTAAACATGAAGGTTCAACACTTTTATTCAAATAAAACATTACTTCTCTAATTTGATTTGTGGATATATCAAAGGTGTGAGCACTGGCCTTACATTAAGGTCAGACAAGAACTCAGCATCACAACTCCGATAGAATATGAGTTCCTCACATTTTTCTAAAATTATTCCTTAACAAAATTCCCTGCTTATTATAATTTCTGAAACGGAGTTTATCAGGACACACTCAACGTTTTGTGTTGTTTTGTTTTTGAAGAACAGACAACTTGCAACGATAGAAATTTTCGAAAAGTTAAGAACACGCCAATTTGTTGTAATAACAAAACATTCCTTCCCTATGTTTATTTACAAGTTTTTTTCTCCCTCTTCATCACGTCAACAAATTTTTTCATCGTAAAATCCGGAGGGGCAAATCGTCCGAGTATTCATTATTTATAGCCTCGCATGTATTATACAACTAATCACACCTTCTTTGCTTCAAAAAAATCTCATCTGTGGAGACATCCGTCCACTTGTAAAACTGACTCCTCACACAAGCTCTATCTCTTCACTACATCATGTCGGCCAGAGCTCAATCATAACCAGCATCGATTCCCCCCCAAGCAAGGCCAGCGCCACACGAGTCCTCTAAGTGGAGGAACATCGGGGTTCGGGGAGGGTTGGGAGGGGGGAGGGGCTGGTGGGCTTAGACGGGGTGATTTCCATTAGCCTCATGGTCACAAGATGAAAAAGGAGACATGGAGTTGGCAGAAAAGCCATCACCGATGTACTGCAGGAGGAAGTGGGGAGGATCCAGTTTGCTGACGTCGATAATCTATTCCACCGTCCTGATAAAAGGCCGAGTTCCTGGTGTTTATTCAGTGGAATTCTTGGTGGGGGGACGAAGGAGCGCGTTTTACTACGAAATCCAACCGTACTAGGGTTTGGAGCGGGACAAGTCGCCACGCTTTGAACGTGAAATAAAACATAAAAGTGTTGTATTTCAGCGGCTGGTGCTTTATACCCCACAGCATACGTCAACTAAAAATTTCTTTATTGGGCGATATAGTTGCTATTGCTTCACATAATAAAAGGACCATCACCTGCTATTGCTTTACACAGTGAAAGATACAGTACTTCGAATGCTGTTACTTCACACAGCCAGGCATACAACTGTTACTGCTTTAATAGCCAGGAACTGCTGCTGCTGCTGCTGCTGCTGCTGCTGCTGCTGCTGCTGCTGCTGCTGCTGCTGCTGCTGCTTTGCAAGAAGAAAAAGCTTTGGAACATTATTGCTGTACGTGGCTAACATGTTGTGGCTTTACAGGGTGAAATAGCTTTCAACTGTTATTGTCTTACTTGATAAATGCCTATCAGGTACTACTGTTTTACACGGTGAAACATTAATTATAATAAAATTCTAATAAATCAGTAATATTTCTCACAACTTTCACATACGGATGCGCGTGCTGCCCGTAGGTATGTTGATACATATGTCCATACATATTCATACATGCAATATAGTAAGTCTTTGAATAGTTTGTGTTATTTATAAGCTTTTAAATATGTTTGTGCAGTGTATTATGATCTGTTTCTTAGAGTGTAACTACCCCGCATAACCTGACTCGTTTCATTTAAAATAAACTGTAGATATGTTCGTGCTATAAAGCTATCAGCATGGCAGGAGATAATCTAGCACTCCTAAAAATTCAAAATAGTCCGTGAAGCAGGAATGAAGTCTACCCCGCTGCCTGACTTCACAAATACTAGAGCAGTAATATTGATAAAGAGAATAGTAAAGGGGGGAAATAATTACTGGATATGTTTTTAGACATCCTACCCACGGCATAGCCCTGTCGTCATTTCCTAGAAGTAGTATTTTAGCAGTTTTTAGAATTATACCCATGAAAACTTGATGGGATTGTAGTGTTGAACCTTAATGAGACCCAGAGCATGAAAGAACCAAATTATTTAATGATTGGAAGTTCTGCATGTTGGTTTACTTTGTTACCCGCTTGTTTACTGTTTTCCGTTAATTCTCTGCCTTCTTTTCTTCTTTCTTTACTCTCTATCTATTAACTGTTCATGCATAAGCAAGCATTTGTAAGCATCTTTTTAAAAGCCTGTCAAAGAAATAGTTGCATTAATTCAGCCTGCCTCCAGTGACCGGCTAAAGTCACGTGACGCCATTCTCCACAGTCTGTGTTCAGCGACCAAGTCACGTGAAATGTCTCCATTGAATGCTCAGCGCACCGCCTTTCTTCACTCGCGTGCCGAGCATGAAGACAAAAGACTTGGAGAAAAAACGAACCAGGCAGCTGCAGGCAGAACAACTGAGCCGCTTCGAACGGAGCGTAAAAGAGGGACGAGAGAAGACATGCAGGAGGGACTCGGGAGGATGGGTGGAAAAGAGAAAAAAGCGTTGTGCCGAGATGAAAGAAAGAGAATTCAGCCAGGTAGTCAAAGCCTTTAGCAAGACTGTTTTGACAGCACAGGGGGGAGGAGGGGGAAAGGTGGGAGGACTGTTTTCACACGTGTGGCCCTGTTTCCACCAGGCTGTTTCTCTGACAGCTTCGGAGGCGTCATAGGGAGGTAGCGGCAGTCATCCTGCAATCCTTACAACGCGAACGCTGCTTGTCTCCAGGACAAATACTGGATATCGCTTTACCGGGTATAAGAACAAGATGTGTGTGTACAATCATTGCAGCCAAGGCGTTGAGTAAACAGTGGTCAAAGGAAAAAGAAAACGAATGTAGATGCAGAGGAACCGGCACTCCCTTCAGGAACGTTCATTTTCCTCCTCCGTGCCTTGGGGCCTCGCTGACGCACGAGAAACCAACGTGAACCTCCACATGAGCTACCATGTGGACACGGGCGCATGCACGTGCAAATACGCGCACAGAAAAAGAAGAAGGGGAGGAAAGCTTCTTATACATGTGAAATACTCACACATCACGCAGCTGGGTGCATTTGTCTGACTACTTGTGTATATTGCTGGCTGTCAGTAAGAGAAAGAAAATGCTTCATACACATACATACATATAAATACACACAACAACGACAAAACATCATTATTATAAGCTTTACATCCATAATATTCCTGCATACATGACATACAAACACACATACAAAATAATATAACTCATCGATTAGAAATAACCATTATTGACCATGGTGTTGTTTTACCGGTCTGATACGTCACATCGCATGGAAAATGTGTCTTGCGATCTAATTTAATCTGTCCCTGATGCTTACACGCACGTGCATGTGCAGGCACGAGCACACTGCTTCGTGAATGAGCGAAAGCAATCATACTTAAAGCATAGTCCCACACCTATGAGCCATCACTCTTTTACTCCATTACTTTCCTTGAGAGAAAGAACTGTAGGATACCAGGCATGAGAAAAGAGGGCAACAACCATTTTTCAGCCGAAACAGAACAGACGCAAAAATATTATTTAAAAAAATTCTCATAAATCAAAAAAAGTGGTACAGCAAAAGAATAATTATTGAATAGCTGAACTAATCATAATCAAATGACTTCGTCGGAGCGAAACCTCGTATAAGCTTTTTTTTCTATCAGATATCGCTGATGTCTGGGGAAGTTGATGTGGATAGGGCAGCAGAGGGCAGAGTGCGTCAAGTGTAATATTGTCCCCATCAAAGGACCACCCACCATCGTTCCACCGGATGTTCCGCGCAATTGATATAAACAACCTGTTCAATCAACCCGCTCCTCGGCACGGGACCTATAACCTCTAATCCAGGAGCAGGACGACAGCACATCGTGAACGTCCAAAGAGACCTCGTAGACCGCTGGGCTAGTAAAGTCTGGCAGAATAGTTTCGCCGGGCCAGTAAATTTCCGGAGTCCGATGAGGGCGTTTTTAAGTTTTGAGGTTTACTAAGAACACAAGTTTGCCGCAGTCAGTGAAATTTGTCAGCGTCTGGGTGATGTTGTTTCGACAGGCTTGTATATTCGCCCGAGTCTGGGGAAATGTTTCAGAAAGCCCAGCTGATTGGCCGGAGTTTGGTGGCGAAATTTTGCCTGAGCCTAGTAAAGAACTGTGCTCGTCAATCGTCCACTGTTTGCATTCTCCTGCTGCTCTGTGGACAGCGAAGAAGTACATGACAAGTTCAACCCGAGGCGAGGAGAGCAAGCAGACTAATGCGAAAATCTTTCATCTAATCATTTTAGACGCATGCATTCTAAAGGTGAGTATTAGCTCCTTATGGGTGTCTCACGCACGCACGCACGCCGGTGTGCCCTACAAGAGATATGCACCTGCACGCACACAGATACTAAACTAACAATCAGCTAAAGCGCTATTGTTCTCAAGTTGGACTCAGTGAAGTTATTATCATTCGTACTTCATTGCATCTTTGTAGCAGAAGAAAACGTCTGCCTTGTTACTACACAATCGCCAACCAGTGTATTTCAATTGACATCGTGCCAGATCACAAACGAGCCCAAATTTTCCCTAAGATTAATAGAAAGACGTCCAATGCGCACTCTATGGCCTTTTATTTATACCTTTAAAGATACTTTTATCTGCCTTTTATTTTTTCTTAATTTACCTTCTTGCTCGAAGATTACAAAAATTCTCTCTGGTCCATGTCCTAAATTCGGCCTTCGGTACTATGCTTAGAAACTGTGATCGTCTGAAAGCTAAGTGCGCCTCTTCTTTTTCTGCCTACCATTCTTACACATCGGCATCACCCCACTTCTCTACCTCCTCTCTTTCTCCAGCTAGCCAGAGCTTCTAGAAAAGTATTGACAAATCTTCAGCTCCCTTCCACCCCTTTGATTCCTGGCACCCATGCTCTGCGCCCCGTGCAAAACTAATCTCGTTTTACAGCAGGGTGGGATGCTGGAATCAACTGCACTGACTTCTGGACTTTTTCCTGAGGCCAACACTGACCGTAGAGGAGGGGTAAAAAACACAGCAGTAATCACCGCACGACCCTCATCACGACCACCGCCAACATCACGCCATCGAAGCCTCCAGCAATCACCGCTGCCATCGTAGCAATAACGGCACAAATCATTTTGTTATCGCTGCCTCCAATCTTCTTGCTTCAAAAAAATACAGCCTAAAGAAACGGTTTCATACAGAAATAGAGAAGACAAATAAACAAAAAAAGGATACTGCGTGATGTGGATTCGTCAGGTGGTAGTATCGAGGGTTTTGTCGCCGGCGAGAGTCCCATACCCGAAGACTAATGACAGGCACAAGTGAGCCATTTCAACAGATGGTCTGCTTCGGCGCAGTAAAGGATGGTGGGTGTGGGAAGCGGGGTGAGAAATTGGTGCGCCGTTGTCAGTGTCGTCTGCATCAGACAGATTTGCATTCGATCACTTGGTCAACACATTCTGCTCCGCACGGACACTGTCACTAGCTTTAGTGTTCGTGACTACTCGATTATCTGACCGAAGTGTTCAAACACAGTAATTCTGATCTGTGGTTAATTTTTTTTTAAATAAGATAGTCTGAAAAAACGCATTTTTTTTACATGGTCATGCTTGCTCAGCAAACAGCACTAAAATAATTGTTTATTCATGATTTTGTCACGCTTCCCGACATACATCACTCGGATAACTGTTTATCCTTGGCCATGTGACGCCTGCTCAGAAAAAACAGCACCTTGATAATTGTTTATTGTTGATGCTGTCACGCTTCCTCAGCAAGCAGCACTCAGATAATTGTTTAGTCTTAGGCTTGTCACACTTGCTCAGCAAATAGCACTTACATAATTGCTCATTAATAATCCAGTCACGCTATCTCAAACGGTTACAGTTCCGTTTAAAATCCACTCATTTTAATTACTTGAACATATCAAAAGTGAACTGAGCGTTTGATGATCCAAAGCAGGCAAAGTAGAAAAACAAACTTTAGTTTACAGCAAACATAGGAGAAGCCTTGAACAAATAAACAGACCGGTGTAAAGGGGATGAACTCCTTGTCAAACCTGTGTTGTAAACTTGAGTCCTATTCTATCTCGGGGCTATACCCTTATTAAACAGTTCTCGGTCATGGATTTTTTTAGCACAGGATTAATATGTCCTGTTCCGGTGAAATGTTTTAGCTTTGCAAGCAGTGAGGGGCATTTAGTTATCCTTGACAGACATAGTTAGCGAGGAGCTTACAATTTTGTTGTTTGCGTTTTTTCTTATCTTTGAGTTTTAGAGCCAGTGTATCTAGGACTCAAGACAACTGACCGTCGATTTTGCACGTTGTTTTTTTTTTTCTTGTGAAGTTCAAATAGTTTTAGCAGTTGATTCGTCTTTTCTATGTTACGATTGATGTGAAGAAGAGATGTTTTCCCCAAAGGAACATTTAGCAATCTTGTTTTCAAAAAGACAACATGTGCACGTACATAAGCGCTTGCGCACGCACACACACACACACACACACACACACACACACGCACGCACGCACGCACGCACGCACACCTCGCTCTCACACATCTCCAAGAGGTCGCTTCTCACACCCGCACTACCCACAAGTCGTCCCGACATCAGGAAATTGGATTCCCTCGCAACCGCATTCCCGTGCTCCCCTCTTCTGACGCTCCAGCCAGACCCACAACCCACTCTCCCAACTTTCTCCTGTCTTCCCGTGCGGGTTAATTTAAGCTGGTCAGAAGAAATCGATTACAGCTCTGCAGCTATCTTATCCAAACACCGTACGTAATGTAAACAACTTCAGACATGTGGGCACCAGCTTCGCCACTACCAGGAGCAGGACACTGTCCATTTTTCAAGCTCGCCACTGTCTGCTCACGTGACAGAGAACTCAAAAGACAATCCACAGAGAAGTCAACAACAACAACAACACAGTAAAACATATACGTGGCTATAATTGCTCTCTAACTGAAAATGGCTGATAAGTAGATCTTAATGTATGGAGAGCTAAGAGCAGCACAACAAAGTTTCACCCTTATTTTAACTGTTGGTTGCAGCCTCGAATTGGCGAGTGCGTAAAAGGATGGGAGGTCACAAACAAACCAGAAGCTAATTTAAGGTTCACCAAGAACTCCAGGCAACATTTGTTTTATATCAATATGTCTTTGATTTTCCATTTTTCCCACAAGTCCGAAATGCTTAGCAATAGAAAATAGAAAAGTGGCTTTGATTTTCTTAGCTTATTTGGGGAGGAAAGGGGTGATTATTTAAGCATACAGCCAGTAAAGTGACACGAATTATCCAGTTAGGTACAAAGGAAATGTTCAGGGTAGGAAAACAAGGTTTTGTATGAACTTTACTTCTGGTAAAATCCATAAAGCGAACTCCAAAATAAAAATTTTTCTGAAAATTGTGTGCGTCTGACTGGGTAAGATAAAAGGAAGCCAGTCGAAACATAAAGTAACACAACTTTTCCTTACTTATATATTTTATAACAACAGTCATCTGTATTTATCTGTATGCTTTTTGTAATAATAGATATTAACTGACAGTCTCTCTCTCTCTCATTATGACATCAAAATATGTGTGTAAGAGTGCGTGTTCGTGTGTGTGTGTGTGTGTGTGTGTGTGTGTGTGTGTGTGTGTGTGTAAGTGGGAATGGGTAGATGTTCTTGTATGCTTACATACGATAGCCTAAAACGGAACTGCATACTAGCATAATCATCTTTCTCGACATGGCAGAAAAGTAATCAATGATGAACACGCGGACCCTCCTCTCCCCTCTCCGGTCGATGTACTAATTTCGTCGTGCCATGGCGCTACCGGCATTTTGCAGTCAGTCCTTACTCCACCACTACAATATGCGAAATTGGTCCCTCGGTTCGCCACGCCGACTTTCGGCGCTGTCGGCACTGGTACCAGAGAGTTCCAGGCAGCCCCTGAACACAGTCTCTCTCTCTCTCTCTTTCTCTTCTGATTCTGGCAATCGAGTCAGCGTGGTCTGGGGCAGATGCCTGGGTAGAATGTGGCTTCCCCGTTTCCAGAGGACTCTTCAGCGATCCATAAATAACACTTCGCCACGCCCGGTTTGTTTACGTGGAAAAGACACAAGATAGACGGGAGAGATGTTTGAAGGAGTTCAAGTCGGAGGGGATCCCCCCTCTTCGCGCTACTTTACGCACGTCATCTACAATCAGCGACTCCTTGATGCGCCGCTGACCGACTGAGCAAACCTACATCTCTCGAGTCTTGCAGCGCCAAGAGAAACCGCAAAACAGTCGCAGATGTACCTTGTTGGCAACACAATTAATAAGACCTCATAATATCTTATAGGGGCTTGTTTGCTCTGCGTGGCAGCAGTGCCGCACGTCTCTCTCTCTCTCTGGTTGCCGCTCCGCCCCAAGCGAAGCTCGGGTGGTTGTAGCGGCACTGTTGTGCTGCGCGTCATGTCCGGGAGACTCCTCTGGGTCTCATCGATGCAGTGAGTCGGTATCTTCCCTCGCTACAGCTGGTCACATCGTACGGCACGCGTGCGGCAGCTGAGGCAAGACGAGGGGGTACCTTGCAGTAAACACGTGTGCTGGTGTATGTGTGTGTGTGTGTGTGTGTGGTGATGTGTGTTTTGTGTGCGTGAGTGTCGTCGTCCCGTGCGTGCGTGTTGATGTAATCACATCATGTGCTATATGGATGTCGTTGTGGTGCTGCGCCGGAAAGACGTAATACTGCACGAGAGTTTGCGAGCGCTGGACACGCTGGTACAGCACTGCGGCGAGAGGGTGGGTGGGACGAACGCCTACCTGTTCCCTTGACGACCTCCTAGCGGGACTGCAGAAGTTCTTTCAACGCTCGCAGTAACTTCGCCCGCCCCCTACAGCAACTGAACATCTCATCGGGCACCTTCACGCTGTTGAAAATTTTCTTGATCTCCAGTTTCTTTTGGATTTGCACGTACAGTGGTAAGAACACCCGACCAGAAACTGCCGAGAGAACGTCAAATAAAACTCGAAAATCCTGAGAAACAAGCCAGTTTCTTTTTTTTTTGCTGTGACTCTCAGTTACAAGAACTGCCTGGGCGTTGGACACGAATCTGTGTCACTCGATGCTATAAAAGGTGGGAGACAGCGAGCTGCACACTTCGCTTCGCTGCAGGCACGCGGCAACTACAGACGCGAAAGAAATCTTCGTTATCTTCGTTTGCCTTCTGTATCTGCACACTCTGCCAGCAAACTGACCCCTCACGCACCGGCTACGAGGGCAGGTGTGTGTGTGTGTGTGCTGCGAGCGTAGGAGATACCTGCGCCCCAGGTGAAAGTGAGTGTGAACGTTGCCGGATCGCCAGGTGAGGAGTATAGCTGTCGAAAGGTGCGAGAGGGCAGGTCAAAGGCGGGTGTCTTTGTGCGGCCTGGAGACAGGTGTGGTGGCAGAGAGTCGCAAGTGGTTCGTGGAGCAGGGGGGATGTACCGGGAACTGGCATGAGGCGAGGTCAGCGTAAGCAGCAGGGGAGAGGAGGCCTGCAGTTTCTGGCACCGGTCATCACCATACAGACTCTGCTGAAAGATCTTCTAAAGCTTCAGAGGTCAGTGAGACAGAGGTTTTTCCCTTTCTCGTTTTGCGCAACGTCCCGCATTGTATCTTTTATTGGAGGGAATGATGGCAGCCATGGGAAGAATGTCATTGCTGTCTGTATTGTTAGCGCTGGTTGCTTTTGTTCGCTCAGGTCTCAACCTTCTGATGCTGTATTTCCTTCGCTCTCTCTCTCTCTCTTTTCCTATCATCCCTTTTCTTTCACGCATACATTCTATGACAAACATGGACACTCCCTCTCTCGCGCGCGCGTACATACCTACTCTTTCTCTTCCCCCTTTATACCCCCTCACACACACACACACACATCCACATACACACTCTATCTCACCATTTTCTTTTGTAACACATTCTCTCACGCACAGGTGCACAAACACTCGTGCAAGCACACACACACACTCTCTCTCTCTCTCTCTCTTCCCGTTCATACACGCACTCACATGCCATCTCATAAACTCACGTGCACACACAAACACACGCAAACACCAACACATATACTATCTCACCATGCATTTACTTCTTAACTTTCTAACACACGTTCTCTCTTGCACATTCTCGCACGCACACACGAATACACGCTCTTGCTCGCACACACGCACACACACACACACACTCTTTCTGTCACATTCACACTTTCTCACACAAACTAATTCTCACACATACACAGGTACACTTTCTCTCTCTCTCTTTCTCTAACACACGTTTAATGCCTAAAAAACACTGCCTCTCTCTGTCTCTCTCACTCTTTATCACTCTCTCTCTCTCGCTCTCTCACTGTCTCTCTCTCTCATCACCTAGAGCCAAATGCACATATGAGTAACAATGCGACAAATTTCGTACGTTTACTATATTTTTGTTTCGCATATTTCACTAGAGATTTTGTACAAATGGATATGCGTCGTCATGAAAATAACAAATATACTATCAAGATATCAGTAGGTAATGGAGATTCAAAAGATGCTAGATGAGAGAGAGAGGTGAGAGAAAGGAGGGAGGAGAAAGAAAGGGAATAAGAGGGGGGCGAGAAAGAGAGAAAGGCAGGCTGACCTGCAGGTGTGCTCCAACAAGTCCTACCTTTTACAAATTATTGGCTGCTGGCACTAAAGAGATGATTTCACTACAGCGGAATCTGCGCCTGCGTGAGGCTTCCGAGGTGTCCTTTCGCTTCCGCTGACACATCTGACAGATATTGCGTCTAGCATATTATGATAACTGTCAGCAACTGAGCCTAATATACCATAATGACTGTCAGAAACTGAACCTAATATAGCATGGTGAGACAGAGAGAAACTTCAGAACCTACTGTGATGAGTGGCGCCTAGTGGGGGGTGAACTTGTCAAGAGTTCCACCCCTCCCCCTCCCCCCACCAGCTTATGGATGCTAGTCACAAAATGTCTTGTAACCTGACACAAGGAAACAAGAAAGAGGAGCTGAAGAAAACCCACTAATATAGCTTTCTAGCTTTAGTTCCCCATCTTTTGGATTCTCATCTCTGACAGCTTAGGATTGGTTCCCGGAAATTGAAGCTCAGCGCAGGAAAAGACGTTTGGGCTTTGGAAGGAGAGAGATTTATGCTCACGCACCACATACACCCAGTCTCACATTTTTGCTTCATTCATTGCTATTCCTTTGTGTGTGAGTAAGAGAGACCTTCAGAACTTGAAAGTCTTCGAATAGGTTGTATTGTCAGTAGTTAAAATAAAGCAGGGAACTTACTTTTAAAACAGGTAGGATTGTTTTGCAGCTTGCAGAATATAGAATGGAAGGGGTCTGGGACGTTATTAAACACCCTGTCCATTAAATGTAAACATTTAAACAATTTTAACCTAATCTAATATTTTTGTTAACTGGTGCAGGCATATACTAAATATTAATTTTGAGTTTAAAAAAAAAAGCTTTAGTGTTTGCATATAACGACGTAGGCATTGAGTTTGCTAGTTTGCAAGTCTTAATTCGTCTTGACTAAATCTCCCAGCCAAGACGTATCCAGTAGAGCTTGGAAAGTGAAACTGGTGTAAGTGCGGGGTGGGTGGGTTTCCCTTCTCGCGCAGACGCGAAGAAACCATCAAGTAATATTCTCAGTACCTCTCTCACGAAAAAAGGGCCATTACGATTATTACCGTTATTACCGGCGTTCAGCAGGTAATGTGAGAGAGCGAGAGCAGCAGGGCACGAGCGGCCAGGCGGTGCGAACATGGCATGCTGGGAAGAAGCGATCCGTTCTGGAGGGAAGTCAAAGTTTGGCTACACGAAGAAAGCAAACGGGTAGACGACACTGTGGAGAGCCAAACGAGAGCATTCACCCCATACAGGCCCTCACAACGTATGACCGTTGACACCTTGTGGGGGAAAGGTTTACTATTGAAAGAAACCGAACTATAAGCACGTGGGTCATGCGAAAAAAAAAATCATCCGACAATATGCCAGTGGTTAGGAAGACTATTAAGACAGCCGTGCGTTAATATTATTCTATAATAAAGTTTTAGGCTTTCGGCTGGTTTTGATGGCTTAGGTACAGGGAGAATTACTCATTTAAAGGCAAAGAAAAGGCAAGCTGAACGAGGGTACAGGAAGAGCCTGAATGCAACTCATTGACTAGGGAGAAAGCTACGGGTAGGGCGACGAAGTTGAAGCTGCACCACAAGTAAACAACTCAGAGGTAAAAACATGTCCCCCGTTCCGAGGATTGATATCTGCAGGCGGATAGAAGTGCGGAATTCCGCCTTCACGTCTGAGCGCGGTGATAATCTGACTGACGACAACGCCGCCTCGCACCGGAAGTGATATGGGGACTCTTGACCTCCATGTTGGCCCTCATTGTTCACGCACTATTTCTGCTTTCTTCAACAGTCGTGCGGACGGAAATTCCAAAGACAAAACAAAAATATCCAGCTGATTAATTCTTGTCTCGCACAGCATTGCAACGACAAAAACTTTAACGAAAAGAGTATTTGGATCTTTTTCTTTATGCTTTCCATAATAAGTCAGGGGTATTATTTCCATGATAATCTCTCATCTCCATGACTGCCTAATAGACAAACTTTAAAGGGCTCAATTGCTCGTATTGTCTTGTGTTTTGTCCTTCCCCTCCTGTGAATGCTTCCCTGGCTGTCAGTCCAAGCTCGCATAGATTACAAGATCTCCACACTGTGCTACCCTTGTCTTCATGGCCTGGCCCCAGCACACCTGTCTGAGCTACCGACGTCTTCCTACTTGAATCGGTCTCCTCGGTCTGCTTACATTGCTCCCCTGTCTGTGCCTCTTATCAGAGGGGGCAAATTCGGCAGACGATCCTTCTCCTTCTCGTGTTCCACTGTTCGGAATTCTCTTCTTTCTCTTCAAACTGCGTCTACGTTCGAAGCTTTCAAGTCCGGCGTCAAAACTCACCTCTTTAAGAGTTATCTTTCATGATCAAGCTTACTGTTCTGCTCACTCCTCCATCCACTTGATTTATTTGTTTTTGCTTGTGTTAAATGGTTAACTGTCTACTCGTTTGTATCTTTCATATACAGCGATCTGAGCTCGACTCCACGCGGGGAAATGCGTGCTACGAATTCTATTATTATTGTTGTTATTATTTTATTTCATTCGTAACCTTTATGCACATGAGTGAGAGAGAGAGAGAGAGTGCGTGTATGAGTTGAAAAACAAACATGGAGTGTTCTAGACTTGCAGCCAACACTACCAACAGAAGCATTATAAAGGCTCTGTACATATTTCTATAATACTGTTGGTCGAGGAAATGTTCACCATTTCCATCGACATCGATTCTTTCTTTGTTCACGTTTTCCTCAGTTCACCGTCCTTACTGCGTGTTCCCATCACATTCGTGCTTGCGCATACATTTGTTTCGGTGTCCTATCTCACCCCTACCTCTGCCTCTGTTTTCTAATTGCCCCCTCATTTCCTTTCTTCCATTGTTCTAATTCTTGAGAATTGTTTTTATTGACCCGCGTACGCTGTGTTAATTACAGAGAGTATGCAAAACCGGAGCGGGGCGGGAAGTTTGAGAAATAAAAAAGGGGGTGAACAGGAAAAAAAAAACTTGGAAAACACTGAGAGACTGGTTTTAGAGACAATGGATTTCTTTATAGGCTGCAGAAATAATAGAAACACGTGTGGAGTCGAACAAACAGAAGTGACTAGCCACAGAGAGAGAGAGAGAGGGGGGTGTGTTCCCTTTTCCTCCATAAAAAAGGTACAAGCTGGTCGGTGGAGTACTACTGGTCTAAAAAATACTTGCTGGTAGCCCCCAGGTGGTCGTCACGGAAACAAAAGACCTGGAGATAATGTTTGGTGGTTCTGTGATGTTCACAGATACAAAAACGGAGTCAAACATAAAACTGACCTCATGTCCGATGGCAAGTTATCAGAACAAACCACTGTCGTTAGTGATTCTTTAATCACTTTTCTAATCAGGAAGGCAGGCGATGTCGTTTAGCAAACAGCACACGTCAGCTGACTTGTAACCTTCTATCACTGAAGGCCTCAGAAATTAAGTAGGCTTCGAACATATGCTAATGAGGCGTTGCTTCGACAACATTGAAATGTTTTGGCCCTTTTCCAAAAGTCCGGGGATGTGTTACATCACTGACTTGTATTACTGGACTGCTTGCAGACGATGTTTTTCAGTTAAGTTATAGAACGAGGCTTTTGACGACGAAGCTTCCGGTTTGATAATGTTTCAGTTTAACTACTACAACGAGACTTTTGACTACAAAGCTTCCGGTTTATTCACATTCATTGTTAAGGCTCGCCGAGACTAACAGCGGAGGACTTCACAAGAGGCTAAGCGTTGGTCTCGGCAGACACACAGCAGTCCACCTATACACGTCCAAGACACCTCCAAACGGAAGATGGTGATTCGCCCAGACCAATGAATCTTTGGCCCAGACTTGTGGGAGTGCTGTCTTTTCGTGATCTATACCCAGTCATTTCAAAAAGAGGTGCCGTCTGGGGTAGGGCTTTAGCAAAGCTCTTCACTTTACTTGTTAAAAATGAAGCCGCACCTGGAGTGCACGAAGCGTGATATGGTTGTTCTGTGAGCTGATAGGCCAGCTTTATCGCCAGCAGCCATGAGCCATAGGAAGGCTTGGTGGACCCTACTATACACGTCCGTGTGGACCTAACATGGATGGCGTCAAACGGGTTAGTTTATAGGCTAAAAGTGACATTCCAATGAAAAGAAACGGAAGTTCTCTACGTCATTAAAGTATAATTGAAATATATATATATTGTATTAATACGTGAGTGTGTATCTTGTTTGGAGGGATGCTGTTTAATATCATGAGCGAATGGAACCGAGTTATAATAGTATTATAATTTTTAGCGTATACTAGAGTGCAATTTGTTTATTATATTACTGAGCAGAGTTTTATACAAAATATATTTTTTTCTGAATGAATTGCTCCCTTCTCTCTCTCTCTCTCTCGCTAGACTCAAACCTGCCGAACATCGCCATGCACATAAGGAGGTCAAACCCCGGACACACAAATGTACGCTTACATGGACAGGGATGCATCCAAAGGGAGCGCTGGCATCTTTGATGATTATGTGCATCTGTAGACATTCTTTATCGCAGTTTTTACTTCCTACTGTTTATGGCGACATTCATGAACTTCTCAAAAATGGGGAAATAGTACAAAACAACTATGTCAAAATGTGTGTGTAGGGCGGTAGACCTCTAAGCTATGCGCATATTTATCTAGTTTCCGAACGATATGATCTCTCGAGAGAAGCCTGGGGTTATCGCTGTAATGTACCTCCTGATGTCAGTGTAATGGGAGCCCATGTTGAGCGTACAGTCGATCTCTAAGGAGAGCAGAAAGTTGATATCATAAAGAAATGTAAGGAGCTCTTGAGCTATCGTAAATGGATTGGATGAAATAATTTAAAGATAGTTCTCCAGCAGAGTGACATGCTGAAAAAAAACCTTCCTGCGCCTCCGACAAGCTTCAGAGAGTGAATTCTCTCTAACAATAGGCACAGTCATCTGTTTCCGCACATGCTTAAACACAGCGCACGTGGTGGTCAGTTAAGCAGATTCGGTTTGGGAGGTTTTGGCTCATGGTATGTGTTAAAAATAAGTTTTTGTTTCAAAATTGATAAAAGGATTTCTGTGTTTTCGATTGCAATCGTTTTTACTGCTGAAGCACCACAATAAACGCGTGTACATCACGGGAGCCAATCGTCTTGAAGCAGAGAACTTTCTGCTCTCACTAGTTTGAGAATAGAAAACAATTAGCGACGTTCATCAGAACACAACAGCCTTTCGTCTGTCATTCACAGAGTTGAGTAAGAAAATCCTATGAATCTCATAAATTGTAACTATCTACACTCTACTTCGTTATCACCATCTGTGATGTCTAGCAAATCTTTTATCATCTTCCCCCCCTCAGGTTTATCTTTAATATTTTTTACGAACACCTGTAATTGCGCAAACTCCATTGAACTTAGATAGTTTGTTTTTAGTCCTAGATTTTAGGAAAGACTTCTTCCAGTTACTTTCTTTAAACTAGCATGATGTATACATATTTATATTCTTGAAGGGAGAACGAACGTCTGCTCGCCGATTGTTATCTCGTGTATTTTCTCCCTTCTGCATTTCAGCCAGCAACCTACTCTCTGCTCACCCCAATGATGACACCGAGGTCGCCATCAGTCCTATGACATTTATAACAACAGGTTACATGTAACTTTTACAATGTTGTTCGCAAACGAAAGCAATTGATTTGGTGATAAAATGTGACTAGGGTAGGGATAAAACGATTTCATGGGTCCCGAGTTGCTGAAAGGTGTGATTAAGTAAGATTACGGCCTTGCCCCAGGCCCCAGTCCAAATGATTCCTCCATTTCCCCTTCCCTCCTGCTATATATCTATGAAAAGACAGTCATAAGGAGGCGTTTGATGTGGTTAACTCGGAGCTGATGTTTAATGGCGTCTACTTCTTCCCCTCTCCCCCTTTTCCCCTCCCTTATCTCTCGAGTTGTGTGGCCCCGACTACAGCAGGCGACGTTTTCCTCGTAGTACCGGAGTCTTCCAGAGATGATCCGGTTGATTATGCCTGCAACAAACAACTTTATATTCCTGTTGTGACTAAGGGTATTAGACCTTTGTGTCAAGGTTATTACACTAGAAAAGGACATAAAGAAGCTTACTGCCCCCAAATGACCAAAAGGACCTCTTTAAACTAAAGGTCCAATTTACTATCGAGGAAATGGAACAAACAATAAAATCTTTTTTTTAAAAAAACTAGCTGTAAAACCTGATCTCACAAACTATGAAATACTCAAAAATAACACCTGGGTACGAAAATGTAAACAGTCCTCCTTTAAAATAAAAGTCTAGAAAGTGAAATATACCCTTATGGATGGAAAATGGCAGCATTTGTTCCCATTCCTAATCCAGGGAAAGCTAGAGCAGAACTTACAAACCTCAGATCAGTAGCTCTTACTTCCCAGATAAGTACAACGCTTGAAAAAATTATTGAAATTCTACTAAACCATTTCTGTGAAGTTAATAATATCTTTCCCCAAAACAGATTAGCCTTAAGAAAAAGTGTTTTACAATAGACCATAAAACAGAGTTACAAAAAGGATGTAGTAAATACCCACACCGAGAAACTAGTAACCCTTGCGTGCTACTGGACGTAGATCAGGCTTACGATGTATTAAACATGGCAGTCTAATCCCAAAACTCTGTTAAGGTCAGGCTCTTCTAACAAAATAATAAACTTCATAAAATACTTCTTGATAAACAGGAAAACAGCTGAGAGGATTGAAGATCAAGCATTCAAAGATGTATTCTTACACGATGAAGTTCTACAAGAAGGTGTTCTTAGCACATTTCTTTTTAACATAATTATGTCACGTGATCTTTCCAAATGTGTAAAAGGTAAAACAAAATAGACAGTTTGCAGATGATTTTTCTTTAGTATGTTAAGTAGGAATTTGTAAAACTCGTGACCCTTAAAAAAACCTACATCATAGGAATCGACAAATTCTGAAGACCGCAATAAAATAGCAACATGGTCAAAAACAATAGTTTTAACATTCTCCCACCAAATCAAAGGCAATTATTAAAAAAAACAAGAAAACAAATCATTTTCGCTTAACTTCACACACACACACACACAGGTCAACCCAACTCCCCTCTCAATCCATTCTCCAGCATCAAATCCTAACATCACGTCACCATATCCAAACACCGCATCACAAACATCTCATCCGTGGACATTTTTGAAGTCAAATAATGATACAGACATAACAAAATGCAATAAAGAAGAACACCAGAAAATGATTGCACAATTCAGTCATAACCCACAACATACAAAGAACATCGTCTGGACTATACAAACGGATCACACGTCCCTAAAATGTACAAAGCAGGACTGGGTGTTTGCTTTCCCTACAATGTAACTACTTCAGACTCCCAAACCATGTACTAATAAGTATAACTGATCTGACCGCTTTATAATAACAAATAACAAATTAACAGACAATCCTAAACAAAATCAGGGAGACGTGTGTGTCTGCCTCACTGTCACCACTCCAGGCCCTACAGAATCAAACTTCTGATTGAATAAACACTATAGATAAATATAGTATAAAAGAAACTAAATACCAATCTAGAATATAGGAACAGTGCGACATGAAGAACCTAGAAACCACCCTCTGCGGATTTTGCAGTCCTCCTGGAGTCAAGCAGCAAATAACAGCTACTGGAAGTTCATCATCAAATACATGGAACAGCGACCCTTCTCCCACACCTACCCTCCCCTTTCCTTTCTTCGCCCTTTCCATACCCCTCACTATATTCTCCACTTGCGCATACCCCCCACAGTGCGAAATCGCCTTTAGGTGGAAGCACTTTTCCGTCTCCATGTCAACGGCAAGGTTGTTACACCTGCTGTGATCAATGTTATTATCTCTGCTTTCATTGCGGTTGCTACATCCGCTGTGATCGTGGCTATTACACCTCCTGTGATCAAGATCATTACATATGTTGAACTGAGATTTTACACCCGATGTGGCCCATGTCACTGGACTCACTGTGATTAAAATCCACACATCATGGAGGCACGGAGTTCAAGAACATCCATTTTCTCGCCCCTGGGTTCTGACTGCTGTAATAACAGACTGTCCATATTTATTCATTCTGACACCCATTTTATTATTTTTAATCTTTCTTATCTTCCTTGAGATCGTCTTATTTAATCTGTTCAGGGTTCTTTAGGCATTACTTGTAAAAAGTGAAGAGTCTAAGCTGACATCAAGTTCAGATAATAAGAATCCTATTAAGTGAATGTGTGGGCTTACTTGGGTAGGGCTCGGATTTTTTTTTTTAGATTAGAGGAACATGTATGCAATGAGTACGCTTTGTGTGTGTGTGTGTGTGTGTGTGTGTGTGTGTGTGTGTGTGTGTGTGTGTGTGTGTGTAAGATTATGTGTGTGAGGGACAGAGAGAGCTGTGTGTGAGTGTGTGTGTGTGTGTGTGTGTGTGAGAGAGAGAGAGAAAGAGAGTAAAGGGTAAGAAACGATGGAAAGACCATCTTTCTCCGGTAGTCTGCACAAAAGGAAGTATTTGAGTGATCGTGTATTGTGTGTGGTGTCCAGTTTGTCAAGAGCTTCAACAGAAATGTTTTCATTGCCCTGGTCGTGGAACTTGACCCCTTAAGTTTCGACATCCTGTAGGCCGCCATTTGTCTGAATCCAGCCTCCCGTTACTGACGTCTTAGGCTTAGACAAACATGACACAATGGCACAAATATTATTGGGATATGTAGATTTTTTTCTCTTACCCGACATTTTTTGTGTGGCTTTTTAAATGACTTGCATAAATCGTTCTTCCTCTTTCAGCCCTTTCTTTGATGTAGTGAGTATGAAAATTCACAGTTATAGCTCAGAATGCTGACGCGGCGTGAAACCCACAACCTGGCTGTGTGTGTGTGTGTGTGTGTGTGTGTGTGTGTGTGTGTGTGCATATGTCCTTCACAACCACCTACAGACCCTACAGACGTGGACGTTATTAACGATGCTCTAGTGTGTAACCCTGTCCTTGTCATACTTTAGAATGTGACGCGTTTCTGGTCCTCAACGATTCTGGAGGTCGGAAGCTGGCTTCTCGCCCCTTCCAACCATTTTTTTCATGAAGAAAGAGAATTCGGCAAATTTATTTCAGGAGAGCTATTGGCGAATAACTCCGTTATGTAAATCTGTGAAGGTCATAAAAAATGTGCGTAAGATGTATTGTGAAAGACATCCAACACCTGGACACAACGCCGCATGTTTAGCAGGTGAGAAACAGTTTCTTGCAAAGCCAGAACAGGTGAGGATGAAAAGACCACGTTTAGCTGGCTTCCTCCCACTCCCACTCCCGACTTCCTTGTTCACCATAATAAGATCGATACCCATTCATTAGTTACGTTCAATTTTTTTGTAATCTGCCATTGCTTTTAATTTCAACGATTGAAAATATGATTGAATGAATCAGCGTCTTCCCTTCTATACTTTCTGGTTATGATATTCTTAGTTGTGGATTTCTAGTTTGTATCAGGTAGAGACCAATTACTTCTTTTTTATAAATATGTTTTCAAATTTCTCGTTGCACATTATTATAACACACTATGTTCTTCTTGTTACATGTTATCTGCCCTGCACATACGGTCCAGTGGTGCAACGGTTATCGCCTGTCACCAATACAGTGAAGGTTGTCTGTCCCGGGTTCAGCTCTCGTCTCGGGCAAGCTGTTCTTTCTCTGCATGTGGCATCTGTTTACAGGGCTGGCTGCCTTGCTGTGATATAGCCTTAGTTGCTGGCTCAGTGTGAAACACCAATCCGCCACCCTGTATCTGCCTTGCTGCACAGCACGATCACTTCTCATCGCAGATGGTGTGATACTATCTCCCATCGCTCATTTCGTTTAGTGTTTTCTTGTAGCCACACACACACACACACACACACACACACACACACACACACTTTATGTTGTCACTTCTTGGGTGAGTTGGGTGGTACTAGGCATCTTTTATCCACCCAAGCAGAGTTGGGTGGGTAGGCTTAATTTTCATTAGCCCTAGTTCGACCAAAACACTCGGGAAAATTAATACTCCAACCAGCGGCTTCGTCAAGCTGGCTACAAGCATCATAAACACCTTCCCGTCATACCTGACTTTTTTTTTTCATCGTTGGAGGCTCATCGATCTTTGTCACCCTGATAACCGAAATTTCATCCACACGTCAAACTAGCAGAAGGCAATTTCTGATCGAACCCCACCCCCATCTCTGAAGCAGGCCAGACCCCGATAATCGCCCCGACCATCATCTGATCAGAAATAGCCCTGCTGCTATGGTCGCGAGCCCAACTACCTCTAAAGCCAGCTGCAGCGGCCATCCCGTCCTTTCACCGCTACCGGGTGCAGCGTCTGGCTCTCCGCCGATCGACCTTTGATCGTAGCCGGCGGGTCCAGCGCTGGCGGCCCCCGTGTAATTAAGGGGCAGATCATAAGCAGCGTCACGCGAAGGGAAACTTCATCATTGGTTATAGGGCTGATCACGTTAGCGACAAACTAAATGGCTGCAGCGAGCAAGCGGAACACTTGACTTTTGCGGTCTGGCTGGAAAAGCCTGCGCTAGAGGAAGGGGGAGGGAGGGACGAAAGGGTGAGGAGAATGGAGGAACGAGGAGGAAAGGGGGGTGGGTTGAGAATAGAGTGGGTGGGGGGGGAGAGTGGAGAAAGGGAGCGGAAGGGTTGAAGAAGCGAGTTGGCGGCCAGCTGGACGCGATGTGGATGGAGAATCGATACAGACCCCTGACTCCGCCATGATCTCAACAACTACTGCTGCCAGCCCATGTGCAAGACTTTTGGCCCGAGTTGAGAAATAAGGGTTGAGGAAAGTGAGCGTGGAGGAAGAGGGGTGCTTGGAGTGTGACTTTCCTAGAAAAATATTCACAAGCTTCATGACTTCTTGGAGAATGTTCTACAATTCGGCGACCTCGGCATGCTTTCCCCCAACTCTGTGTTTCTTCCTGCTTACCACCCGCCACCGACCTTTCTGAGTTTGGTTGGGTTTTTTTTTTCTAATCATGTCTTCTGCGGATCTTCTGAATTTCTGCGCTTACCTTCTCGTGCTTCTTATCCTGCCAATCTTCCGCTTGCCTCTTTCAATTTCATCTAGTCATAATTTGCCAGCCGCTGACATGAAGCCTTGTGCTTCTCGCTATGTTGGTGGCAAGATTTTTCTTGCTGCCCCACCCAGTTATGTAACTCTACTCCCACCTCCATTACATTCGTGGCCCCTGTTGAAGTCAAGATGAGTATCTGAAACATTTATTTCTAGTAGGAGTTAAGATATTTGGAAAAGGAGTAATTTTAAATACTGTATTTGCTTTAAACAAAGGTTTGGTTTTTGAGCTTTTTGCAGTCGTTAGTTACGATGCTTGGAAAATATGAAGTATACTTTTATAGAAAATTATGCTGTTTACAGATATGGTGAAGGCTGTTACATGAAAATCACTTGGTGAACACATGTTACTGATATTATTGCCGGAGTTACGTTTAGAAAAAATATTCCTGAGAGCATTTCACTGACGTCACACACAAAAGAGGTAGGCGATACACATCTCCACAGATACAGAGTAGTAACACCCTCATTTCTGTGACCTCGTGAAACCACAGTGACACTTCTGTAAATAAATAAATAAATGCGAGCTTAGAAAGAATTGAAGAGAAAGGCCCCCGGTAGTGTAGTGGTTAAAACACTCGCTTGTCACCACTGCAGTGAGCGGCTCAGGGTTCAATTCTCGTCTCTGTATATGACACCTGTTCGCAGGGCTGGGCGGCGGGGGTTTTCTCCGGGTACTCCGGTTTCCTTCCCCTCCTTTTCCCCCCATAGTGCGAAATCACCGCAAGGTGGAAGCACTTTCCAACTGAATAAACAACAAAACAAACAACAAAACAAAGAATTGAAGAGCGTAATTTAACAAACTGGCGCTTTTTCAACTCAAACCTTTAAAAACCTGCAGCTCTTTTAGAAAATATTTTTCCTATCTTTCCTCAAGTACCCGATTCCCCAGCGCTCGTTCACTTGGCAGACTTCAACCGACATGTTCGTCTCTGTTAGTCGTCTAAGAGTCTGAAGAGCAAAGAGAAGCGTTGTTACCCGGGGACTTGCTTTACCGTTGTTACGTGTGTGACGTGTTGTACTGTTGTTATGTATGTGACATGCTTACTCGTGGCTAGCTTCTGTCAGAACAGGAAGGAAAACATCTTGTTTGAAGGCGCCCACCAGCAGCATGCCAGACTTGGAAAGATGACAACTGTGAATGTATTTACCCACGACTAATGATCCATGCGGGACAACTTGACTTTCCACTATTTTCAACAAGTGTGTGGGGGGGGGGGCGACGGCACACGCGACTTTATCCTGTTTATCCCTCTTCTCTTATGTTTTATGTCTTGTAATGGACAACGCTCAGCTTCTCTATGAAGTTTTCGGCGAATTTCTCATCAATTTTTCTTGTTGCTCATCACATACAAAGCAAAAACAAACAAAAAAAAGAAAGAAAAACAGAGAGAACCTCGGGATTACGCGGGAAAGGCTGCAGCACGAGAAAAGGGCATCACAGCACCGCTGCTATCAGTTGCATCTGAAGCAAGTACGTCAGCGACGACACAACAAGTGCGTTATAGTGGAAGCAGCATGCTGCACAGAACCTGTTTGTCATTCCTCTCGGGTCAGCAGGGGAGGGAAGATGGCAAGCCCCGCGGTATGGCGGTCTGGAGCTGTGGAACAGACTTATGAGAACGTGTAGTCCATGCTGGGTTGTCTGTCTGCGTGCCTGGCCTACCTGTGTAGTTACTAGTACTACTGGGCTGACTACCTACCTGCCTGCGTCCACTCTCTCACCCTTCTCTTCCCCTCTCTCTCTCTCTTCCTATTTTTCTCCATTTCTTTTTCTTTCTCTCTGCCTCCCATTCGTGTCTTTCTTCTGTTAAAAATCTATTCCTAATCGATGATGGATTGTGATGCCATCATGTGCTTTCGAACATTTCCTTGTGTGTGACTGGGGTGATGGGTGGTAGGCTGTGTGTATGTGTTGTGTGTTGGGGGGAAAATGTGTGTGGGGGTGTGAGAGCGCGTTTGTGCGTACGTGTCTTTGTGTTCGTATGCGTGTGGACATGTTCGTGTGTGCGCGCATTTGCATGTGAGTGTGATGTGTGTTTGTCTGTGCGTGTACGCAGATGTATGTTACTGAAGGTCTGTTAGACATTACATAGCTCAGGGTATGTCACTTGTATAAGTAGCTGAGGGTATAATATTACATATGTACGTAGGTGAGGGTATGCTACATATGTACGTAGGCGAGGGTTTGCTACATGCTTATGTAGCTGAGGGTATATTACAAAGATGGAAAACAAGCATTGTGTGTGTGGCGGAGAACGGGATTAGAGCGTGCATAGTGAATGGTAGTCTGTGTTAATTTTCATGTGTTTGTGTGTATAAATCTATTCTCATGATATATGCCACCTATTTTCACTGAACTGGTGGAAAACATGTACATTTCCTTCCACACTTTGCTGACCTTGAAGTAACCACTTAGATTTAAGTTTAACAGAAACTTTTCTTTTCATGTTCACACGTAGCTAAAAGGATTGAGCTCACTTCGGGTGTAGCTGCCAGGTTAAGCTCAGTGCTAAGCGTAGCTAGCAGATTTATCTCAGTCCAGGCTTAAGAGACAGCTTTAGCAAGTAGGCTTAGCCCAGTGCAGGATTAGAAAACGAGCTCGGCTTAGTGCAGGCGTAATTACCAAGCTCACCTCGATGCAGTATTAAATAGAAGTTTTAGTTTAGGTCAGACGTAGTTACCACGTAGTTAGCCCACAATAGGTATAACCTGGAGATTAGCACAGTGCAGGCAAGGTGCAGGTGTACTGCCAATCCTGCAAACCGACAGACAGCCACCAGCTTGAGGTTGACATGCACGTGGAGTGAGCAGCCAAGTGCAGCGCGAAGCTTGCCACGGGCGCTGCTGAAAAAACCCAGAAGGAAATGTAAACATCGCGCTTGTCTTCGCCTGTTTTCTAGCCCAGGTGATAACTATAATGAACACTCTCACGGTGGTGGCTTCTCAGCAAGGAGCTTGCAGCATTCCGTCCCACAACATCGCCTTTTCCTCGTTTCGACCACCCTTGCAGCAAGGAAAGAATGAAAAAGAGAGGATAGCAAAATGAATGTGAGTGGGGGGTATATATTATTATCATCCTACGATTTCTTCTCCCGTATACGGCCACCCCTAAAAAAGAAACAGATAGCCAAGTGGTTACAGTATTGGCGTTCGATGGCACAGCAAACTTTCCTCAACTGGCTTTGCTGTTAGGAATATGCACCGAGATCAGTAAAAAGCTGGGGAAAGTAAAAGCAGGGAGGGAAAGGAGTTAGGCGTCGCCCTCATAAAAATTTCCCTAGAGAAAAGTGCAGTCTCCAGCACCTCACTCATCAAAGACCGAAAGGTTTTGTGAAACAACCTTTTTTCCACACATCCACATTGGGTTAACTTTGTGGGCCGATATTAATCTAATTATAGACGTAACATTTAGGAAGCTGTTTTTGTGCTTGTTCGTGCATGTATGTGCGCATGTCCCTGTGTGTTTCTTTTGCAAAAACAATTGTCTTTAAATTTGATACAGTGTTGAAGTTGACTAGTAGCACATTGCCTATACTCGGCCCACAAACCACAAACTCAGCCCACAAACGCCAGACTCAGCCCACTAACGTCAGGCTCACCCCACAAACACCAGGCTCACCCCACAAACACCAGGCTCACCCCACAAACGCCAGGCTCAGCCCACTAACGTCAGGCTCACCCCACAAACACCAGGCTCACCCCACAAACACCAGGCTCACCCCACAAACGCCAGGCTCAGCCCACTAACGTCAGGCTCACCCCACAAACGCCAGGCTCATCCCACTAACGTCAGGCTCACCCCACAAACGTCAGGCTCACCCCACAAACGTCAGGCTCAGCCCACTAACGTCAGGCTCACCCCACAAACACCAGGCTCACCCCACTAACGTCTGGCTCAGCATCAAAGTGCCGGGTCCGGCCAGAGCGGGATCTCGGGTTTGTTTTTCTCCATGTGGGTGGATGTGAAAGGCGAGGAGAGGCTTGAGGAAGTATTCCAGCAATGTGAGGTTCTTCGAGTCATTAAAAATCTACTTTTTGTTCACATTAAGTTTACTCTAGACGGGAAACCATTGCGCTACAACTGTTGTTTATTTAGGGCGAGGCATACTCTACAGAAGAAAATTCGGAGTCTTTGAAATTAAGATGGTGAGAGAGGAAATAAAAAGGAATAATAGAGAAATGGGAATTAGAAGAGAGAAGTAAATTTACGTCAGAGAGGGAAATTGGAAGTAAAAATGAAAGTTTAGGAGATGAAAGAGAGAAGAACAAAACGGTCGGGAGACGTTGTACACGCACTCTTCGAGATATAAACTAATGCTCTGGGGATTTTTTTCAAGGTGAAATCCTGAGAACGATTCTCGACTAATGAAAAACACCTTTACTAAGGAGCCAAACAGAAAGCGTAAGTGTAGCTTAACAGACAATTTTGTGGGAAATCCACTCATCTAAAGATTTCGAATATATATTGTGTTTTTTGACGGCGGCGCGTAAAGAAGAAAATGGAATTGAGGGAAAGGAAAAAAGTAAGATTTATGACACATTAATGGCAAAGATTGCTAAACATTAGGCCAAGATCATCCCTTCATGTGCTTACCCACCGATTAAATAAGCATTAATTTAATTGAGTAGACTCGTTCTACGACCATTATCTCCATTCATCGCTCTGTCTCTCATCTCTCTTTACTCTTTCTTTGTCTTTCTTTTCCTGCTCAAGCGTGGGCAGTCACACCAAACCCTTTGTTTTGCCTGATTTTTGCAGAGACGCACGCAGTTACCTTTTACACGTATTAGTGGCTTCCATAGATTCCAACAGCAGGCACAACACGCTCATAAATACATGTAACACAGGTACACCATAAAGACATGTTGCCGCCTGGACTGCCAGAGAAGTAGAAAAGCTTTATCTTCCCTTATCACTAGAGATAACTCACGGCGTGTATGTTGTTTACTTTGTTTTCGAGGGAGCAAGCGAGAGTCAAGATAGTAAGAAAATAGTTGTGAGGTACGTACTGCTGTAATACGGCTCTGTTACAGCCAGATCGGGCGACAGGGGGCGCTGTCATCGGGATGTGCACATGCGCAGGCACTGCTACGTGCTGCAAGGTGCCCTCTAATGTTAGAGGTACGCAGAAGCACGCACGCACGCACGCACCCACCCACACACACACACGCACGCACGCACGCACACACACACACACACACACATATGAACGTGCACTCCCTACTTCCATTATCGGGCACTACCAAGGCTCAAACATAAGACGATGACGTGGTCTCACACGGGCCTGGGGAAAAACGCACACCGCTATGTGGCTGGTTGTCGATATTTGGTAGCAGGCACCTTCCAAACATCCCTTTTCATCCTGAACTAAGTCGGTTTTTACTAGAAGAACGTTGCAGGTGTAGAAGTCGCACGAATATACTCCAACCATTCCCCAACCCTACCATCAAGCACATGCCTGCGCACACATATACAATGGGGCGAAGGGAAAGGTTAGCAGACAAACACTTTGGATGGCAGGCAGACAGTAAGATCGGGAAAAATTATTTTGTATTCATGTCCAAAATACTGCTATATTTTGTTTTTCTAAGTGAGATTTGCTAGCAGTCTTTAGTTTTGGATCAGAGCTCTTTATCGAGCTAAAAAGGTGAGCGCTCCAGTGCCCTTTCCAAGCATTCGAATCACATTAGGTTCCCTAATAACGCGATGTGTGCATCCTTTCACAAAGGTCGATTCATAGTCTCTAGACACGTCTGTAGACTTGCATGTAATTATTTCGATTTATAATCCCTAGATACGTCTGTACTAGTGCACATAATTACGTCAGGTCATAGTCCTTCGAGACGTGCTTTATTCTTGCATGTAATTATGTTAGGTCATAGTCCCTGGAGACGTGATGTATTCTTGAGTGTAACTACGTCAGGTCATAGTCCCTCAAGATTTTATGTATCCTTGCAATTAGGTTAATACTTCGGCTGCTTTACAAACTGCCAGCACACAAGCTGAACAGCAGAGAACCAATTATTCATGGGGGTCTTCAGCTTTGCATTCGTAACGATGAAATACCGAGAACGTGATGGAAGGCGTTAGAGATTTATAGACCTCACAAATGTCTTTGACGTTGCTGTAGTGATATGGTGGTGAAATAAAACACAACATCAAAGAAGCCCCGCTAGCATTGTTATAGATCTTGAAACGACAATCGATAGAGTTGGGTGTGTTGACCTTGTGCGACAATTAGAAGTGATTGCAGCCAATGGCCAGGCAGCAGTTACAGGGACCATGTCGAGGCAACGTCAGCAGTAGTGTGTGTAAGAAACAGCATGTACTCTCTTTCCTTCAGATCTGATAATGTGTTTATTAAAACAACCTTCCCTTTTTCTATCACCTTTGTGATCTCGTTTAGATGAAAATCACCTCCATTCATAGCAGCTTAATTATCAAAAGCAGTCGCTATGACCTTACTTTGAGATGAGCCCACAGAGCTAAAGTCGGGGTTTCATGAGTGCTCGAATTTCATTTTCCTCCATGTAAAATTGCCTCCAGGCCTCGTTCGCCCTCTGAAATTTATGGGCATTATTTATGTATGGAAGAGACACACAAACGCCCATCAAAAGCGACCCAGGGACGAAGCAGCTGCAGACCGAAGCAACATGACGTTTATGTAACGAACGTCACACCTTACTCCATTAAGTCTCACGCGAGATGCTGACCGCCGACGAGAATCTCGCCCTCTCACCGACATCATAACGTAAGCTCTAGGTAACAAGGGAGTGAGAATGGCGGTGGTAGGTTCATGCTGCGACAACAGGGTCGTGAGAGATCCAGCGACCACAGGCAGCCCAAAGTCAATGCATGTAAATGCTTAGCTAATTGCATTTCCAGACCCTGTGACCCTTTGCGGCCTTTATTTTGCTCAGTCGCCGTGGGCACTACAGGCATGTGATTGCGTGATCAAAGAACGCTGAGAACAAACACCGCAGTCCATCAGAGGCCTAATGGAAGCTGAGCAAACGGGCATGAATAAGCTTTATATTATTATTCTGATTGTTGTTGTTATAGTGCATTTCCCAATTAAAAATAGGTTCAGATATACTGAGCTGTACAGTGGTACAGCTTCAGTAAAACAAAAAACATACAAATATACTCAAAATAAACAGAGCACAGATACATAGCCTTAAACACATCAACTAACAAATATGGAGACACGACATTATCGAAAGGAGCAAAATCTCGCAGTTAAGGCCAGATGGAGAAAAACTAGTCTGAGCACTTTGTTTGAAATTTTGTTTTGAATAAAGTTCTAGGGACAACGCAGGCGTAGAGCACAATGGTGCCACCGAGGAAGGATCAATGATCACGACAGAAGTCCAAAACTATATTTATGGAGGAAGATGCAGGATTTGTTGCGGCTCTATGCCCCTCGAGGAGTAGCCAGAACTAAGTTAAGATCCAGGATGACACAAAACATATCATCAGAAAGTCAGTCGATATTAAACACCAACAGTAGGTGTGTAAGCAATGTTAACAAAGAAGCGAGTATCAAAGCATCGCGTCATCATGTCGGAGATGGTGATAGACGTGTGATTAAAGCTTAGCCACTGCTGTCTGTATAGCATCTTGATGCAGACTGCTTAGTACGTATCTTTACAATCAAGAGTTTTTTTCTCCCTGTACAGTGAGTTTGGCTTGCAGAATAAAAAGAACGCCTCCAAGACTGGACAAAACTGTAGTCATCTTAACGAGATGATCAAGAATCATGCGTGAGTTGCAGACACACACCCACAAATGCGGTGATGAAAATAAACAACAGTTGTTTTATTTCTCCATGGTGAGTAGCAGAGACTCTGGTTGCCCTGCTTTTGCTGGAACTGCAGGTCACGAGGCTGAGAAGTCTGGAGGCTGAGCTGGAACACAGTGATCTGACATTAAGCTGCACGAGTGGCCGCCACTTGTCACTAGCATGACGTGCCTTCACGCGTCACGCGCAGCCTCACGTCAGCCTCGATCTGGCACGCGATCACTACGTGATCTGACGTGCCACAAGAGCATTGCGCAGTCTGACATGACCGGCAGGGGCTTGCAAATTACTCCAGCAATATTATTCTTTTTTTAATTTAATTATTTCGTTTGGAAATAATCATGAAACCTTGAAACAGTCTTGATATTTGTATCTTTATTTGTCTTAGTTTTACACATCCTTTTTCCTCTCTATTATTCTATCATACTTCCTTATAGAATGGTTTTGACCAAAAGCGGATTTTAAACTTTCTGCCTTTACTTTTGTATAGATTTTATTGCAGCCCTAACCTTGAAAGATATTCTTTACAGAAGCTGCAAAGCTATTTCGACAGTATTTGAAATTTCAAACAAAATGTTTTATGTGATCATTTATGTATACTGTACTTTCGCGTGCTCTGATGTTTTAGGTATGTTCAGTATGATGTTCATGTATCATCAGCTTTTCGCTTCGATTCGTATTTCATAATGTTTTCGACCACTCAACACTTCCCACTTCGTATCTGGCTTTTATTAGTTTTAATACTTTTGATCTTGTGGTGCTGCTATTTGTCGATTATTATTCTCTCAATGTAATTATTATTATTATTATTATTATTATTATTATTATTATTATTATTCCGCTTGTACGGAAGGTTGTTCTCATATGGTGACCACATATTATAAGCTCAAGCTTTTAGTGGCATCCATTCTGTTCTAAAGTTGGTAATGCAAAAAAAAGGAAAAAAAAGGAAATGGGTGGTATTGAATTTGCTGTGATCCAGTGTATTTCAAGTAATCACTTTTTCCTCTTCTTTTCAGAAGACAGTAGGTGTTATCCATTTCTGGACAGAGCAGTCGTTTATGGCCTCTTATTCCTTACAATGATATATTTTCCTTTCAAACGACAGGTGTTTGGTAACTGAGTAGTTATCAATATCACATCTCAGGAATTTAAAGAAAAACAGTTAAAGTATCAATATATCAAGCCAGCAAATAACTGCTATTGTTTTCACATTTGCTGAGCAATATACTTGCTCCACGATGAGTCATTTTTTGAGGGTAAAGATGCGGCAAATGTGTAGTACTTTGAAACATCAGCAACAGAGCTCGGCGGATAAACGCTTTGAACTTTGATAGAAATCCGACACCAGGCAAGTCGACGAGTTCCGCCAGATAGGCATCATACTGTAGTGTCCCAGACATGGCACATTTTATGTCTCCTAAATGACAACGATTATTTCATGTTATTAGACAACATTTGTTCGGAAGCAAATTGTTTTATGCTCACGATAAGCAAAACATTTCGTCCTTGAACTACAGGTTCCCGACACCATCAATACATATTATACACCATACGGAGTCTAGTCATTCTTGAAAGTGGTTTTAGAGTTTATTTTAAAGCTTAGAATGTTTGAATTATAAGAAAAGTATAGTCTGAGTCTAGATTTTTGCTTCATATACTGTTCCATGCTACTTTTAGCGTTTGAACAGTTCGGTAAAGGTAGTGAAGAAATATTTCACTTGTTTGAATCATTGCACTGAGCTAGTACTACTACTGCGCAATAATAGTTTCTTTACAATTAACGATACTTTAAAGCGTGTTCTATGGAACTTGGTGATAAAATTTGTCATGTCCCATGTGTGTCTGGTCTTTGACAAACAGTATACAGCTGTTAAAGGCGCAACGTCTAGCAAAAAGTATAAAGAGACTAGTATATCTACAATCTACAACTTACTATTTGCACTAATTTGCCAAAAAATTTGTAAAAAAAAAATAAATAAATAAATAACAGTGACTATTGTTTCGGTGTGTACCCTGAGACCTCAAAATTATTTGGTTGGCTGCTCCATGGTTCAGAGGTCGTGAATACTGCTCTGTACTGCATTACATAGGTTCATTGACAAGATACGTTCCAGTGCACTGCAGACATCTTGTTACGTCATCACAACGTACTCTGAGTGCATGGACATGAATGTAGTCAAGACACGCGCGCAATTAATGCATACTTTTTCCCAAAAACTATGCCTCGACTCGACTAATAGAGGAATATTTAAGATGACGGGGGTCCTTGTTTGCACTCACAAAGTGCGCTGCACGAGGTGCGTGCCAAAACTCGTTGAAGAATCTGTCCTGACAGCTGCAGACGCTGTTCTTTAGGTCAGGCTCCGCTGAAATTGAGGCTTAAACAAGTATTGATTATGAGGCCTTTCAAAGGGACCAACGATCGATTACAGCGTCTGTTGCATCTTTGAAAGGTAAGCACCAAAGGGTAATGTTTGCAAGCTTCGTTGCTACAAGCTCAGAAAAAAACATCGAAAGTTTTTGCTTTCTTTGTTTGTTGATGCTGCCTGTTATGTTACTCTTACAGATCTGAAGCCGTTGATGTGTCGCTGAAGACGGTTAAAGATTCTGTAAAGATGAAGTGTTTGTGCTACCCGCTAACTGCAGACAGCGGGACAGTTGTGTTCATCCAGACGTTAATTTACTGAGGAAAAACTTTCATAATACTCTTTAGTTCTTGTCTTCTCCTTTGTTTTTTGGAAATGCATCTTCGCCCCTTTCAACTATCCCATCCTCATTATATCTTCTGTGTCTGTCTGTCTGTCTGTCTGTCTGTCTGTCTGTCTGTCTGTCTATGCGCGCGTGTGTGTGTGTGAGTGAGAGAGAGAGAGCAATCGCACAAATGCATTTGCAAAAATGCAATCCGCGCCGTCGAAGAAGATCGGGGCTTAGAAATTTCGCCTTTCTGGCTGGAAAGCAGGCTCAGTCTGTCAGACACGGGTCTTTTTTTGTCATGGAAGTTCTTCCTCGATTTTTCGCTGTTCCCCCTTACCCGTCCCCCAACATTGTCAGTTAAAGACCAAGAAGGGTACTTCGACTGCTGCATTAGTTGGCAAAATAGTCTCAAGTTTTGTTTATCCGGATGTTTTCAGCAAGAAGCAGGTACGGACCTCAATCCCCTCAGTGTACAATTCATAAATGTTTCAAAATAGGATTTAATAAACTAATACACCAACAATGATCTTTATATTCAAAAGAATTACTGTATTGCAATCCAAAATTATGTGGAGTCCTAAACAGGATAGTTATCATTAAGGAGAAAAAAAATGTCCTGTAAATCAGTTGGCCGAATTTTGGCCACAACACTTTTGAAATCCCTTACAACCCAAACCCTAAGCGTAAGTCTTTCTGTTTATTCAGTTTGTGTTTCTTCTGTCTGTCAAATTTTCACAGCGGGAGCTACAGGGAAGCTTAGTAGGTCCTGTAACCGCATTACCTGACGCTTGTTGCAGATGTTCGTGTTCACCTCCAGCTGCCTTTGTCTGCATTTCCCTTACCAACGGCTCTGTCTTATTTATTCCTCATTGTCTGTATCTTCATTCCTCAGCATTGATGTTGAAACAAACTGAATGAGATCTGCAAATTTTAAGAATTTTTGTTTTAATTGTAATAGGCTTTGTTTGAGTCTCCAAGACTGATCTGGACCAGTTTGAAGACAGTCAATGCACCTCATTGTGCAGGAGCGATCGAAACACCAAATGTTTGATTTGCTGCAGGGAAAGGAGTAAAAGCATTAAACATTTAACAATAACTCTTTTTTTAATCAAAAAAAACATCAAGACCTTTCAACGGCTACATAAAAGACCTTTTTTGTTTTCCAAGCGCATTGTCTGTTTGCTTGTTGTCATTCATGTGCCTCGATTTCTACGGCACATCATGTCAGAGATTGATAAGCTGTGTGTCCGTCCTTGCACCTGTGCAAACCTGGGTGTCTTGTTCTGGGTGGCCGCTGACAAAAGCTCTCTCTCCTGTCAAGGCCATCAGGCCAGTAAGGATACCAGAGCGTGGAGGAGTGTTACCTGCTGCAAACAGTTTGTCAGTGTGAGTTGATAATACAGAATAAATTAAGGACGGCTTCACTTACGAAAGCGCATTCGTCTTAGTATGCAGGTTCAACATACAAAATATATTTGTTCACATACTGAAATTTACTGGTTTCACATTCAAGAATTCAGTCTGTCGTTATAGCTATAATCAGTTTGAATTGTTGCTTATTTTTATAAGTTTGGGATTTCTGTTAAATATTTATATTAATAAGCAGTTTCAAACTATATTTTATTGAGGTTTTCATCTATATGCGCTCGGTTTTACGGGGTATGAGATAACAATCTGCAGAGTGATCATATAGCTAATAAATATGACGAGGTTTATTTTATTTCCTCCAATCTAAAAAAAAAGTTATTCGTCTTTACTTTCTAAATAAAATACTGCGAATCTTGTTTAAAAGTAGTATAAATATCCAGAGGCAAGCAGCATTCCTGGAAGCCTAGTAATCCTGCAATGTAAGCGCCTCCTACGAAAATTGTTGCCCTTTATCGCTGCCAAACTCACTCACTCATTTACTCATCCACACACAACATATACACCTCTCTCTCTCTCTCTCTAATGTCTCTGCTTTGTCATAACACACATACATCTGTATATCTGTAATCAGTTCTTTCTTTTATTTTTCTCTCGCCTTTGAAGTAACTGAATATATAATAGCGAATCCCATGAAGTTTTTAAACATTAATTTCGTTTTGTTGTCTGACATGACCAGATCTCAATGCAAGAGCTGACGCGGTAAATTATACACTATGTCTCTGAACTTTAAAAAAAAAAAGTTAATTGTTTCACAATCAATAGTATTTCCGCGAGTTAATAAACCAGCAAGAACTGCTGATAGAGAAACAATAAAAGTATTTACATACAAAGGAAAAGAAATTCGAGTTACTGTCTGACCAGGAAAGGCATTTTATGTAGGCATAAAACGAAACGTGTTTGGATGGAGTTATTAAGGCCGATAATCCGAGCGAATTCCGCTTGTCCCAGGAAAGAAAACATGGTAACATTTTGATTGTGTTTGCTCTCCTCGGTCGGCCTTGATAACAGCACAGCGGGTTTTCCTGCAGCCTTAGTCTTCTTGCGTGCCCACCCTATTGACGGGTCTCTGCCAGTCTCCTTGGAATCAATACAATATGAGCAGCGTGATTTTTCTAATGATTAAACTGGTTAGGAAGTCCGTGTCTTGCCAGATGATTCGGGTGCTTACTGACTGATTTTAGTTTCCGTGCGATCTGCGAAAAGCACTGCTTTCTTTTATTTTCGATGAGGGGGATTTTTGCACATTTCTAATAGCACCTGTGCTTGCCCACACGCCCGCATTGACATAGCCATGCAGCGCACGTGCACACAAACTCGCAGCAACATGTAATGAGTGATTTTTGTTTTAAATCTACACTTCGCAAAAATGTCAGCAACAGATAGCAACGCTGGTTAAACATCTATATTTTTTTAAATATACTTATATACACTGGTGTGTATATATATATATATATTTATGCACTCTCAGCTTTTTTTGCAGACTCTTTTGCCTTGTTAAGATCACAACTGCACACGGAGCACGCGTCGAACTCGAATCACACCTGCATGACTTAAAGCCCATGCAGTCGAGCAGACCTACAGATGTTGCCTAAACTATGACGTCAAGGTCGTAGCAATCCCGCCTGACACGACATTTAACCGGAAGTTGCAAGTCAAGGACCGGAAGAGCGATGTTACAGCGCTTAGCGGAAAGCACAAAGGCTTTTTTTCTCTCTCTCCAATCAATCATACATAACAGCCTTCGTCCTCGTATCCGCCTTAATCCGACACCTTTCTGGCACCGCGAAAAATGTCTTCCCGCCTTCAGCTGATTCTCGCTTTCGGAACAACCGGAACAAACCCAGTGGACAGGGCGGAAATGAAACTGTTATCCCTATTTTCCTTTTTCTTTGGGAGTGATCAAGGACGAGCGAATGAGCACGCTGCATTTGGGTGGCATGTTCATCCTCTGGTTCCTCGCCCTCTAGCCGTCTGCTCAATCCAGATGACGTAAGAAACGTCGAGAAACGAGGGGAGGTAAGTCTCGGCAGGCCTCATCTTGCGCCGGGGATCGAAGATCCCGCGGACAAAATGGAAGCCGGGAGAGGAAGTGACTGGACATGGCTGTGAGGTCAGCTGGGAAGACAGCAGCATCTCATCAATCACACGGCGTTGTTCCCTCCATCCTTCCTTCCAGTCGGCTCTTCGCCCTTCCCATCGCCACTACCACCTGACCTCAGCCTCTGACCTCTTGCGCACGTCAGTGGGAGATTCAGATGTCATGCCTAATTTCCTACTTTCAGTCAGATTCTTCATTTCTCTTTCCACTTTCTTTTAACTAAGACTAAAATAATTTTTTTTGTTATCCTTATTGTCGGGCAAACAGCGCCGAGAAAGCTAGAATGTTTTATTAAATGTGTGGCAGCTTTCTGTTGGGTCGATGGTTGCACCTTCGGCGTGATAGATAATGAATGAATTCCTTCAAGTCCTACAGCGAGACAAGAAAGACACGTCTTACCAATTATTCACGTCTTTTTTATTTTATTTGTTCTTTTTTGCTACCTTATCCTCATCTCTATAAACTTTTTTAAAGGCTAGTCAGAGAGACATATTTAACATGAAAGTTCACATCTTCAAAGTAAGAGAACATAGCAGTGTCATTAGTTTGTCAAACAAATTGAGCTCCTATTTTAAAACTATTTTTTACAGGGAATAGCACGCGTGCATATCATTTTACATGTCCTCTTCTGATGTCACTGGAGGCACCAGAGATTTCGAGCTTCTGCTAAAGAGGCGTTTGCGTGGCAGCCAGCTTATGTTTGTGGCGTCCTAACGTTTTCTTTCCAAACTGAAGTGAAAATTGGGATATCCATACACTTGTATCTCATGATCGAACAGATCTTATTCTCTCAGATTTGGGAATTTCGTGTCTTACAATGAACTTTACCTGGTCACGACAAAATGTTTTGTACTCGGTTGGCCTTTAAAATCAACCTACGGCAGCAACTAAGCTGACATTTCCACGATCTATGACTGCACGACAAGAAATCTTTGGGAAGACAGTCACTACCTCGCGTGGTTTTTTATTTTTATTTATTTATTTTTTATTTATTTATTTTTGCTTTTAGGGTTTTTTTGTTTTTTTTTTTGTTTTTGTTTTTTTCTTTTGTTTTGTTTTCTTGTGTTTGTTTGTTTGTTTTTTTGTTTGTTTTTGAAAGAAACTTAGAAAAGGAAGCTAACTTGGCAACACCGATGTTATCATAAAGTAAGAACGTCTCTCTTCTTCTCTTTCTCATGGGATATAGCTCTAAAGAAGACCTGGCCATAATGAATAAAGTATTCCATAATCTCTCTTCTTTTTCAGTTTTGTTCATCGATTCAGGACTTGAGTAATTGTCTATAACCCTAACGTAACCCATTCCAGCCCCGAGACTCGCCAGTAGGCAAGAACTTCCCGTTCCAGGATATTTGAAGACGGTCTTGCTGCAGCACAAAGCAAAGGAAGCGGCGGACATGTGTCGGGACGCCGTGAAGCTCGCTGCGAGTATTGAAGCGACGTGGAGGCATCAGAAAAGGCCGGCGCATGCAAATCGATCGCCGGGCTTTTGGAGTGAAAGGCTGGCTTGTCCGCCACTTTGCCGCCGCATTAAGTTTCCCCCCACACAGCCCCTCCCCCTCCCCCCCTGCAGACGACATTCCGACCAAGTCAGACCAAACACGTCGGGTCATTTGTGCCGCGGCTGAATCGCGAACTGTCATGATAAGCGGTCTGTGATGGTTTTCTAGCCTTGTTGATCCCTCACTCCGCTCTGTTCTATATTTACCACACTCTCCCTCTCCACATGCCCTTTTTAAAAAAAAATAGTGATGAAGAGGCAATTGTGTTTCTTTTTCGACTAGAGACTTATTTTTCCACGAAAGGTTTAATCGACTACTTTATGGGCGCAATGTTTGCTCTGGGGACAAATTTGCTGCGAAAGGATCCACCATGTTGTTTTTAATGTCCACGTGACTCCCTTTGGACGGTTCGGTCCATCCACGTAGGCCCACGGGTCTGTCAGCATCATCTGCAGACACATGTGGTAGCGAGGAAAAGAGTAGTGAGGGATTTTATAGCTCCAACCGTATTGAGCGTTGAGGAATAGCCTTTAATCTGTCTTTACCGATGTAAGTATTTTTCTATATAAAAACAAATTTCACTGATGATTAATTCGGACAGTAATCTGACGGCCATGTCATTTAAAAGAAATTTGAACGACAAAAATAATCTGTCTCATATCGTGGGGGCTCATATTTTGAGAAATACGGGATTTCTTCCCCCGGATATTGCTGAAAATTCACGCCAGAAGTCGTTTTAAACTACATTTCAACATATAGTGTAAATATGAAATTCATGATGTATGTTTGTTGGATGGTTGGTTGGTTCGCAATTTGGATGGTTGGAGAATTTGGCGCCACAGTTATAAGCCAGGCACAGACAGGAAGTCAATACCAAGCATATTGCCCTGGGACAGTGAGCAATCCCTCTGCGTGGGACGGGAATAAAAAATTTTAATGCATAGGAAAGGAAGCACTTTGTCTTGTCGCACCTGGGAGTAGCCCAGTCAGTATGAGCGCGGGTGCCATTTTCCCATTTCATCCTCTTTCTGGCCCACAGATGTATGGCTACTGAGGACATGCATAGGTTTGTTGTTCATCTCATCAGTTCCCTGCTCATTAGCAGCCGTTGTTAATGCAGTGTAATTATGTCTATGCTATCAAAAACATTTCTTATTATCATTATTCATACACTTCTGCAAGTCAATACACGAAGCAAGGTATGTGTTAAATTTCTGTTTAAAGATTTGAATTAAATGCTAAAAAAAAAATCCATGGAGCACAGTTGTCCTTAATGGTTTGTGAGGAAAATGTTACAATTTTAATTAAATATTATTGCTAAATACATTGTTTGAACGTGCAGAAACTAATGTCCCTCTCTAGGCTGATGTAGGACGGTCGTGAACTGTCCATTTCCCTTTTACCCTGAAGGCGCTTCAGTCTTTCCCTATCGCAGACTTAACTTATTTTTCTCTTCCTTTCATGTCACCATCTTTAACCATTTTGGTGCCAGGCGTACGTCCCCGTCTACTGGGCATAGTTCGAAAGAAGATCAGCGGCGCCGCTAATAGGGTTAAGCGTGATTGGTCCACAAGAAGGTAGAGCTTAGAAAATCAGTTTGTGGAAATTACAGCACGCCCCTGCGTGTAAGCGGGGGCTTAGATGATGCTCAATCTGCTTGCGGACAGGTTTTGCATATTTCAGAGACATTTTTTTTCCACCCCTGGATTTGTCGCAGGCTCCGCAAACCAAGCACATGATGAGCATGGACAAGAGATTGGGTTCGTGCAGCTGGGTTGAGTGTGGCCCACACTAAGGCCAGCATACTGAAAAATCGCAGGCGGTCCTAATAAACTTAATTCGTGACCATGTATACCTTTTAAGACGTTGTTAATTTAGGTTTGAAGGAGCTAAACAACAGTGCAAGTTAATTTCTTGTAAATTTATTAGAACTTTGTAGAAAGCAGGTAAGCGTTACATATATATTTGAGAGACTAAAAAAATCAAATGAAATTATTATTATTATTATTTAGCATAAACCTTTTACCCTTTTCGCTTCACTGTGCACATAAAGCTAATACGCCAGTTAAAAATGATAATCGTAAAAGATCCGTGCAATGCTGTTACTGTTTTGGGGTCACTTTAAGCAAATAGCAGGAGAGCTGTAGGTTTTATGTACACAAGCAGCTCTCGCCACCTTTTTGTGAGCCCAATGACAACCGAAAGCCAGAAGTCGTCTGCAAGGACAGGTGAAGGGATGCCGGCCCAAGTCTTTGTCGATCCCCTGGAATTATCTGAACACATTGTTTGCCTGTGTGCATAAAATAGCGCGGTCGAACTGGCCTGTCAAGTGGCCTTGAAACAATCGCGAGCTTCTTGCAACACGTGTCGGACCCCTACTTCCAGTGCGCCCCTCGGGTGTTCCAGTCTGCTCGCGCACTCACCTCAGGCAGATCGGAAGTGAGGCTTGTCGCGAGCGAAGATCAGAGCAATGACGTTATTGGACTAGAGACTGCTGAGTGGCTATGACGAAGCACACGTTCGTTCCCCAACAGCCGTCTCGTTGCTATGCAGACACGCAAGGCGGTGGGGGATGTTTTCCTCCGAAGGCAACGAGCGTGTGGCTGAGACATTTGCACGTCGAGGGGGGGGGGGGACTCGTGCCCGCTGTGTTGACTAACTGATGGCCAAGGGAACACGAAATCGCAAGATAAAAGCCTGCTGACGCAATGAAAGTATTGGGTGGAGGGAGGAGGGGTCAAACAGAGTGCTGTTGGCTGTTTGTTGAAGGCCGAGTTTTATCACAATGATTGTTTGCATCTTTTGCGAACACTAAGATAAAACATTGTGTGGGGCCGGGCTGGAGTACGTCTGTTTCCGGTCAAACTTCCAGAGGCCGTATCTATGGACGCAGAGTCAGCAGGGAAAGGAAGATTTTTGCTGATAATGAAGACTTAAGTAGGGGGTTCATTTGCATAAAGGTAACGCACGTGCTTGTCACCAATGCATTTGGGATCTGGGCTTAAATCTCGTCTAGGAGGTCAAGGATCTCACTCACAGGGCTTTTCATAGGACTCTGGTTTCCCAACCAACCTTTACCATAATAAGATTCCATCTCTAATTGAAAGACCTTTCCTATCAAGTCAACAAGCCAACTGTTGAACCAATCAACCGCGCCTGTTATTTGCTTCTGTATCTCCCCCCCACTTTGTGATCCCGCACACAAAACTTTACGGAAGGATGACACATCAGCTGAACATTCTCCAAACATTTGCCCTCTAAACCTGTAGCTAACACTCTTTTCCTAAAGATTTTCTTGCTCACGCTGCTTCTTTTTCGAGAGTCCAGGCTGGGGGGGATAACGAGTGAAACCTGCTTAAATTGGTGGATCTAATTACCTATAAAGCTTTTCCAAACTCGGCCTCCTCCCGTTTGAAATCCGCGTTTTGTATAGCGAAAACACTACCCCAGCTCATCTCATTCATAAGACTCTAACGGCAGCAAAGTTTAACTTAAATAAAGTTCCTAATGTCTTACAGCTAACCCTAGATTATGATATTTTCAGGGTGTCTTTTGTTCAAATGACAGTTTTCAATCTGGTTTTGTTATTATCGTGGTAATAACATCCGCTGTGTTATTATGGACGTCAAACCTGCAAGTTCGAGTCTCAATAGGAACTTTATACGATGCTGCAAAGCCGGACAACCTCTTATGACCGTTATCAGCATCCGTTAAACCGATATTTAGAGGAAATTGAATTGTCTAATCAAGCTAAATATATTCTGAGGAGTTCGCCATAGATACAGAGCGAAAAGATAAGTTAGACTAAGGAAAGTTTACTTTGACCAGAAGAAGAATCCTGGCAAGAACGAAAGGATAAATGTTATTTTCTGGCGAATAATGTTTCTCTGTCTGGAAAAGATTAGGTTTCCAGATGACGTCAAGGCTAATAATAAATTGAATGTGCATTTCTTCACAAAACATTATTCGTGGTAATGCATTTCTAGTTTTTTAACGCTTGGCGGAATTTTCCCCAGAGATCACTGGTTTGGGATCGCGATTAACGACTAGAGCCAAAAGAAAGTAATGGAATTTGTTGGCAGAATTTTGAGATTTCGAGTCAGATGGTACAACTGATTTCTGTCAGTGATAAAAAGAAAATGATGATTTCAGAGTGTTAGAATTTATGAGTCATTTCTTTTTGAATAAGCCCTTCTTAAACAGCGTTGGATCATCTGTGTGTGGGGGGGGGGAGTAAATGGTGAACGTCTAGCTGTACTCGTTCAGGTGTAAATCTGTTTCCTGACCTACTTTTGTGTCTTTTTTTCTCTTTCTTTCACTCTCACAGAAACACACACACTCTCTCTCTCTCTCTCTCTCTCTCTCTCTCTCTCTCTCTCTCTCTTGTGTGTTCTCTGGGTCTTCCCAATTGTCGTTTATTCATATCATGGACGTATACAGGTCCGTTGAGTGGGAGTTTTATACATGCGATAAAATTAATAAAGATTCTCCGAACCATACATCTAACGCTTTCTTTTCACAAAGTCCTCAGAAAACAAAGGCGGAAGCACAATGACAGAATGACTAGGGAAACAAAACTCCTGGGAATAAAATAAAATACACTTCTTGGCGCTTCTTCTCTTTTCTCTTGTCGTGATTAGGACAAAAGCCTCACTCGTGCGGCTCATACGAGGGTTTCGAATAAAATCGATGATGATGATGATGATGATGATGATGATGATGATGATGATGATGATGATGATGATGATGATGATGATGATGATGATGATGATGATGGCGGCACAGATTTAGCTGTGACCTTAGTTGTTGACACAGCGTCAACACCATCCAAATCCATCAAGTATGCATATATGTATACGCAGCGATCGGTGGCGCGCACCAAGATGTATGCAGACGGTCAGACCAGAGAGATCAGACTGAGCAGACAGACCAAACTGATTAGCCTAGCTAGCAATCGCATGAGCACACACACACACACACACACACACACACACACAGAAATGAGATTTAGAGCAAGGAATGTGATATATAATTTCTAGGTCAGCATGAAATGTAAAAGTCCTGGACCAAATAAAGAAAAAATATTCCGTCTTGAAATGACTAAACTTACAGACGACGTCCCTTTGTTTTTTTTCTACGATTTTCCTCACTTGGTCTGGTAAAATTAAATAAAAACTTCTATTCCGGCTGTCAAATTCGCTGAGTAGCAGCCTAGGAACCTTTTCTTATATTTAGTACCAAATCTTTAACCGTCCTTGAACTTTCAGAAACTTCGTTTCCGGGTCAGACACCGCCGTTTAATAATGAAACGACTTCACGCGGCGAAAGGCTCCTGAGGGAATAGGAACGTCACCCTTTTTTTCTTTTGAAAAGTGCCTGAGAGAGTGTCAACATGGATTTCGTGAATTGGAGTGGAAAATGTTTTTGAAAAAAAAACCTGTGGCGAAGATTCCATAAAAATTTATGTCACTTTAACAACCGCCCGTAGAGACATCTAAAAGCAACCTTTACTGGATCCGGCAACAGCAGCTTACACAAGACCCGACTCAAGAGTGACGTTCCCAGGGGCGGTGTCTCAGTCTTTGTTTCTCTATCTCTCCTCTTTCCTTTTTTCCTCTTTTTTTCAAATTCCTCTGAAATGCTTCCCTCTCCTTCCGATTTTTTAACTTAAGGTTATCATCTGTAAGGGAATATTATTATGACTGTGACAAGGGAATCATAAATATCTGCAAACTTCATAATTCGATCTTAAAAAGAAAGTTTATCGCAGTGTATACCTTCTTAATTGTCTCAGGAAGAGCAGTAGCTGCTGTAAGCTAGTTCTTTGAAATTATCTGAGTTAATTACTAACGTTCAGTCGAATACCAATAATCAATTTGGAAAATACAATGCACCAAAGTAACAGAACAAATTAATAAAGAGCTGTGTATTCATACGCTGACTGTCATATTCACACCCTCTCAACACACATTATCCCTGCATTGTATTACTGGTTGTTTCTGATGTACATCTACTGGGCTCGGGCGCGTAAGGTAACCAGGATCACATGACAGCGATGTTAACACGAGCTAGGCAGCATCACCTAATCTTAGTGAAAGCTGGGCTGTGTGATAACATCTCCACCAACGTTTAGTTAAGAGAGTCGATTTCCCAGCGGCATGTATCCAACAACCATCTACACACTTTTTCACGTGCACCTGTTAGTGAGCTATTGACTGTCTACATGCACCTGTTGGCCACCCATCTGTTGTGCGACGTTAGTAAAGGAGCAGAGGCAGAAGAGATGTGCCGACAGAAAAAAAAACATAAAAAGGATACCCTTATGAGACAAAGGATTTGTTTGACGTTTTGCGTCGTGCACGCAGACAGGCAAGCAGATAAAGACACACGGAGGCAGCAAGATATGGTTTATCGCCACGTGTTAGCCACACTTGGGTGAGATTGTGGCTGTACACAAGACAGGTGGCAGAGACCAGCAGCGTGTTAGCACCGGCACAGTCTTGCTGTCTGTTAACATGAACATGAAGCGGCTCTAAGGGATGGATGGGTAGGTGAGTAGATGGTGGGAGAATGATAACGGCCATAATGTCAGTGGTCACGCATGTTTTCATTCCGCATCTGAGCTGAAAATTATGAACTGTTTTTAAGTTACAGCTGAAGAATGCTTTATTTATAGATCGATGACCAGGTGGCGAGATGTGTCTCTGAGGATGCAGAGGGAGTTTAGAATCTACAAAGGGATTGAGCAATGCCTCTAATTTGGTCTAAAATTTTCAAATAGGTAATGAACATGACCATATTTCTCTTCACGTTAGCCATCAGTTGACGTTTTGTTCATGACTGTCATCCGTATCATCGCCGAAAAATGTGTATGATGTGCGGCAGCCATTTACGTACTCAAAGAAGACTTTAAGGACACTATGTATGCATGCAGATTTATGAGGATTAAATATTTTGCTTTAACTTGCTTAGAATTTCCACATGTATTGTTTATTTAAAGCTATACAAGTCAAAAATAGTGGTCGTTCTGTACGGACAGTAGCGTCTGTCTTGCATCCACGACTAACGGGGCAAGAGATCCGTGTTCAGTTTTGTGAGAAAACCCCAGGGTTGTCATGCTCCACACCTACTAACTCTTGTTGCTGCTGCCACCGAAAAACAGTAACCGAAGTACGCATAAAATGCCGGTGAACCTGCCCATTAAAATGTCAACTTTCGATCACGAAAACTCTCACATTGATTCTCAAGAAATGCAGTGGTCGTGGTCATCTCTGGTGTCTCGGAATATTAAATACTAGGCAGATTGTTTAATAATTTTTTTTTTACTGTAGTTCCAGAATGTGTCCAACGCCTTTTCCGAGTCTTCCCCCTAAATGGATAGAACTACTGTAGGGTTTTTCGGCGCCTGGTCCTACCACCCCCCCCACCCCATCACCTCCATCCCCACCCATATCGCTGCTGCCAAGTCGCCGGTTCATTTTCTTGCCGGCGGTTCCCTCGCTCAGCGTCTCTAGCCATCTTAGTGCTCTGCCAGTATGTATCGATTCGCCCAGATCCTTCATTTCCCTCTAATAGCGCGACGTGTCGCCATTTAACGCAACATTAGAGGCCGTGATCGGCGAGTGTGTCCTGCGCTGCCCGCGCTTCATACCTCATTCACGGCCTCGTCATGCCGGAGCCGCGGGTCCGATAACTCTTTCAGCGGCCGTCACACTCTGACGGCTGCGAAGAGTGCACCGGAAGTGACGGTTTCTATGCCTCGACAAAAAGTCCGCGCTGTGGTAAATGAATGGCGGGGATTCTTCCGTCTCCAGTGCGATTGAAGGTCAAGAGAGAGGAGGAGGAAAGAGTAGGGTAGGCGAGGTTACTGCGGAAGGAGGGGGAGGGTATAAGGAATTTACGTATTTTGCAGGAGATTAGATGAGGGGTAGCTGGTCTCTTAAAAAAAAATATTTTAGACAAAAATTGGCAAAATGTTCGATATCAAGTAGTAAGCTAGACACACTGCTGGAATTCTGCAACTAATTTTCTGTGTTATTTTTTCTGAATGATCAGTTGAAATCGTCGATGGAACTGTTGACATCTTGCTCTATAGTGTCTCTGTTTTCGCAGGAAAAAGTTCCCATACAAACTATTACATTTAATTTTAAAAGACTAATTATTGTGTTCTGCTAAACCCGCAAGTGTTTTTAATTCTTTTTGTAAAGAAGTGTTTCCCTTCATCTATCAAACTTGAGAAAACCCTCTCCCTCTTTCTCTCCCTATCTTCTTACTCACTTTCCCTCACTCTTTCTCTCTCTCTCTCTCTTCCATTCGCTTTTTCGACATAAGTGCTCACTTGTATCTGTCTGTCTATATTCTTTAAACAGTTCCTACATTCTTAGCTTTAGGGCGTAGTTTCTTTGTGCAAAGCGAAAGTGCAAACCACTTCAGAAATTCTACCTCCTCACGGCTTAATACATAATACATGTATTCCAGCCATGACAGGCCTGTCCACTTCAGCCCAGCAGAGCAATTGCGCTGCCAGAAACTTCAGCCCACGTGTTCGCAGATGGAAATGGAACGCAAACACCCGACCGATTGGCTGTCAGTAACGGGCTTCGGTCAAAGAAGCAAATTACTATTGTACTTTGTCGAGTGTGTCTGTTCTGAGTAGAAACATTTCTTACCGTACTAAATCCGCCAGCCAGCAGCAAAGGAATGTTGAAGTGATCAACATCTCATGCCTGTCGCCTGTCTTTACCCTGCATATCTCTACGGTTGTTTCATACAGCGGCAACGATAGGGAACTGTACTGTCACTTTTTTCGATCTTAATAGTACATGGTAGACAAGCTTTTGTGCAAGTGAAACGGTATTGCCTTTGGAACTCCTGTAGTTTACGATTTCCAACATAAAAAAGAAAAATTGAGGGAAACCATTATTTTTAATTATACTCATTACGAGGTTTACAGTGATGCAGACAACAGTCTGTAGTGCAATCATCATTTTGCACTACCATGACCAATCCTTGCACGTCTTGTACTCACTAACCCTCCCTTTTATGAGTGAGACAAAAATTTTAGTTTCGTATAAAAAGCTTAACCTCGTGGAAACAATGCATGAAAACATTTTAACGGCTGCTTTTGAAGCTTTTAACTGTGATATTGTTTAAGCCTTCGGTGTCTGGTTTATAAGTTTCTCGTTCCGCCACCAAAGACCATGTGAATCTTATAAAAAGCTCTGGAAGATTAAGAGTGAATTTATGAGTGGATTTAACGGGGTTTCAGACTTGAGTAGCGTGTCCGACGGCCATAATCTTGCTTCCAAGAAGAAAAGAAACCACCAAAAAAGGAAAGAAACCACCAAAAAAAGGATTTTTTTTTTTCAAACCGTAATAAAGATCTAAGAAATCAGTTTGGTAGAGAGTTGTGTTAAGTCACCCTGGAGATTTGGTGAAACTTTGCCCCTGAATGAGATGGAGGTTTCCACTGGAAAATGCTCTTTGCTTCTCACAGCAGGAAGAAATTTATTTGCCAAATATAAATATTATTATTTCTAGTTTACCTTTATGTCTGGCATTTGGCATAGGCATTCCTAATTGGTAATAGTGCACTTGATCAAACCCAGTTGCCGACAAAATGAAACGCAACGACACTGAACGAACTACTTAACCAGCGCAGCGAATGAAACATAAAACATGTTTCCGCTGTTATTTCCCCTGTTATTTCCCTGCGGTGCGGTATAACCACGAGGTCGACGCTTCATCCCTTTACATCTGACTGATGTCGGCGAGATAGCACCAAGTACAGATGACAGAGTGCAGGAGGGGAAAGGGAGGGGTTGAAGCCCTGGATAGGAGAAGTGGAGGAAGCAGCAGGACTGTAGAAATAAACAGATATGCGAAGAAAAAAAAAACACGTGGGCAGAGTTCGAAAAGTGTTCTGTACTCTCTGTGCGTTTCTCCAGTGGCCAGCTCAATGCTGCAATCTGGTTGTGCATGTTTGCGTGTGTAGCCGGGAGGATAGGTGGTTGTTGTGGTCCTTAAAGACCAAGTCACCCGGGCAACCGCATCTTTCTTTCTCCTTTATCAATTTTTCTTTTAAATCGTGACCCCAGCCACTCCCCACCTACAATCGTCTGCTTCATTTGATACGCTCGTCGTCTTTATTCGATCTGTGATTAAATACAGTATCATTAACTCAGTTTTTAAACTTGCCTCCAGTCTGTTTTCACCCTCGCTAAACAAACTCAGTGCACCCACCGCCATATTAAATAGTTTATGATCATGAAGTCAACACGTTTATAATGTAATTCAAACAAAGGAAGAATGTTTAGCACGCCTGAGCCAAGAAATGAGTCGATCCCTCCCCGAATAGCCTGCAGTCAAAACCAGTTAAGTAAACACTTCCACAAGTTTCTCGGCTCAGACGGCGACTGGGTCACCTGCATCACGTCGTGCGCCGACGTTTCGAAAGTCCATTAGGTTATCATGTTGAGACTATCCGATTCCTCAACACCTGCAGCCTGTTCTGGCTTTGTCATAAGGCAGTTTTGTAGTCTCATTTTCTCAGAAATATTTGTTTTCGCGCAAGACCGAACTTATCTCTTTTATTTCTTTTCTGCTGTTTAAACACTTTAGTCCCCTTGTGCAGTCAAACTTTGCAGAGTTCACTAATGTTTTATTTATTTTTTTAAAACGTGTCTTCTTTGTCATGGCAGAAATTATTATTATTATTACTATTATTATTATTTTAGACAGGTGAAATAAATTGTAGTGGTATGCCTCAACGACCTGACAAAGTCAACGGTATAGTAGGCAATGATTTGGCGCTGCCATGACAACTGCCATACATTAGTGACATCACATGAACTACTCTTTCGACTTTTCTTCGTTAACGTTCACTAACTAGTGTCTGACTATATCTTGCAAGAACAGAAATCGTCTCTTGGTAAATTTATGAAATAAATATCCTGTTTTGGCGTCAGATAACCATCTCGCCCTATACTTAGCCTTTAACTCTGAACGTTGCCTCGATTTTATGCTGTTCTGTCAGTTAAAGTCGCCTCTGACGGCTGCTTGTGATCGCTCACAAGAGGCACTTTTTAGCAGCAATTGTGAAAAAAAACAGTATCAACAACGGGAGTGCTAACGGAAACTTTCCTGGAGATATAAACATCCACGTTGCCAACGCAGATGAGAAAAGAAACAGCTTCATAAATATCAGCCCCTAGATCACAGGTAGCCATGCAGAAGAATTTCCTGATTACTTGGCCCTTTTTTTTCGTGCAGTGGCCTTTGAAGAGTTTTGTCTGAAATCGCAACGCCCTGGGCATAATTCCGGCACAGGTCTAGGTTCAGGATCTCTCTGGGGTATTCTTCCCGATGTGGCGTCAAGATGAAAGAGTCGAGACGTTTGAGGGTCGCTTTGTCGCCAGTCCTACTGAGGTTTGTACGGCATGGAGGTGTGAGGGGAAGAGAAGATAAATCATCGAAGATGTATTTCAGAGCGACCTTGAGAAGCGCTGTCAGGATGTGATGTCTCTCTTGGAAGCTGTCCTCATTAGAGTGACAACCAACTTCATCTCTTTTTGTCATTTTATTTATTTATCTACTTACTAATCTCATACTCCTCGTTTTAGATCTGTGTATTCTTGGCTACATTTTATTATATTTTGAACGCGTTTCTATGTTTGTTCAAAGTTGTTAGTATAATTTATAGTTTGTTTGTATTATCAACACATTTTCCATTTGGTGCTGAATCTTGCTGACAAGACTTCCATGGGCGAAAACTAAACTCTCCATTGACCTTGCAAGCTGTGCTCAATACTCCAACCAGATGTTCAAGAGACTCGCTAACACACTGGTGCTGGCAAATTGACCTTTATTTTTAAAATATTTGTGACAGGATACGTGGCTGATTGGCTGGATGAATAATTGTGACATGCACTGTGATTGAATGACCGCAGAAATGACGGATGTAGTTACAATGATATTGACAACGAACATAAACAAACAAATGGAATGTGTAGTTGTATTTTGTTTATTTGTATGCACTTTTAAAATATAGTGGTGCTTCGCTATTTACATGCATCAATACGCACGCCATTCTTCAACAGACGCAAGACCTGAAACTAAACTGACATTTTTGGTGAAACGAGAGCTGCCAGAGATTCAGTCGCAGTACCTACATAAAAGGCTGGAATCCCTTTGATACTGTCTGGCCCAGCAAGCCCACAGGAAATGAGTCTGAGATGAGCACTACTCAGCCTATGGGAAGCTATTGTCGATGGCTCGCTCCGCATGCCCGTCAGAGGGCGCCTGCGTCAGAAATGTATTCGCACGTAGTTGCTGCTCCTAGTCGGATGTCGGGGAGATAACTGCCAGAAGCTTTGTGCTGGCCCCTGATCGCAGATCGCATTAGGGTTAGTCAGAAATAAACCAGTAGACGACATCACACGCTACTATGTTCAGTTTGCATGATAATGTAAAGAATTAAAGGTATGAGGCGCCACGGCAGAAATTAATGCTAGTAGGTTTTTTTTCCAATTGTACTATGTGGACAATGCCAAGACGAGCCTAAAGGACTGTGCGAGTCAGTCAGGACAACTTTATCGGTTGTTACCGCTAGGTTGAGCGTGATTACCATTTATTTATTTTTTTCTATAAGACGAAAGCAGCGCAGAACGCATCTGAAATCGTAGAGACGTGTTAGTACAATGATAACACAACAGACACGTTAGTGTTCAAATGTGTCAGTGCAAGAATGTTAGTCTTCAACTTTCAGTATAGCCATGTTAACCTTGAACTATTTCGGTACAGACGCTATAGTCTTGAACTATATCAGTGCAGACACTCAAGTCTTGAGTTATATCAGTAAAGACATACAATAAAAGTATGTCACAAGGGACATGGGTCACTTTTCTGTGCTTAAGTATGCTTTTGTCAAAATTGGGGTTTTTAGGTTTGTTTTGTTTTCCTTTTCTGTATAAAATAATTTCAATTAAATGTCTTAAAATAACCGTTAGTAACTGAAAAAATACATGAAATATATTCGAAGATAAAAATAAAGATGCAAAGATAAGACATCGAGACAGTTGTGTTTGCAAAGAAACTAAATATTTTGACATACGACAGGACACACGAGCGCAGCAGTGAATAATACGAACACCGAACACTGATTTATACACAGAAGTACCCACAGAGGGTCCACATTAGCTGTATCCATAAAGGATCCACTTTAGGTGTATCTGAGGATGGCCCACTTTAGAAAAATCCACATGAGGACACTTAACATGTATTTACAGATGCCCCACTAAATGTATCCACTGATGGCTAGATTTCTTTGTGACTGCATCCTCAGCCCAGTGTGGTTGGAGACTTAGAGAAAGAGCGCATTTGTAATTGTACCCATGTAAATGAATGTAAGCAATGTGTCTTTCGTGCAGACTGCGGCCAATTGTCATTTACTTTTTTAAGTCTCAGAGGGAATGGACAAACTGACAGCAGCGCCAGAATTACGGATTATTTTTCATGCACTTCAATTTGGAAGGCAGCCAGATACTCTTCAGAAAGCCTCTGAGAAAACAGCTGAGAAAGGGAGCAAGCTGATTTATGAAATTCAGACAAGGCTACTGAGATATTTATGTCTGAATGTAAAATAAACACCGGCCGTGTTAAGGATAGTCATGGAGTGTACTACGTACAGACTAGCTGTGTGGAGTAAAGCCTTTTACAATGTTGTGTACAGTACCATTGAAGAAGTCCTGGAGAGAGCAGACTGTAGCATCATCAATGCCATACTCTTCAAACCACAACTCCGTTGGACGGGCCATGCCATTAGGATAAAAGGTCATCGCTATATTGCGAGCTAGAAGGTGGAAAAGACACCTTAAAGGAGAACCTCCAGTGGTTCAGCATCAAACTTAAAGAACTGGCAGCTGCCAATGGCGTTGGCTGATCTATGCGCCTCCCCCCCCCATTAGCTTTGAGACCAACCAGCGGCAGACACTTGCTGCTGCACGAGAGCGACGCCAAAGACTACATCCAGTAGTCATCATGACAACATTTGAGTGCCCCATCTATCGATAGCACAATCTGTTCGAAGACGAAGTCCTGTTTTCCGGACACACATGACAACAGGAAGCGACGATGACGGAAGTTGAAGAATAAAAAATAAGATGCAACAGCGAGTACTTCCGCAGGGTTATCGTACTTATTGTTGAGAATTTACAGAAGCTATGTGATTTCTTTACGGAAATTGTTTGGGAAACTTTTTATACATGCACCTGATCATATGAGCGCACACACAGGCAAATACACAAACACAGAGAAAGAGAGACATATTCAAACGAGACTACTACCTAGACAAAACATTGATTTTGTTTTTGTAAGATTCTTTAAAGTTAAGACCAAGCTTTGTGGCATACTTTGCGAGTGCAGTGAAACATAAAAACACATTTCTTTGCTAGAATCGAGGATAAAAAAAACATTTTTAAAGTAAACTACTTACCAGAAGATAAAGGGAAGAAAAAGGGCTTACAACGTCTAATCACCAGCTTGCAGCGAAATGAAAGGAACTCAAAACATAGTTGATTACTAGCAGAGAAAAGAAGAAGACGGAGGAAAAAACTCCACTAATTGCCGGCTAATAAAGGAACGCGGACCTTACAACACGGCTGAAATGCCTAGGTAGGGAAGGAAAGGTCTTCAGGAGGCATACAGTTGTTTCCTTGCTGGAAGGCTGGGGAAAACGTCGATAGAACACATAATACTGGCCTGGGGTTCAAGGAAAGAAAAAAAAATCCAGAAAAGATTCTTGCTTTTGTGGCTGACCTATATTCAAGACGTACATTTACTGTTGGCAAGTAATTCGTTGTTAGAAGCGGGTGCTTGGTGACCGCTGGCAAATATCAGGAGCAGTCAGCAGCAAACAGGGAGCTTGCTAACAGTCGGTAAGTCTTCCTGTCATCTGTCTCTGCTGGTTAACAGAATGTTGGCTGGGAGACTTCTGGATGATTCTCCGAGCATATGCAGCTCCTCAGTATGATTGCTCGAGATGTGTATCATCATTCGACGACGGTGAATCTGTTATTCAAAGATTTCCCCTGTTCTGTCCATTAATACAAGATTGGGGACTGAACTACTCGTATTTGAAAGCTAAACTCCAACGAGGCCCAGTGTTGTATACCCAAAATTTAGGAAGAAGCCCTCTCATTAACCCAAATCAAGGGTAATGGTAACCAGGGGCAGCTGTAAAAGTCTTTAAGTACAAGATCAATCTATAGTTTGAACCACAAAAAAACAACAACCGAAGCTTCGCTACTTAAAGCTGTCGAGAAAAAGCAGCTTCCGGTCAACTTTACTCGCAGACCAAGCCTTTGGCTCAAGTACCTTCCACCTGAGGAAGATGCGCGACTTTCTCTGTTCATGACACATCTTCGGGAGGAGCTGGCGTGACCGGTTGACCGGTTACCTTGAATTTCGGAACCAGAAGGAATATGCGTGTATAGAGCGATCAGCAGACCCGGCGCGAGATGATGAAGAAGTTAGGGGTGGGTGGGGTAAAGGCGGAGAGATGGGGATAAACGTCTGTCGGTGGCGCTAGGTGGCGCTTTGGAGCTGACAGCTGACAAGTCCGATAACTGCAATCCTGTGTCATTTAGCAGCTAACTCCAGGCTTGTGCAGTGCGGGCTAAGCTGACAAGGTGGAGTTAAGCCAGCTGCGAGCTAGAGTGTGGGGTAGGAACGAGTAAACGGATTGCATGGCAAAGGCTGCTTCATGTCTGTTTTTCTATTTTTCTTTAAGTCTTCTCCTGTCTCTTGTGGGGCAAGACAGAATGAAAGAGGGCAGAATTTCGGACAGTAATTGGAGCCCCAGCGGTGAGGGGACTGTCGATGCACGAGGGATCTGCTCTGTAGGCAACCGATTACTTAGATTGTTAATCTGCAAGCAGTCATGGTTCCCTCTGCTGTCCAAAGATAGTTGAGAAGCATTTCGAAAGAAAAGAACGGCTGCATTTGTTTTCTCGTTTACTATTTCCTGGCCCTACGGTTTTTCTATTTCCTTATCTTCTTCTGCTCCTCTTCATTTTTATTTTTCTCCTTTTTCTCTCTTTTTCTTCATACTCTTGTCTGACGTCCTCTTCTTACTGTTCACCTCTGTATTTCTTTTTTCCCCTAACCTAGCTTCTTCGCTATCTTACCATTCAACATTCTCTCTTTCTTTTCTATCTCTTCTAGACGAAAACATAGCAATATTTTCTCTATTAAAGAAACTCGTATTTCATTTTCAAAAGAATGCGGAGTTTATATTCGCGTCGTTTACTTACGGTTTAACCGTTCCTCTTTCGTCTCTGCTTTCTAAAACGTTTCCAGGAATATTGCTAAAGGAAAGAGGTGCGGTTCTAACTCCCTCACGGGATGTAAACATGAAAAAAGAAGGCGTTTGAAGCTCTTGTGGGTGGTAATGACTTCTGCAGAGGTCGGAGGATTTTTTTTTTTCGCTTACCTCATTTCTTCGCTATGCTTTCAAAGAAAAAGAAAACCACACCAGCTTATATTTATTGCAGTTCACTTTTTCCTGTCTCCAACACTGCCACGAAACTTAACGTATGCAGGGAGGTCAGCTGTGCAGAGCTAAGCAGCCCCTGAAAATCAACATCAATAAGCAATGCATCATCAAAGAATGCAAAGGCACGGCAGGAAGTTGAAGCTGTGTTCAACACTTGATTAAACCTGGGTTGCTTTTCTCACATTCATCACGCTCATATCCTGAATGGTCATATCACACTAACAAAAGCCAACGCTGCCAACATCCAACATCATTAAAAGCCTCACCCCACAGTGTTTGGCAAACACGTCTTTTGAAACAAACTCGTTTACTCCGTTGGCTGTCTGATATACACGGCAGAGCGTTTCACAAACCTCTTTGGCAAACTGTTTCTCTCGTACTTTCCGATATTTTTGCTCAACATTGTAGCAGCCAAAGTTACGGGCCCGCTTGAAACTGAGGTTCTATCCCATCATGAATGAAAGTCTTGTAGAGCCAGAGACAAATTAATGAATGAATGAGAACCCCCATGAACTACTGGATTCTAGTAAGCCTAAATAATTTAAATCAAAACTGTGGGTTTAAGGCTGGTAGATTTCTTGTCGACAACTGGAATCGAATGCACAAGTATACCTCCTGATTTCAATTAATGTCATAAGGCTACACTAAGTCACAGCTATGGGCCATCGCTTCATTGGTCTCACATTATGAAACTGTAAGTGATTCATTGACGCTGGACTTAATGTCGAGCGACACACGTATCTCTGAGTTTCTGAAAATAAATTACTTCATTGCAAGCAAAAGTCTGCTTCCAGACACGTTTTAAAACTGTTTTTCTTGCACTGGCAGTTTCCAGATCGAGCAATTCTAGAGCCCTCACATTGTCTCGACGCCTGACTTATCGCGAGATAAAGAGAGTAATAGACCTGCAGCGTTGTTCCAAGACGAATTGTTTCAGTTGGGATCCTTGCCAAACCCTTCCTTTGCTGGTGGCCTCGCTTAACGTGTAGGTAACAACGCAAAGCACTTAAGCTTTTAACAGTGTTTGTCAGGCATAAATTCATTAAAGTTACGAATAGAATTATGATGAAAAAATACCAGTCATTCACTGGCCCAAGATATTTTTTATTGTCTTTCGCAACCTTTTTAACCATTTACCCTCAATTTCCAGTTTCATGTCTTCTTCTAGGAAGAGAAAATCATAATGTTTGGCTTACTCACTGAGTGCCACTCGAGTCACCACACGTCTTAGCTTCAAGAGGCTTCTACCTCCCAAAGTTGTTTGCTGTGTCTTGAGCGTCACTGTTTGCCAAGCTTTTATTTTACCTTTAAACAATTTTATTGTACGGCTCACGTATGTAAAATTTGTGCAAGGTCGAGCCGTTCTTCTCTCTACTTTCCGCCCTGGCCAGACGCTCGTGCTCGTTCTGCAGGTAGCAGGAAGAATCGGTGCTTTTGGTCTCGGCGATGCATTGTCAGGAAACGGTGGTCTGAATAAAACACTCGCTGTAGATCCCTCTAAGGCCGTCAGAAAGCATAAGGAATGACAAACAAGAGAGCATGTGCCGGTTCTTACAAACGCTTTTTTAAAGAACATCTCCATTAATCCAAGTTTCTGAACTTGTACAGACAGGGAGACAACGAGCTTTGTAGACTTGACCTTTCTCGAAAGGCCTCTTTCTCGTGTATTCGTTCTGTCTATCAATCTTTCTTTTTTTTCTTCTTCTTCTTCTTCTTCTTCTTCTTCTTCTTCAATTTATTCTTGCTTATTTCTTTTTCTCTAACTTTTTTCTTTCTTTTTTTCTACTGTTTGGATTCCTGCTAGCAATGTCGCCACTTAATTTTTTATGGACGAGCACAGTACAGCATTTCGGAAATCGTTTCTTGGCGTCATTCTTTGTGGGGCAAAGTAACTTCTTTGCAGAATGAAGGTACATAAAGGAGAGAGGCAGGATGAGACCGAGGCGCGGAGAAAGGAAGAGAGAGAGACGGAGGTGTCATTCGCACGGTTTTGCCCAGAAGCCGCTTAAATCATCATCACAAACCCAAATGCTATGAGAATCTGCTGGTTTGGTCAGGAGGGAGCATAAACGAAATATTCTGCACTGGCATTGCCATCGTTCTAATCGCATGACGAAGGCCAGATGTCATTATAATTTACTGAGTTTACTAATCAATTTAGTCTCTCGCCTCAAAGACGCAGCTACAGCGCTTTGGTTAATAAATTTAACAGGGAATGGTGCAACTTTTTTTCTTGTTTTTCTTTTTTATTTTAAACTTAGTGAGTTGTAGGGAATCGTTATTGAATTGCAAACCTTTTTTTAGTCGTTTTATGGCGTTTTATTGCGAGAGTTTGTTTTTTCGGTGTCTTGAGCTTCTACTGCTCTCCAGTCATCAGCTGGAAAGGACCTTCTTTGCCGACTAAAGCTTGGACAAATATTTGCTTCGCTCGGTCATGTCCACAGCAAGGAGTAAAGCTGGCTTCGCCAAATTCCATGTGAACGACTGTTGGCGAAGCATTTCTTCGGAGGATACGTGGGGCTTTGTTGGTACTTGTCTTAAGTTTGCCGAGTTGTGATTGCCACAGTAAACTTTCAACTGTGGCTGTTAAGAAGGCCTTTAAGACAGAAACTCATGAGAGCGCGCACAGGTGCACACAAACACACGCATATGTGTGTGCATAGGGAGGCATGTTCTTTTAAACATGTTAGCGTGCTCTCTCACACACACTGTCTCTAATACTCTCTCCCTCTTTTTCCACACACACACACACACACACAATCACCACCACCACCACCATAACACATCACAGCGAGAGAGAAGAGGTACATGAAAAGAAGAGAAGAGAATACTAACTAAGAAAAGAGAACAAATGCAGAGACAGCTATGAGAGACAGAGGCAAGAATGTGCGCGACTGGCACATGTTACCTGCTGTACGAAAAAAACCATCTTGCAGTCAAGAGCCTTAATCTTTTACATTTTGTTTTTATTTATTTTTTTCATCAATACGCCATGCTTAAAAGTCCAGTTAGATTACAGGAACACTTCTGGAAGACAGAATGCAGCACTTGATGCACTCGAGCAAAGCATCCGGAGTAACGATGCTGCACTGAGATGCTGCTTGTATCCAAACCTGGCAGGCAGGGGGCAACCCATCAGCAGGAAACCCGCCTCATTGCGGGCGGGCCATAGACCGAACCACACGGGGCTTTTGATAAGAATGCCACGGCTATTTCTTTGCTGGTTCTAGTCTACATTTCGTCTTCGCTGTGTAGCACCGAGGCGCAGAGAAACTGTTCAGATTTTTCTTTCATTTTTTGTTTGTTTCTTCCTTTACTTGCTTCTTCTCTCCTTTTTCATCTTTTCTTACTTTCTCCTTTCTTTATTTTTTTGGTCTTTCTTCCTCCTTTCTTCATTCTTATGTGGTTTAGTAGCGCATCTGTAAGGCGTACATCACAGTGAAGATTACAACACGTCATAGGTTCAAATCTTTCTTACAGAACATCAGATTTCAGGTATGTGGCGACTGTTTACATGGCTGAATTAAACTCTCTTTTTTGTCGACTCGACATCATCATCATCATCATCATCTTCTTCTTCTTCTTCTTCTTCTTCTTCTTTCTGCTTAGAGTAGGATGACGAAGAATACGATTAATGAAGCTGATGACAACCAGCAGAAACAGCGCCCACAACCTGCCATAGCCGACTCGATGCAGCGTGTGATTGCGGACTGTATCGACGATTTATGAAATGGTGTTCAGGCTCCACCATCCACCATCCTCTGCCCACCACCCCACCCCATCCTACTCCCACCCCTCTCAAGCAGTCGACCATTAACGTTCTCAACCAACCCCCACTCACCCCGCTCCGTGAATTCCCTCGTCAGAGTCCTGGTAAGCAAGACAAATGGCCCCCGGGGCCCTGCGGCTTCTGCCCTCCCCCTTGTCCATTGATTTCTCGCGCAGTGTCCTCCTTCCTCTGGCCAGACGGCAGAGCTGTGCTGCGATCACCTTTGTTGTGCGAAGGCATCATGTTGCCGCACTGTGTGTCGCCGATGGTCAATACCCACCGCTGGGCCCATCGCCGCTCACGAGTTTGTCCCGTACGCGGACGTGCGCTGATGAACTGAAGCCGCGGAGATTCTGTTTGACGAACTTATTCCAGCGGCAGGAGTTTGCGGAGCTCTCCCATCCGATTGGACTGAGAGTATCGGTTGTAGAGAGAGAGAGAGAAGGCTTGTAAAGGCAGTGGGGTCATAAAAACGTGCAACTTAATCCGCCAGAGTGTCACACGACCTGTAAACACAAGCTTCGTTGGTAAACAGAATGGCAAAGTCGGTTAAACGCAGGTCATTCCTACACGATTAATGCTTCTTATAATGGCGTCACCAGCTATCCTCCTTGCTTATAATTATTATGGAAATCCGATCAGGGCCCAGTGGGTCTATCGCGTCCTTGACGGACACACACTGAAGCTATCTGCTTGGCCGGCGTGTAAAGACTCGACATGAATTCCAGTCCTGGGCATAATTTTATGTCTCTTATACTGGACATATACGTGAGCATGTTTGCCAAATGTTTAAAAAGACTGTCATGTGAAAATCTGCCAAACACGATCACATCTTTGACTACAGATTATTTTAATGTTTAAGTAAAGCATTTAAAGAAAAAAATGAGGGTGAATGAAATATATCCAATTCCTCTACAGGCATTGGTATGACATATTCATCCAAAAACTCTACGGTTTCCAAAAAACACTTTACATATTAACTAGTTCTGTTAGAAACTTACTATAATTAGATAAGGTGTAGGGCTTAAACGGTGCTTAAGAAATCACATGGCCCAGAAGGAAAAACTTAAATTTGTAGAAGTCACGTTTTTTCCTACACTCTCCTTTTTTTTTTTCATTCGATCATACGCTTTCCCGTGAATGTTTCTGATCCTTTTAGACTGACATTTACTATCAGGAGTTTGCCGTGGATTATATCAGATAAAAGGTCACGTGGCATTAATGAAAAACACTTGGCATCTTCGTAGAACAAAAGTTTCGAAGCACAGCACCTCGGCACGATAAAGCTCGTGCGTGCTGCTCATGGCAACTGACACGGCGTCTGCAGACAAAACATGGCCGTCTGTACATCGCGATGGCTGCCCGTGTTTGAACCACGCGCAGGTCCCCCACCCAGCGAGTTTTGACCCTCCTGTGTTACCATACCTCAGGTCGGGCCGGGCCGACCGGTCTTTCCAGGTCATTCGCAACTTCCTCGCAGAACGCATTTGTCTTGATGAAGACCGTTCTTCCATGCCCACGTGAGCACAAGAAAGCAGTTGAAACACGCGGTTTGGAGCTGCGAGGAAGTGTTTCCATCATCGCCAGATGCGAATGAGGTTAAAACGTGTTTCCGTTAGGCTCATGGCACTTCTCCGTGTGGCGGTGATGGGGGGGGGGGGAGGGAGTATCTGTAGTGCCTGGGGATTGCGGAGTGTTTTTACTGGCTAGACTTAATACTGTCTTCCACTACAGACTTTTACTGCACTAGTTTTGAGGGCCTCGTTTTCCTCGGATGCAGGTCGTAGATTTATATTTTCTACTAAAAATGATTAATGCGATATCGAACGAAGCCAGTGTTTTGTCGCAAGGATTAGAGCTTACAAATGTGAGATGTCTTCGTCGTTTGAAAGGATGTTCGTCAAGTCTGACAAGGGGCAAGTTGTTATTTCTAACAGAAATCGATAATGTTTACCCTAAAATCTTTTGACGAAGCCAAACACAGGGAAGAGATTACACATTTCAATCAATTCATAAGTTCTACGAAATGAGTTCCGGGTAAATGGCGGCAGGATAAAGTCAACATATTACCATACAGTGGGGTAGGGAGATTCTCTGGTTTGGAAGGGAGGCAGGGGGGGGGACAAACTCCATGCTGACAGTGAACAACGTTCATATTCTTGCCTCCTCACTATCTTTATGGACTGCCCTCCTTACCCCACTGCACTGGTTCCTACGCCACTGCCATAGAGACGAAAAAAAATCAGAAATGATAATGTTTTACAAAATAAACTTGAAGATAAATTATTTCACAGTAAGAATAAAGCTAAAGATAGAGCAGTGACCAAAGCGTCTGAAATCTCAACCTTATCTGTGGCATGTGGCGTGACCTCTTGCCCGGCAATTAAACAGGCACTCCTAGAGGTTCTCATTAGTATCGTTATTTGATAAAGGAAAATCCTACTCCTATGCGGACTTTGGCATTTTTATTTCATAGTTGTGTAGCTCTGTATTCTTCAAATGCGCGTCTGGCCTTCACTCACCGAGTTGTCAGGGTTCATGTGATGTGAAATGAATCTTGACAAGCTTTTGACACTCCGTCTTGATATTAGCTAGCGTTCCTTCCACCCTCACGTGCAACAGCAAGCTCGTAAGTCGTGCATGCACCTACCGGCGTGCAATTTGACTCATGGCACCCAATACACCAATGCACAAATTGCACCACGCACAGAAGTTCAGTCGCAACCTCTCAGATATCCACACACACACACACACACACACACACACACACACACACACACACACACACACACACACACACACACACACACAGCGTTCATACGTAAAGGCCTTTCTTAACGTGGTGGAAAATGTCGAACCTTTTGACCACGTTTGGCAAATGTTTGTGAATCTTAAGTGAAGCCAGTAGTTTTGGGGTGAACGATTAACATCCTCTTCAACATGTTAACCAAAGTCCCGGTTTTTTTTGCCAATACATTGCCAGGACATTTTCTAATACAATGGGACTTTATGGGACTTCAGAGACTTGACGGTTCAGTACATCTCCCTATGAAGAACGGAGTTAAGAATAATCTAACCTAGGTGAGGCATGTCTTATTCGAAATCACTGTCATAAGTTGTTGGGTCAATATATGACAGGTACCTGCCTCCAGTGCCAGGCTATGTAGTCTAAGGCTATTGACAGCGAAAGTTCGCTATGACGACATTGGCGAGGTCGTGTATTCTCACCTTACGAAGCCCCATGACCTTTTTATATCCCATCGAACACAGTAAAGACATTAGTCATCCTTCTCTGTCCACCATCCCTGTCAGCAGGTTCCGATCTTATTTGCGTCGCCGGCGTATCGAAGGTCTCTCGTTTGAATAACAAGAAGTTTGCCGGGAAACTGATTAAAACTCTGTAACAGGACTTTTATTGATCTGTCTGGATGTGCCTGGCAACGTCCGGTGATGTTGCTAAGGCCTTAGAAAGATTATCCTGGTACTTTTTGCTCAAGTTACTATGATGGGCAGAGAAAAAGGTGGGCGTGGGGTGGGGACCCCAAAACATTTCTTTTTAATGTTGGGTAGGGGAGGAGGATGTCAGACGCTGTCTGCGATGACTGCTTCTTCAGTCCTGTCTGCAAGCCTACTGTTTTCTTGTTTCTTCTTTTTATTTCTCTCTCTCTCTCTCTTGCTTTCTTTCTCTATCATATATATATATATCGTGAATGTTTGTGTGCATGCATGCGTGCGCGTGTGTGTTTACTCATCATGACGGGTTTATCGTGAACTACAGCTTACACTAAAGTAAGCCACGAGTTTCATTCACTCTCTCTCTCTCTTCATTCAGGAGAGAGACAAAAACCAATCCTCTGTTAATAAAACTGCTGTAGAAACACATGTAGAACACCTGACAAGGAATGCCACTGGCGGAAATGGAAGAAATCAAAACATTTCTTCACCAAGCAAGGAAAAGTGAGTGAGAGAAAGAAAGAAAGAGTTCTCCCAGCAGTTACTGCTAAAAAAATCACACAAAGCGAAAGACGTCCTTCAGCGAGAGAGCAGAACAAAAAGCAGGATCGGGAACGAACCCAATCCCGAATAAACATCCACACAAAGGAGGAGCGGACTGATGCTGTAACACTTGCAACAATGTATTCGCCCCCTTGCAGACTGTGTAGACTGTAGACCGATAAGAATGAAGACTATAACTAATAGCTGCTGACATCGAGCGCCAGAGGGTCACATGGGGAAAAAAGCAGTAGGGGACTGCGCCAGGGTAGTGAGAAACAACAAAGCTGTATTTCTTTAATCTCGTTTCTGTATCAAGCCCGGTTTTAATATGAGGGTGAACTATCCACTAGACACAACTCTGACGGGTCCCGTGCTTTTTGAAGGCGGAATGCCTTTCACTTGGTTTTTCTGAAAGGCAATTTCCGTGACGCATTGCTTGGAACGAGTTAGCGGAAACCGATCAAGGGGAGAATAAAAAATGTTTATGTCGGCTTCCATTTCCTGAGTCTTTTAATTGCTGGACTTTTATTCGACTCACACGAGCCCATTCTTTTGTCTTCTGTCTGCTGCAGACTCTGTTTCCTGTGAAAATTGCAAACATGTTATAAAAGCTTTAATTTTTGTTTCCTTTTAAGGGTGGTTTTATTCATCCTCTCTGTTGTATGTGCCCTCGGGATGATGTAATCGAATGATGTAATACGGGTACGGGACTGTGCTTCTTAAAAGTTCTAGGTTTCAGCGCTTACATGCGAATGTTTATGGTTATGAACACTTATAGTGTAGACGACTGAACGCTCATACGTGCAGATGAATACGCTTTGTGTAGAATACGAACTTACTAATTGTTTCTCTTTTTTCATTTTCATTACCTTATTTCATTTTTGCACCAATACGATCTTTCTCTCGCACGCACGCACATGCGCACACATAGATACAAAGACACAAACTTAGGCGCGCACACACACACTTATTTATACATATATATATATATATATACAGGAATTCAAACTTTTGTCACATCACCAATATGGTAAGCTTCAAAAAGAGAATCATCAAATGTAAAAAGGAACCTTAGATTTCAAAAGAAGAAAAAAGCAGATCCATTTTCCCTGTCTGGAATGTTTCGCTCGAGGTAGAAATTCAATTTGGGACTCTGTTTTATTTTCGTGAAATTGAGGCTTGAGTGAGTAGTGTGGTTGGATCAATGCAAGAACATGTATTGAAAATGAATCTGATCTCATTTCCCCGTGACGAGTTCTTCCCCCTTTTATCTCAGCACGGATGCTCTCCAAACTTCCTTGAACTTCATTTATTTTCATGGGATGGCTGCACCATTATAATACCGTGCAAGCTATTTCTCTTGCCAAATGGATGAAGCAGAACTATTGTCTGAGGGCTGTTACGCCTATCAGTGTACCGCAGTCTGTGCCTCAGGTTCTGGAGTTTGTGGCCTTGATAATTGTCTGAGAACTTCTGCATTGATTCTTTTAACATAGGAGACGCCGGTGCTGCAGTGGGAGGTCACTCTACACTCTACAGTAAGACATGGCAGAGTAATCCCCTCTTTCTTATGGGAATCCTCGCTGCTTCGTCACTTGAATTCAGTGAGTCAGTGGCATGTCAGATAAAGTCGTAGAACACTTCGTAAACCAGGGTTGTTTACATGCAATGATTACTATAACTTCTTGGCACCTCCCCATTTTTTTTTGTTTACATCTCCACCTCTTTGCATTTTATTTAAATAATTAGGAGCTTAACATATGCTGTGGGTCACTTGCCTACATCTGGGTCTAGACAAAACTTGTCACTGACTGAAAATCGTAAGAAGTAACTCGCCCAGCACGAGTTCTCAAGTCCGAGAACGGCAGAAACGAGACAACGTCCGCTTTGTTACGGGTGACACGACATTTTGCCAAGTCCCGGATGTAGGTCAGTGTCTCGTTTTAGGCAGCAGGACCTAACCGTGACCAGCCTTAAAGAAGACGCCTGCTGAGAAAAATAAAGAGGAGTAAAGACAGGAAATGTACATCGCATAAATATATGTCTACCGCGGTTACCGTACCATGTTTTTTACACTTCGTTGTAATGCTTGACACAATTATTTCCACGGACTGTTGGCAAAGAAAGAAAACATGACGACAGTGGTATTCTAGTAACCAGTGCATCCAAATAAGCGTCGTTTCAAACTATGTGAACTGACAGAAAAAAGTCCCCACCAAAACTCCTGAATTACTGGCCGCAGGCTTGTTTGAAGATATTCTTTTTTGGCTTTAACTATTTTGAGTCCATAAACAAGACTCAGCTACGCCCTGATACCGTTTATTTACGTTGCGCCTTTACTTTAATTATCAAGGACTGTTTATGAATTGCATGCCTGTACCGGGCGCGCCCTAACCGCCGTATAAAACAGTATTTTAATCACATAAATTTTAGCATAATAATAGATTTAACATCACATAAAAACCCTGCGTTCCTGCCTTTAAATGCTACTGCATTCGTTGAAAACAGGCGTGGACAACGTTGCATTTAAAAAAAAAGTTTAAATGATCTTTCTTGTTAACTGTGCTGGTAGTGACCGTTTCTCGCTGACCCAGTGTCTTTGTTCCAGCGGAAATGAGTACACTACATGACAGCAATTCTTTATCCTGGCAAAGGGAAATTAATGCCTTCGTCAAGCTTAATTAATAGCTTTCTTTTCTAGCAGTCACGAAGTGTTCTTATTTGATGCACATTTCCTCAGTTCACGCTGGGCTTCTCCGGCTTAATATCAGTTTTTTTCAGTAACGTACGTGCGTGTGAGTGTGTACGCGTGCGTGCGTGCTTGTTTGAGTCTGTGCTTGCGTTCATGTATTTCTCTTTCTTTCTCTCTCATTCCCTTTTCCTCAGCGCAACAAAGAGTTCTTTATTCCTTGATCACATTTTAAGCATGAAATAATGACCTGCTGTGAATATCTTTTTAATGACCCAAGCTTCATGCTTTCTGTGACACAGTGAAAAATTAACCACCATGACAGTACTTCCTTTCTACACAGAGCTCTCTTGTTCTAACAGCTATAAAATATGCTGCACCTCACCTCATCAAAAAGTGATGATATATATATATATATGCACTCACATATTCTAAAATCTTCCTTGTACGTCATCCAAAAAATACAATTTAATTTTGTCCATGACATTACAATGGCTGCATAAAACACAAATCTGTTGTGGTTTTCTTCCCGTGTACCATAAGTTAATTAAAAATAAAAACCAATCTTTCAACTGACCGTGTGATGCAAGATATTTCACATCAGTCGACTCTGGGTTGGAGAGGGTAAGACAGCGAGTGACTTATGGTTAGTCAGTCGTCTTATCTTCGGATGACATGTCTGTCAGCGGTCGCAAGAGTGCAAGACCCAAGTGGGAACACTGGAAAATGCTTTCATCTCGTTAATTAATAGCATAGTATACACCTACCGCCTGTTTTATGAGCTAAATAGAATCAGTTTATATACAACAAGGAGACAGTTTTCTTTTGCTCGGAGGTTGATCCCGTTCTTTCTTTATTCCACCCACATAAATTTTTCGGTCTGTCTCCGTCTCCTTCGATCTTATGGGGCGCCAAGAGGGGAATTTTCTCTACTTTCTCTCTCAAGCTAGAGAATGCAATCTGTAACTACAGAAGATTTCTCTAGCGACCGGATGATGTCTGTACCGAACGAGGCTGGCTCATTTGCATATGGGACAAGAAGGTCAAAGATCAACCAATCAGAGGCCTCGAAACATGGCCTCACGTTCTTGATGTGTATTTGCCGAGTGGAGTTCGTCTGCTATGATGTATAGAGCAATCGCAAAAAACTATTTTTTTTTTAATGTCAACCATCTCTGGATGAAAAAGATTTTTTTCCGCAACAGACGCCTCACGTTCTTGATGTGTATTTATACGCGAGATAGAAGTTCAGACATCTTGCCAGAGTTCGTCTGCTATGACGTTACCGTAATCGCAAAAAAATATTAAAAATGTCAGTTTCCATGTACATGTCTTGTTTCAATTCTTTTTCTTCACCATTTATAATGATAAAAACTGGTCGTGCACTACAGAATGCATTCTCTAGCTAGAGAGAGAAAGTAGAGAAAATTCCCCTCTTGGCGCCCCATACGCTCTCCTTCAGAAAGAAAATGTGTGTGAATCGCATTCTTTCTTCGTCGGAAGATTTGTTTCTGTGTGAGAGAGAGAGAGAGAGAGAGAGGGAAAAAAGGGGGGAAAAGAGAAGGCGAGTACGTGTGAGAAAGAAAAAGTATAAAGTGACATGCACAGATACTCTTCTTTGTATGAACAAATAGTTCCACCCCCACGTACACTTACACCTACAAACACATATGCTTCTAGCAAATATATTTACATACTCATATACAAATAAACACCCAGTAACAAAGACCCGGGGACACAGTTACACAAAGTCACCTTTTCCTCTACCGCTCTCTCTTTCTCTTATCATCGCTATTACCGTCACATCGTCAAATTTTGTCACATAGTCACGAATACCTCGCGACGTATTTCTGTGCACGTAAAACTTTTCCATCTGCATCCCAGTCGCATCCCGTGTTGCTGCTATCATGAGCTAGTACCTGAAGATCCTGAGGTGTTGTGACGAACCCGCAGAAAGGGGGGTTGACAACCAAGGGGGAAAGGGAACACTACGCTGGCTCGCTTCACACCACCTTCCACCCTCTCACGCCCCACTCATCTGCGTTCTCACGTCCGCACGCCTCCTTCACTCCCTTTTCATTCGCGTGCGCAATGACACCTGACAGAACAGTACAGGTCAACAATTATTATTAAACAAAATTAAAACAATTAGATTGTGTACAGACCACAGAGATATAAAGTTGCAGTTCCTTCCGCTGCGAGAGAGTTGTGTCTGACGAGCGAGAAGTCCACGGATTATAAACACCACTGTCACTGTTAGTGCGGAACACTATATCACTCCCGGTTGTCCCAGACAACGATGGTGGAGATGCTAAGTGAAGTGTGAACGTCCCGACCACTGTCCCTTGTCCACTGGCACGACTGGTTCAGCTCGTTGCCCCAGGCAATGGAACACAGCTGTTCAGAAGACGCTCGACGACAGGGGTCTGGCACCGGCTCCCGACGACGAAGAATTCCGGGGGAAAGACAGACGAGGCACACTGTCGCCGCTACTTCCAGAGGTTGCCCCAGGCAATAGGTGGTAGGGTTGATGACGCAGGTCCTGATGTCGTCTCCCCTTCTTGTCGTATATAATAACAGAGACCGTTGCTCTAAACCTTTAACGTCCAGCCCGCAAGTGCCAGCAAATAGTGCTACTACGTTCACACAGAACGGGCTTCCCTTACAGATTTGCTGCCTGCGGCTGCCTAGCACTCAGAGACGGTTGTCTCAGCTGTAGTATCAGCGGGAAAAAGCCTCGACTATTCTGCTACCCGAACTAAATACCCATCTAACCACGTGACCCTCAAAACTAACTCTTCCCAGCCCTGACGCTATCGCAATGTTACTAGTAAAACTACAACCACCCGCGCTATTCTCCAACTTCCAAACCCTACCCCACTGTCCAAAGGACCTAAACTGACTACATCTATCACAGCGGCCTGTCAAGACATAAAATTGAACAGAATAGATCGCCCTTTGACTGACCGCAGCCCCCTATAATTAAGGTACCCTGGCTTCGGCGTGTTGTTCTGGCCTTGAACCCGGCTGGTTCATGACAGGTGTAATGACCTTCCATTATGAACTCCAGTCTAATGATGCAATTACCATTTTGATCTTCTCCTCCTTCCCCCCCCCCCAACTCCATTCCTAATCCATACTAGCGACCAGCCCGCTCTCTCGTTATCCCCCTTCTGCTGTGTCACCACCTGTCATTATCTTTACTATAGTTCCGTCTGTCATTATCAGTTGCACCGACTTGTCATCCCACTCTCCATCTGTCATTATCGCCACCTCATCAACCTCATGCACATTACCATCAGCTTACCGTCACGTCTATCATTAACCATCGTTATTATTATCATTATTATTATCATCTCTCCCCATCCCATCGTCGTCTGAGTCTTCACGAGCCCCCAGCGTTTCTTCATCGTCACTGAACAACATGAGAAAGGGCAGCCTCGTGTGGGCATGCTCAGACCTCAAGGGTGTGGACAGGGAGGAAGGATTAGGAAACATTATGCCGCTGTGTGTGTGTGTGTGTGTGTGTGTGTGTGTGTGTGTGTGTGTGTGTGTGTGTGTCTGTGTGTGTGTGTGTCCTGTAAAGTTGTACAAAGTAGAAGTGACGTCTGTAGCAAGAGTGAGCAACAGGTGAAAAGTTTGTTCCGTACTCCTTGCACTCGTGATGACAGGCAGACAAACTGATGCACTTGGCGTATCCTAGTCACGTGATCATTTTTTCCATTATCTTTTGTTTGTTTCTTGTTTTTTTTTTAATATTTAACCTTTTTTACTTATCCTTTTCATCATTTCTTTTTCTTTCCTACATTCTCCTTCATTCTCTTTCCTTTCTTTTTTCTTTTTTCTCTAATTCATTCTTCTTCTTCTTTCCTTATTTATTATTTTGCATTTCTTTTTCGTCCTTTTCCATTCATTTTTTTTAATTGTTTCTATTCACTTTGTTTTCTTTAGGGTTTTTTTCGATTTGCCAGAACTGTAATGCTTGTATAAAATCTTCCCCCGGTTCTGCGCCTTCCATTCACAGTGTTTCGCTCCGATTAGTCTCTAACATTCTCAAATAAACTCCTGCTCTTAACAAACTAAAACCCATATTATGTCCATTAGTCTCTGGGCAGTCTTTTCAGAGTCATTAATACCCTTTTAAGCAGCTAATTATGTTTTGGAATGAAAGTCATCAGCTCTAGCGTTTGAGTTTCAGCACTCAGCTCAGAAACTATCTAGAAGACTATGCTACTGATAAAAATCCGTTGCATTTTTACTGACTTGCCATTTCCTAGTCTGCCCCGTGGCGTCCTTGGTTACAGTAGCTCAAAAACCGAAGACAAAAATTGCCAGGTTGAATCGTCTAACAAGTAATGAAGTAATGAACGTTCTAGAATAAAGAGACGATAAAATCTACCCTGTCACTTATCATCTCTGCCAACCGAAGGAAAACAAAACTGACCAGGAAATCGAAGATCTCTGTTTTCAAAATAAAATACACACCTCATTCCGCTAAATTTGATTTCTCTAATCAGGCTCATGTAAAAAGGGGTCGGTACAATAGTAGGATCGCAAATATATTTGTAAGTCTCTTTGCTAAAGTTTTTTCTCTAGAGTTATATGGAAGCAAGGCGTGTGTGTATGTGTATGTACGTGCGTGCGTGTGTGTCTGTGTGTGTGTGTGTGTGTGTGTGTGTGTGTGTGTGTGTGTGTGTAGTTTATGGGATCCTCAAATGTCTAATAGAGCTACTACGGTAAATAGGATAGGCAACTCCTTTTTCAGTATTTTCTTTTTCTCTTACAAGATGCTATAGATTCGTAAAAAAAAAGTAAGATACGGAAGGCTTACAAAGTGAAACATTGTTTTAAAAAGATCCCAGAACCTTATTTTATCTGTCTGTGACCAGGAGACGATTGAAAATTTAAGAAAATGTAATGTTCTTACGCTTCTCAAATCTATTCTTATTCTCTGATCGCTACCTAACTACCTCAAAAAACTGAAGATTTTTAAAGCCGAAGTTTAAGGAGTGTGCGAGTTAGCCAGCCAGCTCCTGAAGCTTTTTCTAATCTCAGATGGCTTTTACCTTCTTCTTCTTCTTCTGTCTCGGAAAACCAACAATCTGTCGTGTCGTGTATGTGTTTAGTTTATTTTTATAACTTACATTTCAGCTCTGTTTCTATTCATTTTTCTGTGCACTGCATGTGTCTCTCTATGCGACTCTCAATTCTACATTATATTGCCTATTTAAGAGCCTTTTACCCTTTTGACCTAACAATATGCGGCGATTTCATTTCATTCCAAATGGGCATTCGTCGCTAAGGGAATTATATTGAACTCATTATAAGCTAACTAATATCTCGTACCATTAACTCGAGAAGACCAGTAAAAATGCCAGATAGGTGGGAGCATCACGTGAGTTCGGGCTACGTCTTCCACCCCCCCCACCCCCCCACACCAACAAAGCTCGTGCAGCAAGCAGTCACGGGGTTAAAGTGGCCACAGCTTTTTCTCGCCTCCGTGTTATTCTCCCGAAGTTACTGTCTGGCTGTCCTGTCGCTTACCCTTCTGTTCTAGCCATAGAGCAGGCGCATCATGAGATTATGCCGTTAGCTGGGGAGAAATCCTAAAAAAGGAAGGGAACTGATATAAATTTAGCCTCTACAAATCGATATCAGCAGTGTGTGTGTGTGTGTGTGTGTAAGCACGTAAGCGTGTGAGCGTGAACTTATACATTCTTTGACGAATACGTCGGCTGTCTTTCAATCGAGTTCTTCCGCTGTCTCCTTTCCTTCTATTCTGCACGTCTTTAGGTTTTTTTTCCTTCCGTAGAGCTGCACAGAACAGTCAAAGAATAAGCCTGTGACTGCTAGTCACAAGCGATGAAGTGCATAGTTGTGATGAGCAACAGGTCGCTCGCACCCTTCGGATCAATGGAGTATCAACATACAGTAGGCGGCGATCGAAGCATGGTCAGGTCAGGCCGTTTGCGAAAGTCCTTTGATCCACCAGAAAAGAGCGGCGGCGGTCACTGACTGCAGCCGCGGTGCAATGGAAGCGAAGAACTTCGAGACACAAGTTCACACATGAACGATTGAAGAAAGAAGCACTTGGGGAAATTAGAAGTAACCGTTAGAATAACGGACCTTATTCTCCCTCCCTATTCTTCTTCGTCTTTATGTTCACTATGGTAAGAAGGCTTGTAGAGCAAGGTGCTTATGTGTTCGTCTGAAAATAGAAGTGTTTGTGTTAGTTCTGTGGTTTCCTTTTGCTGTCGCCAATTGTATCAATAAGCTTCTTCTTCTATTATTATTATTATTATTATTATTATTGCTGCTGCTGCTGTTGTTGTTGGGGTAGGGTTTGCCTGTGCCACCCTCATCCTTCATCATTACCATCGTTTTCTTTTATTGCCGATGACCATCAAAAGACTTAGAGACGGTTCTCCGTGGATAGCCAGTTCCGCATCTCCCCAGCGCACAGCGGCATTCCTCTCAGAGACTGCCAGGCACCCAGGCGTCTTCGAACACCTGTGAAAGCAAACTTGAAGGGGAACTTGACAAGAGCTGCCTGACGACTGTGGGCGGATGTCTCGCCAACAGAAAAACACTGTCCTTCCTAGCGTAGCCTCGAGAATCCTTGAGAGCTTTGGGCTTTTTTCCAACGTACACTTCCAACTCGACTCAATTTTCTGCGGGCGTGTTTGGGTACTAAACTCGACTCCTTGACAGGGAAAAGAAAACAGTGCTTTTTCTGCGTAGATGCATTTTGTTTTGTTTTTCCTAAAATGTATCCTTCTATTTCACCCACGCCCTAGAAACTTTCCCTTTTCCAACTATGATCCAGAACTCTTTTTTTAACTCTTCATCCTTTTCTTTTCTTTCTTTCTTCCTTTCTTTCCTTCTTTCTTTCATTTTTATTTCTTAATTTTCTTCCAACTTCTTCTTGTCATTTTCTTCCTCCTCGCTTCTTACTCTTCTCTCTTCTTGCTTTCTCTCTTTGTGCGTGTGTATTCTCTGTCGCTATCATTCGCTTTTTTCTTACTCTCTCTTCCTGTTATTAAAACAGCCCCTCCTCTTACCCTCTTTGCTTTTAGACCGTCTAAGACATTCTTATTTATTTTCCATTATGCGAAGTGTGATCATCTCATGTCTTGCGTCACTGCCTAGATTGTCTTCATGGGAATGGCCATGGCTTACGTGATTCCCACCGGAATTCTTTCCACGGGCCATTCAAGTGATGAGTTTTACAGACCGTAGTTTTGTTCCTAAGAGCAGCAAATGAAAATTTCGTCCTGGACTGCACTAAGAAGTTGTTAGTGTTGATGATAAAAAGGCAAGATTTGAGAATAGCTGTTTGCGTCTCAACGACAGCAGCTGCCCTTCAAAATAAATTTCTTCAACGAGGGCATTTATGTCCCTGAACGTCATGAAGGGCGCAGCTCGTGCCTGGCATCGTTTTCCTACGTCATGCATGCCTCAGAACCTTTCTCTATTCCCGCCTTCTCCATCAACATGTCTTTCGTAGACAGTAGGAACGTAGAACAGTTCTACCTGCGCATTACTTGTTATTGGAAGGAAGTGACATCTTCTCTACCACATATCTTCGATGCACGATGATAATCATGGTAAACGAGTTATTCTAAAAATGCCTGGCAGACGAACATAAGTTTACACGTGTTGCAGGTAGCACATTCAAATGGTATGTCTTACTTTTTAAGCAACATCCTAGAACGAAAATTAATGAACGTAATCAAACGGTTTCCCAGAACTGAGTGACGTCGGGTTAAAATTCCTCCCCGCTCCCCTCGCTTTCCCACAGCGGACACTTGTGACTATAAAACAAAATTGCATGTGTGGCGCTCGTCACAGAATCTTGTGCTAAGAGAAAACGACACTAAGCCCTGTGTATGACACCACCTGCTAAAATTTACGACATTCTGCGTCCAAAGTCTGGAACGAAAGCCTGTGTATAAAGTCGTCCCGTGAGGAGATGTTCTGGGTACAGCTTTTCTGGGGCCGGATGCACTAGAATGCGCTAAGCGCTAACTGGATGGTTAGCGCGAAGCAGTAAGACCATTTTAGCCGAGTGCTTGACGTTAACCGTGCAGCTAGCCCCTGTCTACGTCTTGTGCACACGGCCCCTCGCCATCAGTCGATACGCTTACGTTCTAACGTCACCGTGCGTGCACGGGCCATTTAGTTTTAGGACTATTGGCTTGAACTGAAAATAAATGAAAAAGAAAAATTATGCACGATGGATTAAAATGAAGAAACAATACGAAATATTACTATTAAGAAATGCAATAAATATTTCGATTTCATATAAATAACAAAAGAAAAAGCTACGAAATAAATCTCTCTCTCTATATATATATATATATATTAACCAAGCAATATCAATATAAGAAAATTAATAACAAGTGACATGGAGGAAGCAAGGATATGTTAATTTAAAATGTAAGAAATTTAACACGTTAGCAATACAGGTTCTGGACCACAGTAGAAAAAAGAAAATAAAAAATTAAAAAAGGGAGGAGGGAAAGGGCTGATCACAAGAATGAAAAAAAGCTAAAAGGAATCAAGCTTTTGGATAGTCGGCCTGCAAGAAGGAAGGAATGTGAAAACAGAATCCTTGCTCACAAAAAAGGATGGAGTGTGGAAGAAATGTGCCAAAAAAAGGCCAGAGGAAATAGGAAACATAAAGGGAAAAGAAGAAAGACCAAAAAAGACAGAAGAAATAATAAAATTAAGGGTGCTGCAAAGGGGAAAAAATAGGGAGGTGTGAAGAGACAGAGGTGTGACATGCCAGTCTTGTCATTTCACCAGGGAAAGAAATATTTCATGAGGCAAACGTTACGAGACAAACTCGGTTTTTTTTTCACTTTTTCTACGCACCAGAGAGAGGAGTCTGCCAGAAAAGGACTGTTGACGCTGACTCCCCTTCTTCCAACTGTAAATGCTTCGTCGTACCAGTCAAAAAATACTAATATTTGGTGGATAGAACGCCACTGTTTGTGAGCTTCTTCATCACCGAATGTAAGGACTTTATACACCAGTGAAAACAAGTCTGGGATTGTGAAGATTTGCTTATATGAAGACTTCTTGTTTGCATCAACGCCTTTTACTCATTCAGCTTCATGGCGTGAATTCGGCTTGCCTTCCAGTTGCACAGCTGCAGGTGAGCCTGTCTCTCTAAGTGGCCCTAGGTGGTATCAGAACATGCACGGTTATACTGCAGACATTCCCAGGCGTACACATCACAACCCATCAGCTTTTTCGGTCTTCTGCATCCCGAGGTCAGCTCGCGACACGGTCCGTTCTATGCTGTAACGTCATTCACGTGTTGGTCGTCGTGCCACCAGCGGACACGACGACCTGTTCTCATCGACGTCAGCGTTAAAGAAAGAGTTTCAAAAATGGTGTCTTCTTGAGATTTTATCCGAGCACTAAAAATTAAAAATGAATAAATAAAAAAACGTACTTTTCATTTCGCCTACTTTTCATCTCTCTCTCTCTCTCTCTCTCTCTCTCTCTCAGTCTCTTTCTCCCTTTCTTAATCTCTCTCTCTCTCTCCACAACTACTTATAGATGTGGGTTTGTATAGATGGATGGAAGTATGCTGACATTACCTCTCTCTCTATATATATATATATACAATTATTCATGTTCCTTTATACTTAGTTCCTTAGTTCCTATGTTCCTATTATACTTAGGCTCAAATTCTATGACAAATTTAATGTCCATGTGCCTACAGACTGCTGTTGAACATGCTGTTTTGTATAGTAAATATTGTAAACATCTCCCCCATGTCATAATGACCATTAGTCATTGGCATCAAGGATGTCATGTCATGTCTCCCTATCTCCACAATTCTCATACCTTACCATCTCTATTATCTTCTTCTCTCTCTCTCTCTCTCCTGACCTCGAGTTCTATCTGCTCGTTAGTCACGAAATGCTGGAAATCAACTCCATGGTGGTTCAAAATTGCCGGCCCTTGCGGAACGGACTTTCATGACAAACTCGGTTGAGGTCTTTGGTTAGCCGTTGTGTCTGGCATTTAGTTACAGAGCCGCAAGTAACAAGGAAACCTAGATGAAACATCTGTGTGTGTGTGTGTGTGTGTGTGTGTGTGTGTGTGTGTGTGTGTTGCTTGTGTGTGTGTGGGGGGGGGGTTGCGATCGCATGTGGGTGTGGTGTACCGGCGTGATGTAGATGTGTGCTGGTTTACGACATAAGCCTCGTTCTGGCTATCAACTGTCTGCTGCTACATTTACGGGCATAAAACATCTTCCTCTATTTACTTCAAAGACTTGGGAAAAGTGCGAGAGATGTCGACTGAGCCTTTCTCTCATTTCCTTTTCTCTACTCCATTATTCCCTTTACTACCTTTCTCTACCTTTCCCGCCATGACCACTTCTCCGTCCTAGCCTTTCTCAGCCTCTCTTAACATGATCTCTTTGATCGCTGTACAGACATACTAGTTGACAAACAGATCTCCCATCAAATGCAGAAAAATGGTACTCTTTGTAAAGTATTATTTCTCTGCTGAACATTTGTAAACTTCCCGAACACTCAAAAAACTATTTCCCTATAAACATATGAGGTTTATTTCTGTCGGAAATTCGTTACCATTGAGTGAAATGCAAATTGTACATTTGGAATGTTTTACACACAAAGAATGGCTAAAGGTATGAAGACTGATACCTTTTAGCACGTGGCTCTTATAATCAGATTAAACTATAGTTCTCTGTGGATTACTATTAACCTCTTGACTCTAGATTGTAACATCTGTCTTACAGCACAAACTGAGAGCTTAGAGTCGCATAATACGGCCGTTGCTGCGAAATCTCTTGCCTTCAGATATACTTTCCTCCGTCCGCTTTATATCACAAGTATAAACTGTACTCGTTTGCTCTATTTTATTAGGGTAGAAACGGGTGGTAAATTCTAGGTAGCAAAACGATGATTGCTCGCTCGTTCGAACGGAATGAGGGACGTTTTTTAACAATTTCTTGAGGATTGTGTGCCAAAAAATAGTCCTCAGTCATCTGCAGTGCATGAAGGACAAATGGCATTCACGGTCACTTTATAGTTCAGAGCCATGTCTTCCTTGGTGCCTTGATTTGCTATAATGTTTGCCGGAGTCGCGGATAGCCGAGTGATTAGAACGAAGGCGTTCGAACAGGGAGGAACACCGGTTCGATAACCGTGTATCGCAGCTCACTTCCTCCAGTCGACCCCGCTGGCGGGAATGGGTACCTGACTCCAACGGGGAAAGTAAGGCAGCGAGGGAGAGGAGATGGGCACCGCCCTCACGTAAAGCTGGCCCCGAGAAAAGGGAGGTCTCTACCACCTCACTCCCCAACGACCTGAACAAGATCGTGAGATGACCTTTACCCGAAGCCGTCATTTTGTTGATATAAGTGTGTCACCATCATTATCGATACTACAGGATTAAATAGTTTTTTGTTGGTATTATTTATGCACCCGTTCTTGTAGACGAAGGCACTTCCACAAAAGCGTCCCTCACTAGGTATGTGACATTTGCTACATGCCAGAAGCGTGTTACACCCGACTTTTCTATCGTCTGCTTCCTGTAATCACACGGGCATTGCATTAAATTGGCGCAACCTGACCTATTGAAAGCTGACCTTTAAAAAAAAACTGCCAACGAAAATCGTGGGTTAGAGATGATGGCAATGATACTGTCGTGTTCAGACGTGCCACCTAGAGGCGGGGTCGTGCCCGGGAAGCACGCGCATGCTGGTTTCCTCACGGATGGCACATGCTGATTGCAATCTCAGGGTAGCCTGAGAAGCGAACCTAATAGTTACGAAATTCGAGGCTTTCTCCTTAACAGGTCCATAAAGATCCGTGTGCAATTGTAGTGCTCGGCGAAGCAGCGTGAAGTAGATTGTGTCTTCTGTAGAGCAGGGTGGGCGGGGGCTCGAAACAAAACACGAAACATGTTTCTCCTTCTCATGATGGACTTCTTCTGCCTCGAGAGCAAACGGTGGCGGAAAATATGAAGTGTGTTGATTGGTTGCCAATAGACGTAACGTCGAAATTTCGGTACCACCCACTGTAAGACAAATCAGCATGGAAATAAGGCAGGAGATTGTGAAATCTGATCTGTTCCAACTTCAGCTGGCAAAAACTATTTATCATATGTGGAGGGAGAAGAAGAAAGGAAGGAAGTGGAGGATATCGAAGATGTGAGATGTAACCAGATGATTCCTAACCGTCAATTCCGTAAATGAACTTCGCGAAAGAATCAATACTGACAAAGCAGAGAATAGATTTGAAGCATGCATGGCACACCTGGATCAAAACTGATGCTTTTGCCGCTCTGACGGCTGTGAATATTACATCAAGACAAGCGTGCACGCGTGCATGCAGATGACCCACCTCGCACGACACGTGTACATGGTTGTGACGTAGACGATTATTGTGACTCAGAGGATGAGTGACGTAGCCCCAGTTGCGATATCACAAGAACATGTGACCTGTCACGCTGCCCTGCCCCATCGCTTCCTGTCATATTGCCCTGCCCCATCTTGCCACTTGTACAGCTGACGTGTATCATGTACCTCAACAGCCATAGCGCTGCGTGCGTCCGTTAAGTTTTCAACGCAGAGCTGTATCATCCACATCCATTGTCAGTCCCACCAAACAAAAACTCTTCACAAGGAGAGCTCCGGATATGATCAGTCAAGTGAATAATAAACTTGTTTTGCTTCTACTCTCCTTTGCAGTGAGGTGGGACGCGAGCACCAAGCGAACAGTGTTGTGCGTCTGTCGTTACTTCACAAATTGGAGAAAAACAGCAGCAGCTCCTTCGCAGTAAAGATGGAAAATAAATGGGAACTGACGAAAATACACGTACAGCTTAGAATGACAGACTTGCAGACATGCCGACAAAGATATGAGATAGCACGGGGAAAAATCAAAGGTAGAGAAGACATTGTAACGGTTATATAAAACCTGCATGGGTAATAACCGGAATGATAATAAAGCGCCATGCGTTCTGAAAGAACATTAAAACAAATATAAAAATGTCGTTATCAAACGTGATTTGTTACAAATGGATCTCGCTATCTTGCCATGCCTTCTAAGCTTTCCCCGTCTTCCGCTCCATTTTATTCAAGCGCAACTGGATGTGCATGGAATCACGCATGCGTAAAAATGTGTCTATATGAAGCCGTACGACATGGAGGAGTTGTTTCCTTCTTCACTCTGCCGCTAATTGTCAGGTGCGGACCTGTGTAATAAACCTTTTCTAAGCACAGGAAGTAAGTTGATATAGTTTTCGATGCCAAACAGACCAGCAGTGTAGGTTTTTTTTTTAAATAAAAAAACACACATGTTCAATTTACGACATAGCATCTCTCTTCCCCTGCTTCGTTTTTATCCTTGAGCTATTTGACTCGTGTTGCAACAAAAGCATGATGTTTTGTGAATGTGGGTGGTGATGGAGGATACAGGAGGGGGAGTGCTGAAGCAGACAGGGAACGCCTCAACAAGTTGGCGACACGCCAGGTAACGACCTACTGTGATGTGGTCAACAAGAGTTAACGATAGCGCCAATGGAAGTCGGGGAAAGTGGCGGGAGAGGCCTTGCAATACCGCTGTCTCCTTTTTGTCTCCCTCTCACACGTTTTCTTTATGCTCTTCCACGCTCTCTTTCTCTCTCCCTCTCTGTCTCACTCTCCCTGTCGTTCACTCTTTCACTCTTATGTCTCTGTATCACTCACTCACTCACTCACTATCTTTAATCCTCTCTGTCTTTCACTCTTTCTGTCTCTCTATCTTTCACTCTCTTTACCTCTGTTTCCCTCTCTCTGTCTCTCTCACTCTCTTGTTTTCTGTCTTTCTCTCATTCACTTACTCTCTCTTTTTCTCGCTCTCTGTCTCTCACTCTGTTTCTTTTTCGTACTCTGGTATCTGTGGCTGTGTTTACTCTGTTGTTTCGGAATGCAGTTCGTCTGTTGCTAGAAAGGTCTGCGGCTTTTTCTTCTTTGTATTTTTCTTTCCTTTAAGTATCATTAATCACCAGATGCTGGAACATCTGGTCTTCGACTGCAACAAAAAGAATTGTGCTGTCTGAAATGTCTGGGCGATGAGTGGTGGACATAACACGCAGACCAGCCACGCAGCTTGATGGTTGAGTACATTGTCCTGGTTCTAATGCTTCACCTTGAAAGCCAGGTGCGACAGTTCTGTCCTTTTCCACTGAGGCAGATGTGACTATTTCTCCTATTCTTTTTTACAATGATCTTCTGCCATGAGGCTTTTATTCCTGCTTGATTTCCACCCTTTTCCTATTGGTGAGTCTACCGCATGCACACACATACGCGCACACGCGTTAGCACACGCACAGAGAGAAAGGGAGAGTGAGAGAGACCCAGAAAGGAATCTCTTACAGCAGACACTTCGAGACCATTGAGCACACTCTAGATTAGGGAGACTACAAGTAATTTTGGAGCTGTGAATAAAAAGATTTTATCAGCTTGAAAGGATTCTAAAGTCTTTCGGAATTGGGGAGCGAATGCAGTTCTTGCTTTTACAACACCCCGTGGACAGTGTTCCCTGACAGAACAGAGTCTAACATAGTTTCCAATGAGACTGTGGGCGACATAAAAACAGCATTTGTTCACACTTGCTTTAAGGGCTACTGAGCGCGTCCGAAACAAATATTCTCTAACATTATAAATGTAAGGAAAAAGAACAGCAATAAATAAAGGGAACATCACATTTAACTTTGCATTTGTCGTCACTAGTCAGGTATCCTAGACATCACACAAGCGTACCTGCGGATACAAACAAGTGAAGTCTCGTCATGCTTTTCCCATTAAGACAAAACACTTCTCACATTTAACAACCAGATGACATTTTCTGTGGCATCATGCACCATCTCACTCAAAACTGACATCCTTGCATTATGTAAATATGACAGCATACTAAGCTGTATAATTTATGTACTGTATAAGGATTCAGACACGCACCTACACATGCACGCTAAGAGGCACATAAACCCTAGGCTGATCACGTGATACAATCTGGCATCCTCGCGATCACGATCACCGACTATCACTTTCTCTGTTGCCATTCTTGTCCACCTGTGCTCTCAAAGTAATATACACCACCTTCTTCATCCTCGTCGGGAACAGGCCTGAATGTAGATCTCAGCCCTGACAGATGCACTTCCTGCCCCAAAAAGGCGAAGCGCTAGCTAATAAATCTTAGTTTTTATTTTGGAATTTTTCGTACCACGCTCATACCTCTCGCGTTTAGCAGGTCAGACGGTCATGAGAGCGCCTTTAAAATGTAATCATCCGCCACTATTTCAGCTGCCGCTGTCAGCGTCTTGTCACGGCTGTGGGTTCTAGGAAAATCTTGAGAGATGGTATGGCGGAAGTTTCTTTGACAAAATAATTAGAGTGAGTCAGTACTTGGCGTAGCGCAGCCAAGCAAAGTGGTGGTTGTTTTTATCCTAATCCTTCGCCCTTTTTAGCCTTGTTCGCATGGCCTACTTCTCCCCTCCCATCGCTCTTCGCCGCTCTCTCTCTCTCTCTTGCAAAGGACTTATTTCCGTCCCTTTCGCTTCTCTGCATAGGTTTAAGTTTTGTCTTTCCCCTTCCATGACCATTCTAGCAATGTCATGAATAATTAATAATTATTGCTCCTCTCCTACAAGGATTACATCCTGTCTACACTTTGGTGCCAACAAAAACTATCGTGAACAATACAATGTGTGTATATTTCGAGACTGTCGGTGCAGCCTTATGATAATGCCTTCCCGTTTAAGCTGACATCTTCGTCTTTAATGGCTACATTTGTCATACAGTGGCGCTGAAACAATTGCGGTGAAGTCTGTAAAAACTGTTTTTGTTTGCTTTTAGCTTGGTTGGCTCTGTTAGGCTCAAAGAGACTTTGTGACCACAGTGACAGGCCTCGAGAGAATTAAAGGGAGCAGTAAACTATAAATCATTTTTCGAAAAAATAAAACGTTTTACAGGATGTGGAAGATTAAGTACTACCCTTATTAGAATTTAATTACGTTGGGGATGTGTGCAGACTTTGTATTTATGGGAAATTCGCACAAAACAGATGTCCTGATTGGATGGTCACCTCAGAACAGGTGTGTGTGTGTGTGTGTGGTTGGGTGGGTCGGTATGAGAGAGATAAAGTCTATATTATACTGGCCAGCTTGTCTCTATTAGACTATCCAACCAACCCAATCAAAGATGGCAAGTTCCAACAGACTGCAAAACACGCTTATAGACGTACATAGATATTCTACTTGCGTGCGTTGTAATGCAACGTGTTTAAGCCTCCACGAAACCATCTTACCACTCATGTCACATAAGCCAGCACGGAACATGAACAGATTGACATCTCAGTTTGTGAAATCAAAGAACTTAAGCAGTTTAACAAACGAAAGAAAATTGTAACGCAACAGTTTCAGAAAAATATGAGAATAAAGTACTGAACCAGTATCGCCATAAGAGCAGCTAGTTGGCTTTAGGCACAGGCAGAACCAGTCAAGGTGAATCCATTAGTTTCAGAATCAGTGCATCGAGAAAGCAATCTTTTACCAACAATGTGGCCAGTGTGGCTAGATGATGAGTGCCTTGACAGGACCGGCTTTTCCTCTCCCTCTCTTTGTCTCTTATGGCATGGGACTGACACCAGGTGCCCCTTCTGTCAGCCAAGAAGAGCGATTTCTTGAAGAATGTGTATATTGTGCATGCTTACCTCGGTGGCTGTACATCACTCATTATATAAATGCGCCGTCTGTGACTTAGGAAGCGCTTCTCTTGAAGGTTGTGTAACCTGTTCCGGGTTTGAGGTTGTGTAACAATGTCTGGATGTGAAAAAGGTCAAGGCTGTGTAACCTTTTTCTGTTTGGAGATACTAACTGTTGAGAAGCAGTGTCTCAGCGCGGAAATCTTGAAGGTTGTGTAACCTTGTCAAATCTGAAGATCTTAGAGGTCACGTGACAATGTCGCGTTGTGTTCATCTTGAAGGTTGTATAATCTTGGCTGGTTTGGAGATTTATAACTATTGTGAAATACTGTCTCGGTGGAGACCTTCAAGGTCATCTTTTTTCAGGTTTATGGAGACGGAAGAAATCCTGTACCCCTGGCAATATATCACTGAGGATTTGAAGCCCGAAAGGGTTATGAGCTTGGCGATTTAACATTTTTCCCCCAAAACGATGCAAATTATTTCCCAGCAAAAATATATCATAAAATCAAGGGGTAAATCTCTTACTTCGGAACTCTTAAGCACAGACACACCTCATGTACTGTTTTGTACGTAATCGCCAGCAAGCAAAAAAATCAGTAAAAAGTTACGGTGATCTCCATTTTTATGCAGTGGCAAGGCCATACAGAGACAGATGAAAGAGGAAAACCACCACAGGCCCGCTCTGTGACCATCTCTAACAAGCAGGAAGGAACTGAAAGCTCAAACGGTTGATGTGTATCGTTTGAGAAACTCTTTTCTTTGCACAGTCCTTGTCCTTCGCGTGAGAAAGCCGAGCTGCGACCAGACAAAGCAGACGTCCGAGTAAAGCGACGCTGCAGACGTCCAGGGAGGTAATCAGGCTTCAGCTTCCGGTTTTGAGTAATGACCATCAAAAACAGGCTGACAGCGACTCGCGCTCCTGTGAGAAGTGTGTCTTTTCCTTGCGTCTCGTCTCTTTATCTCGCCACGTTGTCTGTTAGGTCACTTTTTTTCGACGGACCAGTGTTAGGCTTCTTTCCGCAAAGCCCTCGTCGGTTACTTCCCTTGCCTGACGTCACGCTATAGCGGAAGGATCTCTACACGAGGCGGAAGCGCTGTGTGAAGCGTCAGCAATCTAGTGCGCAGCAGTTAGCTGAAGGCAGTGCTCGTCTTGTTCTAGACTTGATTTTCCTCATCAAGTAGCCACCAGATCTACGCCGCTCGATGCACTTTCCTTTGGTTATAAGCTTACCAACGTTTTGATTATAAAGACGCCAGTGCGATTTGGTTTTGAAGATAAAGTAATGATTGTGAGAGTAGAAAGACAGGAGTTTTGTGGTTTTGAACAGAAAGACACGAATGTGGTAAGATTTTGAATGGAAAGTCACGAGTGTTGCAGTCCCTTCCATGTCAACACAAGTTTGCTTAGAGATTATTTTAATGTGCCTTTAAAGAAATCTTAATAAGACGCCATTTTTGCAGTTACCTTTTCTTCTAACTAGAAGTCTTTTTGTGCTTCTGCTTCTCTGGAGGTCCAGAGAGGTCGGACTTTCAGATACATGTAGTCATCGCTGTCGTTTATACCCTCCTGCTGAGATCGCAGTGATATTAGATGCGCACACACACACACGCACTCACTCACTCACTCACGAGGTATACTAATCCAGAGACTGGAATCTGGGAGGTTAAGAGGTTCCCAGAGCAACAAAAAAGGTGAATTCAATAAAATTAAAAAATACGTGGGTAAGAAGAGAGAGATGTTATCGAGCGACTTACAGACTTCAACCTAGGAAGACAATTTTACAGCAGTTTTAAGACTCAGTGCTGCGTGTGGGATGAACAACGCTCAGCTGGTCTTGCAGTTTTCTGCTCAAATGGTGGTGTGTCGAACCATGCCCTCGTCACTAAATGCAGGCTGATCTGTGTGCCAATGCTTCCAGCTCCAGGTAGACGGTTTTTAAGGAGAGCGGGGTGGTGGGGCAGAGAGCACCACTTCAAGGTAACTTTGGGGATGCCGCGCTCCGTGAGTGACTGGCCGTGAACATGAGCCGGGGGGGGGGCGGGGGGCGCCAGGGTTTATGTTGAGGAAGTGGCAGGGCAAGCTTCTGTCAGAATCCCGCGTGTTAACGTGCCAGTCTATTTATATTATTTCTGACACCTTCTGCACGCCAGGGCACGCGCCTAAATATGTGCAAGCGTGCGTACAGCATTTTTTGAGTGTGAGAGAAGGAGAGGGGGGGCAGGAGAGATGATCTGTGTGACTGTGTGTGATGCTGAGAGAGTTTGTGTGTGTGTGGGGGGGGGATGTTGCGTTTGACTTGTGTTTTTGTTTGAGTTGCTTGTGGATGTGAATGGATTAGTAATCAAAAGCTTCATTTTTTTATTACACTCTCACGCTCGCGCGCGCACACACACACACACACAATGTAGAGAAGTAAATTATAGCTTGAATATTTTTTTTAAACCTTGACGTGTTTTTGATGTATTCTTGTTTGTTCCAGCAACAAGACATTTGTTTGATGACAGTACTTAATTATAGCTACGGCCAGGTCCTGACACTGCACTCCTCATTTATTTAATTCTCGACAAGTGCGTATTAGGTGTGCTTCTCACGCGTAAATACATTTTTTTGGTAAACACCTAAAAAGGGAGAAAATCTGGTCTCGAAGCCCTCCGGACGTTGCACCGTATTTACATAAAGGTCGTCACCGGTCCCACATAGGCATCACGGTTAACATGATTTTTCTAGGTGTCAGCCATGTCCTGTGCTTCATTTTTGACGAAGCACGAAGTGTGTGAGAAAAATCTCACTACTGCGTATTCACAAGCTAGCGGCTGCAATATACTTTTGATCATAACCCCCCCAATCTTGAAGAAAGATAATGTATTTTTGAAGACTTTTAAATTACTTACTAGGGAAGAGTAATCAACGATTGTGAACGATGTGAACGTCAATGCTTCAGACCAGTTAGACATCGTTTGACGATCAAATATGGTCACAAGAATGCAACCTAAGAACGCTGTGTTTGGCGTTCGAAATCCATCCTATGCTGCAACGCTGCACTCTGATAAAATTAGACTCTCTACATGCAAATGCTAATTATGTTAGTCAATTAATTCTAATGTAATCAATGTAATTAAGTTGAGAAAATGGAAAGGAGGGAAGAAGAGACAGTACTGAAAAGACCAAGACGGGGTAGAACAGTTCATCATCGGAAAACATGAAAGCAGCCTGCTTTCATTTTCAACCTCGCATTTGATTAAAGCCACCTGATGTAGACCATTACCCGAAATACAAACAGTTTGAAATCATACTCATTCAACGCAGTCATTCGTTTAAACTGGAGCCTCCACAAGCTAACCGTGCATTCTCCAAAACAAATTAACTTTAGAAACGGCTATTGTTAAATTTCTCTGGAATCTCTTGAAACAGTGTGCTCACATATGTAGAGCCTGATACGAGAAGAGAAGAGAAACATCTGTAAACCTGGAAAGTACTGTTTGTAAATATTTCCTAGAATACAACCGGTGCGGCTGCTACGCTTTGGTTATCAGTCATCGGCTGGTCCTGGGAAGGTGGGAGGTGCAGAAAAAAATGAATGTATCATGCACGGGGTACTCTGTGATCTCAGGCCTGTACAATCTCGCCAGACATTCTTTGCTTTCGCCATGGAAAAGATTAATGTCTGCAGCCAAGAGAGGTCGAGTGAATGCAGCGATCAAAAAATGGTCGAATGTTTAGAATACTTGTAACGAAGGTTTGCTCTGTGTAACAAAAGTCCAGTTTTTCAGGTAGAAACAGATTTCCTTTCCTCCCTTCTCCTTACCTCCAACATCTGGAGCTGGGTTTTTTTTAAAGCGCAGAAACAAACTGTTGCAGTCTTTAACCTGCACATTTCTGGGAACGTGGAACATTGGTGAATCACTTCGTTTTATTCTTTTTTTTCAGAACGCATAAAGATGGCAGTTGACAAGTTTAGTTACAGGGGATACTTAACTGCTGGTCGAGGACTTAGAATCTTGCAACTAGAAATTGTCACCATTTTGCTATATCCCCCTACTTTTCACTTGTTGTTTGCGTAATGACAAATGACATAAATCTTTATTTACGAGGGTAACAGAATAAGCAAAAGTTAAGGGGATTTTTTAACATCTGGCCCTTGATCTAAGTAGAAGAAGCTGAAAGACTATATTTATTACAAAACAGAGACATTAAAATTACCAGAGAGAAAATTAGGATATGTGAAGGATGGAGATGGAGGTTGCTGTCTGAACTGACAGGGATTAAATTTTGAGTAGTGAATAAGTAACGTGTGGTACTTGTCTTTCCCTCCTTAGAGTGAAGGTTAGACGTCAAAGAAAAAAGTTCTTATTTTCTCGCGCACATAAGTAAGGACTTTCCACTGTAATTCTCTCACCCTCTCTTTCCTGTTTAAAACATCCCTTAAAATAATTGCGCAGTCACAAGAGTAGTAAAAAGTTCTCTTCTTTAATTGTTATTATTATTATCTGCGTTTACGTCTGTTAAGTTCGTTTCGTTTCGTATCAGGTTAAGAAAAGCTGCAGCCAGCAGAAGTACTTTCATACTTTGTAACGCCGACTCTGCTAATGAGTTAACCGCAATTTCCTGCACTGATAATGTCACCATAACTTGCTATGTTAATGGCGCGAGCCCACACGCCATCTAGTCATTAGCCAGGTCTGTTTGATCAGATTTTGAGGCAGATCGTCTGCTTTACTCAAACCCGGGTAATATCATTACCTTTCACTCAGTTCATCGCCTCGCCTCGCCTCGGTTCAAACGCGCTTAAATTTGTCTTTCCAATAATGTCGCCAATTGTAAACGCACAAAGGCCCAGCGTAGACACTAAGGCATAGCAAGTAAGAGTCGGCTTTTCTCTCGTCAGAAGCCTGTACCCTGCCTGAGTAATCTGCAGCACGCCCTGATGAACCTCTCCGAAAGAGTAATTACCTTCCCTTATTTCCCGATTAAAATCGATTGCCTTCGCGTCCTTTATTCAGATTCACAGGCCATGCGATTGTGTGATGCTTGTGCACGGGCGACCCGTGTCAAAAACATCCTCTTTTACCGTATAATGAGGGGGCAATTAGGTCACATTTCATGGTGCTATAGTTCGCCTCATGAATGAGGTGAAAGTAGAAAAGTGTTTTTTTTTCTTCTTCTTCTTCTTCTTCTTCTTTCTTTTTAAATATTTTAAGAAGGGTTGGGTGGTCAGCAAATATATTGCGTGTGTCAAGAGATCAAAGAGGCGTTGTTAAGTTATACGTTGCTAGGGTGAAACAAAATCGTTGTGGTTATAATATTTGTAGGTTGACATCGATACTGCTGGTGGCGGACACCGGGGATTGCCTAGCTGATATTCTGGTATTATGTCTATCCGATATGAAAATTCGCAGGAGAGTGTCAGATGACAATAAGTGTAATAGGCTTCTGAATAAACAATGATTCGCTATTACTGGAATGAGTTACTCACTGAAGGCGTGAGGGTGAACCAGTTCATTTTTGAAAGTCATATTCTTAATTGAACATCTGAGTTTTGATTAAAGAATTTATTTAGATAGAGCATTTGATAAAAAATGTTTGTATTTTTTTAACATTAGTCTTAGGAAGGGGAAAAGAGAAGGGGAGAGGGAATAAAAACAGAAGATAGAAATCAGTCGACCAGCGACTCAAGAGAGGTAACTAACCATTAAGCGAATGCACCGGCTTTGCAGCAGTTACCGCCCGTTCATTATACCAAGACGAACGTCGCGCGCTCTGTAAAGCAACACTATCAGGTAAGCTCCTTATACCAATAAAGAAAAGTTTGAACAAGATAAACAAGTGAAACACGGCGTAAGTACATGACAACATTGATAATCAGTAATAAAAAAGCTGAGTGCATCTGAACAAAGAATAGTTAAAATCGTATGTACATTTTGTTAACAGATGTTTCGCGAACAAATAAATGCTAGACGCGACGCTGTCTCTCTTGAGAAAGACCCCGGTAATAATCACAACGACTAGAACTACCTTAAAAGCAAAAAACAATTAATATAATTATGTATCCGGGTATGTTTATCGATTTAGTCTTAAGTTCTTTTTTTAGAATTCGTTGGCAAGAATACGAATGTTTACAAGGCAAAGCATTTTTACATTGTGCAGACCTCCTACTGCTTCACAGTTTACACTATTCAAAGCATTCCTTTCTGGAACAGCGTGACAATACGTGCATAGGGAAAAAAAACCAGCTTCTTAAAAGTTCCTCGTGCAGTAGGATAAACATGAGTGTCATACCTGACATTAAGCGATTTGTTCTTTCCTTATTTTAAGTCAGCCTCGATAAACGAACATGCAGGACAGCCGCTAACTCTTTAGAGAGTAGCCTTATATATCGCGTAGTTGTGGGTGTTTTTTGCGATATTTAGACATGCCGAGATCGTAAAGGTTAGGGCTTGGAACCAGTCAGGGGGGCGCAGTCCCGGGTGCTGAGTCAGGGCTGGCAACCGAGGCGCGGGGAAGCCGTGCGAGCCAGGTGCCTCATCAGATGCTTGTCGTCTGCTCTTTCTACCTTGCACGTGGCGTCGGGTTGAATGCCACTCTCTTACGCGGAAACGTTTCTTGGATTTTGAACCCAGATACAATTTCTATGCTATCTCACATTTCATCTTTGCTGTAGGGAACAACGTTGGGCATAGAGAGGGTTGCATTCATAGAGTTAGTCCAACAAGACCATGACAGATCAAAGTGCTAGAGATGAAGAGTAGGGCTGATCGGACATCTCTATGGGGCGTTAGCACACACACACACACAGACAAACACACACGCTAACATACACACGCTTACGCACACACATCTATTACATATGTCAATGTGGAGAACTTTACTGTCAGGCTAGCACTCAATATCGCTGGCATCTGCAGGGTGTGTGCAGTTTACCACACCTGTAAAATACCGACTTTCTTACTATCCTGCAGTTCAGCACTTCGGTTGTCTGCAGACCAGGAAGAGTGTGAGTGCAGCAGTGTGGCGGGACGAGTGGAAATCGCGGTGCAAAAAAAAAAAAATACACGTGACTGACGTACTTAAGTACCTCTTCAGATGTGGATGTTATTTCTGACATCTTTACTGTCTGTCAGAGGGAGCAAGAATCAACTGAATCATACGAGCAAAAGATGTCTGTCAGCTCAATCAAAAGTCTGTTTGTTATCTCTCTTCCTACCCGCCTGCCTTCTTTTCTGTCTGTCTGGTATTCCCTTGTTTATTTGTTGCGTCTCTTTTATTTTGCTCTGTTCGCTGGTCTGTCTTTCCGTTTCCTGTCACAGAAGCTCAAACTACGAATATTTAGCTCATCCTTTTCTCATTTTCTCCTCTTCTTGCATTTTCCACCACCTAGTTTTATTGGAGCAGATTGACAACACACCTCTCCCCTAACTGCACTTAGATAGCCTCCATATATTTGAGACCAGTAACCAATGAAGCGCCAGCTCCACAGATCTCCGGCCGCTTGAACTTAAGTTCAAGGACCAAGACTCCAAGACCATGACATCAACCCGTAATACCCTACGTATCACTCAATTGATCGGTTTTATCCTTTGTTCGCTCCCTAGTTCATTCTTTCTTCTCGTCCGTCTGTCGATTGGTGCATTTTTTCCTTTTTCCGCTGCTTCATTCTTTGATTACCTGTTCTGGTTTGTGAGTCCGTCCATTGATTTTCTTTCGTTCATTGGTACATTTGCTCCATCGTTTGTCATGTTCATTAAGAGGACATCGGTCATAAGAGTGAGTGCACGCTTCTGTATGCAACTGTTTTCGTTCTGCAACTCTCTCTCCTCCTCCTTTTCCTTTTCCTCCTCCTTTTGCCTTTCTACCTTTAACTAATCCTCTTGTTTTTTTTTATTACGATATGCCGGCGCCAAAATGATTTTATTATTGGCCAGCAAAATAGTGTTTGTATTGCCAGCAAATGAGCTAGTATCTTTGATTTTGATTGTCTGGGTAAAGCTAATTGAATCTCCTGAGCTAGTTGATTAGATAGCTTAGTTTATGGCATCTTAATCTAGTTTTTCAGCATATGGTTCATGTTGAAGTCTTCTAAGGCAGCCCCATTAATCATATGGCCAATACATATTTTAAATAAAATGTGTCTAATTTGGTAGTGCATGCGTGCATGCAAGCACATGTATGTATTTGTGTGTTTGTGTGTGTGAGAGAGACAGAAAGAGGTTCCACAGCTTTCGAAGCTCTCTGCCGTGCGTTGTTTACGGCGAATTTGCTCAGACGAAAGAAACAAAGCACTATTATCTGCTGCCAGTTGCATACAGAAGCATGCACTCACTCTTCCGACTGATGTCTTCTCTGCACTGGCCGCCCTCACAGTGGCGTAAGAACCGGGGGGGGGGGGGCAAGGGGGACAGTTGCCCCCCCCCCCAAATAAAATGCTGGGAGGCAAAAATGTGTACGTCGTTCATTGTCAGCATGGAGCTTGCCCCCCTAAAGCCAAGCATCTTCCTACGCCACTGCCTCAGCACGGTGCTGCAGATGCAGATTGCCACGATACAAAATGTGTCATTCGAGTTTAGAACACTGCTGAGTCTGTAATGCAAGTGGAGTCTCTTTTACGCCGGGGGTTAATAGGAAAGGAGGGGATCTATGGTGTGATGGTATGAACTTGGATTATTCTTTTTGCTCAATTCAAACCTGACTAACAGACTTGGCTAGCTCGAAGAAAAGACCGACAGATAGGAAAGCTACAAGGAAAGAGGAAGGAAGAAAAAAAGTAGCAGAAAAAAATAAAGAAAGAGCTCCACAGGACAGTTTGTGACAATAATATACTTCTGTACTTTTGTAGCACAAAATACGTCTGGTTTTTTTTAGAGAGACCCACTCTGTTCATTTTGGTATCATTACTATTTTTCATGCTGCCATCCTGTGTACGATATATAATTACTCATCCTTTACAGGAACTTCTGGTGTCTGCCGTCAGTAACATTAGCGCATCTCTTTACATAACAACGCAAGCGATACAAAATTCAAATTTCCAAATCTAGATCTCTGTTATAATTATTTATACTGACAATCTTTGCCTCTCACATGAGCTTTTCTATCCATTCTAATCATCTATACATATTACATAAGCCTAGCTAGCCCATTTGGCATTTCTTTCCATTGCCTATTCTGCTGTCTCCTTTTTAAAAAAATGCGCTGTTTGTCGATGACTGTACCTGTGGTGGCTAATTTTGAGGGATGCTCTGCTTAGTCAGTTCCAAGACAAGACCATATCAATGCTGGTTCCATTGGTAGTCCTAGTATGATACCTACCCATAATCTGGCTTCAGGCAAGGCCACACACAATGATGTGTTCTGACAGGCAGGCCAACTGCATAACCTAACATGACAGCATTGTCCATATATCAGTAATGTAATCATTAATGACAAAGTAGTGTAGGGTAAAACGAAACCTGTACACACTAACAGGCAACATGACAGGAGTCTATATAAGCTATATAGACATACACTAATATGCGACGAAAATGCACGGTAACAGGCAACATGATCGAGGAAGTAAACATTCAAAAGCAGCATGACAAAAAGTCATCAAAATATGACAGCACATACTATAAACTACCAAATGAGACTATAGCATAGCATACACTAGCGTTAGGAAAGGAAAATCCAGGCTAAACTCTGGATAGAAACAGAGCGTACGGCTGTACAGCTAATGCCAAGATTTATTTGTATTACGAATAACACTTGTGTGTTTGCTCATCCCTGCTGTACTTTTATTGCGAATTTTTGATGTTTTTATTCGATTACAGTTGTCTTGAATTCTAGCTTCTCTTACCGAGTCGTCTACTTCACCGAGTATCTAGCGCAAACCTTCGTCTGTGTTTTTTTCAGGGGCACCCAGAAGCCACGCCGCAACAACCGCGGCCTCAACAACAGAGCCCACAGCCAGCGAGCCCTTCCCAGCAACAACATTGACTGCACGGGGGCCGCGACAGCTGCAGCCGCCACCCTCGCTGGCAACGGCGACAGCGACGATAACGAGTGAGTCTGCATCGTGTTGTCGCTGTGCATCACGTTTAACTCATTGCTGGTCTGCCGGTAGTCTTTACGTTTCCTTGTTTGTGATACGTCCAGAGGGCAGTCCCGACTTCGTTTTCACTCTAGGTAACCGAACACGGTAACAGTGCAGCATGCAGCTGACCCTCCCCCACCCCCACACCCACGCTCTTCCAGAGGCACTTGGCCCATTATGTAATGTACGGGGACATGAGAACCACAGACTTTCAAAAAGACAACAAAAGCCGACGGCAGATATAGTGCAATCATTTCAATCGCCAAACTTTCCTTCCACGAATGTTCCTCCTACGTCAGCTCCGCCATTAAGCATCATTTAGCATCAAATATTTTCAATACATTGTTTTATTGAAAAGTCTTATTACTTACTGAGACGTGCAAAAAGGAGTTATAATTTATTATTGGACAGAGGCAATAAAAAAGCTCTTCATCGCTTTTTTTTTTCTTGATAGCTGATCGCTGATATTGATACTGTTTGTTATTGTTAAGATGGGGGTGGTAAAGGTGAACATGACGACTACGATGGTGCTGATACTGCATTCTAATAATAAATCTATATATTGTTCAGAAGCTGAAGATTCCAAGATACAAACCACTACTCATACTATTACCTTTCATGTGAATTTGTATATTGGTTTCTTTTTTTAACTTAGCTTGGGATTTCTGTACTTCTAGTACGAATAATGTGCTGCTCTGCAAAAAATCTTAACCGTTACAGGCATTGAATTTAAAAAAGGAAAATGGTGGACAAAGAAAAAGAAGGCCTAGAATAGGGAGAAGAGCAGACGAACCGAGGAAGCAAAGACGAAATGGGGATGTAAGAGCCAGGGAAGATGAAGACGAGAGAGGTTGGATGACCTGTTTGAGGTGGACAGTTTAACGAGTTTAACGGGTTTGCATGCAGCCCACAGCGCTTCCAGATTATCAAAGACTGCTCCGCCATCGTCTTCAGACTTACATCTAGGAAGGTTGAAACATGAACGAATTAAGGGTCTAAAGAGATATGGCACTAATAAATGATTTCGAGTTTTGTCTTGTTTCTTTTCAGTCCTATCTGCTACCACTGCTACGTCCGCTTTTTCAGTTACATCAATGTCTCCAAGGTTACCATATAACCACATCTCGCTGCTGGATGGTTTTGTGTTTTTTTTTTAACAGCCACTACATTAATGAACTGAGTGCTGCAACCAGACTGCTCACACCTCGTTACGGAAAGATAGTCTGGCTCTGATTATTTGCATTTCCAGACTAGAAAGCTTTACACTCTCCTCCTTTGTTCGGTCTCCCTCACCACCAGCCTCCTATAACTACCTGTCGGTGTCATCTAATCTCCAAGTTGGCCGCTTCACAATCAGGATTATGCAGAAGTGTCTGTCACTTCCTGTGGCGCTGTTTCGCTGCGCAGTGAACAGCGCCAGACGCGGTCACGTGATAAAGCCTTTGATCAACCGGTAGCCACCTGCGGTTGTTGATGCCAAGAAGCAAACAGTCGGAGTCACCAGCTGGCTCTTCTTCTCCACTTTCTCCTTCTGTTTCTCTTTATCTTCCTTCTCTTCTTTCTTCGCGTCTTTTCCTTTTAGTCCTTCTCTTGTTGTTGTTCCTGTTGCTCTTTTCTAGTGATGACAGTGCAATGATGATGATCATTATGATTGTAGTGACGATGGCAGCGGTTCTTTGTCTTCTTAACTGTACTTTTGTTAAAAGCCGCTGCTTTCTTAATTAAATAAAATTATTAACCGTTAATTTCGATCTGCAAGTGTAGATGTCAAGAAGGAGTACTAGGTAGCATACGCTCTTATCTCTTCCATGTTAAACTCAGTCAACAATATCTTCGGTCTCTTCTCGTCCAGGGATGACGAAGAGCTGTCGCATTCCCGCCCCTTGCGCTGGCGAGTATCCTGAAGGGAGTAAGGTCGCATAGATTATCTCCTCTCACCTTTAATCGCTAAAGACGCTCACTGTTGCTGGTGACGATGGTGACATTCCTTTAGGTTCCGAACTGACCTTTGCGATGCCGCATGCCCCGGCAGGAACAAAAATGTCTATAGGAAGGCTTCGGGCAGGTGGTGGAAAAGAAGTTAAGGGTAACCTCAGATCAGACGGCAAGTGAATAGAACATAGTTCTATGTGATCTGATTTGTTGCAAAAGAATGCGTTGTGAAATTTATTTATCTTATTTTAGCTTTGACTTAGTCTAGGCTGACGTCACTGGCACCGCACCCAATGCGAGACCTTGGATTATATACTAATGAGGTGTTACCCTACTTTGATACCTCTCAGCCAAAGTGAGAATTTCGTGTTCAAAGTACCATAGCTCGCGAATGGAAAAAGACCTTTTCTCTCAGATTCGAGGAGTTATCACCCTGTAATGAGTCCTTTGCTTAAAAATAATTTTGCTTACTGGCTAGCCTTTAAGTCTTGTGACAGCGTGAAAACACGCCGGCTAACCACGTGATCGTACAATGGCCGGGAGGATCGTCACCCAGGCACGACAAGGGGTCTGAGTCGGCTTGCACGACAGGAGGATTGGCGCAGGGAGGGGGAGGAGTGGCATTTGCGACGAGTGCCGGTCTGCTAAGCTGTGCTGCACGTGCAGGTTGCCTCTGTGGTGGTGTTGTGCGCGTGCAATGTAAATGGTGGGGGATATTAGCGCGTCTTCTTCGTCATCTCTTCAATAAATCACCACATCTTGCATCCTGTAAGTATTGGCTTTCTGCCTGTGTTCTGTTTCCATATTTACGGAGTGTTCTCAGCAAATTGATGCTGTCTGTTCCTTGGTTCTTAATTTGGTATGCCAATTTTGGTGCTTAAATGGATCTGCGACCAGTCTACGAGGCGGTCATGATAGACAACTGTAAGACGCTAGCCGCCAAGACATTGAGAAGTGTGGGTTGTGGATTCGCATCTCGCTTCCGGCACCCGCAGTTTCTCTTTGGATGCAACAGCTATTGACGAGACTGTAACAGCTCGCCCTGATATAGCTTCATTTTCTAAAACACAAATTAGCCAACCCCCGATCGCATCAGGCTATGAGAAGATACCTCTAGAAGATGGAACGGCCGCTACTTTTAGTAATAAAGAAATTGCTTCACAGACATCTACCAATAGTGCAACATGAGATAAGATGCGCCGAAATATATTTTGTTTACATTGTGCATCTGCAAGAGCTACATCTTTTTTCTGTTTAATCATTTTCACTGCATCTTAATCAAACCTTTCTTTCGTTTGATTAAGGCTAAAAATTATTGTCAAATTTCCAGCAAAATAGTAGGTTGATTTTTTTCCTATTCCTCATGCTTTGTTATTCACTATTTACCCCACGTGTAGAATAATCTTATTTTTCTATTGTGTGTGTGTGTGTGTGTGTGTGTGTGTGTGTGTGTGTGTGTGTGTGTGTGTGTGTGTGTGTGTGTGTTGTCGTCCTACAACAGGCAACAGCGTAGCAAGAATTGTACTCATGAGCCTCAGCATAAATCATCGTCATGCTCAAACAAACGTTCGTCATCAAACATTCATCAAAACAACATAAATAATTTGCTTTGGGCTGTTACTAATTGATGGCAAAGAGAACTGTGTACTGACCTGACCTAGCCTTGTCAGCTGCGGCTTGGGTTTTTTTTCACATTTCTTATACTTTCAGTTTGGTTTACTGTAAGATGACGATACGTGGTTGAAATATTGAAATACCCATCAGTTTGTTTTCTTCTCTCTCTCTCTTATATATATATATATATATGTCTGTGTGGCTATATATATATATAGGAATTTTAGTATGCAATATTTAATATCTTTCTGGAGAAACGATTTGAGAAGACAATTATGTTTTCAATATTTTGTTTAAATATTATTCATTGCCTTCATTCTTGTATACCGTTCTCTCTCTCACCCTCTGTCTCTCTCTTTCTCACTAAAGCATACACGCGAAAATGCGTGCTCGCGCGCGCACACACACACACACTCTCTCTCTCTCTCTCTTATCTGAATTCGATCGCCTTTGGGAGAAGGGAATCCTGCTACAGAATTGACTATATTCATGATGTGTTGAGTGTTATCAAATTGAACTATGATTCGTGTTTAAAAGTCAAATGGGGAGCAACTTCTTTGATGAATGGGTAAAGTTCGGTGAAAGCTATTATTTTCAGTAAATCTGAGTGAATATCCGACTTCCGTTCTTGAAATTCAAGCCTGCAAACATCATCATGCACAAAGAGGTCAATACAACATCAGGATTGGACCCAAATAAGTTTACTACAGGATTGTACGTGAATAAGTTTACTTGTTACTTCAGGCGATAGGACAGCCGGGGCCATAAGTTAACTAGACGTATCTGTGTACAAACGTAACGTCACGAAAGTGCCCTCTTTCTGCGCATGGTGATATTTGTAGGTATGTGGAGAACGGATTCACTCAAATTTGCGTAAACAGTATCTTGCTCTGAGGCTTACAAAGTCATTAGCAATAAACGACCCTACTAGATCTTTAAGGCTTTTCATTATGTCACCTGAGTTTCCGAAATAAAACATTTTCTTTGAGATTAATCTCATCTGGTATAAAATGCTGTCAACCAGTACATGATTCTCTGTGTACGTGCGTGCCTGTGTGCGTCAGTGTGTACATGCGTATAAATACACAAATTCATCTCAACACCCAGCCTTGACTCGCGTCTTTCTGCTCAAGAAATGTTGAAGTTATAAGGACATTGTGATGGAAGGCGGTACCTCAAAGTCTAAACACTTCTAATCTTCAGTGTCTTCCTGCGATATGCGACATCAGCAAGAAAATCCTCTGGTGATATCTTTTGACGGCTGTGTATGATGTTGTACTCTGTAACCTTCACAACACGAAAAAATCAGCTTTGAGAAAGAAGAAACTGTTCAGCCAGCATGGAAATGACATAAAAACCGCTATAACGCCACCAATGATGTCCTCAACTTCCTCTTTGTGTTCAGGTGCCGAAGACATGGAGTGAAGGTAAGACTGTCAAGGAGGTAATTGTGGACCTACATCCATGCAGCATCGTCTAGTCGTTTAAAGACGCCATCTAGAAGGTCACTGTATGCCCTATAGATCTACGCCCTGCCTCCGGGAGGGGTTTGGGAATAGCAAGATACCTACAGATCCTTGCCTTCGGCCCCACTCTTCACATCCACGATTCTTTCTCGTCCTTGTTTTAAAAAGTTTTAGCGACACGTTGACAAACACTTACAGATGGGCACACACACTGTGTTTAGAAACTTGTTTCGATCCATGGCTTATACAACTATGTACAGTGCACAATGATTGATAATAATAAACAACCATAATGTTCGCCCAATAATGAAATCACCTCAAGACACATTTCTCAGAAATTTTCTCCGGCGTAAATTGAGGCCTTGCTTTATCTACAAAAAGCACAGAAGTTGACGAGCTGTTACGTGGTACAAATGCAGGGGAAATGCTCTAATATATTCCACTGTATTATTAGTACAAATGCAGTGGAAATTATGTGCTGTTCTCTGCTATCCCAGTGGCGCAAATCTCTGTATCCCGGTCTGCTTCAATGATATAAATACAGATGAAACGCGTTTTACACCATTGCAAATCGTTTGGCTACCGTTTCCTTGTTGTTGTCCTTTTTCTCTCCTTATCTGTTAATTTAACAACTTTTTATTTTCTGCAGCCAATTGCAGCCAATTGATTATTTGTATTGAAACCATTTTTATTAGGCTTTAAATATCACCCACCTGCTGAACACAAAAATATTATTGGTATCGATTCATTGTGCATGTGTAGCTGCAAACAAAAAACTTTCTGTATTTTTCTTTCGGTCTTCTCGTTTTTACATTCATCGGTGTCACATGTTCATGCACAATATAGCTAGAGGCGCAGCACAATATAAACTGAAGCTGTTGAAGCCAAATCGTAGCGTAAGCATAATTGGCAATAGTCATCAAGCTTTCCAAAGAATAAACATGATGACAAAATAAGAACACACGTTAGTCGCATGGATCAGATCCTCATAGCATGCCATGTAAAGCCATGCATTCAATACACACACACACACACACGCGCGCGCGCGCGCGCGCCTCTGGCTGCTCCCGGTTAACATGCATGTAAACAGCAGTATGTGTTGTTGATATGGGCCAGGTGGCCTTTAAAAACTGAATAAAATTATTATTTATTATTTACACGTCTCTGGTCAGTAATCACGAAACGATTCTTTTCCCCTAATAGCAGAAAAGCTGAAGCTATGATTAACACTTGATTTTGTTTTAGACTGGAAATGTGAAGTGTGGAGACTAGGATGATAGCGTTTGGTCTTTTGTTGTTTTGGATTTGGTTTGTGGTTTTTTTAAGCATTATTGTCATACTCGCCGATCATGGACGCAACGATAAAGACACAAGACAGTAAGGATTATGCGTCCTGGGTTCACATCTCGCCTCTTTACGGCACACGTATATTTTCCCAGGATGTGGTACCTGTTTACAGCCCTGGATTAGCTCCCCTTGATATGACCTCAGTTGTTGTCAACATGAAAACCACCAGCAGTCATCGTGGACGTACATCTATCATGCATCTTGTTGGAAGAACGCGACAGCCACCACCACCACCACCCCAACATTCGGGACGTGATGGAATCAATAACCTGCACAGACATTGCACCAGACGCCAGCTCTGGGTCATGACGTCATCCATGCACGTTGGTGGAGGTATTGAGAGAGATGGGAGGATGGAAACTGAAAAGTTCTTTCTAAGGATTTCTCTCCCAAAAAAATAGATGGATACAATACATAATCTATATTTTTGACGTCACATAATCGGTTGATCTGTGACTTTCCGTCTCTTCTACCTGCTGCTGCTGCTGCTGCTGCTGCTGATGATGATGATGATGATGATGATGATGATGATGATGATGATGATGATGATGATGATGATGATGATCGTCCTAATAGCACTAGTGCTAATAATGGTACCAATAATGGAAAAAGAGAGCGAGAAAGGGAGACAAGGTGCTTGCCAGCCAGCACACATCCTTGACTTCGTGCTGCTTAAATAAGGTACTGCTCTGTCAGTTGCGCACCTGAAAACACTTTCATCTCTTGAGTTTATCAGCCCTCGCTAAAAACCCTGATTACCTGTTGCTTCAAGCGTTGACTCTGATGATATCGGGCAGTCACGCACTTAAATAGTGTAGGGAGGGAGGGGTATAGCAGAAAAGGGAGAATGCGGTGAATTAGGGGATGGGGTTATGAGAGACGAGAGCTAAAAAGACAGAACAAGAATGTGTATTTTAGGGAAAATGTAGATGGAAAGCCAGATCAGAAGTATCCTTTTGACTGCCATCAGATGCGCCTTTGGCTCTTTTTTTTTTTAGAAGTTTAATCGTGTAGATAGATGTTTTTAGGAAACGACAGTCTGCCTTGGCCTTAAAGAGATATATTTAGAACAAAACAAGTGAGGATAAATATTCTTTTCTCTTCAAAGGTATCCATTAACTTCATACGTCACAGACTATGAATCAGCGGCGCCATCAGGCCAAAGCTTGACATTGGGTGATATCGCTTAAGACACTGGCGCCACCTAAGCGGAAGGTTGGAAGGAGGAGAGCAATGATAAGCGGCTGAATGAAATTAGTGGTACAGAGTTAGGATGGGTCATAAACCTTGCTCTATCCCTTGGTAGTAGAAACCTGCTTTCAAACAATAGGAATCTGAAAAAAACGAATATTTTTCCGAGAAGCGCTTATGAAGAAATCGCCCTCAGGGCTTACCTTGTTGCAGCCCTTGGTAGTAAACAAAGGAGTAAATTTCACGGACGAATACAGTGTTTTAGTAAATTCTAGACGAATTGCTATCTAATTTGGTAAATGCAGATGAAGCTTGTCATTGTTTTTATCTCGTTAACATTCGTAACCATATCCGGTAAGTCCTTACGTGGCAGATCAGCGGGACTTTTTTCTGTGCTGATTGTTGCTGGCCCATAAAATGCTGACGGTGTATTACTACTTCTGTCCTTTTCTTTCAAATAACATCCCGTCAAAGACTTTCTAATAATGTTATAGTTTACACTGATTTGTGTCGTTCATGTCGTCAACCGTATTCTTCTCATAGAAAAAAAATTCTTTGTATCTTCAGCCGTGCAAGACTTCTGTTCATGCCCTGCTACTTTTGGGCCTTAACCCTAATAGTTATGCACCGGGAATATTTTCATGAAGCGAGGGTAAGTCGTTACTCTTGGGCAAAATGAGGAAATCAAGGAAAAACGTCTAGTTACGTCGCACTGTTCAAATGCTGCCATGGTATCTTTGTCGCTTATTTATAAGTACGGCTCCAGGCGTAAAGCAGCATCCGTTTAGTATGAACACCACTTGATAACTATGGAGACAAGATGCTTGCCGTTGATTTACTCGGGACGCTGACTTACCTTCGCTTCATGAATACGGCTTCAGAGGTACATACGTATGCCTGGGTTTGCATTATACTTCCGCTCAATATCTACAGCACTGGTAACATCTCATCTGTAGCCATTGCTTTGGATTGTGCGCAAGACGGGCCAACCTCTTAATCATCAGCCAGTCTCCTAAGTCCGCATCTGTTTCTACAACGATTCCCGGTGGTAACCTTACGCTGCTTCATGATTACGACTCCTAATGGCCACATAAAACTTATAGCCATAGATTTCTGTAATCTCTGAATACGAAATCTATGCGCGTACAACGCTCTCTGCTTCCAGCAGTGATGTCACTTAACAAAAAATTGTGCAAAGACCGCTGACCGGCGAAAGGTAGTCACGTGATGACTGACACTGTGCGCGTCTCCGGGTCAGGGGTCGTCCCGCGGGTCCAACTGATCAAACTGGCTGATTTTTCAGTCGACCATCCCTTCACCTAAGCCCCGACCCTAAGTTTTGCAGCCTCCCTACTCTGAATTTTATTTTACGTAGTATTTTATTTTTTAGACCGTTTCTTACATTTTGTTGTGTTCTTTTCTCGTAAAGGTCAGATTTTTCTGGTAGACAAGATCGTGACTCCCATCTCCGCCTAAAATAAATATAATATACAATGTTGGACATTCTTCTGAAGAAACATTATGGGAAGACATTTTTAGAGGTTATTCGTTGTATTCATTCGTTTGCTCGCAAACACACATGCACTTAGACATTAATATAAACGTGTACATCAGATTCTTTCTAGTTCTACCTTTCCTGACACTTTTCCTGAGTCTTCGGCTTCTTATCTTTTTCAGGTCCATATGTGTGCCCTTTACTGTCTGGAAAAGACGCTTTTATTGTTAAATTCTTGCCAGCCGTAGTTTAACCCGTATTATCTGTATGTTCACTCAGTTCAGAACTGATAAATATTCTCTTCCAAGATAACAAAGACCATTGTCCTACCGTTATGGGTTCTTTCCAATTTTACGTCCTAAATACTTTTTTCCAATTTAAAATAAATTTCAAGAATGTTCCTATTGTGTACCGTTTTTCATAAATCTGTTTTAGGAAGGCATTCTGAGGTAAGGTAGTTGATCCAAATGGAAGCAAAGAAATGTTATGGATAACACCTACTAACGTCTTGACGAATTTAGACAAAGCAACCTCAGAGTCCTCAAAAACTTGTAAGTGCATCATGGGTTGAAGAGAGCTGTGTGCTCTGTTCTCTGTGCGTTTACTGGTCATGTGTGTGTGTGTGTGTGTGTTATAGTCAACTTATATTCTTTCTTAATAAACTGTGTTAATATTTTCTGTAAAGGGATATTCTCATGGTACCTTTGGCAGACAAAACAATTTGCTGAAAAAGATTAATAAAGGTATTTTTGATTTGTGTTTGTGTGTGTGTGCGTGTTCGTGCGTCCCCCCCCCCTGCGCTGCAATGTGTTCTCGCGGAATCATTTATGCGTGCGTGTGCTCGATCACGCAGTGATGTCGCCGCAGGGTCTGTGAATCCAAAGTCTGCGATCGCCTGCAAGTAATTAAACCATCTGTCAGTCGTCTGCTATTAGCAAATCGTTTCCTTGATTCTTGTGTCAATCAAATGCTATTAACCAATCATCAGTCTCGAAACTCTGGCTCACCAAACATGCAAGGAGACGTAGATGCAAAGATGCATTGAATGACTTTGTGAACCCAATATGTGCTGCAGCAACCGGTCCCTTCATCTTCTGAAACTGAAGTTATGCAGAAGTGTTTTGTGGGGTATTTTTAATATTGGAAAAATATCAGATTGACATTAATTTGTTAGTTTTATTTGGTTGACTAGTGGCCGTCAACATGTAATAGATGTTGGTGTGTTTGTGTGCGTGCTGGGCTTTTTTGTACTTGTGTGTGTATAGAATTTTATTATAACTGGTCTGTTGTATAGCTGGGCTTATGTTCACAGCGGTTCAGTCATGTTGTATAATGACATGTTGGTCACATTCCTGATGTGAATAAGATCTGGAACCAATAAGGAATCTTTCCTCTCTCTCTCTCTCTCTCTCGAGCACCTCTCTTTCTCTCTCACTCTGGGTCTCTCAGCTTTTTTTAATCACTCGTTTCCGCCTTTCCCGTCACTCCTAGCTTGAGATCGACGAAAATTCGTCAATAAGAAGACTTAAGTCTCGCCGACACGAATTCTTTCATCAGACGGGTATTGATTTAAAGAACGTAGCTCTGTTTATTCTATTTATAGCATTGCAAATAGCGTTTGCCGCGTCACTCCCTGCATTTAAAAGATTAGCTCACAGAAAAGTTTAGTACATTGTTTTATGGCTTCTGTTTTCAGTTCCACTTCCCTGAGTGTTTTGGTGTTTCCTCGTGCGTACGTGCATGAGGAGGGGTGGGGGCTGGATGTCTTCAGAACCAACATCGGCCGATGCTGGAGTTTGGGTGTGTCCTCCTGTCTTTGTTCCATTTCCTGAGACTAGATAATAACCTCTTCAGCAACTCAAACCATAAAACATGACTTGCGTTGCTACTGTCGATATATCTGTTATCCAGGTTTATTCTTGTCTGTCTTGTGTTTTTGTGTTTGTAAAGCGCTGAGGGCCTGGCTTTGGCTACCTCGCTATATAAGCTCACATCATTATTATTAATATTTAGTAGACATTTTGTCTGGGTGCAGTAAGACGCAAATAAATGACAGTACTGTCAGTCTGCAGACCCTCTCTCTCTCTTTCTCTCATTCTCTCATTCTTACACACACACACACACACACACACACACACACACGCCTAATTATTTATAGATGTTATTTGATTTCTCGTAATAAACTAAAAATGACCATTTAAAAATAATTTTAAACCCGTATGCACTCTACGCTTTAACTTTGTTTGGAGACGTTGTAGGGACTGCCTAAAGAATTCCTCTTGATATTTTTCACTTGCTCGACATTAATTTTTTCTGTTGCTCTGTGTCCCTAGACTAGTCGCGAGAACAAACGATACAATATTTACGAGTCTTAACCCATGCTTGAAACTTAATTGAATTTTGTCTGCCACAATATTCCTCTCAGAAAACGCTCCTATCCTAGCAGGAATTGCAAAATGAAATTACCGCTTTTTTATAACTTTCTGTTTCTATTTTTAGTTTCTTTCATTTCTTCCTTTTATCTCAAACTACGCTCTTCTGGTACGCAAGTATTCTTTGACTGAGGTTTTAAACTGCTATAATGCTAATACACAATGGCGTATGATTGCACCAAGCCAAGTGACTCGTGGGCACTACCTTCTCGGCATACATATTGTGACCTTTCATAGAGAAGTAATTTGTCTGAACACCCATGTGGCCCAAGGCCAAATACACACGTTCCTCGGTGGCTCGTGCAGCCATAGGAGACCCGAGACAACTGTAGACAGATGCTTTATCGGAAGCCGATGCCTTATTCAAAACGCTCATCACCTCAGAATAGCCGGTTGTGTCTTTCGGCAGTTACTCCGTCTACTAGCTTGCTTGCTTTCTTTCTTTCTTTGCCCCTTTTTTGTTTTGTTTTTTTTTTCTCTCCCTCTCTCTCTCTCTCTCTCTCTTTATTTTCTTCTTATTTTCCTTCTTTCTCTTTCTATTTTCACTTCTATTCTTAAACAACACCTAGCGATGGAAGCCTACACGTTCAGTGTTAGTTAATGAATTTTTTCGCGTGCACGTGTTTGCTCATTCCGGTTATTTTTCTTGGGTTTCTTGGTGGCAACAGTGGCTTGTCACCAAGACTGTGAGGATCGGGGGGTTGTGGGCTCAGATCTCACCTCGGCACGCGTTTATACTCTGAACTAGTTCATAATAATAGACCTTCAGTTGTTGATTTGACTTTTTAAAAAAAAAACAGTAAACCAGCCAACAGCAACTGCGATATTTCTTGACCACTCACTATTTTGTACCATCGTATCGCTGTTCTTCGTATCGTTTATATATATATATAGCTTGACCCTCTCACTCGTCAAAGCAGTTGTCCGCGCTTGGCAACGTCTCGGCTGCACTGTTGCTTTCTCGGTCGTTTACTCATCTCCTCTGCCAGACAGATTACAAATGTTAATTAATGTAAAACTATGGCAACGGTCTCTGCGTGACAAGAAAGGCGCCGCAGGCAGCGACACCACCGCTCCAGCAGCGCCCATTATGATTTTTTTTTAACATTTTGGCTAAAGATACAAAGATTTTAGCACTATGTAATAAGGCTGAGGCGTCTGGCGTTGTTTTACGTGCATATTAATTCTTTATCTTTCTTTTCTTGTCACTTAGTTCTCCTCCTTCCAGCAATCTCCGTGTGTTCTGGCTTGCCTTTAAGAGGCTAACTAAGCCCGAAGGTGTATGGCATGCAAAAGTCAAAACACCATGTTTGTTCCGCCTAAACTGGAGAACGGCTAAACCGGGATCCTTAAATAGTAGACTATATAAATCATGTCAATAAATACGTGACTTCTGCTGTTCATGAGAATTAGGTTCGAATATTAGGTTCCCGTTAGCTATGCAGTCATGCTGAGCAGTAAGAATACGCAGCGCACACCAGGATGTGTAGTTCACAAAGAGATGTTTTCTTGCGAGGACACAACTTTTCACGAGGGAGATGCCATCTCAGAGACAAGAATTATAAGGAGGTCCGCAGTTTGCTACAGTTTCTCAGAGACAAGAATTATAAGGAGGTGCGCAGTTTTCTACAGTTTTTGTAGTCACCGTGAAGCATCTTCCAATGCTTTTTTTTTAAACCTAAAATTAATCATGCTTTCCTTCCCGTAGTATCTCTCTCTCGCTCTCTCTCTTTTCTCGTCTTTACAGTTGTGAGACATACTAAACTATTCGTGAAAAAATTTAGTCTTATCCAAACATCTAACACAAAGAGGTTAGAAAATATAATGACACTAAAAAATATGAGGATTATATTACTTCTATAGTAAACTATATAGCTGAAGCATGTAAAATTAGCGCAAAACAGTTTCAGCGAACACAAGCTGAAAAGTGGTTGTGCCATGTTGTGCATTAATTTAGGGCAGATATGATTTTAATATCTACATTTTTGAGGATATAGCAATGCACCTCCAGTAATAATATAAATGTCTAATGATCATACATAAGTGTCTGGTTCCTGATGGTCCTAAATACACTTTTGGACTCAAGCGGGACAAAACTATTCATTCCTATATGATTGTTTTTGTATTTGTTTTATATTTGTTTTGCTTTGTTACCGTCAATCTCTCCCAAGTCATGATGACGAAGTCAGTGACATTTAAGGTATCAAGTGCCCTCTCTCTTTCTCTCCCGTTCTCCCGAACGCGTGAGTTTATTTAAAGTATTTGAAAATGAGCTGAGCCAATCTTATGCCACTGTAGCCAACGGGTACATGATGTGATTCGCTGTCACTCACTCATGCTAATCACGTCTCCGCAATTTTTATCGTAACACCTTTCCTCCATTTCGAAGTTTTATTGCCACTCACCCAACTTCTGGCAGCTCCGCCTCCTCCCCACTCGTGCACATTCATCTCTCTCTCTCTGTGTCACTCGCACGCACGCACACGCACAGGCGCTTTCTCATAAGGCTTAATTTAAGTGTTACAAAACCTAAGCTTCCATAAGTAGCGCTACAGTGATTTATCTGCTGCATAATTAAAACGCTCCCATTTGTGCAATCGTAAAAAACGTCTATGACAATTCTTTTGTGTTTGTTCGTCATTTTATTTGCAAGTTATTCTTTAAAATTAATCAAAAATCTTGCCTATTTTCTTTATAAAGCATTGCAGATTAGAGAAAATAAATAATTACTTCACACACACACGCGCGCGCGCGCGCGCGCACACACACACACACACACACAAACACACACACACACACACACACACACACACACACAGTTTCCTGTAATTCTTTTAATATTCGTCGTGGAGAAGCGGTGACTAGTCTAGTGTCTAATTCACGTCTCAGTGTGATGCGCCCATTAGAACCTTGAACCATTGCGTGACTCGAGGGCTTGTTCTTGAGACCAGAAGAGCTCCGCGCCACCCACCCCACAACCTCCTTCATTCCTCCCCTTTCCAGCTGTTGCTGCGGTTGAATACATTCAGAAATGACAAATATGTTCACCCGAAAGTCTGACGGTGAGGCTTAGCCACTTCTAATGACACCAGAAGTATCATCTGACCGTGTTTGGAACTACATAGGGCCACACATGAGAAAAGATATGTTTGTAACAGTCAGAATTCCTTCAGCGGTAAGGTAATATAATTTTACCATTAACCCTGTCTTGTGTTCAGTTGTCCAGAGTCGTTCTGCATTACGTCAGAGTGAGTTTATAAAATATACAAAGGGACAGCTGTAGAGGTACAGACATACGCTTTCTTTCGCATCTGTAATTTTCCGTCAAGGGAAGACTGAATAACCCAAGTCATCTAAAGATTGCCCCACACATCGATCTGCGGGACCCCGTTGACGTCATGAGTATCTTGAGAATGCTGTCTTCGGTCAAAATATTGTCTGCGTGTAAACATCGTTATTTGTACACTTTCAATGTCATGGCACCGTTATGAACAGTTTATTACCCCAGCTAATCATTACTTTATGAAATGAACCCCAGTTAATGACTAATAGCGTGTTGAAGCTGTCTACGGTTGAATGAGAGCTCTGAAGGCTATTTTCTGTGACAGGGCGCGACGATTTGGGTTTTTTTTTTTTCAAAACCTTTACAGGCTGTGCTCTGTCGTCGCGGGTGGCTCTGCAGCTAGGCACGCCATGATGGGTGGGTATGTTGTCCCAGTTCCCACCAGTTCGAGTAACTTTATATTCCCCTACGTACCCTGTTTTTAACTAATGGGGGGATTCAGTACCAGGCCAGGGTGAAGAGCGAGTAACCACATGCCTGGTGGTTGTCACCGCCTAACTTGGGGCATGATAATGTGTATAGCCTTTTGCATGCATTAAAGTATCAGTACAGTGCCTATTCACCCTTTGATAAATTACAAGCTTGGCGAAAGCTATAATGATTTCGTGACGTTTTCCTGTCTGTCTGTCTGTCTGTCTGTCTGTCTGTCTGTCTGTCTGTCTGTCTGTCTGTCTGTCTGTCTGTCTCACGCACGACCTCACCCCTCTCTCAATCGCACGTACATGTGGATCAACCTTCGAGCGTTCACATGTTCCACCGACTCGCCATCATTGACATTATTAAGCCTCTTGGAAATACCACCACACTACCCTTTACCAATATTCATACTAGTACCTACAAACAAAGTATTTGGCTTCATCCATTCAAGACCGATTCGACCAAAATCCCCCCAGAGAAGATAGCCTTTCTGTGTCGTTCATACCTGTGAATGTACAGGTATTGTAGAACGAGAATTTGAAGCCTTGGAATCTCGGAGCAATGTGATACGCTTTGACCACGCTTCAAGAGGGATATATGAAGAGATAGGTAAAGGGGATCGGCCGGAGGAGTGTACTCTAATTGTTTCGGTGCTTGTGTGGCGCGACATACTTCCCCCAGTTGACCCAGCTGTTGAATGGGTACCTTACTTCCTAAAGCTTTGAGAAAGGTAAAGCAACGACGGGCGGGAGATGGTTTCCGCTCTCGCTTTAAAAAGAAATGTCCCCGATACACGTGGAGTCTCTTTAATCCCTCCCTATGAGTTAGTTTTACAAATACACATACGTGCTAAGAGATCGATGCACTTAGTCCAGTAGATTCGTACCGCATTTTCGGGTACTGTTTCTGACCTGCAAGTAAGCGTCATTATTCTGGAAGCCCTACTGTTGGAAGCCCCGTAAGAGCGGAAGAACACGGGTCAGAGGCGGTAAGCAGGCACATTCCGGACGAAGAGCTCGTTAGGTGACGTCACGTGGAGTTTGCTGCATAGTGCTTCGCCTGATCCTGATTGTTATCTGCACCAGCAGCTTTGCCATGAAACAGGCTTAGATGCTGGCACGGCGCAAATCATCAATTCTCGCTCTATCCCCTCACCACCGCCTTATACCTCCTCCGCTTCTGACCGGTGGCTTATCGAACATCTTGACCTAACAAGGTTCACAAGAGTAGTAGGGAACACCGGATGTAAGGTGTCATGACTGGCCTCCATGACACCATGCACCCGTCGAGATTATATTACACCATTCTAGGCGGGTATTAAGTGCTAATCAGATACTCCGCGTGGCCAGCGGAAACTTTATATCATGTTGTTGACCCACCCCACCACAGCCCACCCCTTGCGGGCTTATGCATTCTAGGTGAAGTACATGTTGCTTCGGTGGGTTGATTTTCCTCTCTTTTCTCTTTGGCGAAGAGTCGATGACACTACGGTCAGGAGATAGAATGTGAAAATCAGTATCTATGTGCTTGCTGAGATTGTGCAATCCGACCCATGTTTTTTTTTTCTTGTCTTTTGTCCTATGATAGAGCTAGAGAGCTATGTTAGTTTGATTCCCCCTACCCCTATCCGCATCGCTGCATTTCGTTGTCACACATATTGTACCTTCTCGTGCCCCGAATCGGCAACGGGCTTTCCACAGGCCTACATTGTCACCCAAGTGCAAGTTGAGGTGTTAGGTTTTTCTTGATAATTATTTTGGAAGGGGGGTATTTTTCCTTTTGTCGTTGCTGTTGTTTTTTAATGACTGGATCTTGTGCATTTTGAGAAGCTACCTCCCAAAAATGAACGGAAGTTACGTCAACTTCCCCTTCCATTTACTTGTAGTTGAGTTGTCAAACAATACCATGAACCAAAAAAAAAAAGGTGCCAGTACTGTTAGCTCATTTTGGACCATGAATAAGCTTACGTTGTCTAGGCTTTGTAGACGTGTTCCAATACTAGGTCACATTATAACATGAATATGCATACATCAGTGACTTTATTTAATCTATAGAAGCCAATGAACTTACATTGTCAAGACTGTATAAGTTTACTCTAAAGGGGCGAACATTAGATCATGTCACGTATACTTCCCATAACTTGATCGTTTAGATACTTGTTTCACGTGAACATTTGGGAAAATGTTGTTTTCTTTATAATCGGGTGGTTATTTGCTGCTATCTCCGTCCAAGGTCTCTCATTGCCTCGGTTGTAGTGGGATCCTGATTCAAATAATAGTTGTACTGTTCCTTTCACAGTCTCCACATGCGATTATTCAGCGTGCAAATCCCGCGCTGTTTATTGTTCATACGTTCCTTTTGTTGATGACATTTTTATTTCTCACTTGTGTGTGTGTGAGAGAGAGAGAGAGAAAGCACGCGCGCGCATTATGTGTGTTCTTGACTCAGTATTGTTCAATGTTGTTTTGCTCTAAAGTGTCAGATTATTTATTAGCTTTTGCTCTTAGCACCAGTATCTGAGAATATTTGGAACTATATACGACTGTGTAAGAAAGGGTGCATCGAGAGTTCCCAGCACATGGAGCACTTGCAAAATTTAGTTCTTTACCTGGATACGTGGTCGATGGGACTCACGCACCAACTGACAAAGTTCGCCACAATAACCTTTGTTGAATGGCGGTTGAGTAGATCCGCTCAAAAGGTTTGTCCACTCTTTCTTCTTAGTCAACCTCGGCGTCAGCCTCCCTCAGGAGTGTCAAAGTGTTGTTCTGTGTCGCACGGCCGAACCAGGCTAAACTTGTGAAAATTGTCGTTTACAGCATATCTAAAAACGTTGCTCAGAACGTTATCCCACTAACGCAGAACAAACAGTACGTCTTCAGGGACACGTAATTATTCATTTATATAGTGGACTTCTCTAAACCAGGCAGGCTCGCTCCTACATTACCAGAACGCATCTCTACAGGAAGTCAAAGGGGTTCACGGGTCGTTTGATGCGAGGCAGGTCATGCATAGCACTCAGCCATATCCGTGAGAGATGAGAGCTACTGGAAACTCGAAGTTAATGTGCGACGTAAAGAGTTTGTTTTTCAACGTTCGTGCATTTCAGAGACTAGTAATGCAATAGGAGGCCAAGAAATGGATCCAGCAAAGCTATGTGTAGAAATGAATAATGATAAATATGCACTTGTTCGTCAATCACTGTAGAAAGGTCTTAATGTAATTAAATATTCATTGGTGACAATATTTTTTTAATGGAAAGACTCTGCATTGGGTGGTGGGTCCATATTTCCGGCATCCACGCGTAATCTGGGTGCCATCCTTATTTGCTACACTGGCTTTCGGGAAACCTCCCCGGGTACCCCAGCTTCCTCTGCATCCTCTTTCCATCTCCTCACCCTAACCCTACTATCTTTGAAAACAAAATTCATAATCAAACCTTTGTCCCACAGTACGAAATCACAGCGATCTTTTTTCCTTTCACGTGAACTATTCGTGAAAATACCACCAGCAGAGATAGAAGCGAACGTATCTGTCTTCCCCAATGGCGTCACAGGATGTCATCCGTTGTCTCTGATGCACAGGGTTAGTGATGATCGACATCAGTGGCTATTTCGCCGACACACAAGCTTCTCCAAACCACACAGGCATATCTTACGTTACTAAAATATATATCTGGTAGGCAAATGAGGTCCATGGAGGTCACGGGTTGTGTGATATGAGGCAGGCCATGCATAGCCCTTCTTCCCCATTCTCTTTTAAAGCAAGCGTTTAGTCTGCGGGTAGTTCCAGATTAGGTTCGTCTTTATCTCCTCCTTTCAATCTTGACATTTTCAAAATTTTACATATACTGTATAATAGATCTATTCAATGAACACTATCTAAACCCAGCCCACTATTGACCTGTTCGTTCTCTCTCTCTTTCTACTTCCCCACTTTTTTTTATCAATCTTGATTAATCTGTCTTGACGATATCCCTTTGACGATTGTTTAAAGCTTTTTGTCGTTACTGTTACCTCTGTGTATTCTCTGTCTTTTTTCACTTCGTCCTCGTTGTTATCCATTCGATCTTCTGTTCCTTCGTGCATGACACATAAACCTAGCTTCTTCTTTTTTTAATCAAGCGTTTAGTGCATGCTCCAATATGAGCATGATACTACGGTAATTAAACTGCGGACACTAATGACGGTTTTTTTTTCTTTCGTTGTTAGTAACGGGTGTTTATGTTGGGTGTGAAACCTTTGCAAGCGATCAGAGGTTTGTTGTATGAGTTCTGCTTCGAACTGGATTCTATTTGCTGGAGATGTGAAGGAAGGCTGTTCCATAGAACGCTACCTGAGTATTTCAGGCTCGTCTTGAATAATTAGCCGATTCTTGGTGTTGGGGTATTGAGTTTGAGGGATACTCTTATTAGTTTTATGGAAAATATAGTGTATAAAGTCTCGGGGACATTTTGCCTGTTAGTATTTTATAGACGAGCACACTTTTGTTCAATTTTAGTCCTCTTATTCGTGGCAGGACCCCTAAAAGACTCCTTGAGAAATCGCGAGGCTATATATATTTTTGGTTTGAGTAGATCTCGTTTGAATGCTTACAAGTGGGCCTCATTGCAGCACCACTAGCAGAGTTTCACGTGGGTAGAGTCATAATCGATGGTCGACTGTCCTTTGAGGTACATTGGAGGGCGGTCGACGAAACGGTAGCCAGAGTAAGAACTAGCTTACAATTAAACGTGAAGGAGTGGACTGGGCGTCCTGTGCAGGACCTGCTCACTATTGCCCAAGACGGGTGTAAGTGCCAGCAGGCCTCGTCAACTGCCGCCTCTATCTACCTCTCCACTCCTCCCCCCCCCTCCCAACGACGGACCAGTACGAATGACTTTATTATAACTACCAGGGCCGCCGAGAGCCAGCACGGGTCCCGGGCCAGACGATGTCTCCGGGTCCCTTGCAATCGTAAATTATTTTCCCAGTATATAATAAGCTTACAATTTGATTATCAATATTTACATTTCATTCAGTAGCGTAATATAGACCGCCAACTCAGACCTTTCTTTACAAGAAAAAGAAAAGGAAAAAAAAATCCGTTGACCAAGGCGGGCCCCCTTCACAGCCGTAATTGGCCCGGGTACAGTATCTCTCTCCCCCGGTCCCCCCCCCCTCATTTCGTCAGGCCTGATTGTGTCATTACTACATAACACCAAGGCTTATGCCAAACCCTGAACAAAACATGCTGTTAATTCAGTTTCCTCATACTGATAAACCACTATATATGGAAGATATTCGCCTAGAGGTTCTCCTGTATTTCAGTAAGGCTATTTTTATTATCCAGACAACATATGGACGAACCTTTGAACAAGTTTGTCAAAATGCTTATACAACCGCCTTCTTTAGAGTTTGTCAAGCGTTCGTCCGTATTTGTACGCCTTAAGACGGCCTTTTGACTAATAGCAAAATCCTAGATGTATCATCTAACTCTAACCATTGCCGAACCTGTCAAGGTTTCCAAAGTTTAGTAGGTCCGCGCTCGGCAAGTGTGTTCGAACGACACAAGAATTCCTTTTACTTTAATCTAGAAAATTTAGACAACTTTTATTCCCAGCATGCTAGAAACAAGCTTTAAAAAAGCAAACGAAGAGCTAGTTGAATAATTTATTTGCCCGATATTCAGACAGTTCCCACCAAGCGACACGTGCTTTCCTCGCGGGCGAGACAAGCGTTGCGCGTTGTATGCTGGGAAACATTAGAGCCGTCCGCCATTTTGTGCAAAGTGTTCTGTGTTTGTGCTGTCCTGTGTGTGTGTTTCACGTGGATAAAAGGTACGATACTTGCATAATTCATCAAACAGTTTGACTGAAAAATGTTTGTGTATCACTTTTTTACAAATAGAGAGCTTTATAGATATTGATCAGAACGCTTGATAGCAGTAATGGTACATCGAGAGGAAAGAGACGCGTGGTTTGTGGCAGGTCAGACAAGGTCCAGTACTAGTCCACGGCGTAGATATGAAAACATAGTTTAGGGGTGGTTGAAAAACCTTATATTAACTCGTCAAAATATAGAGCAAAATATGCTTTCATAAAGTAAAAGAGACATCAACAGTGTTTCCGATTCACACATACTAATGCTTAAATTCGATCATGCTCAGCCGAACAATAAGTTCCTCCATTTCAACTCCGTATAATCTGGCTGTGCATGCTCTCAATACTGTTGTTTCAGGCCGGAAATCTGACCTATCTATGACTTATTTACGTTTTCAAGGATTGAAAAATTACAGCGATTTTCTTCTATTTATGTAGCTATTACCTATCTAGTTGAATAATCAGAAGCAATGCTGGATTAAAAGATTTGTTTCATGAAATCTATGCACGACTTTAAGCAGTAACAAGTTATTCAACACTATTGTTTAAGTTGGAACCACTTGTTTAATAGTAGGGGCCCTAAAAAAAATTATTATGCAATGTAAAAATATACTTAACCGTGAGGAAAGTGATGCTATTTAAATATATAACACACTAGGGCAAGGACAATTTGTAGAGGTCTTTTGCTGCAGCGGTAGATTCACATTTTTGTGTAACAACCAATCTCTGTTCATACATCGTTGAAAATTTGACGTGCGAATCTACATGCCATTTACCTTAATATATTTTTATACATTTCAAGAGTTTTTTTCTTTTCTATTTCAGCAACACAACAAACATGAATCCTGCAACCCAGGTTACCTCGCAGACTGAACCTGATCCAGATGCCATCAAAATGTTTGTTGGCCAGATACCAAGAAGCATGGATGAAAATGATCTCCGAAAAATGTTTGAAGATTTTGGTCCAGTCTACCAGCTTAATGTGTTGCGTGATAAGAACACTGGCCAAAGTAAAGGTGGGAATGCAAACAGGGCTTAAACATCATATATATCCATATAATTTTGTGTTTCAAATGTGTTTTGCAGGAATATCCCATTGCTAATTCAGTGTATGCCACCCATCCCTTTTTAGAAGAATGCTATTGTGATATAGAAATATGTGTTTAGCCAGAGATTATCCTGCAACCACCATGGAAAAGTTACATTCCTACTTTTGAGATTCGCTTGCGTAGACATGCGCTTTTGTGCAGTTCACATTTTTTAAGTCTGGCTTCAAAAACCTACTTCTTTTAGAAATATATTTTACGATAAACTCTTTGCTTGCTCTTTTCTTGTAACTATTATCCATCATTTTGTTTTTGTTTGCCATAGTGTCGTCAATTTACTGAAGCTTTTGTTGCTTTCTTAATGCAGTCGGATCTCGCTAAGTCAAACTCAAAGGGACCCGGAAAAAAAATCGACTTACGGAGTTTTCGAGTTAGGGAAAATGGTGTAATAGGCGCAGGTTAATCATAGACAATGTTTTTTCCGGCTTAATTACTGTATTATAACCGCTTATTAAACAGTCTTATTGTTTTGTACGGATGCATGTACTGTATTACAGTACTGTACTATCGAACAGTACAATCAATCAGCTTACCTTTAGAGAAAAAAGTCTGTTAACTTCGTTTGGCGTCGATGTGCCGACGCATCTCGCTCCAAAATCTCATCAATCTCGTCAATGGACCGAACACATTTTCCTCAAGATTCGGCGTAGATTCCAAGAATCTGCGCAGTGTCTCAATAGCCTGCCTCGCTTCTTTTCGACTGGGGCCAGGATGTGTATCACCATCTTTGTCGTCCCGATAAGAGACTGACAAAGTGTTGAAAACATATTTTTCACAGTAAGTTTGCGTGTGAACCACCAACGGTCCACTGGTCAAGTTACCACCGCCTGAAAGGATGGTCAAAGCTTGTGGCCATAAATCTTGACCAGTGATGCGCGGCCCACCGACTTGAAGTGGCCGTGTGAAAAAGTCTAGTGTCGGCCAGTTCCCCTGAATCGGTCAACTTCAAAGGGGGGACTGGTGTGAGTCAGTTAGTTGTCCGCTGCGTAACAGAGCACGCAACGAACCTTTTACACAGATGAAAGGAAAATGGAATAAAAGTGTCTTTTTTTGAGACAGTTTGGAACAGTTTGAGACATAGTTGCGTCTGGTTGGTGAAGACTCAAAATTCGACTTACGGAGGTTGGAAGCCAAAAAATCTTCAAGTTAAGGAGATCTAAAATACATTGTTCTTAAGGGAATTTGGCCGGGACCGTACAATTAATTCGAGATGGGGAGGTTTTCGACTTAGCGAGGTCCGACTGTATGTGTTTGACTGTTGATTTGTAGTCTTTGCTTCCTTAATATGTGTTTGTTGATTTGTAGTCTTTTGTGCATGTGGTATTGAACTTGCCTCCACCTGTGCAAGTGCACTCTACACATTGTTATATCACATGTACGTTAGATGTTTGGAGAGGTCTTATTGCAGTAGTAAGCAGAATCACATCTAGATGTCTTGAAAGAAGGAAGATCACTAATTTTGTGCTGTACTGTGTGCAAGTATTTATTTACAGTGTGTACTTTTCAGGTTGCTGCTTTGTAACATTCTACACAAGGAAAGCAGCATTAGATGCCCAAAATGCTCTTCATAACATTAAAACATTGCCAATGGTAAGAAAAGACTTTACATGGTTCTTCAAATCAAAAAATCTTCCTATCCATCCTTTCAGTTTTGTAAAACACACACCCTCCCCATTTTGTAGTCCGTGGTTTGACCTTTTGTTTCTGCTCATTGACCAAATATGAGGATAGCATATTAAGAAGCAAGAATAATATATATTATTCAAGTTGAAATACTGTTTAGATTAAAATTTTGTATATTGTCATAGGTATTAGTATTTTCTTTTCTTTTTTTTAATATATTCTTTATTTAGTAAATGCAGGTATTAGTATTTTCTTGCTGTTTTATATAAATACATAACTTTGATAACATTTTAGCTTAAACTACATTTTCCCCATATTTTTGCAGATGCACCATCCTATTCAGATGAAACCAGCTGACAGTGAGAAGAGAAATGGTGAGCACCACAACGGTATGGTGTTTTAAATGCAGTCTTCTTCTGCAGTTATAGTATATCATTCTAACATTCTGGTTTTACCTCTGTTGAAAATAATTTTTAACCCAAGAGACTTTTAGAAAATATTTGGTCAGCTGAACCACTGCTACTAACAAGTGAATTATATGTTTGTATAAAATTATACACGTTTGATATGGAAACTTTCATCTTTTGCTCATTATTGTTTTTAATTTATTGTTTATAAAGGCAGTGTTGTAAGTAGAGTGTAGAGGTAAAAATATTAGATTTAGTTAGCCAGGCTTTCACGTTACACCAGTTCTTGTCTTTTTGTTCGTATTGTTCTGCTGCAGGGACTTTTTCTAAGTCTCATTTACTTTTGTATTGTACAGGAAACTTTAGTTTAAAAAACTACATGCTGTAATTGATACGGTTAATGTCTACTCCAAACATTAATATCTTTGTTTAGAATATATTTAAAAGATATAATACCATACATGTAGCACACAAAAATGTTTTTGGGTACCTACAATAAACATTTTGACTTAACATTTTTCATCAAAAATGTACACGTATTTTAAAAATGCATATAGACAGTACTATGCATCATATACCAAACCTTCTAGTGTTTTTGTAGAGGCAGGTATTTAAAAGATGTGATAAGCACTTTTTGTTATTTCAAGAGGTCTAGGAAATATAACCCATCAAACCCACCTGGGTATTCGGCACCCGTGTTCTCTTCAAATGTCAATTTCAACCAAATTAATGTTCCTTCAAGGATATCCATATGCTATGCTTTAGTTTATTATTTCTACATAAAAGGGCAAAATTTAAATGTTGTAGTATAACAAAACTATACCTCCGGATGTACCCGGACCTCAGGGTGTAGTCCGCACATGCATGGGAATTTAAGTGTTCCATCTGCACTATTGGCAGGTGTTAGGTTTCGCGGAGAAACGAAACTTAACCTCTGGGTGTACCTAGATATCTTAATGGATTAGTAAACATTTTCTTGGTTTTACTGATCAGATATATAATTTTGCTATTGCTATGTTATTTTATTTCTTATGTTCTGTAATGTTTTTGTCCCTTACTTTTATTTCAAGTAAAATGTCTATCTATGGTCACACGCTCGGTTTCGCTGCTGTACTTTCAAATAGTAAGCTGATTTGTTCAAAATATTCCTTTTCTCCGCTACATGGTCAGACATTTGGTTTCACTGGTGTACTTCGTATCTGCACATTTTGTCAGTAACCTACTATGCTCATGCACTGCATCCAGTGCTATTCTTGTAAGTGGTGGTGTGATCATTGCTAATCAAGGCTGTGACAAATGGAGCTTTGGCCTTTTCTTTCTAGAAATGTTTATTATATCATAAAACAAATGTACTCATGTGGGAGGGAGGTCGAAGGCACAAATAAAAGCATTTATGGAATCATTGAATGAAATTGACAGTATGTCGCATTGTTGCATTTTAACTTTATAATCAAAACCTTTGAAAATCATGAACTTTTAAGTTAAAAGATTTTACTGTCGAAAATTTTGTTAAGTCATCAGGGACAGTCGTTATTTAAACATCATCGCAATGTCCTTTCGGCATAAGTATTTCCCATTTCGCTTTTGCAACTTCTGAGAATATTTTTACACTAAGATTTATTCTTCTTACTCATAAATAAGACGATATTCAACAACCTATACATCAGTCGCAGCTGAGTTGGAATAGATCAACAACTGTCAGTCATTTTGGTGGTTACGAACCAATGAGATCATGTCGTTTCAATTTTTTTCTGTAACCTGCCAATGAAAGCCAGTAGTCATGAGCTATTCAGAAAAGGATGACCTGGTTTAGTTAAAAATAGCTTAGAAACTATTTTCAGCATAGACTTTCACTCGAGTTAGGGGAGAGAATAGAGGTTCCCAGGATTGTCGCATGCCTAACCAGAGCTCATTTTCCTTATTAGCGCAAGTCTTGGAGACAAATCAGTGAGGCTGGGTGTGAAAAATGATTTTATTCAGCATCAAAAAAAAACATTGGAATCCTTTGTATTATGTGTCAAAGCATGCAAATCTGGTGTTAACTCAAAATGACCATGCAGCCCAAAATGGATATTTCCATGAGCCGATCCTGACCTTAATTTGCATTTGTGCTTCTTATTTCAGTTGAGGAGCGCAAACTATTTGTTGGAATGCTGAGCAAGAAGTACAATGAAAACGATGTTCGTATGATGTTTGCACCCTTTGGTACAATTGAGGATTGCACTGTTCTTCGAGATGCTAACAGTCAGTCAAGAGGTGTGTAAATTTCTTCTACATAAAGCATTAATGAAGACCCAGTCATGCCCCCTCGGAGTTGGTATTAGAAAATGGAGGAACCCAAATTTAGCTTTTAGCTTCACTAAAGCTTTCTAGCTTGTGTGTTCATGTTTTTATCTGCACATCCATAAAAATGTTTGCATTTGAAGGCAGTATTTGGGGGGGGGGTGATGGGTAGGAAGGGGATTATGAATCGGCTGCAAGGACTAGGTTAATTTGCTGAGATCGCAACGAGTGTCGGGAAGGGGGTGAAAAGTTAGACCTGCGGGCATCAAAAAGCATACCTTTTTTCAGAACAATCTTAGCTTTGAAATAACAGGTTTGTAGAATGATTTTCATCTGCAAGTTCTTGTGGTGATTGTAATAAGTTCATGTAAAATGCAGTAAAAAGGTTTCATTATAAATCGTTTCAAAATAATCACTAACGTTCGGAGAAAAGTGTCAGCCAGTGGATTTGAAATTTAAATGACAGGGAAGATCTGTCAGGCTCATGATTTAAGTGGGAACAATTTCGTTAATAAATCATCCACATTTTCCTCTATTACTTTTACTTTCTCTTTGTGATATTGTTGAATTGCTCTGTCACAATGATGGCGAGAGCATACAACTTCACATAATACCTTTATAGCATTTTAAGTATGCAAATTTTCAGTCATTTAACTAAGCACACCTTTTTGCTTTACACTAACAACTGCCTCAGGTCATAATCTTATTTGCCTTTAGACCAATATATTTTGTACAGCATCAGGCATGTAGACTTTTAAATCTCAATTTTGTCAACTTCTTCAAAGGTCTTGGTTTAGAATGGCATACATCTTTTATAAAGTATTTAGGGCTGATGGTTTTTTTTTCACTCCAGTGTACTTTGCACTTTTGCAGGAGTAACCACACTTTTGACCACTGTCTTATTGTGTTTTTATTTTTTAATAACTTTTTCCAACTGGTGTTAGAAAGTAAATTTTATTTTTTAGAAGGGAGAATTGAAATGTTTGCTTGCAAAATCAGCTTTATTTCTCCCCTTTCTTGTATGTGAATAAGATATGCTGTTGGGGCATTTGAACCTTGCTTTCTGAAATCACCATAAAAAACAATTCTTATACAGCTTTGATTGAGTACATCATTTTCTCTTATTTAAGCACCGTGTGTTTTGACTCGCTTCTGGAGAAAAGAGCACTGCTAAGTTATTTCCAGTGGGATAAAGTATTATATGCAAGACTGTTTATGATCCTTGGCTTATCCTGTTTGTAGAAAATTGTATCTTTGTCTACTTTTGTCAGCTATCTTTATGTAAAGGAACTTGCAGCTGTAAGATATGCGCTAGCATGTTCGGAATGAAAGTGAACGGGTACCCTTTTTATGCACAGTTTGTACGTTAAGTGCATTTAAAGTGGTAAAGTTTGTGCTGGGCCACTGGCTGCATAAAGGACAACATTACATTGCAATTAAGTTTATTTATAGATACAGACCAGTGGGAAGACTGTACTGCATATTGCTCACTGTAACTGAGCATGTCAAACAGAAGCATCGCTTTCAGATAAAGTATTTGATCATTATTCTAATCATCATGTGATGTGAAGACATTGTCTTTAGATTATGGCTCACACCAAAGAAGAGTTTGCTATCGTTTGAGAACATAATGACCATACATTGCCCATTTTAGTCCTCCTTACTAACAATGAGTCCAGTGCTCTGAAAAGACACCGTTTCACTTACATATACAGCATTTTCTTGTTGCTGTAATTAGCTGCATAAAAAATAATGTGCAAATGTAGAAGAGTTTGCTATCGTTTGAGAACATAATGACCATACATTGCCCATTTTAGTCCTCCTTACTAACAATGAGTCCAGTGCTCTGAAAAGACACCGTTTCACTTACATATACAGCATTTTCTTGTTGCTGTAATTAGCTGTATAAAAAATAATGTGCAAATGTGCCCATTATTGTGGCTGCTGTTAGCAGCCAATTAGTTTTAGTCTGGCAGTGCTTTGTGCTTGTTTTGTTTACTAGAAACCGCCACATTAAGTTTGGCATAGTGGGTACAAAAGAGGTTTGGGGCAGGTGCCACTATTTCGATGTCATCTTGTTGAGGTATAACTTCTGTGTCGTAGTGTGCATCATTGTAGAGGTCTTTGGTGGGGTAGGCTTGGGTAAAGAGAAATAAAGCACTAACCTCCTGCAGCTTTCATTTTCATGGTACTTTTATCTTACTGCAGGTTCTGAAGAATGCATTTATCTGGAGCAGCTGTTATTTTGCTAGGTGTTATTTCTGACTATATTCTGTAATTACATTTTTTATGCAGTACATTTATTCTGCAAATGTTATTTTTTATTGGAGGTGCCCCCAAATGAGTACTTTGTTCCATGTGTTTATGATAACCAAACCAGGCATAAAAGCTCCGTGCTTTTTAAAAGTAGGTAAAGAGTTATTCACATACAGCCCACATGGTTTTATTTCCCACAAGTACAATGTTTCTTTTCTGTGGTGTTCAGAGTTTAGAAGCTTTTTATTTGATTAGACTGGCAGGTTTGTCATTGGTGGGATAATACATTAGACAAAAGAGTGATCTTAAGATGAAGTGTGTGCATATGGTGATGCACACCCACCTTGGTTTCTTTTTCAACATTTTCTGCCCCTTTCCTTAGGGAACAGTTTGTTACATCACTTTGAAGGTGGGATGCGGAAGTCTACAACAAGCTATTTGATTTCCTTGGACAGTCTTTGCTTTTTGTCTTTCGGTAACAGTTTCAGTATGAAAGAAAATAAAGCTGGTGTGGTCTTGAAGCTTGAATTTTATTTGAATAGAGGGTTTCAGTAATTGAAAAAAAATCAGACAAAAGCTGCAAAATAGTTTCACTTGTGTAAAATCTCTTAGTAGATTCTAATGGTTACTAATGCCAAGCTCAGTCCACAAACATAAGGTGGCACAAATGTGCAAGTGGCAGAAAAACAAATTCTCAAGCTTTATTTTTGTATAATATGCCACACATAAGACAGCCAATCTTTCAACATTTATGCCTTGTATTATGATCTTATTGTGTCTGCTATCTGTTTTATTGTTAACTATATGCTTGATAGACTGATGCTGTTTTCAGGCGCTTTCATGCATTGCTCAAAGCAATACTGATTCATAATCTAGAAAAATGTAGTAATTAATTTTTTTTTTATCTCCCATCAGTGCTTGCATAGTCAGTGAGGGTGAGATGATTACTAGGTATTGTATTGTATAATTTAAGAAAAGAACTGTGATAAACATTTGATAAATTTGAAAAAAGGTACTATGGGTAGTGTACATTGCCTTAGGATTTCTAACTGCTGGCATGTTATTGACAGTTTGTGTGAATGGTTGGTGGATTCGGAAATTTCATAGTTATTCACTTTAAACTGAGAAGTTGTTTTTGAAACACCTGTAATAAAATCCATCTGAGTATTTTTGATACATCAAAAAAAATCACAACACTACTTCCATTACAACATATAAACTGCTTTATATGCTATAAATATATTGAGATCCTAATGGCAAGAACTTGTGGAAAATCTGTCCAGAAAGCAAAAGATCCTTTGGGGTGAACTTCAAAAGAAGTTTCAGAAGCAAAGTAAAAACTTTATTCCCCAAATTCATATTGCAACGCAGTATTTGTTCCTGCCAAAACTAGAATGCTGTGCTAGTCAAGATGTCTGTGTCATGTCTTACATAACATTAGATATGTATAGAAAGGTATTTGGTGAACATGGTACTGGTCTTTAGTCTTTCCATTTACTTTTTGTGTTTTGACCATTGTAGTTTATAGGTGCTGCCTTTTTTCATTTTGTGTTTTAGGTTTATGTTGCGTCTGTGTCTTGTTGCCTGAGATGCTTATGTGTCTTGTCTTGCAGGTTGTGCGTTTGTCACGTTTGCAAACAGGCAATGCGCCATGAATGCTATCAAGAGCATGCATCATTCCCAGACCATGGAGGTACGAACTCTCTCCATTATAGCAGGCCTTCACAGTTGGCTTGCTATTACGTTAACTGATTGTTTTGAAATTTTCCTGTTTTTAAAGGTTCATGAAATGTTTTTGTTAATGTTTTGACCGTTTTGTAATGTGTATCGTTAGGAAAGTTGTGTTTTATCATTCTGTTTTGAAATTATTAAAAGTGTGTTTTGTCCAGATAGGCAGTCCTCTTGTCTGTTTGGAGCTTTCTGTTCCTCCATTGCATACACTGAACCAAACCAAACATGAAAGCAGCCATTTTTCATTCTGGATAGCTGATAATCCCTTACCTTCTTTGAGTGGGGGGAGATACATAATAGTCTCGCTCTTTATACCATAATAGTCTCGCTCTTTACACCCTAAAATGGTGTGTTCGCTTGCTTGTTACCGGTGCAGTTTTTTCTTATGTTTAATTGAGAAAATCTTTGAAGTGTGTGGGGTATGCAAATTTGTGGTGCATTTTAGATTACCTAGTGCCACCATTTCTATTTCAGTCCTTTATGCGTATAATAGAAACCCGGGAACCTCTGAAATTATATGTTCCTCTTCTGTGACGTTAGAATCCGTGTTCAGGTTTGATCCCAAAGATGATCAAAGCCTGCCTGGCATCGTCTTTATGGACAGGTCATCGATGATAGTCATTTTGGGATGGCATTTCTGTGCTTGTGGCACTACAAAGCTTTGTGGTTTGTTTTCTTTTTGCCTAATTGCAGGGTTGTTCCTCGCCGCTCGTGGTCAAGTTGGCAGATACACAAAAAGAGAAGGAACAAAAGAAAATGCAGCAGATGACCTCAAACTTATGGAGCATGCCACTTGGAGCTTTTGCACCACAGTACCTTGCAGTAAGTTAATTTATTTCATTCTTCGCACACTGACTCAGGGAGGGCAAAGAAGGTTGCACAACATTTAGACCTTCCTAGATTTTAAAACTCCCACTTATTTGTATGCTTCCTTATTCAAAATAAGCTTGGGTCTTTTATGGTTGATGCTCACAGATGCTAAAGAAATCGCTCCTCCCTCTTACCTTCAGCACTTTATGTAATATTTAGATCCTAGATTTATCAACACATATCTTCATTTCCCAGTGTTTATTTATCTAGTGGCTTTTATACTTCATTCAAGATTAATTTCTTTTTGTTTAGTTGATGTCCCAACAAGCTAATGGTGGAGCAGGTTTCAACATGGGGAGTCTTGGCAGTAAGTTTTAAATTTTTACCATCACACTTGTGCACCTGTTCACTCTGGCTGATTGAAGCTTATGTTTTAAAAGGTCTAATGGTGTGGAATTTTTCAGATGATAGCTTCGTGCTCAGAACACCCCTTTCTTTTTTAGATACATGCACAGAAATGTCACAAGGCACATCAAAAGGTCATAAAAAAGAATTTGCATGGACACATCTGAGGGGAGGGCTGGAACCAATGGGAGAGTTGGAACCATGTGTGAACCCCCACCACAAAATAAGTCCTAGCTTGAAAATTTGAGATTTGCCAAAAATCTACAGGTTTTGACCTTTCATTTAATAGCAAAGTTCTCCTAGTCCCATAATTGAATGAGTTGTGGTTTGACATGCAAATTGCCGGCCCGGTGGTGTAACTGTTAACACCTGTCACCAATACAGTGAAGGTTGGGTGTCCTGGGTTCAGCTCTTGTCTTGGGCTAAGTTTTCTTTCTCTGCATGTGGCATCTGTTTACAGGGCTGGCTGCCTTGCCATGATATAGCCTTAGTTGCTGGCTCAGCGTAAAACACCAATTCCCACTCTCCCCCCTTAACGTGCGAGTGTCGCAATGGCCATTTTGAGAAAACTGGGTTTAAAGTTTTTCAGCAATCCCACAATCCCAGCAATGGGTCATTCTAATAGTTCAAATTGTGCTACATTTGCATAATGATAAAATACAGCAAACTACATTTTAAAAAAGTGCATAGCAGTGAATATTTGTAAGTTTTTAGTTCCCTACCATGTCGGCAAAATTTGCAGCAGTGCTATCGCCGTTTTCTGTAAACTAGCCCATGCAGTCTGATTGGTCACAGTTGCTTCCGGAAATATTTGGTACTCTTCCAACTGTTCTGAATGTGGACAGGTCAAAGACCGATCTGAATTAAGTAATGCTAACAATTCTTGGTTGGTAAGAATCTTTGTTGTGCTATTGTTTTACAAGGTTACCAAGGACATTTCAGAATCAGCCTTATCCATTGGATAGCAGCAGGATTAACAAGTAGATTTGTTTACTCCTAGAATTTTGCAGACAAATCTCTTGATTGGTTAAAATTTTAATCAGATTGAAAATGCAGACTCTGGGCTTCCTGGCAAGGTTGTGATGGGGTTTTGACAGAAATACAGTACCAAAACAGTTCATTTTCCGGCGACAGTCGCGACTGATTGCTGTTGGGTACCTCGATTAAAATGTATTAATACCCAAGCTATGTAGCAGCGAGTGTCCTAGATGGAAATTTTATCGGTATTTTTGAAAATTAATATCTATTAACTTACAATATAGACAACCATCTGTTATACACCGTTTTAAAGAGCATTTTTAAAACATTTCCTTGGTGTGAATTATAAGATTTTTTGTTTTGTAGTACTCAAATCAAAATGAAAGATGGTAACTGTATTCGACTTAGAACTTGTAGATCGGGAAGTAGGTCAACTTCCGAAATTAACAAAATGTTATTTACACAATATATGTATATGCAAACATAAAGTGCCAAACAAACATATATTTTATTATAATATACATTAGAATTCAAATATTACTTACTGTTTTTCTCATTTTTGGTTGTTGCAGTTAAGTCCATTTCTCACTTTATTTTAACACAACAGTGTATTTCCCTGTTACTTTAGTAACCAATGAATTCATTTTCGCCAAAAAGTAAAACCTCTAACCACTTTTACTCGGCTTTCCCGTGAAATCACTGAGTGAGAGTTAGGACAGGACTCATTTCGCCATGGTGGGTCACATGTTAATACATATTGATCTTTTTCTGTGGCTGACGATGTTTGCAAGCTTGTAAAGTAAAACCTCTTCATTACAACCTTTTGTATTGTGACCCCCTCATAGAAATGAACCAAAATATTTTCATGGAGGTGTTTTACTATAAAAATGTCTTTATTATGACCTCCCGAGTGCAACGTGCATTATTATGGGGTGGGGGTTTTTTTGGCATAAGCAATTATTTTCCCTACATTATGTTGTCACCTTTCGTTTCAAAACCATACCACTTCAGTCATACCCTTCCATGACTATACCATCCAACATCTCAAGACCGAAAGTCAAATTGACCCAGGCACGAAAGATGAATCAGTCACTGATGACACAAGTAGCAATTAACATTAGATAATAGGGTAATGGCTGGGTTGATCCAACTTGTGGAAAATCAGTATGGCAAAATGACCAATCACCTCCCCCTTCCCAATTCAGTGTGATCTTTTTGTTTACTAGTGCATGTCAGTTGTGTTTCATTGATGACCTCGTTTTTAAAAATTAGATAATCATGACCAAGTGTTTGAACTTTCTTGTGGCTTTTTGCAGAAGTCATATTTTTTAATGCATTTTAAGAGATTATCTTTGTCGACCACAGTGCATGTGTCTTGATTGCTCTTACCTGAGAGTTAGTTCCCCTATGAAGTATGCAAAAGCAAAAACGCTATGATACCTTTTTTAAGAGCTTTATTTTCAACATTTCAATAGATGAATTTATAGGTGTCATGGTGTTTGGAAAAATAACAGACTGCTTGATTGAAGACCCCTTTCAGTTAGAAACTTTATTTTGGAGGATTTAAGTCTTAATAGAGAATTGTTACTAAATTTCAAGAATTAAAAGGTGGTGCTCACTTATTTTAGAATTTTGGCTCAGATTAATATTGATAATGAACATTTTTACAGTGATTTGCGCTTTACAGATATGGACCCATATTCATGTGTATTAGAAAAACTCACTTTACTTAACATGGAAAATAAAAATACATTATGCTCGCTCCTGATCAGGACAGGGTCACAGTGAAGTTTCTGTTACTAAAAGTTAAGTCTTAAAGTTTAAAGTGTAAAGGAAAAAACTGACTTTTGATACACTGAGTCCAGGCCTTGACCTTTGGCACAAATTTAAAGTGTTTTTAAAAAAATCATAAGAAACTTTTGTTCCACTGTCGAATTGCTCTTTTTTGTAAAACCAAATGGATCTAACTATATATAATAGATTTCCAAAATTTTGATGCATGCTGATGCACAATCAGTCATTACTAATTTTATTCCAATACTCAGGGGATTTTAATGGTTACACACAATGTAGAAATGGTAAACATAACTTATGATGCCCATGAACAACTTCAGTGTCGGAAATAAGCTCAAAATGTTGAAAAATTGCTGTTCAACTTTGTATGTGTATACTTGTCACCATTGTTTTATGAAAGAAAGAAACATCCAGAAAGTTTCAAACCTATAAACTAACGTCTTCCATTTAGATGTTTTAGAATGTAATTTACCTAGCCAAATGACTGGGTTTTGTCCCTTTTTGTTTACGTAGTTTGGTAGTAAAATCTATTAAATATGATGAATTTGGGTGGTTGGCCTGGCCTTAATAGGTGCTGAAGGGGCCGGATATATTTGTCTGGTCTCAGTGAGTTAACAACAATTTTTTAAACGGGCTTGTAGTTCATTGTATTAATTCCAAAATTTGAGCAAATTGCACACTTGTTTCTTACAGGTTAGATTTAGTGGTCCCATTGCAACAAGAATTTGCCTAACATTTCACTCATTTGTCACAGATATACTTTTTTCTTTGCATGTTGTTTGAAACCCTAATGTCAAAAGGTGTTATTTAGACAGTATCAAATAATGAAGTGAATTTACTTAATAAAAAATTGTGCACTCTTTATTTGATTGTTGATGTGGTGGGAAAAGGTTTAGTAGGCCATACTAAAATGTGTCAGATTGTGTTGAAGCAATTGCCCATTGATTGATACTGACTTTATGCATTGCAATGTACATAGGGAATGAATGGGATTTCTATCATCCATCATTTGTCACTTTTTTACAAAATGAAGGTTGCACATTATTGTCTAAAACTGAAACTGAGGTGGCCTATTTACCTGTACAGTTTATTTTGAAACTAAGACTACAGTGCGATTGTGAGGAATCTAAAGCAATGGCTTGAGATTTTAAAAACTGCTTTGTTTCCATAGAAATTTGTGTGAGAAATCTTTTTTAAGCAAGTGCATTTCAGTTAAACACTGACTTTTTGTTTACATTTATTTCTTACATTAATTATACTTTTATTATGTATCATGTTAAAAGATTTTGCACAAATGTGCTTGGTGGATAAACAGGTCTGAGGTGTATAAAACAAATGTTGATCATCGTCACTGGCATATGAGAACACAAGATTGCTTTGTTACAGATGCTCTTAGTGCTGTTGGTGTGCAGCAACTACTGGCTGCAGCAGCTGCTGCCAGCAATAACCCTGGTGAGTGTTAGGCTATCCTCATGTGTCAAGTAAAGAAAGAAAGAAATATTTTAATGCTTGATTAATAATTTATGCTGTTGTTATCTGTTCAAAATGACTGTTTTTCATGTTTGTTCGATTGTTTCCATTGTGGCTTACTTTGTATGACTGCGAGAAATTGTTAAACAAGGCTCAGATCCTTTACTGCGAATGTGTCATTGCTTGGTTGATCTGTTGGCTGACAGCATAATTTTTGAAATAACTTATTTTGTGGGAGGAGGGGTGATTCCACCTTACTCTTCTATATTGCAAATTAATAAAACAGAAGGCTATATTTTTGTTGAGGGTTGGTCATTCTTAATTGAGCTGGTTTACACATTGTATGATATTACACCAAATGATATATGGAGCAGCAGTCAGTACATTTTTTTTCGTCTGTAACATTATAACTGGTGTGGCAAACAGAGCTGCCAGTTCATTCCAAGGGCTTCTTTAAAGGATTCATAAAATATGAATGTGACCAATATCTAAGTTGCTGAAGCAGATTTCAAATCATGACATGATTTTTATTTTATTTTTTTCAAACCTGGTGTGCTTTATTGGAACGCCTCAAAGGAAGAATGTTTGCAAAGAGCAACTTTTAATCAAAGGAATGTGACAGCTGAGAATATTTTACAAGGATGAAAAAGTACTGTGCTCTTGTCCCTGTCTCTTTTTCCCCGCTGATATCTGTATAGTTTTGTTTTGAAAAAGAAATGCCTCTTTATGACTGTGAAACAGGCTTGTTAGCAGCCCTGGCGGGGCTAAACAGTGGGAATACCAATGCCTTAGGCAATAACAACGCCTCTGCAGCCAGCGGTCTCAATTCAAACAGCAATTCTGCAGGTACCAAGCCTGATGGACTTTCACGTTGAACTTCTTTTCAGTTGTGCTGCTGCTGCTATTGCTGTTGCTATTCAGTTACCGTTCATTTTTGCTGCTGTTATTTTTTGTTGTAATGTATTTTTATTATTATTATTCTTTTATCTTTGACCAGTATGTTACCTGCCATAATTTCTGCATGAAAGTGATTGGTGCTGAAATTCTTTTCAGTGACAGAAATGCAAGTTTTTTTAAATGCTCAAACTGTTATTTTTATCATCTGGCATTTCTGCCCCCCTACCCCCTAAAAAGACATTATAGAAAAGTGCTGCTGAAATCAAAACTTGCATTTCTGAGGATTTAGTGTGTGCACCCCCTGCACAGTTTCTAAGGCAGCTTTTACCACTGTATGCATCATGTTCCTTAACACAATTTGCTTACAGGTTAAGGAAGATATTTCATGTAACCATTAGTTCCTCTTGGCCAAAAGTTATATCAGATAAAGATTTGGCAAGCCAAGTCTGGTTTGCAGATCTACCCTGTACATTTGTCTCTATTTGTCTGCTTTTTAGACCGTAGGGTTGCAGTGGGTATAACTTGTATAAAAGCTGAATGGTTTACATTGTCTTTGATCAGTGTTTCAAATATTACAACTTACAGGTCTCACCATTCCAACCCTACCCTGTAGGTTGCATAGAGTTCCTACTCAGGTTCTTTTTCTGAAGAAAATAAAGTAAACCTGCATTTAGCCTTTGCAATATACCTGCTTGAACACACAAGTCTGCATAGTAGGAACAAAATGAGTGAAGCCTTTGCTTTCCACTAATTGCTTTCTTTGTCTAGTAATAAAAATCTAAAGATGTAGAAATCACAAAAACTGTATATAGAAGTTATTAGTGTGTGGTGTTTTTGTCATTTAAAGTATTTGCTTTATTAGCATTTTCCAGTCCTTATCCCACCCAAAACACCCGACTTTGTGTAAAAACTTTATAGCCATGTACCTTTTCCCTGATCAGTTTTTATGTAAAATTTTTAATAAAAATTAGAACTGACAGGTAGTAAATAAATTGAGCATAATGACTAAAGATTTCAAGCACACCTCTGACATGCTGAAAAGTCTGTTGAAGCACATATTACTTTCTGTTTACTTACGAAAATATTTTAGGTATTTTATTTGGTTTAGTGTCAGTTGCAGATGTACTTTTTAGTTAGAAATGAAATGGGGTTTTGTGCTGTACATACAGTTGTGAAAAATCTATTTTAAAATTAAGTAAAGCACCTCCTGAAAACTAGATTCTGAACTTTGCTGTTTATATTTTCTTGCTTCTGAGTTTGAATTCTTCCTAGCACAATATTGATGTTTCTATTTGCATATGTGCATTTTCAGGCTTTTAAAAAAATCCCATTGTAGATTTTTTCCTTCATCTTTACTCTGTATACTGAATCATTATCCATGGCGAATGCTATTATTTATCAGCATAACTTTCAGACTGGTGCTGTTTTGTGCTGTTTGCATGAGTGCTGACACATTTTGTTTTTCATGTGTGTGTGCTTCTAATGTTTGTTTTCAGAACTGCTTTAGTTAATGTTCCCACGGCATTCTCAGGCCGTCAGTATATTTTGTTCTGAGTGGTTTATTTCATCCCTGACCTTCTCCTTCCCTCCCTCTCTCTCTCTTTGAGATGCATATGTACACTTAAAATTAGAGTGCAAGAATGCATACACTGTTGCATACATATATGCAATCATGAGTACAGCTAGATTCTGCAAAATTTACTTGAGTGGAAAGATGATGAAAGGCTGGAATACTTTTTGTTCCGGGGTTGGTAGGTGGAAGGGGTTAGTTTTCACTTTCATGCACAGCTCACAGATATTCCCTCTGTACAGGGATATGAGCTCTACAAATTGATTTATGAGTTATCGTCACTTTTTAAAATCTATATTTAGCAGCAGAAGAGAGGTTTTGCATTTATTTTAAATCTTGACAGTCTGGTGAAATTTAACCTTATGAAAGTGAAAAAAATGAAATTTTACAAGTAAAAATGTATAACTATAAGATTTTCCATTGATCCATTTGGTATGAGATTGCTGCATGTATCAGAACCAGAAAAATTTAGTCTGTTTCTTTAGTTTTTACATAAGCTTTGCTTTAGGATGTAAAGTTGTATAGATGCATAATGAGTTCACACCCATGTAAAGGTGTTTGTCAGTGCAGCATAATTCTTAGTTTCATGTACTATTAATACTTTACAAAATGTATTGCCCACTTACTGAGCACAGGGCTTTTTTTTTGCTTTGTTTCTTTTTTGTTTGTTTGTTTTATTTTATACTGAATATGCTTGAGTGAGCTGTGATATGAACCTATTGCAAGATCTCTAAAGATTGCCTGTAAAGGAAAGATTGTAATCTCGGTTTGGCATTTTTAAGCAGGTTAGGGATTACTGGTATCAAAAGCTATTCATTGCATCATTTGCTGCTCAGTGCTAAACCTATCGGAAAACAAGTGCCATTTCTGTCAGAATTTGGTACAAAATTTTGCTTACTTTTTTTTGTGTGTCCTGTTTTCATGCCTCTTCTACTTTTTCTTTCTCTCTGGCTGACTCATGATAAACATTCATTTTATACTATTTTTAAACACCTTTTAATTTTGCAGCAGCGGCAGCCTTAAATGCACTAAGTGGCCAGAATATGGGTGGTCTGGGAGCCCAGAATATGCCCTTTGGACAGCTTGCAAATAACAGTGCCTCAGGTGCATCTGGTATGATGAACAGTAAGTAGTTTTTATATGTAAACTTGTATTCCTCTTTTTCAGCTATCATTGGATACAGCATTGTATTAGAATAAAAGCTTTGATCACCCTCTTTGCAATGTGGATGTCATTAAATATAAATTTTGCATCTGGCAAAACAGGAACAAATGGTTGGAACTTTTTCGTTGAAGTCTGTGGTCTTGAAATAAGGGATGTCATGTCTTAAGTGTTTTACATCATGGTTGAGCAGCATACTTTCATTAATATGGTAATATGGCAAGATTTATGTATTTTATACTTACTCTTACACATTGATGGATGCAGTCTATGTCTACAGGATGATCACTAGACTTTAACCATGAGGGGAAAAAAAGACATGACCAAACTGATCAGAAAGTAACCCATCTAACAATCATAAAAATCTGACATCTTTCTGGTTTCGTTGTTCTTATTAGAGATTTTCAAACCTTATTTTCCACCTTATCACCTTACATAATTTCAATGTTATCTCCCTTATTTTCAAACCAGTCCTTTCTGTCTAAGGTTCCGGTAAAGATTTTTCTTTCCCAGCTTATTGTGCACGTGGAGCAAAATCATCATCTTAATCCATTCCAGACGGCTTATAGAAAGGTCATGGTACTGAATCTGCTTTTCTTAAAGTTGTAAATGATCTGCTCCTCAGTGCTGAGGATGAAGTGTCATTTTTGGGCGGTTAGGCTTGTCAGCTGCATTTGATACTGTAGATCATATTATACGTCAGCAGTTTTTTTATATTCATGATGGTGCTTTGTCTTGGTTTCGACCCTGTCTCATGAACTGAACCCAGACTGTGTGTGTGTGAATGGTGTTCTCTGATGCTTCTGTCCTGAGGTATGGTGTCCCTCAGGGATCTGTATTGGGGCCAATACTTTTTGTGCTATATATCTCCCCTCTGTCTGATGTCATGCCATGCCATTTCACATGTGAGTTATGCTGTTTATCAATCAGCTCCACTTACTGAATTCTCTGGACCACTGACACGGACACAGGAATGCAAAGCTGACATACAACTGAATAACGATAAGACTGAACTGCTACTTATTTGTCCAAAGAAAGTTCTGAATCACCCTTTCCTCAGTCTCTGTCTATAAACAACTCAACTATTCCTTTCACTACCTTTCTTCGCAACTTTGTTGTCATTCTCTATCAGTTTGACTTTTCAGCTGCATATTTCTCATGTCTGCAGAGTTGCCTACCTTGAACTTACGATCAGTACCATTTGTCATTATCGCTTCACTGATGCACTAATCTGTGCCACTATGCTATCGAGGATGGACTGTTGTAATTCTCTTTTAGCCGGAATCCCCAAGTATCTTCTTGGCAAACTTCAAAGGATCCAGAATATCACTGCTCGCTGTATCTGCAGGCCATCTAGATATAAACATATTTCACCTATCATTCGCTCTCTTCACTGGATGCCAGGCGTGGATTGTTTAGCCTACAAACTTTCCACTTACTCTGCCGTTTCTGGCACTGGCTTGGAATGAGTGAGTGTATGTTGAAGAAGTGTGCGAGTCTGTTATTTGCGAATATGGTACATGATTGTTGACGATTTAGTCTATGTATGATTTATGTAAAGCACTCTGGGCACATTTTTGGATAGGCGCTATACAAATCCTCATTATCATCATTAGAGATCACATAAAACTTTTACTTTGTATGTTATTTAGTATGACATACTATTTATTTGTGATGTCTTTTAAGGATTTTTCCTTTGGTATGATCAGCTGTTGGTTGGCAAGTAAATTCATGGTGAAGGATAGTTCATAGTGGATTTTTGTTCCTTGTGAATGTAGATGTGTTTCATTTTTTATAAACTTATATAACTAAGGATATCAGTATTCATAAAATTTGGTCTTTATCTTACAAATAAGGATGGAGAAAGTAATTGGTCTCTACATGTGCACAGAGCTAATAGTATTGTTTAACTGTTGTCAAACCTTTCAAATGATCATAATTGTATTGGAAAAATTGGATATTTACTAGTTAAACAAAGTAAAAGATTCTAATAGCACATGATCATTAAACATAGTGAAGGTTTGATATCCTGAAGAACAAAAAATGCTATGACTAGCAATATACTTGGATGTCCTGTTCATAGAACGGCCTCTCTTATGACAAATATAGGAACTCGTGTTTGTGTTCCAGCATCAGGCACAGGTGTTGGCACTGCAGGGCTACAAAATCTGGGTGGTAGCAACAACATGGGCTCAGGGCTTTCCAGCAACATGAATGGTTTTGGTTCCACGAACTCTGCAGGCATGGATGCTCTCAGTCAGGCATACTCTGGCATCCAGCAATATGCAGGTTTGTCTGGTTTAATCAATCAAGGTAAAAGTTTGTTTATTCTTCAGTCCCCCTTTGTTTTTATTAAAAATATAAAGCTGCTTTTTCACCCTCTCCATCCCAAACATTGTGCTGTGTCTCACACATCTGGTGGTGGTCTGTTACTTTTTTGTTTTGTTTTGTTTTGTTTTTGGTTATTAATCCCTTTGCCACTCCCTTTATAAGTTAGCAGAGTATACATTCTGCCATTGCATGTTCCACAATGAATAATTTGTGGTATAGCATCCTAAGAAACCTGTAACTTTTGCTGAAAATTTTTTTAAAAAGATAATACAGTTACATTCTTAATAAATTTTTAGACATTACTGGGATAGCTATAGTGTCTCACTCACAAAGATGTTTACAGCCTAATGACAGAAAATAATGACCATGAATACAAGGACTAAATGTTATTCAAGTCGCTGCTGAGTATCTTGCATTTAAAACAGTATGAACCATTCATTGACCATACAACTGCCCACAGTAACTCATCGTAGGTTGATTGACATCAGTACCAGAGAAGAAACCAGGATGCAATCTGTTAAACTTCATAAATAGCACCATTGGGAAGCTTTTTGCATACTTGGCTGGCTTCTCTGATAATAAATGCAACTGTATGTGTGGTGAACTTAATCCTTTCGATTTCATACTGAACATAGCAAGTTTGTGTGTTAACAATATTCCTTGAGTCACTAACAAATGTAAAAATTTTATCTCTAACAAAATAACTGGTGTTACTGTTAGGTACCTAGTCAAAGGTAAAATAAAACAGGCAGGAAAGTAGGGCTTTCAGACCAGAAATTTTAGTTGTTTTAAGACAATATTTTTGACAGAGCATAGTTCTTTTGTGGAATAGTGTCATGCTGCAGGCTACAAAAGCTTCAATGTAAGGATTCCCATTTTGTTCTTAATAGAAAATAGACAGAAAATTCCTACTGCAGATAAGAGAACATATAAGTTAATCAGAAGTCATCTTCACCTTCCTTATGAATGTTATAGGCGATGACCACGAAAAATATCGTCAGATTGGCCTTTCTTTGTGTTAGTGTATGATTTTGCAACAGCTCTGACTACAAAACATTAGCTTGATACCTACCATACATACATCACACCTACATCAGCAGGGCTGGCTTCGAAATTAGGGGATTATATGTTTTAGTCATGGGACAGATAAAAGCCAATGTGCTTTGCAGATATTCATCATTTTGACATAAATCATTTTTCTCCTTTTTTTGCAAAAACAGCTAAGATTTTTTTCCCCCAGCCTGTAAGGTACTCTTTTCTGCGCTGTAAAAATTTTTGTATAGTTATTCTTTGCTTCTAATAAAAGATAACATTTTCTCCACCACCACAAAAAGCAAAAAAACTTTCTTTGATTGTCTACCTGTATTCCCCCACTCCATCCCCATGGTGCATTGTGTTAATTGCCAGGATAGACGTTATTGTGACATATTGGCCATTGTAAAAAAATAAAATTATGCTGTTTTACTATGTTTCAACTTTTCTACCATTTATGCCATATTTAGTGATAAATATTGACATTCTAAACAATTTATACAGATTTGTTTAGCTGCAAAAGAAACATTTACGTTTCTTAAATTGTAACCACCTATGGTATTGATTCTGAAGATGCTTGTCTTGGCCCTGCTACTTAATAAGTCTTTGCACATAATTCAAGGATGAATTTAAAAATAAACTGGTTTTGAAAATATTTTTTCCCTTAAATATTGCTTTCAAATAGTCACCTTACTGTGATCATGTTTTTACCAATCAAGTAAATAAGTCTTCTAAGAGTTACATGTGTTCATGATATTTATCACCAAGACATGACTGACGATTATCTTTCTGTGCCTTCTTAATCTTTTCTCTTTTTTTAACAGCATCATTCCCAAATGCATTCAATGCGCAAGCACAGATGCAGCAAGCTAATGCCAGCACTCAAGCAGGCAAGCAAACAGAGGGTCAGTGAAGACCCTTGCTTATAATATTTAAAAAGGGGGGTGGAGGTGGAAAATAGAGGGACAGTCAATGTGGGGGTTGATACAGCTGTGTGTGATTGTGTGGAGAGCATGGCAGAATCTACTCCCCTAGTTCCTCAAAAATAAAATTTCCAAAATGCTAGAATGATAAAGAATGGATAGCATTTGTAATGTGTGCTATCAGTTTTGATCACTGTTTATTGCCTGTTTAATGTTTGTTAATTAAAATGTTATGTTCTAATTCTAAGAGCAGTATTTTCTTTTAAATGTATTCAAAGGAGCATTTAAATTGGCGTTTGATACCTTTTTTTTTTAAATCTGTTAAGTATGTTCTAAATTATTGGCATGAGAGTGTATTGTGTTGATAACTTTTGTGTTATTTGTACATTGCTCTTATAGAATCCAATTGTGTACTGTAATTGAAATGACTGTAATGTGGGATTATTTTTTTTTTTGTCTTCTTACTTGTAGTCAAGTCTGTTTTCACATTTTGTCTGTGTTTCACGTGCTCTAAGTTGTGTATATCATTTCTGGCTTACTGGCACCCGCCCCTCAGGTCCTGATGGCGCCAACCTGTTCATATACCACCTGCCCCAGGAATTTGGGGACCATGATCTCATGCAGATGTTTGCTCCCTTTGGCAATGTTGTTTCTGCCAAAGTCTTCATTGACAAGCAGACCAATCTCAGCAAGTGCTTTGGTATGTGGTTCTTGAATAAGATTGGCATAATCTAATATTTTTCAAAGCTTGTTTGGCGTGTTTTGATCCCATGTTTCTGACTAAAGTAAAAAAAAGAAGATAATGTTCACATTAATTTAAAAGAAACCACAATATAAGGGCTGCATTTTTCTAATGTCTTGGTTCTGGTAAAATCCTATCATACATCATTTCAAAGGCTCTCTTTTTGACACACACAGTGTGGGGAGCGAGGAGATTCCTCGTGTACGAGAGAGAACCAATTTTTAAATAATTAGCAAGAGGCACTGTGTCTCAGATGTAATTCTAGGCTGTGGGGCGCATAGTCTGAAAGTCAGCGTGACCATACGCCCACAAAAATACCGTGGCTGGCGCACTTTTGAACGTGATGCGGCACTTCAAAAGTAATTGTTATCATTCTTCACGCTGGTTTGAAACCGACCCACTAGAATCGATGCTATAATGACTGGATAGTTTTCAAACTGAGCAGTCGTTATACATGTGATGCAGCCTGCTCCAAATTTCGCGCCAGGAAGTAAATTGTTGACACTCCCACATCGAAAACATGTGGGACGGGATAGATCAAAGGGTATTGGAAGCAAGTGAGTTGAAAACGAAGTGAACGAGACTGTCAACTCTGACTTTTCGTTCACGACCAGAACGGCAGAAGATCCCAAGGAAAGTAGAAATCGACAAGGACAGAAAGAAACAGAAACTTGTCAGAGTGTGCCGCACACATGTTGGAACTGAAAATGTAGACAATGAAATAGACAAATTGAGACGGAGACCACACGTAAAAAACCTCGCATCCAGAGAGCCTGTCAGTGTGAATGGCTGAAGAAATGGCCTTGGCTAGTGAACGAGGAGGAAGGCATGAGATGTAAAGTGTGCCTATAAGAATAACGCGTTTACAACCCCGGGTCTGTTAAGTACCGAACGAGGACGCTGCAGAGACATTCAGACTTCCGACCACAGGCACTCTTTGGAAGCTGAAATTCTTCAGAAAGATTTCAGCCAGGTAAAGTATTTTTTAATTCTATTTTATTTCTGTCCTCGTGACCTTCTCGGAACAGCGGTATTATGTAACACTTAAAAATAACGTGTTGCGAACTTGATACAACGTCACAGGGCACAGAAGCTGCGACAATGTGCAAGAACATTAATGACAGGTTCCCAAAAGATGCAGGTGATGTTGCCTCTGCATTTTGAGTTCTATCCATGCGCCCCATCTTTTTCCTGTCTGCAGAAGACAGAACACCCTATGGAGACAAAGAATTAAATATCTTAACAGATTTCTTTGGAAAACCAGCACAAGTGGGCAGCAAATTCAGTAAAATCTTGCTTGACAAAGCAGCATGTTTAGAGGAATGGATTGTGGTCAAAGAAACTGTAATGCAGAATGCATATCGGAGAGATTCCACAAGCTTTTTAAACTGTTATTTGATTTTTACAGGGATTCACATCCCAATATGCTGGTTCTTGGAAAGCTGTACCTCCTTATGCTATACCACAATGCAGGCTGTGAGAGGGGGCTTCGGCCATCAAAACCTAATAAAGTCTTCTTGTAGAAGTTGCCTCGAGGAGAAACATTTAAACCCCTGCACTAATGAAACATATGAAATGTGTCTAAACATTAGCTCATAGCCCAATGAGATGGACACAAACACTAATTGGTTTGCAAATTTAGGATGCTATGATCACACTAGTGATGATGAAAGATAATTTATCGATATAAAAGAAAAAGATATCTATGTGATTAATCTTCAATTTCTTGTGATTAATAAAATTTCTTGTGCTTAAAAAAGTATTTTGTTGTATACCAAATATTTATCGGAAAAAGCAGTGAAAATGTGTTTGTTTCGAGGGACCCCTTGTTTCATTTGAAGGGCCCCTTTTTTCTCCATTGAGAGGCCCCCAGGGCCCCTCTTTTTGAAATCCTAGAATTACCTCTGGTGTCTCACACTGAAGCAGTTCTTGTCAGGTAAAGATAGAACTGGATTCAGGAATAAAAATACACTATCAAATGACTTAAGTACAGTAAGAGAATGTTATGATAAAGGAGATCATAGCTGATTTGTTAAAAGAAAAACAACACCAATCAGTCATTACAATTGTATGATTTCCAATAAATAAAATGAAGAAACTCCCTAAGGCAAAGGTAGCTAATAGGTCTCTGTAACTGTTCAGTTATACAGAATATGTTGTAGAACTGAAACTAGACTTGAGTTTGATTGTCTAAATAAGTATCTATATGTTTAAATTGTAAGTCATTATATTTACAAATGGCAATTGTGTTCATTTTTGTTATAAAGAGTTATTTTGTAAACCACAGATATGAAAAATTAGCTGGGGTGTCTGTGGTTGACCATACTTCAGTCACAGGAAAAACATTAGGCTCCCACTATTATTATAAAAGCAGATATGAAGCCATAAGAAAGATGTCCACAGAGAATACTTCCATGCAACAAATTGTCAGACACTACACAGAAGAATTAACTCTATAAGCTTAATTAAGCTTGTTTTGAATTGCACGGTGAGTCTGCCATCATACAGACACACCTGTCACTTTATCTTTTGTATCTTCATAGCTCATATTATGCTTTTGTTAATTACAGCATGACTGTAATTGTTTTTGTTTGTTTGCTTTTTTTTTTTGGCAGGGTTTGTCAGCTATGACAGCCCAATGGCAGCTCAGTCAGCCATCACTTCCATGAATGGATTTCAAATTGGAATGAAACGTCTCAAGGTGCAGCTAAAAAGACCAAAGAATGACAGCAAACCATATTAGACTTGGATCAGTTTCTGTATTCCATAGCCTGGCCTTGCAAGGTAAGTGTATATGGTTTATTTGAACTGAACAGTTTTAGTGCAGGTCTGGAGTCTGACCACTAAAAAAATAGCAGATTTAACTGTACATATTGAGAGGCATACAAAATAAAAACAGAAACAATTTGCTAAGTAAGAAAATTGAAGTAACTTTCTCCTGTTTTGAACATGGTTTTTTCCTTTAGGTGACCATCGTCACCAATCATTTGGAGAGTTCATTCTTTGACAGGTCATTGCAAGTCCTGGCACATTATTTAAGCGCAGGATATGTTTTCCAGTCTAAACAATTTTGAAGGTTCAGTCGATAGCCATGAATCCATATGTTCATAAGGCTTAAAACCTTATTCTGTGTTCCTGGCAAGCATGGGCTCTCCACTATTCTTAGAACAGGCATTGGTTTCTTGCATGTGCATTGTAATAGCAAGAAATCCTAATTATATATTTAAGAAATGCTCACTTTCAAATCTAAGCTTGAGTTGAACATTTTACTCCCATTTATTATTCAGACCTGCCAACTACACATTTTTTGTCAATCTTTCCTAGCCATCCCTTCCTTTCCCATCCCAGAAAATTTTAACTGTTCATTATACTCTGTGTCTGCGGCTTAGAATACCAAATGCTTGAGTACACCCTGCAGAAATGCTACCTACTGAAGGAAGGCAGGAGTGTGGTGTGTCCTACGGAAACCCAACGTCAAAGAAAGTCAGTGGGAGCAAGAGGGGCTTGAAGACCAATGGGTCATTCATCGGTTGGCCTGATAGTATAGGAACAGTGACTGATAAGAAGAGCTGCGTTACTGAAGTGTGGGGAGAGGGACAAATCATTCTAGAAATTTGTGCAGTATCATTTCTTCATTTTCAAGGAGCAACATTTTTTTTTTAAAATTTTAAATGCATATGTGATCCACTGCAATGGTTACATTAAAAGACTTCACTATTTCTTTGTTAAAGGGTCTAGCATTAGCACCAAGTTCTTCGTTATTGGAATAATTGCCTTGCACTGCCTTTTCTGAGAAATGCCAAAGAATACCTCAAAGGGCTTTTTGAAAGTTAGCATATAGAGATCTAGTGACTGGGAACATGTTTGTGATAAATTTATCAATAGAACCTTTACTTTTACTGAATATTGTGTGTATTAAATAGGCTAGAGATTGTCAGGGTTGGCAGGTCTCAGTTTTAAGGCCAAAACTAAAATTGTTGCTTTTGGAGGTGTGCATTTAGTTCAGAATGCATTTTAAAGCTGATTATGTAGTTATTGTTTGGTTGTGCTTGTGTGTTGTCCTGAGTAGACATTGTTCAGTTTATAATAAACACATAGCGGCTGTTACCTCTCTATCCTAAAGACTTTATGGAATGAATATGCTAAATACTTCGAACTGAATTCGGTTAAAGATGTTAGCTGTGAGCCTGTGACAAAAGATTAATTATAGAACCTTGCACATATAAACATTTCCTTGTAATCTGCCAATTTTAGTTTGAAATTATATATTTATCACACCATTGTAAGTAATTTTTTCCAACTCAGAGTTTTGAATGGAAATACTAAAAAATGTTGTTTATAGTACAGTAAAACATTTAACCCAAAGAATTTTTTTTTAGCAATTCTTTAATAATAAGTAATTGTTTTGTAAATGCCTGAAAAGCATGTGGTTGTGCAATTCGACAATGAAATCAGAACTGTTCCATAAGACTATAAATCTTCAGTCACAAATATATTTTTCTATGACTAATAAGGGAAAATGTGTTTCAGTCTTATACAGTTTCTTTTTTAAAAATTTCAGAATGTTGCGAGATTTCTTGTGTAACCTTTTGAGTGTTAGATCTGCCTGGCCTGTGATAGCTTGTGGAAATTGTAAATTATAAACGGATTGCAACTAAAATGCTTCAGCTGATACCTCAAAAAAGAAGCAGTTGTGTGTACATTATGCATGATAGTGTATATTTAAACTAATATGCATTTGGCATTTTGTGTGTTTATAAACTTACAGGGCTAATAAACGATAAGTTGTATGGTATCTGTCAAGTGTTTTTCCAGTGGAAACTAAATATGCACTAGCACACTTTATTTTTTCATTATTAGCATATTTAAATTGCTTTTTGATAATCGTAGGCCTGTTTGCACAGTGATAAAAGATTTAGTTTTAAACTAATTAATTGCAGGTCGTAATTCAAAGTGGGAGGTGATTTGTGCTCAATTATTGAATTGCAGTGTAGCAAACATAAAACTTATAAAACATGTTGGCATGTTCACTGTAGAGGACTGTGACATCAGATTAGTTATTCCTGTTTTATTACGCTTGTAACCATCAGGGTTTAAAAGTCATATCAGAAAATGATTAGTGTGGAAATAAAAAATATATAAGCACAGAATCCCAGACACTTAATCCCCAGACACTTAATCCTCAAAATGAATTTTCAGCTCAAAAAATTATGAAGTGAATGAAAAATTTAATTCAAATTCAAATAATTATTTTCATGTAAACATCAAAATAACTTTGACAATTAAAATTAATACTTAATTTCAACATCTATAACATTAGTTAAAGTTCATGTGAGCTATTAAAGTCAATGTTTTTCAACATTAAGATATGAAAAGTGTTGTTAATCAATATGACAGGTAAGCTAATGATCGGAGGTACAGAAGACAATCCATTGCCTCATATTGCTGTACAATGTTGCTAATTCTCATGACCAATTCAGCCTACTTCTTCTTTGGACGTTTCCCTGTGCCGGCGCATGACTGTAGAACAGATGCCGTGTGTAGCTGACAATCCTTAAGGCCTATTCTCACGCTGCAATGTTTTCAGGGTTTGCACGTGCAAGATTTTGCCTGCTAGGCATCGTTCTACTCTCACGTAGCAAGGCCACTCGCTAGTGTCCTGCTAGGTGACGTCATCCGCGCAGCGCATTGTGGGTAGTCGATAAAATGGCAGACAATCGGATACTTTCGGAAGCTACTGCTGCTACGTTAATAATAATGTCTGATGAAGTGGAAGAGAGAAAAAAAGATGTGGGTGAGGGGTGGGTAGCGCGAAGGAGTCGCTTAGTTGCCTTATTTTCATTTCCTCTAACAGAAATATCTTCGGAAGACTCGAGAGAATGCAGACGCTTTTTGCAAATGTCGTCTGCAACGTTTGAAGAACTTTTATATCTGATCGAGGCTGCCCAGAGCACGAGCAATTTCAATTCAGGCATTCTTGGGCTTATCTCGGTTGAGATACTCTGGATTGGCATTGTCGAACAGACACAGGTAGTTTTCCCACATACAAATCATACTCGTACACCTTTCCTCTGACCACACCGCCATTTCTTAATTTGGAGGTAAAAGGAAGGCGACTGTGTTCAAGCATTCCGATTGGCTACGCCATGTAATGTAGGTCAGGCTCTGCAAGAAAATAGAATCGCGTCCTATCCATGAAAACCTCGATGTAAAGACCCCACCCAGCCGTGTGCAAAACTCGGAAAGGTCCTTCTAGGGCCTGCTAACCCTGCTAAGTGTGGTATATTGCAGCATGAGAATAGGCCTTTACGTAGACCATCAAGGAATGTCCACATTGTTGGATGGTGACAGGAGAAGAGAAATTGGAGGGCGTGATGCCAATCCTCCACAGCGTAGTATCGCCTAGAGGGTAGATCGCTAATTGTGAACCCAGCGCACTTAGCCCAGACAATAGTGGTTGTTGTCAGTGCCGAACGAAGAAAGCAGACGATGGGGCGGTCTGCTCCTGGTCAGTATGGCCTTGGAACTGGTTATGTTAGGGAGTCCAACTAGTATCGCCTAGAGGGTAGATTGCTAATTGTAAACCCAGCGCAACCCAGTCTTACCAGAGTTACCACCCGACACATTTCTCTTACACTTATAATATTTCAATTTCACAAAATAGCAGTTTTGAGTGTGGTGTTGCGATTTGGGGATTAAGTGTCCGGTCACCATAAGCACAATTGCTTCGTGTGGACCACCAGGGGTCTTACTTTGTGCAATAGGTTGTGACCAGATTGTCCCTTTGGCTTGAACAGCAATATTAACTCATTCAAATGCACAAAAAAGCTAGCCCCTTGCAGCCAGTAAGGTCAATGGCATAACTTTTCTCAGACAAATATAAATCAGCTAGTTCTTCCTAACCAATCTCACCCAATCTGTGATTGTTGTAGGCGTCACACATTGTCCAGCTACTTTAAAAGGGTACCTCATTCTGTTTACTCCTATTACCCTCCACTCTGTGCCACACATCAGACAGGAAAACAGCAGAAGCTCCTTTTCCTTCATAGACCTATTTGGATTTCTCTGCCTCATTCTTTGAAGTGTTTCAACAAGCTTCAAATCTGGTCTCAGAACTTATTTTAAAAAATGCTATGTGTAAATGTAATTGATCATACTGTTCTGCTCACTCCTTGGTTTTTCATCTGTATCCATGTATTTAATTTTTGTTTGCCGTGGCTTAATTCATTTGCTAACACCTATATTTTTGTATGGTTGACTGACGGTCTTTTGTGGTTTGTATGCAACACATTTAGCTCACATCCACACAAGGAAGTGTGGCTTACAAATTCGAGTATTGTTCTGGCACTCTTCCCAGGATGGCACCTTTAATGTGCTTTGTAGTACAGTCAAAAAAACAAAACTTGGCTGAAAAGGAAATTCTTCAGCTGCTCCATCTGCCAAGTTGGGAATGTGATCATTTACTTGAGAAGCAGGATGATCAGTATCTTCTTTAACTCACTGGAGTCATGCCCCTTCGTCACAGGCCGCTCTCTCTGGATGCATGAATTTTTGTCATTTTCAGAAAATTGTAAAAATATAACCATGTAGGATATAGCTATGGATTTTGATTTGTTAGATAGATAAATATTAGTAGAATTCACATGTTTTTACCTGAATTCGCATGAAGCTCAACTATTTTTACAGTTAGATATCCGGGAGGGTAAGTAAACGGTATCCCATAAAAAGTTGTTTTGGAGTAGACTAGACCACACGAGACTAGGTCCTATGACCACAAATATGGCCCCCAACCCAGTTTATATGTCAGAAACACACGTGGAATGATCCTGTGCAACAAGCACGTCGGTTCAGTCGTCATACATCATCTTGAAATAGAGTTCGAGTGCCTTTTCCACTGACGAATGTTCTTTGAATCGCCATTTTCGAAAGGCAGTGACTAGGTCTAGAAAATTATAAATTTTGTCGAAGAAACAATCGAGTAAATAATGCCAAGGAAGGTAACTCTAGATAAATGATTCCTAAAGTGATTTTTTCAGTTAGCTCCCTTTTTTACCTATAGAAATCGAAGAAAAAAATATTTAACACCCTCCGTAAAACGTCTTACGGAGCGACTCCTATGAGTTAATATCCACTTCACCACCCTTTTCATCATCAGCCATATGCCTACCAAATCTTGTGAATTGTCTTCATTTTGATAAAGTAAATCTTCTGAAAAGAGTTTATGCTGCTGCCTTTTACACTTTCTAGCTTATTGGATGAATGAAGTGTCTTTAAAAGCTTGAAAGCTTTCTTTGCTGTATAGCATGTGGCATATGTTGCGCAGCACTATTTTTTCAGTGAGGAGAGTGTTTTGGGGGAAATTTTCAGAGAATTTGGAAAATTGGTTCTTTCATGGTCTCAAAAAGATAAAATAGTGTGGAAATGCTTGAGCTAGAGTATCTGTTATTTTTCTGCTTTTCGTGTTAATATTGTTATATAAAAAAAAAATTAGCATGTCGTTAATATATGGTCTCTGGAGCTACATGTAGACCTTGAATGTCGGCTGAATACATGGCAAGGACTTAAAATGGATCCATAACTATTCCAAATGAGTGGTAGTCTTTCACTTTACTAGCTAGTTTTCTGTGTTTTTAAGTTTTTTTGAGTTAATTTCGTTATCACATTTTGCTAGTATCATTGTGCTGAATCACATCATCAGTAACTTTTTTTCCCCATTTACTTTCACATCAGGTATGGTCTCTGACTACAGATTTTTTCTGGAACAGTCAGGATTCTTGTCTATGCAAGTCATGATAAGACAGACCTTGAATTTGTGAAACACTCTTTTAATTCATTTTACATTTTAATGCATAGACCTTTAATTTGTACAATACTGTTTTAATGCATTTTGCATTTAAAACCATTTGTTATGTCCCTATTCGTGGCAAGCTAAATTTGTAGCCCGTTTGATGCCTGGGCAGTTGCATCCTCAGTTTAGCTCATAAGGTTTAAAAGCTTTTGTAAAGGACAGTGTTTCTTTTCAGACTTTTGTCACAGGCTTACTAACTCACAAATTGAGATTCACTAATTTTTAATCTGTTTTTTTTTTATTGGCGAGGGGGTTTAGTTATTGCAGCATGGTAATTTCACACCAGTGTCTACCCATGGTTTAAACTATATAGATATTGTGTGTGTGTATATATATATATATGTTGACCGATAATTTCCTGTTGTGCTGATACCAAAAATATTTTGCACTTAAAACCTGATCATTAAAACTTTAAAATTAGGATCATTGAAGTGCTAAGAAATTAATTGAATTGTTCCTGTTACTGATAATACATTTTAACATGTCACTGTTGCCTTTGTTAATTTGATAGTAGTGTTCCAAATATTTTGAAATTGTTTAAAAAAACGTTCTCTTTAATTTCTTTTGTTAGCTTTTAATGGCCTTTTGTTGTTGCATACATCCTACATCGTATTCAGTGACATTCACTTTATGATCATTGATGTCAAATGCTCATTGCTTGCTAAAGATTTGTGTGGGGAATTATTTAAGTACTGGAACACATCTAGTTTATAGATCAGAAAGTTGTGGGGGGGGGATAGAATAATTATAGTCAAGGGTAATTCTGTACAATAGATTTTCATTTGCATGTTGCATTAAGGTCCATTGGTCTTCCATACTTGAGTTGGAAGCCATGCTGTTCTCACCGTTTGTTTTGAGAGGGTTCTTAAGAGGTTTTCTTTGTTCCATTTTGTCTAAACTCATTACAAAATAATGAATTTTTGTAATCTTATGCTTTACTGCAAGCTTGGCTTACATTTATAAATCTGACCAGAGAATAAGAGCCAGACCAAGACAACATTCTCTTCATAATTTTATATCAATTTATTTTATTTCTTTTTGCTTCTGTCTTTGTAGATGACACCATGGCGTGTGGCGTCTCTCCCATGTCAGTGTGGCGTGCGTCCTGCGTCCTTGTGTGTCACGAAAAAAGAAACATAGAAACAAGCTCAGTGACTCACGTGTTGTATGTGAACATCGCCACATACTGATTCCGTCATCAATCACATTCATGTAAGAGACTTTTTGTTTTGGTTAAAGAAAGGACGACTTGGAAAAAAGATCAAGCAGCATAGGAGAAGGCAGGGTAAGCATTTGGGGTAGGGATTGGACTTCCATAAGTCACTTTGTTCTGAAGAAACCTGATGTCTTCAGATTTTACCAAAAGTGCCAGCTGACCATGTGCACGCATCCAAGGAAGGCTCAGTTGTTTATCACATATTGTTACCCACCCCTCCGTTTTGCCAGTCCTGTAAAATTTGGGCTTTCTTTTGATGGCCAAAAGAATATTCTTAAAACTAGAGGTGGAAATCATCCTGTGTGATCTGTGGTAGTGACTTGTTTATGTTGGGCGATTCTCAATAAATCTTGGCTTTTTACTATGATCCAATATTGTTTCTGCTGCGAAATTTTGTACATACACATCCCAGAGTAAGCTGAATTTGATATTACTCTGTGGAAGTTGGTACTTGGGACGTACTTGATTGTAACACACTCCATACTCGGATAATATAATTGATGGAGAGCAGGATGCTCCATTGTGAGTCGAGTTTTAAAATATCAAAGCTTAGTGAACGATGTCTGGTAGTCATTGTCAACTCATACGCCAAAGCAGTGGTACATGCTTCACCAGTGTGTAAACATAACATGAAGAGAATAGTTTTAGAAAACTTCTCTTCTTTCAGCACATACAGGCGGCTTTCTAATTTGTTTTCTTTTGTCGGTTATCACTGTTTGCTGTGTTTTGTTATCAGTTTGGATTTTTTTTCAAAGTTAATGTTGTTTAAATGTGTGGAAAGGTACAAATCAAAATAATATTAACGTTGTGAAATTTATCCTCCATGGGGATGTTAGGGATTCTTTTTCTCTTAACCTTGGGCAACATGTTGACAGACACAGAGTGCAGTTTTGTGTTTTAAGTGCATATGCAGCATTTCGGCAATGGTGTGTTGTGTAAAATAGTATTGTTTTTCACTTTCATTGTATATTGGTTCCTCTTTGCCCCAGTACAATTCAGTCACTCCAAAGAATGGTTTCGTTGCATTAAAAAAAAGATTGCTAAGATTCATATTGTTGAGGGCTGACTTTTAATTCTTAAACTCTACTTCAAAAGATTGATTTCAAGGAAATGTATGTGCTTATTTTTTATATCTGAGTTTATAGCTGGTTAGCACAGGTGTGCACTAACTACAATTTTAAGAACATTTGGTAGCTTATTTAGTTATTTTATTTGTATGTAGTAATTTTGTTTTTGCTGTACAACAGCTGAGGTCTGAATTCCAAGGCCAATCTGTAGTTTGGTTTTTTTTTAGCGTAACCATTGATACTCCTATTTACATCATAAATTTCTTACTTTTTTTAAAATATTTTAGTAGTAAATTTTGAGTAGCTTTGTTGATTACTAGTACACAGAAACAATTCTATATCACACACATTTATTGGATCATTTAGAAAAAAAAGTGTAGCTGTTGCTGTACAAATTGTCAAGTCTGTTTTTATGTTAAACTGCGAAATATTGCTGCAGTGTCGATTGCCTCCATCATTTGCAATGGCAACAAAAATAAAAGACGTGCCAAAACATTTTTAGCTGAAAAAATATTTCCTGAACTCTTCACAGCTCAGCCACTAAACATGGACCATTAATAAAGCCCTTTGGCATGGTAAATGAGCTATAAAAAAAAACAGTAACAAAAGATTCGTAAAGAGCTAGATGTTTTTATATACATTTGGACAACAACTCGGCACAGCTGTCCATTCATTACTAATCCAAAATAAGTAATTGTATATCTGTCTTTCTGCATATATCACCTTTGATGGGGGACGTGGTAAGTGGACTGACTTCTAAATTTTTTATTATTATTATTATTTCTCGGTCATGGGTCCTATTTTAGTTGGTTTTCTTTTGACAGCATGTTGATAGCACAAATGGTGTTTGTACATAACACCTTTGTGGAAGGAATGTCGGTTGGTTCTTCTTGCTAAGCTTTTCTAAGGGAATAAAGTGTCTGAAGCCTCAGCTTTGACAATCAACTGGAGAACTAGGTGAACTCTTGAGCAAATCTGATTTTCTGCCATGGGACAAGTCTAGTCACTTACGCCTTCCCCTAGGCATTAGCATGGAGTGTCTGCTTTGTGTAGGGGACCAAATCATGTTTTTGTCTTGTCCTGCAGTGAACTTCATATCATTAGTGCATGCTGTCTTATTCACACCATTAGCAGCAGTTTTAAACGTGGTTATATTTTCATCTAAAAGTGAACGAGCGTTGAGAGAAAGCTTTTTCTAAAGGTGATACACAAATCTTTTTATATGAAGGGGGATAAAGAATTCCCCCATCACAACTTTATACTTGAAAATGACTGTTTTATGGTTCAGAGCTCTGTGTACCACTTGTCAATGCTTCATGTCTGTTGCAGTGACACATTGTTCTGTCTCAACTATAATGTGAAAATTGTATGCTTTGTGAAGAAATCATACATAAAAAGAGCATTGTTCCAACCCCATACTGTCAGTTCTTGTATGTTGTGTCATTGTTTGCAAAAGTGCTGTTGTAAAATTTTTATCAAGTAGGAGATCAGTATTGAATTTTAGGCAGATACCAACATAGATCTGTTATGTATATTGTCCATGTGAAACATGTAAAGAAGAAGAATTTAATGTATCAGGTTGTGGCTAACATGCCATAGTTTGTCAGTCTAAACTCAGGACTATGTGTTCACAGTGTATGCCTCCTGTTGTTTGGTCTTCATTGGGATACAAGATAAACTTTCTTGTTTTCTGGTATGTTGAAAGCAGAGGCTCTGACATGATCATTAGTTTCAGTGTTGCTGCAAAAAATGTATTTTGGGTGTTATGGTATCTACAGTATTGTTGACCATGTCTTTAAGCTTTTGTACATAACTGGGTACTGATAGCCCAGTCTTGTTTGCTGATTCTTACGCTGAGTGCTTGGTATAACTCTGATGCTTCTGTCAGCTCTAAGCATGGCATTAATGAAAGTAGCAGGGCATCCCTAGATGAGACTGCATATTATGAAAGGTACTTTTTAGAAAACTGTGGGTTGCTCAGTAAATTTCAGATAAAAATTATACATATCATATTTCGCATCGTGGCCATCATCAGTATGTACCTGTGCACTCGAAACAAGCTGGAGTTTAATGTAGATTTTTCACAAACATAGCATTTAGAGGCATACTACATTTGTGTGTCCTGTGAATGCTGTTTTGAAAAGGTACATAGGATTTTCTTATTTGCAGTAATTAAAGACAGCTGAGTAGTAGCCACTGGGAACGTTTGATGGCATTATGAGTGTGGCTGTCGTCAGTTGTTACAGCAAACGCTGTGCTGCTCAGCAAGATGGTGTTGCCTATTACCGAGAGCTACAGGGTTACCTGGTCATTTGCTTTAAAAATTAACCATCTTATTGCGCAGCACTTTCACTGTTTGCAGAAAGGAAACAAAGTGAAGGTTTCTTATGGTGATAAAGGGGCAAAAGGCCTTTGCCATGCAGTGAGCCAGCTGTTAATGCCCGTCACAGAGCTACAGGGTTATCTGACCACTACATCTATCATTTGACAATGAAAACTCATTTCTTTCCTTTTTAAAACTATACTTTTGTTCACTAAAGAATCTAATCCATATTCTTTTGTTTTTGCCTTCAAAGAAACTGTTAATTTTTTTAAGCCTTTTCTCACATTTGGTTGTTCTCATTTTCATTGTTCTCTTTTAGTTGTCAATCCCAAGTCCACTGGCGTGGCTTATGTATTAGTGTTTTTGTTTTATTCATGGTTTTTGCTATGTGGAAATTTTGAAAAAAGAAAAAAGTATTAAATAAAAAATGAAAATTGGCATATGTTGATATTGTGGTGAAATCTGTACATGTGCTTCATGGTGTAAATATTTTCAGTAAGCCTGCACTTATGAAAGAGTATGATCATTTTCTTCTCTCCTGCATTTCACTCCTGATGAAACACTGGTAATGTTTTAAACAAAAGAGCTAGTTCCGGAACCGTTTGAGAGTGAGAGACCTCACTTTTCTTAGGGCGAGCCATTAGAAGACTTTCCCAATCCTCTAATGATTCGGGTGTCCACTCCCCACAGCTGGGTTAACTGGCAGAAGTACGTTACATCACACGGGTATCAAACCTCAAGTTTGGATGGCAGTATTAGAAGCTTAAAACTAGTCGGCTATTCACTTTCCAGTTTGAAATGTGCTTCTTCATTTTAAAACGACGGAAACACTAAACTTCTAACTGTAACCAGTCGTTGGGGAGACATGATGAGACGAAGCAATAAATAGTAATAGTTAAGGCGCGTCAATCGCACCTGTTCTGCGCCCATGCAGTACGTCTCCCCATTGGCAGCCTCTCCCCTCCTTGATGTGACTCAGCCGCCACTTTCTCTTCAGGCTGGGATAAAACTTTTCTTTAGTGTGGTGCCTCAATTGTCAGGACTCCGTCACCACTTAGGGGTGATGTTACGATTTTCTGACTTGACAACATCCTAAAACACCATAACGAGCAATAATTATAAAATTGTCTTCAATCATCGAAACTGACAGAGACGTTACTATACTGAAGGTTTGTTTGCTGAACACATATACCTAATGCACACCCACTTCGGGGTGTATGACCTGAGAAAAATGCATTATCAAAGAGCTAAGGTTACATTGCAACAAACCAACCAACCGCTTAAATGTGCCACATGCATATAAAGAATAGCTTGCCTCAGACGAGATTTTAACCCACTCTTGATCCTGTCTGGATTGTGAGAACGCCAAGTGCATAGTGAAATTCATGAATTCATGCTCAGCTTATTATTCTATAAATTAACTTCGCTGTTTGCCTGTTTGACCGATCAATTTTTTGTTTGTTCTTTACGTTTATTCATGAACCTACTCGGGAGACAAGGGAACGCCAACACAGTAACCCCCGGACATTTTCGACACCGTTTTGTGCCGGGTCACGTGGCCAGCTTACGCCCCGTGACTTGCACGTAAGGCAGCGTTGCTCAACCTTTTACTTGTGACGCCCCCAGACGAATAAAGGTACGTCCGCGCGCCCCCCTTAGCCACTAATACCTATATGAGATATGAGAAAATGACCGCCTTTGCGGCCCCCTTTTCAGCAGCTTGCGCCCCCCAGGTTGAGAACCGCGGACGTAAGGGTTCCTGGTGTGCTGCCAATGTGAAGATCGTGCTTCACAAGTCATTGGTCCGATATTCCCTGTACGAGACCCGGAACAGGTTCCTCAGGCACTCGTTCTCGGATACATGGATTCTCCTCTACGTATGGGCAAGCAGAGTCCACGTTTCACACCCATAAAGCAGGATCGGTACTACGAGAGACTTGTACAGATTTGTACTTCGTAGTAAATCTGATGGATGCGCCAGACCCTGCCCAGCTTAGCCATTGCCGCTATTGCTGTTGCGATCCTGCTTCGGATATCTATCGTGGAGCTGCCGTCTTGAGAGAGCACTAAAAACTGTTTACCTATTTAAAGGACAACGTACATGACCGCTCAGCCAAAATCGCTGGAAACAGAGCACAAAATATCACAAAAACATGTAAGAGGTCACAAGTTCAGTCTGGACTGAAGTCGCTATCTTAATTCTGCATAAAGCTTGATGTGTTGCTTATAACATGTCTGGCGTTTGTCATGTAAATGTGTCAGCGCTCAGAGCATGCCTCAAGGTTGTGGTAGAGCGCTATACAAATGTACATTTATTATTATTATTATTTGTAACAGATAATCATATGTGTGCCCAACACGCACGCATTCCCCCTAACATTTGAGGTTTCTTTCGTTACTACACCTGCGTGGCCAGCCTCTTGCAGGCGCTATTTAAATTACATATTTATATCACAGCACACTCGCTGCCCTAATTAAAACAACAAAGCAACCAACAACTCTCTCCCTTTGACCAAATAACTTTGGCCCCCGTTTTATAAATTAAGAAAATATAAAGTTCCACGGAGCCCAAAGGTTAATACAGTCACACAACACTGCTAATACAAATGGAAGTTTTCTCTAAAGGACTCAGCCGGAACTGGACGATATTGTACTCATAGGGGTTGTCGCTGGCGTCGACTGATCAAGCACGAAGCTCAACTCACAACTTTGACAACGGCTGCACAAAACACAAAGATGCCGTCGTTGAGGACTCCACGTATATTCAAAAACGCCGCCTCTAGGGGTGGACGCAATGGAGTGCTGTTTTACACACACACAAACAGGTGGGGTGTGCGACCTAACACTCATTTTTACAGTGCCGACTCTTTGGCCATCAGTCTCGTAGCCAACCAACCTCGCACCTCGACGTGACCTCGTAGCTGCGTCACTTGTACGGCTACCGGCCGATTCGGCCACGCGCGAGTCGATTGGGCCACCAGGTACAATAATTACTCGCACTATTCAGTGTCATGACACATTCGTTGCTCGTATTAACACACAAAACGAAACGACATTTTTCTTTATACAAATTTGTCAAGTGATATTCATATTTTTAGTGACTTGGATCCTCTCTCTCTCTTACGCACACAGAGTAAGATGTATGTGCGTCAACCAAGGACGAAGTTCACTTATTCTGTGATCTTCTCATCCTCCTAACCCTGTTCTACTCTACACTTTTAGTGATATATGTAATATGTGATACATGCAAATCTCTCATAAAGAGTGTAGACTAAAGAGACGACTCGTCTGCAGCCAGAAGCACTTGAGTAATTTAAAAGGGTTTAAAAGTGTAAAAGAGACAAACGGTGTAAATGGCCAAAGAGTCGTCAAGCAAGAACACCGGCGTTGGATGAAACCGCCAGAAAGGGGCCTGCCAGGTGTGAACGTCGGCTAGAGCAGAGCCGGAAAGCCGGCTATATCTATATTAATTTGGATTCACTCTGTCACTCACACACACACACACGTGCGCGAAATAAGTGAATTTCGTCCATGGTTGACGCTTGTGCGTCTTGCTTTGTGCGCGTCAACCTAGGACGAAGTTCACTTATTTTGTTGCTGAATTATCGCAAGTATTGTGGTCGAATCGACCGGTATATTTATTAGAACTTAATGAGAGTAAGACCAAAGAGATGGTCTTTGATTTCCGTCGGAATTCTCCACCAAGTCCCGTAAGTGTCATCCACGACAAAGAAGTGGATTTTGTTCCTGCTTTTAAATACCTGGGCACCATCTTCGATAGGCGTCTTTGCTGGGATGTCAACACTCAAACTGTCGTGAAGAAGGCTCAACGGCGCTTCTTCCTTCTCCGGAAGCTGAAGTCTTTCTCTGTCTCCCACCAATTTCTTCAGCTTTTTTATAGATCGCACATAGAGAGCGTGCTGTCCTTCTCGTTTATCTGTTTCTACAACAGTTTATCGGTGAAGGACAAGAGCAGCCTACATCGTGTGGTATCCACCTGCTCAAAAGTCATTGGGACAGCTCAGAGTGCTCTTCAGAATATATATATAACAAGCAGACACTTCTGAAAGTGTCTGCAATCCGTCGTGATGACAGGCATGTCCTGTCGAGAGAATTTGTCCAGCTCCCATCGGGCCGCCGATTTTGTGTGCCTGCATGCAAAACTAACACACTGCGTCTGTCTTTCGTTGTTTCGGCCGTGCGTCTTTTGAATGGTGCTGAGAAAATGGATGTGGAAGTCTGTTTGGTGCATACGAATGTGTTTTTTGTAATCGAGCTGCCACCGAATTGTCATCCGGGACAAATAAAGTATTACCTTATAATGTTTTGCTGTGCCTCGCTTGTCTCGATAGAAAGTGAAGAGCTGGTCGGTGTCGGGTTACTCGGGTATATATTTGGGAGGGTGGGGTGCCGGTTGATTCCATCATTTGCCAATTCTACCACAGCTCATTGTCGTTTATTCCTCAGCCTTAGGTCGATTCGACAAAATCATCATATATACGATAATTCGGCCACAAACTGAGTACATTTTGACAGAAATTTCTTATGGGGGGGAATGTGACGTCATAGGCTGGTCTATGTTATTTTTTCAGAGGTTTGGGGTTAGGGTTTGGGGTAGAGTTAGGGTTTGGGTTAGTTTATTAGGTACAATTAGGCAATTGAGTGGAGCGAGCAGACGATAATGCTGCGAGCCATTTCTGTTATGGCCGCCGTGTTTCCCCCACCATAAGAAAGCTGTTCCTAGATTTTAATGGACACTCTGGTCTCTGGTTGACAGATGTGTGTGTGTGTGTGTGTGTGTGTGTGTGTACGCGCGCGCGTGTGTGAACATTCCACAGTTTTGGAAAAATCATACATAATACAGCCGTGTTTATTTGAATGTACTGTATGCCGTGTAAGACGTTTTTTCCCATCAACCTTTTGAGGTTACTCGGAGTAGCGCCCCCTGAATAACTGCGCTTATGGTGTCGGAAAAGTTTAATCTTGTCTACTTTAAGAGAGAAAAAACGCGACATACCATTATTTTTATTCAGCGATTTAATGTATGAGCCAGTTTATGCCATAGGTCATTTATTTTTGTAGTTCAAAAGCGCACGAATGGATGCCTAGCGACCAAGTTGGTCGTACTCGAAAAGGTCTGGGATTGTGTTTGATTTCGTACTGTAACTACATGAAATTATGTCATTTCTACCAGCTTCTCGACTTTTTTTACACTGTTATCGAAGGCCCTTCCTTTACGGAGACAGTTTATCTGACGAAGACTCTTGGCCACTCTCATGGAGGTTGGGTTTGGTTAGCCCCCGACTGAATGCTTCAAGAGAGGTAGGTGGTTCTTTCCCCCGTCTCCCCACTCTGTGATCCATCTTGTACTTTGAAGTCTAAGCTTCCTTATACATAGTGTGGTCTTAGATATTTAAAGGGTTCTTTGTGTGATTTGAATGTACACAGTGCACCAAACCGAAGAAAAAAAGTTCAATGGCCATAGCGCATCAGCGTGATTAGATCTATAATTGTGTACATTACCTAAATTAATTATTGATGGTATGACCTCTGGCAATCTTTCGAAGAGTATGAACTCTGGCAGGCTTTAGGAGCACAAAAAGAGTCAAGGGCCAGGTGCATGACACTTCGGTAGGTGCTGGCAGGATGATTAGCGCGAAGCTAGCCAACTGAAATACCGTATAGCCATTTACCGACCACTTACATACGACCTTGGTCTCCCGAGCTTTGTATCTCTCCCTCATATCAGTGTTCACCGACTGGAATTGTATTTTCTTTTTTTTTCCAGAACCAAGCGGAAGATGACAGTAACAGTTTCCTTCTTACCCTGAATATCCAGCATTTCAGGCCCGAGGATATCAACATAAAGATCAAAGACAAGTGGATTATAATCCATGCTAAGCACGAAGAGCGCCCAGATGAGCATGGCTTTATCACGCGCGAGTTCATACGACGGTTCGCTGTGCCTGATGTATGTCATAGCTGCCGTTTAAAAGAGGCGTTGGTGCTCGTTATATTATTGTCAAAAAGCATGCCGTACATTCACTTCTGTAGCTTGAGATGTGCAGCTGCAAGTGACAGACATGATGGTATTGTAGCGTCAAACAATTTCATCTTTTCACAGTGAAATATTTAAAAATAAAGTATTAACTTTATTAAAAACAATAGCAAAAGTGTGGGACATAGGGGGTTGAATTTTACCGTTGGTATTAAACAGCTCAATTTACTGAGGAAAATATTGAGCGGGTGGATGATATGTTAATATCTTTTGGGTAGGAGATACGAAGTGGGGTAGGGGGAACTATTGCTTTGGGGAGTTTATTTTGACATGGCTATTAATTATGTTGTGCAGGATGTCGATCAAGCCACCATAACCTCATCCATGAGTCCCGATGGCGTGCTTATTATAAAGGCACCTAGGAAGCCACCATCCAGAACCACTGAGATTGTGATTCCCATCATCCATGAATGATCGCAATTTCTTTGGTAGTGAAAGGGATTATAGTTTCACATTATTTTTTAATCTGATCTCTGTAACAAGCCTCGCATTTACAAGAGACGCATATCTGGTGAGATTTCAGTAGCAATTGTTCCTTTTTCCTTCACTCAAAAATATCTTGCATGCGACAAAATTGCTGCATTCTGTATGTGCAAGAAAGTCTTTTTATCTACATTTGTGATCGTTTCTGGTTAATTTGTACTTAGTTCTAGGAATGGGTTGCAACGCAGTTATGTGCAGCAGATTCAAGAGGACACTTTTTCCTGAGTGGAAAGATTGCATGTTTAGTTAGTTGTTTGTTTGTTGGTTGGTAACAGCTTAGTGTGCTCGATTTTGGAGCAGACGGCTGAGGATTCAAACCTTCTCGATAAAAAAAACCAACCAAACTATCCAGTAATGTATACCTAGTCTTGAAGATTCAGATGAAAGTCGGCAGGAGGGGGCTGGATTTGGCCTTTAACAGGTTATGCCAAAATTTTGGTGACTCACAGTTTGCTGTGGTACTGCCACTTTTGCGACTGTGCTATAGAACCTCTTATAACAAATGGTTTCACCGATATTTATAGACCTGGTGCCTGTAATGGTTCAGTGGATATCGGTTGGAAAGGAGTGGGATGTCCTTAGCTAATCACTAAACATTGTACATTCGCTTTTCGTGATAGTTCATTTTGTGTAGCTGATATACTTTGAATAAAGTTTGGAACCACTTAATCTTGTGCGTGTGTGTGTGTGTGCGTGCGAGCGTACGCGTGTGTGTTTACGATATGTGTGCGCGCTCATGTGCATCATCATTACCACTAGCAACAAACTTTCCTTCGAAAAAGAAATGAAAAAGCGCGGGAACCTGTGCGTGGTATGAACGCTAATCTAGGAAAACGGTCACTAACCTAAAGATGTGGGGCAGCATATTAGAGGAAGCAAATTTAGTGAATATTAATGGGGTAACGATCATACCCACCACAGTGTTTCCATACTGCAAGCACGCAACATAAAGGAACACTGTGCAATTTGATATGCTTTTAAGGAATATTTCTCAAAACACCGCATTTTTAAAATAAAAAGACGAGAAATGGGATTCATAATAATTTGATGTTATATCCTAGTGGATGTCACCTTCGTCTGCACTCAATTGCCTCCATCCGAAAGTGCAGTTCGCGAAGCATTACGTGAATCGTCCCAGCTCTCTCTCCTTTTATCCTGCACACACGAACCGTGTTGTTATAGCATCTCCTTTTCTTCTGATCTTGTCTCCTTGCGATTGGTCAGATGATAGCCATTCTCGGAGGAATCGGCAACTACTTCCCTGCAAATAGTTAACATTTGATCATTCACAGTTTTGAACATCAAGGTAACGTGTCTTGAGTTTGGATGAAGTTAGCAACACTAGTATGCATGCACACCACTCGCGCACCAAACAACGCACTCACACACACACACACACACCTGCCAAAAACGACGGCATCGTCAACACTATCTGGCAGACGTCGGTTCAGTGTCTCTGGCAACATCAGCAAAAGCAGACCAGCAACGATGGAGGGAAGGCCAAAAATGAGCAACGGGATGGCCGTGCCAGTGTTCCCACCAATAATTGTCGACTGCAGAGAAAAGCCGAGGTTACGAGAATTAAAGGAGAAGTTAAGTAAAACTTCGCGTTGGGTTTAAATTGTAGATATTGACATTGTGAATCACTACCACTAAATATTTTGGATTTAAATGAACTTTAATGAACAATTGTTTTCAGCCTGAAATTTTTTAACGAAAACTTTTCAGAACACTTACGCCCATCTTGCCATTTCCCTTGCCTTTTCTTTTAAGTTATGATCTTGTACGCACTTTTATTTAATCCACATAAAAAGCACTTTATTACCGAAAGCTTATTCTTACATAATGTATAGTTTCATGCATAAACAAAGGCAGATGTTAGGGATGTTTACCCCTTACAATGCACACTCGCAGTCACACTCACCAAGTTCGCTATGTAAGGGGAGATCAGAGCTCCGATCCTCGCGCAGCTAGAGCTGAACCCCATGCCAGAGCTGCGGACGACGGTGGGGAAAAGCTCAGACGAGTAGACCCAGATGGTAGCAAAGGCGCCTCCTATACCCAGTTTACCGATCATAGCAAGAGCAGTAGTTACCCACTGGTGAGCTGTAATAGCACGACCGTTTATTTTATTTCATGTAGTATATATGTACAAGCAATACAAATAGCAGTAACACAAAAATAGAAAACAAGAAGCAAAGAGCAAAAAACAAAAACAACACTCTCTCTAACATAAGGCCTCTTTTTTATCTCTTTTCCTACTTCTTCTACATTTTCTTGCAAACAATACACAAGTGAAAGTATCATTACATTAAGTAAAATGCCACCATTAAACAGCATGTTAGTTAGTTAGTTAGTTAGTTAGTTAGTTAGTTAGTTAGTTAGTTAGTTAGTTAGTTAGTTAGTTAGTTAGTTAGTTAGTTAGTTAGTATAAGACAATATTGAAAATGCACCCGATATAATAAAAATATTATTATTAAGTGAAGATATCTACCGAAACAACCGTATACAATATGCAAAACACTGTTAAAGTCAAAAAACAAAAAATCAGTCAATTGATGAAGTCTAGTAGTAAGTGGATAGATGTTTGAAGGTTCTACTGTCACACTCCAGTGCAAGCAGGGCTACTCACATGGGGGAGCGTAGAGAACAGGGAAGATGGTGAGAGTGCAGGCCAGGCCGGCTAGCACCATCAGTCCGCAGTTGAGGGGACGTCGGCCCAGACGATCCAGCAGGCCGATGCACAGCACATAGGAGACCATCTCCATTAGTCCCGAGAGAAGGAAGTTGATGTACACACTGCCCCCTAAGCTCCCCACGTTCAGTCCCAGGCCGTAGAAGGCCAGGCTGACCACGAACCTAGCCGTGAGGCAGACTCTTAGTTAGCGACATCAAAAGCGAACGAGGTAAGAGGACCAAAAAGGAATAAGTGAACAGGAATCTGAAGTCACCAAAATCCTGACAAATACAGACATATCTAATTAATGTATGGTCACAGTTCTCGAAAACAGATGAGATATATTCACCATGGTTTGGGGACATACTCTCTTGCACTAAGCTTTATCAAATCATTAGGAAAAACAATGTGTACCCTAATAGTTCTTTAAAAAATATAAATATCTGAAGAGTGGTGGAGAACAGCAGGGTGAAGTCCAATCATCAGCTAATTAAGATTCTATTTGACATACACACTAAGCTGAAGCTAAACATTAAGGTAATGTCTTGAATAAGACCTCATTCATAGCACGAACGGATTATTTCGGAATTATTAAACAGGGAGACTTCTTACCAGTTAAAGAAAATGACGGCACACCTCAGGAGAAGGACAGGATGTCTAAAAATGGCCAATACAGATGTGTGCTCTTGAATCTCCAAGCTCGCAGAGTCCAGTACATTAGCCGGAAGTAATACCCTGTTGACCTTTGCTGCTTTCCGAATAATCTGTTCCGCTTCTTGAACGCGACCTTTACTTAGCAGCCAGCGTGGCGACTCTGGAATCAGCCTTAAAGCAACGAAATAATAACATATTTAGGTCAGACACTTTCTAAATATTTTACAGTTTCAGCGCATAAATAGCTGAAAATTGTGCAGATTTTTAGGGTTTTTTTACGTTTTTTAACTTAACATCACAAATGCCAACATTAGGTAAATGTTAGTAAAATGTAATCTCTGTTAAGATCTAACATTATAAATAACATCGACAAGGTAAGTGAAGCATGTACAAGAACGGTTGAGGTACACATACACACACATATATATATATATATACACACACACGCGCACATATATATATATATATCACAACGTACAAACGTACGCAATAAAAAAAAAACATCAGAAATAAAGATTCCTTTAAAAACTAATCGGGATTAAGAATTTTCCTTCGAGAACTAGCACATAAAGCAAAATCAAAGTACTTATGCTATAAGTTTGATATGCAACAGAAACTTGCTCACAGACCAGAAATATGACAAAAAGGCAAAAGGTAGTATGGAAGAAGCTATTTGTAGATGCTGCCAATCCCGCAGTAAGTAGGCCATGAGTGCCAGAAGAATCATGCCGAAGGACCAGAAAATTTCGATGACGTAGCCTGTCCAAACTCGCTTTGAAGGTCCGACGAACTCGACGCCTGCAAGGAAAACGCCAGCAGTGTACGTGTTCTAGGTGGAACTGTCTTAAAAGTTTTTCTTCGAGAATTCTAGCATATTTTTTCATTTTGTGCCTTCAAGCATGTTTTCTGTCTTTTGAAGACAAATGGTGGAATGTTTCGGTCAGCCGAAGTAGACAGAAAGACAGCCATGGAGCCAGCCAGACAGGAAGACAGTCAGCCATCACAGATTTCGAAAAGTAGTGTCGGTTGTTTGTTTGTTTGTTTGTTTGTTTGTTTGTTTTTGAAATGTACCTAGGCAAAATGCTAATGTGACAAACATCTAGAAGCTTTGCTGTTTACAAATCGCCGGATGTTTTTGTTTGATCGTTAAGCAGGAACTAACCGTAACCAAAACGCTATTTATTTTCTCTCTTGCCCTAGAAAAAAAGACTACGCTATTAAATACTGGAAAATATCTTTGTACTGAAACGAAAAATAACCAACTTACACGCAAAGAGAAAAATATGTTTGTTTGAGGGAGAAAAAGAGAGTTATGATTCGAATGAAGGCAACTTAACACCTATTTGATTCTTCCTAACAGTATGTGTTCGTGTGCCTTCATGAACGTACATGTATCGAATGCGCCTTCAACCCAACTACGACGATATGTGGAAGATGCTATATAAATCATAATTATCATTAGAAATATTGATCAGCTGACGCACACACGACTTCTATTTTAGATTATTTTAGATTCCAAACCAGTGATTATCTAGAGAGATACGATTACGGTTTATCTAGCTCATGAAGCACATGGTCAGTGTGCAATTGTATGAAACTTTCCCCCATCACTCACCAATCACAAAAGCGTTAGAGAAAACTCCGACATTCGCGGCGCCGTTGATAAACATGAAGAAGCACAGCAAGGGAAAGAACGTTGACCAAGTAGTTGCAAGAGAAGCAAGTGCGTGGACAGCTAGCGACGCCAGAAATATTTTCTTCCGCCCAAATCTTGTACGAAATAGAAACAAAAATGTCAACAGAACCAGATTATTAAGCACAAAAAAGGCTTTTTTTTACTTTTTTAAAACATGGCTTTGCTGGCGCACTAATAGATCACTTAATGATCAATGTAGCGCTATAATAATATTAACAACAACAAATGCGTGATTTGTATATCGCATACGCTCGTAACACGCTCCTAGCGCTTGAGACACGGACAACATACGAAGGAACGGAAGGACGAACAACAGTACTGATGACTAATAAAAGAGAAATACAGAAAACTCAAAGAAGAATCAGGTAACAAGAGCTAAGAGTGTCGTGATTCAACAGAGGAAGACGAGTAGGGAATAGCAATAAACGGAAGAGGGTGGTGGGAGGGTGAAAAAGGAGTAGAAGTCTGTGGGCTGTTATTAGGAGTAATGCTCAAGAAAGAGGTGTGTCTTCAGTGCATATTTAAAAGATTCAATGGTGGATAGGTGGCAAATATTTAGTAAATAATAAAATGTGTCTAAAATTTAAATAAAATAGAGTTTTATTTGTGATGACTCGTTTTAAATGTATTTATATTTGTATAAATGTATTTGGCGCCGTTCAGTGTCGTGATTTTTCACAGTGTTTTCAGAATATACCTTAAATCCTTTGTCAATGGACACGTGTCCAATCAATTTAATAACTTGTAAGTTACGATTCTAAAAGTTTATCTCCAGTTGTTTTTGGTATATTTTGCTACCAAAAAGTCTGTGCAATAAATGATGTAAGATATGTGATCGTTACGTAGAACACCATGTCGAGAGAGCCTTTAAAAATAAGTATCACAAATACATAACATATATTTGCACAAATACTTCACGGACTAAACTGATAAGGTTTCTCTTTCAGATTATTAGGCGTGGATAATTAGCAGTGAATAAAATGAATTTCCATTTTGGGGGCAGGGCACTTGGTACTTAATTAATTAGACAGTGAAATATATTTATTTATCATTTTCTTACAACAATATGCAAAACTTTTCTGACCAAATGTAAAAGTGTCTTAATGTAATATTTTTATTTTGGTTAACAGTTTTAAATGATTAGAATCTACAGAATGAAACTTGTGACTGTCAATCATCCCAAAGAATTCACGTGACCAATGATCGAACAAAAGAAATAATAAGTATTGAAAGGGAATCCACCACCACTTTCGCCTGTAGCAGCCCTCGCCTCCCGTTTATTAAAAATAAACAGAGCACAAAGTTCTGATCACGCGGAAGGTGAAATCTGGACAGACTAAGGAGCTGTTAATACTTACATGTCGGATACAGGCAGACAGATTAGTGTTCCCAGGAAGGCTCCAAACATGATGACCATCTGAGCATGTGACTTACTGTACTGCTTTTCGCAAACCAGATCCATCTGAAACAATCCGTTCCTCGTTTATTAGACTGCAGGTTCAATCCACCAAAAATAAGGACTCTATATAAACAACCTTCCAACCAATGAGAACTGAGGACCCCGACAAAAGACATTAGCATCTCCAAGGCGTGTGCTATGAGTTTACTAATGGACAATTACTGGTGACATAGAGTTATTTAGTATTAAGACTTTCCAAAATGAAGGAATGGTATAATACTGGTTGTCATGGTCAGGGCTGGTAGAGAGGGGACGGGGGTACAACTGCACCTGTGTTCTTACCTCTCTACCACAGGGAAACGGGAAAAATCGTGAGTCATCCGATTTTTCGGGCATCACGTGCGGTGCGGGCTGTGCTCACCCTTTGTCCAGGTGAACAGGGGTGGGTCTGACCGTAAACAGCCAAAGAGGGCAGTTTGGGATTCTCTCAGATTTGCTATAATTAATCTCTGCAGTAAGGAGAATGGAGAACTGTTGGTTTTTTTTCTCCTTTGTGTTAGGAAGGAGCTTTGTGAAGGCCTTTTGACTATTATCTTTGACTGTTCATTGCCTGGTTAATTAATGTGTGTGCTTAGTGCACCGTGTCTATGGACACTTGCATAACTTTGATGCTGATTGTATGAGCTATTTTATATTTGTGTGTATTGGTAGTATTTCTTGGCTGTTTGAGCAGATTGACTGATTGTGTGATCACGGCTTGCGTTGATACATGTGCCTGCTAAAAACTCATTGTAATATTGTTTTGCTGTGAATTGTGAATAATTATTTGTGCCTCTGGGAAGGAAAGCTCCAACCAAGGTGATCTCCTGTTTTGCGTTCCCGGAAAGAATGCGCATGTCCGCGTGTGGTGTGTGACACTGGAGTGTAGGGAGAATCGGGTAACTGAGAGCACTGCCGATCTCCTTCAAAACATTTTAAGGTGCACAAACTACAATAAAATGCATTGTGCCAAAACATTTGAGGCAACCTGTAATTTTTGTGAATAGACGAGATATTCAACTAATTTTACGGCAAATTCTGACTATTTCATTTGTAAAATATATATTTTTAACTTACAACATGCTTTAAAAAGATTCGCGAGTAAATGCAACCAGAATCTTTAATCATTCGCTATCATTAAATGACGTTTTAAGATCTTCTTGCAAATTTTGTTTAATTTTGTTAACATTGCTGATTTTTCCCCCTTACGGTGTATTAATATTTCATTAGTTATATAACGGGAGCAGTCGTCAAATGTCGCATCAAATGAAACATTTATTCTAGACGACTGGGCTGTTTCGCTTTCGACTAAACATTATCTGTTATTTAGGCTTGCTTATTGTTTTAAAAATATGGTTGAGACTGTCAAAAATCAGTTGCTTCATCAATGTCGTCATTATCAACGAGATCATCATATTTTTGTTTACCTTGGAATAAAGCTCATTATTAGCTACTATTCCTTCGTTAAAATTGAGTACAAATTTTACAATTTATAAATAAGATATTTCAGAAACAATAAAATTGGAAAAGAAAATGCATATAAAGTAGTTAACACATTATAATAATGTTCCACATTGACGCCACAGCTGGAAGCAGGGGACTTTTGGAAAAGAAGACAAGAGAAGAAGAAAATCTGAAGAGACAGAAAATGACCACTAAATCAACAAAGAAGAGCCCAGCAAAATAGAGCGGTCACCTGAGTCACGATGGTCGAAGTGAAAACAGATTTGTCGTAGACATAACGTGAGCAGGGAACTGCTTCCATCTCAGAGTTGTTGGACCTTGTGATATGACTGCCTTGACCGGTCCAGCCAACGAAGCCCTCGTTTTTGGTGTCGTTCAAGATGCTCGCGATGTTGGGAGATTCGATGACATGACAGGCGTCACCTTGCGGAATGCTGATGTTGACGAGGGCCTTTTGTTGGGGAGTTTGAATGATGAAAGTGTCATTGTCCAGTCCAGGAACAGCGCACCTTCATTTATTATACATATTCAGTTATATTAAAAACTATATACTTGGCACACCAGATACATTTTAGAAATTTAGGTTTTATCTCGCTAGGCTTAGCTGTGATCATTAATGTAGCGATATCTTAGTGGTTAAACGTAGATCGGGAGGATCTGTCAATTCGACGATCCCTGGACTGTTTTTTAATTCAACGAATTTTAAGATCCAATGCCTCGCTCTGGAGTTTCTCGAACCTAAGCCTCGGTTGAAAAAAAACAAGCGGAACAATCAGATCATCACCATCAAAATGGGCATCAGGAATTAGTGATATTTACGTTAAAAGACAGTTAAGATTCTACAAAATGATTCTCAAAGTAAGAAAATCCACCCCATCTTGTATAGTGCTTGGAAAGTATTTCCCGTTAGTCTTCTTATTAAACGAAGAATGCTCATCTTATGGCTCAAATCAACAAATTCAAATAATACTAATAAACTGTAAAGCGTTGTATAGAGAATGCTCTTAAACTTACACGAAACAAATATCCTCAAGTCTAGCTACATTAGTACTGTCCAGACAACTCTGCAAGATCTTGGTTTAAGTGGAATATGGGCAAACCAGAAAATATAAACATCAGGTGATTGGTTCAAGAAGAAAGTAGACAGGCCTTTCAGGACCAGCATATTCAGGGTTGGATAAGAGAACGAGACTCCAAACGAATACATTAAAATTATAAAATATTAAAAAGTACTTTTTTACTAAAACCTTACTTAAAAATACTTCCCCTCGTGATTATCTCATTTCAATAAAAAAATTATGTCATTGAATAACTATTTTTCAGTGAATAAATGTACGCAAATAGATATCCCTAGCAGTGAAAGGTTCTTTAGACTCTGTAACACTAAGGGTGTAAGGGATGAATTCCATTAATTGTAAAAAAAATTGATGACCAACATAAAAATAATTTACCACTTTATTATATTCAAAATCCAAATGCTTATAACTTTCAGTCATCATTAACTTCAGAAAATAAAAAGACCCTTAGCTGACTTGTGAAAATATTACCAAATATGGTCAACTAGATGATAAAATGTGTGTGTGTGTGTGTGTGTGTGTGTGTGTGTGTGTGTGTGTGTGTGTGTGTGTGTGTGTGTGAGAGAGAGAGAGAGAGCGAAAGAGAGAGATTGTATATTGGGATGGATAGGAGTGTGTGAATATGTACAGTACCTCTTAGAGGGTGAAGGAATAGTAAAGAATACAGAACTAAAATGAATAATTAATAAACATATGTGTGTGTGGAATATATGTCAGCATACACATTATGTATACACATACTTGCGATATATGGATAAATATGAATATGATGTGAAATAGCACTGGACTTATCCTCCCCAACTGTAACTGTTGTACTGGTTACAAATATTCTGTTGCTGTAACTGTGAGCAAATATTTTTAAATCTGCAAAATGTCACATTGTAATATTGTTGTAACAATCATGCAAAATGTTAACAAAAACAGCTACATCTTTGGCAATATGAGCCAGTGATAAAGGCTTCTTAGAAACAGCCCCGCTCTAGAAAATAAGTTTAACTTCCCTCAGTCCATGCATGCATACATGTGCGCTTGCAAAGGTGTTTAGGCATGTATACACATGCAGTCAACGGTCAATCTGAAATGTGTGGGTAGTGTACAGTGTATGGGAAAGAGAGAAAGAGAACAAGAGTGTATTTGTGTGGATGTGTATGTGTGGGTGTAAGTGAGAGATATTGTATATGGGGATTGATTGGAGTGTGTGTGAATATATATATATGTTCTTGAGTGTCTCGGTACCCTTTGGAGGGTGTAGGAATAATAAAGAAGCCCTGACCTCACACCCCGCATCCATTCATCATGGTTACCCCATCCAGTTGTCTTTGACTTTTTTTTTATCCACATCAAGGGACAAGGGTTCCTGTGATTTGCAAGCGGCACATCTTCAACAGCGCTATTTGGGGTACTATGTCTTTTATGTGTCTCTTTATCTATTCTTACTGAAGATAGTGACCTAGAAGAATTAATAGAATGTATGTAAAAGTGGGTGTGTGTGTGAGAGAGAGAGAGAGAGATTATACCTATGAGGATATGAATGAATATGTGTATGGATCTGTGACCTAGGTAGGAAAGAGAGAGAGAGGGGGGGCATAAACATCATATGTCAAAAATTTATCCTTTGTTTACATGTGTTTGTGTGCTTTGATTTATTTGATTACATACGCAGGTATATCGCTTAGTTGCGCGAGAGGAGCATCGCGAGGCAGACAGACAACACAGCGGGTGACGTAGTACCCAAATATTTTAGTATAAATAGCAGTGAAAAAAAGTCGGTTCTTAAATCTGTTACCGAAAGGCGACTGGTCCTGCAGGGAAAACCAATCGCCCACTCTGAGTACGAGAGAAGTACCATTTTGCTGCAAAATGCTATGGTCCTGCTGGAAAGCGGCTCACGTCGCTCAACCCCCTCCCAGGTAACTCTAGCTCTGACCACCCTGAGTACTGGAAGTGCCATTTTGCCGCAAGGTGCTGTGGCCCTGCCGGAAAGCGGCTCACGTCACTTAACCCCCTCTTTCTCCACCCCAGGGAGTTAGGTGCTAGGTTTTAGTAGGCTAGGTAGGTTAGCTAGAATAGAAATAGTAGTTGTATGTGTAAAAAATGTAAATAAAATCAATGTCTTTCAATTTATTTACCTGTGTGAGAGTATCAGTCTGCACGAATGCTAGCGTGATGTACGTGTGTCCTCGTCGTGTGAATGAGATGAACGTGTATCACTAGAGCGAAAGCAGTTGTGTTGTCCGTAATTGTGACAGAGCAGAACACACATGAAGATTCGTGGAGCTGAACAATGCACCGGAGAAAACACACTTTTGTCTGGGGAAAAAGCAGAATCTTTTGTGGATTCCAAGGTCGGCTAAGTGTGGGTGTGTAGTAGATGGGAAAAAAGAACACAGCGCGAGGTATCACATTAGATAATGCACCCGACGACCAAGAGCTAGAATTTTAGCAGAAAAATCTCCTTGGGAACTTTCGTCCTCCTCCCTGGAACCCTAATGATGAACGGACTGATTTGGCGCTAGGGCCGCAGTGTTAGCCCGAGTGAGGAAGCGGATCGCTTTCTAGTGTATTCAGTCCGGTTACAATATAGAGACTGGAATGTGTGTGACTATGTGTGTATATATATATATTGAATATCTTAATACTCCTTGAAGGGTGTCAGATTAATAAAGAATGTTAAATCTTGAATCTTGTTACCTGCGTTAAAGCAGCCGCAATGTCTTGTTTAAGGCTTAAAATTACCACTGGTTACATTTCAGTGTCTTTTTATGCTTTTTAGTAAGAGTTGCCGAGCTTTGGTGAGACCCTTGACGCAAGGCTTGAGAAAACAGAGAGAGAGAGTGAAGGGAGAATGCGTCACCTGTGCGGGGGGATAGCCATGCTGAAGACAGTCATAAGAAGTTGCATGCAGCAAGTGATGGCTGGCAAACACAGCAAGAAGTAGATACGCTTCTGATACGGCCCGAACTCGCCCAGGAGTGAGATCACTTCGTCAAACTTCATGGCAGGAAGCTGAGCTTGTGCTGAAACAGAACGCGAGGATCTCAACAAGGGAGGGAGGGGGAGAGAAATTGGTGTTTTACGCCGAGCCAGCAACTAAGGCTAAATCCCGGCAAGACAGCTAGCCCTGTAAACAAATGGCACATGCGGAGAAAGAACAGTGTGCCCCAGACAAGAGCTGAATCTAGGACAGCCAACCCTCAGTGTATTGGACTGCCTGAGGCTCTCAACAACAAAAAGAACACACACACACACACACACAAGACGTGTAACCTGCATATCCCACAGCTCTCTATAACCAATCATGCATGTTGTCACGGATAAAAAAATTACGTATCCGGTTATGGATGAAAGGGGGTAAAAAAACGAGAGACGGCAGACCGAGGCCGGGCTCCCTTTACGTGCGTGGGCCCTGTAAACAAGCCTCTCCTACTTTTTTACTCTTCCATCTCTTCTTTGGCAAGGACTGCGTAAAAGTAAATGTCATATGCTTTGTACGTATGGAGACTTATGTATCTGCGTGCACCCGTGTATATATGGACAACGTAACACACGCCCGCTACAAGCAAGTAGAAAGTAGACGTAGGTATCGAAACCTAATACGAAACAAACGAAAGCAATAAAAAAACGAGTTGTTGGGAAAGCTGTCCATCAACACTGCATACCCTCAAGTTTGTTTTTGTTTGTTGTTGTTGTTGTTTTGTTTTTGTTTTTTTGGAAAGAAGCAAAAGCAATATAAGGCAGTTTTAATGTATTATAGACAACAGAACATGGTATGAACACTTTATAAATGTTTTTTAAGAAGACATAGTAGCTGGTGGATGGGATAATGAAGCATTGGAAAGTGAAATATGTCCAGCAGGAATTGATGACGTAGATCAAAGAGAGAATCACGATCGTGGAGCAGAGCCACTATCGTGGCTCTTCGTTCTCTGCGGGTAACCCAGTAAACTGGCTCTACGGGCTCAGCGGGTTAAATGTGGGTCTACAAACACCAAACAGAATGATCTATGGCGACCTGGGACGGTATCAACTATTGTTCACTACAAAAAGTTAGATGTATGAAGTACTGGCTTCGTCTTATTTATATGAATGATGTTTGACTCCCCAGAAAAGCTTACAACATGTTATATTATCTACAAGAAAATGACAAACGTACTTGGGCTTTCTTTGTAAAGGAACTTCTCTCTGTTAATGGCTTTGGATTTGTGTGGCTCCAGCAAAGTGTTGGTAACAAGAACATGTTTTTAAGGACCTTTGAACAAAGACTTACAGGTTGTTTTCAAAAAGACTGGCACAACGATATATGCACAAGTGAAAGAATTGAACTATATTCTAGTTTTAAGAGCTATGTACAGCCTGAGAGATACATAAATATATTAAGAATACGCTGTTTCAGAAAAGCATTTATTAAGTTTTGATTTGAAATATCACCTATCAATGTACACTATTATCGCTACCAAAATGATGTATCTCCCAGCCAGTTGATTTTCCACCCGATGCAAGCAAGAGATTAAGGATGAAGTCCACGTGTTGTTTGATTGTCGTGCCTATGACAGCTATAGAGCGAAAGATGATGTTTAAAAGCGACAAGACCATATGAACAGGGCACTGATGGAATCACGCGAGTCTTTATAGATAACTCTGAAACAACCATCAACCAAATCTCTAAATATCTGTATCAAGTATTTAAAAATAGAAATGAAATGGGTACATTGCCGGAAACATAAAGAAATGTTAATATGCAAAATATAAGACTATTGTAATATTGCTGACGATGTTTTATTTCATTTATAATTTCGCCCATGAAACAAACCAAAGGGTTTGCTCAACAAAAAATTCGTTCGTACACGCGATTGAGTACAACTATATAAAAATATCTGTAGATGTAATATAGGCAAATATATATTGGCATATGTTTCACAAGCGAAGAGAAAGCAAAAGCATGATAATATTATAATTATCATTTCATCAATTACACAATGATAAGAGCAAAGACTGCACACAACAATAATGAAGGTCAAGAAAGAAGGCCAGCAACAGCTCTGTGGGCTAGAGAGAGTGAGACAACTTAACTTCTTAATTTTTACCTTGCAAGAACGTTTACAGCTGCAGACAATTTGTTTTTAGCTGGGTGCAGCTTCACCACAAGTGGTAAAACAAGGACTCAGTGCATGTGTTTCAGAAATGTTGCAACACGGAGACTACCAAGACACTGACAGATTACTATATATCAAGCAGACCGCTGTTAATTCTAACCTATTTTTCCAGTTTTATGTCCTCTGTCAACGATGACAGACCACATCCTGCAAACAATGCTAGCGTACCAAAATATTGCGGAAGGCTGTAAACAATGGAGTTGTGATAGTGTACATGTAACAGGTGTGCAGTGTCGCCTAATGGATACTGCCTACCTGACTTTAGCATTCAACACACTTCATTAACAATCAAGCACTTCGATACAACACTCACACATGCGCATCCGCAAAATCAATAAAATAGATGTAGATATGCAATCAAATGTAATTAGAGAAAGAAATGTTAAATGAATCATACGTGTGTGTGTGTGTGTGTGTGTGTGTGTGTGTGTGTGTGTGTGTGTGTGTGTGTGTGTGTGTGTGTAACAATAGTTCTAATAATTGTTCGATACTTGAATTCTGTAAACTAAGCTTTCAGGCTGTCGCTGTTGCATGATTCCATCCCTAAGCATCTCACTTTTAATCGCACTCTTGTTTCACCACGGACGTATATAGGGTGGATTGCTGTCTGTCTACCGACACCAACGCTGAGCCTCTTGCGAAGTTCTCCGCTGTTAGTCTCGGCGAGCCTTAACAATGAATGTGACAAAACCGGATGCTATATCGTAACCAGCCTCGTTCTATGACTTCTCTGGAAAAAAATTGTCTGCAAGCAGTCCAGTAATACAAGTTTCACAAAGGGTGAGGACAGTTCTTTACCATACATATTCAGACTCCGTCGTCCGTATAATATATATATATAATCCAATATTCACCGTGTTTTCACCAACATGGATATATATATATATATAATCCAATATTCTACATATACAATTACTCGTCCTCTGGGAAGTTATACTCCCACCAACTTTATCTTCACAAGTATGTCTCACACAACGTCTCGAGACGGACCTCCGCTCGCCAGCACACAGATTCGGAAAGTGGTAAATTTCTCTTATTCCGTGTCCGAGTTTCCTCTTCCTGCATGTTGGGTGTCTTTGGTCACTTTTTGATGTTAGACGGAGTCAGGGAAGTTGGCACGTACTCAGAATCTTCGACACACATGTTCAGGCTGGCCTTTCCCGTGTCAATGGTCGAGATTTATTACCTTCGCCCTTGCCATTAATGGGCAGAGGCAAATTGACCAGTGGACTGTTAGTGGTCTAAATAACTTCAACTAAAAGTAGAAAATACGTTTTCTACAGCCCACCATACGAGATTGGATAATACCCGCAGTGTGTTTCTGTAAATAAAATAAAAGGAAGAAGAATATGGACGAATTTTGTCAAAACAAAGCGGCACTGCGTCGCGCGTAAGAACTCCTGCAATGGAAGATTTTGTTACCACGATTCGCTCATTCGTGCCTTCAAGTGCACTAATTAAAAGCACGCTATAATATTTTTTTAAGTTAGCAAAGCTATAAACAGTAGTACGCCTCTGAACAGATGAAGAAAGCCAATATCCTTAAGTTTCTAACACACGTGCAAAATAGAATCCTAACTTATTAAGTCACTGTCATTTGTTCAACAATGACGGGCAAGAGGCGAGAGTGAGATAAAAAAAAGGTTCATTATTCATAACTAGGGGTAACTTTAGGGAGAATGTCTTTTGCCACAAAGTGGGGCTTACAAGGTAATGGGTGGCGAATTAACGCGTGCTCATCTTCATTTGAAGGACTCAGTAGTTCCTAACATTTAGTAGCAGGGGGACTGTGGATCAACACATACTTCACGTTCTGATAGAGAGAGCACATACACACAGATAAAGAGAGATTTGCACGCGCGAGAGCCGCCACCCGCCACCCCACCCCACACACATGCGCAAGGACATCGATGTTGACAGACGTGTGCATGTTCGTGAATGAAGGTTCATTTTATGGCTTCATTATATGTGTGTGTTTGGGTGGGTGGGTATGGGGGTGTGCGGGTGTTTGTCTTTGCGTGCCTGCACGTGCATGTTCCGGTATGAAAGGTATGAAAGGTCATAAATGTTATCCTGATATTATATTTAAACGATTAAAGCCTGGCTTTGGTACTAGAAGAAGTACAACGACGAGTAGAAAAAAAAGAAGTGAAAAATCCACGTCATAAAAAATTAATAGACATTTTTACTATCTTGAGTTGTCTACTAAATGCGCACATGAACACACACACACACACACACACACACACACACACGTGCACACGAGCAGAGAGAAAGAGAGATTACTGTTCATTGTAAAGAATCAAGCAAATGTTTATTTATCTTTATTTATAAATAATAATATTTATTACGCAGCCGGGCCCCCTCCAGGAGCCAGCCACGAATGTTATCTGCTCTCTCTCTATATATATATATAGTTTCTTTAATCTCTTAAGTCTTATTCAAAAGTTCCAAGCAGTGTATTTTTCTGTGGTGTTTGTATTTCTAATTAGCGTCAGATTGGAATACATGTATTATATTAATATAAATTTTAATAACGCAATTTAAAAGAAACAGTTTAAATGAGTATTTACGCCTGAATTCGATGAATGTGAGCAAACAAAAGGATGTGTTTATTATCTCGCTCCAGTGTAGGGAATTTCTGGATCACGCAATCCGAGTGAGTAATACAGTTGAAACTTAAGTTCGTGGAGCCAGTGGTGGCCAACTTATCGCATGATACGGTCACCATTTGCTATAGCAGCAAACTTTCCTGTGAAAGGCGCGAGAACCGATGCGTGTCATGAAGCTTGCTAATCTAGTGAATATTAATGGGGGGAACATTCTAGTCTATTATCGCACATACTACAAACACGTAACATAAAGGAACACTGTGCTGTTTGATGATACGCTTTTAAGGAGTTTTTCTCAAAACATCGCATTTTTAAAATGATTATTTGTGAGGCTAGACGAGAAGCAGGATTAACAAAACGTTAATGTTATATACTAGGGAAGATCACATTCGTTTCCTCCAACTGACTGTGCAGTTCGCGAAGCACTACGTGGATCGTCCCAGCTCTCTCTCTTTCTCCTGGACACACGAACTGTGTTGTTATAGCATCTCCTTTTCGTCTGATCTTGTCTCCTTGCGATTGGCCAGATGATAGCCATTCTTGGGTGAATCGGCAACCACTTCCCTGCAAATAGTTTACATTTGATCATCCACAGCTCTTCATATCAAGATAACTTGTCTTGAATGTGGATGAAGTGAGAAACACTAGCACTCATGCACAGCATTCACGCACTGGTACAACACACACACACACACACACACACACACACCTGCCAAAAACGACGGCATCGTCAACACTATCTGGCAGATGTCGGTTCAGTGTCTCTGGCAACATCAGCAAAAGGAGACCAGCAACGATGGAGGGAAGGCCAAAAATGAGCAACGGGATGGCCGTGCCAGTGTTCCCACCAATAATTGTCGACTGCAGAGAAAAGCCGAGGTTACTAGAATTAAAGGAGAAGTTAAGTAAAACTTCGGGTTGGGTTTAAATTGTAGATAATGACAGTTACTGAATTACTACCTCTCAATAGTTTGGATTTAAATGAAGTTTATTTAAAATAATAACTATAAACTATGGTTCTTGGAGGCCGTCTTGTTTCGTACTCTTTCAAGAAGGAAAACAAACTGGATTCGTAATGTAGCAGGAGCCCTTTGGCAAAAAAAGAAGTTTTTGTCACGCCAAATTTCTTTTTTTCAGATCGGCTGTTCCTCTCTGATTCGGGTTTGAAATTGTATGGCACAATCCTCAGGTCCATGCTGCCGACGTTTCAACGACCATGCTTACGATACTAAAAGTGAATCTGTCTGGTGGTTTTGATTAAGTCAGCCAGCGACAAAATTTGGCGACCTCCTCGCACTGTTCAAGAGCTGTGTTTAAGAAAACTGTTCAGAACACTTAAGCCTATCTTGCCATTTCCCTTGCCTTTTCCTTTAAAATTTGATCTTGTACGCACTTTTATTTAATCCACATTAAAAAGCATTTTATTACCTAAAGCATATTCTTACATAATGTATAGTTTTATGCATAAGCAAAGGCAGATGTTACGGACGTGTACCCCTTACAATGCACACTCGCAGTCACACTCACCAAGTTCGCTATGTAAGGGGAGATCAGAGCTCCGATCCTCGCGCAGCTAGAGCTGAACCCCATGCCAGAGCTGCGGACGACGGTGGGGAAAAGCTCAGTAGAGTAGACCCAGATGGTAGCAAAGGCGCCTCCTATACCCAGTTTACCGATCATAGCAAGAGCAGTAGTTACCCACTGGTAAGCTGTAATAGCACGACCATTTTAAATTTTATTTCATTTCATAGTACATAGTAAAGCAATACATACAGCAGTAACTAAGTTTACACAAAAATAGAAAGCAAAAGCCAAAAACCAAAAAGCAAAAACCAGATCAAAATCTGTCTCTTTCTCTCCGACATACAGCCTATTTTTCTTTCATCTCCTTCCCTCCCTACTTCTACCTTTGCATGCAGTCCATGCGCAAGTGAAAGTATCATTAGATAAAGTAAATTGCCACCATTAATCAGCACTTTATTTAGTTAGTTAGTTAGTTAGTTAGTTAGTTTAAAAAATCATCACCATACAGGTTTAAAAAATGAAATGTAGATTTGATAAATTTATTCGATACCAAGACAAAACACTGGCTGGAGTATAAAGAGAAAGAAAACAATTAATCAGTTAGAAACAAAATAATAAACGTAATGATCAGACCTGTAGACAATATTGAGAATGCACCCGATATATTAAAAATATTATTATTATTATATGAAGATACCTACTGAAACAACCGTACGCAATATGCAAAACCAAGTGAAAGTTAAGAAACCAAAAATCAATCAATTGATGAAGTCCAGTAGTAAGTGGATAGATGTTTGAAGGTTCTACTGTCACACTCCAGTGCAAGCAGGGCTACTCACATGGGGGAGCGTAGAGAACAGGGAAGATGGTGAGAGTGCAGGCCAGGCCGGCTAGCACCATCAGTCCGCAGTTGAGGGGACGTCGGCCCAGTCGATCCAGCAGGCCGAGGCACAGCACATAGGAGACCATCTCCATTAGTCCCGAGAGAAGGAAGTTGATGTACACACTGCCCCCTAAGCTCCCCACGTTCAGTCCCAGGCCGTAGAAGGCCAGGCTGACCACGAACCTAGCCGTGAGGCAGACTCTTAGTTAGCGACCTCAAAAGGTAAGTGGACCAAAACGGAATAAATGAACAGGAATCTGAAGTCACCAAAATCCTGACAAATACAGACATATCTAATTAATGTATGGTCACAGTTCTCGAAAACAGATGAGGTATATTCACTCTGGTTTGGGGAAATACTCTCTTGCACTAAGCTTTATCAAATCATCAGGAAAAACAATGTGTACCCTAATAGTTCTTTAAAAAATATAAATATCTGAAGAGTGGTGGAGAACAGCAGGGTGAAGTCCAATCATCAGCTAATTAAGATTCTATTTGACATACACACTAAGCTGAAGCTAAACATTAAGGTAATGTCTTGAATAAGACCTCATTCATAGCACGAACGGATTATTTCGGAATTATTAAACAGGGAGACTTCTTACCAGTTAAAGAAAATGACGGCACACCTCAGGAGAAGGATACGATGTTTAAAAATGGCCAATACAGATGTGTGCTCTTGAATCTCCAAGCTCGCAGAGTCCAGTACATTAGCCGGAAGTAATACCCTGTTGACCTTTGCTGCTTTCCGAATAATCTGTTCCGCTTCTTGAACGCGACCTTTACTTAGCAGCCAGCGTGGCGACTCTGGAATCAGCCTTAAAGCAACGAAATAATAACATATTTAGGTCAGAGACTTTGTAAATATTTTACCGATTCAACGCATAAATAGTTGAAAATTTTGCAGAGTGTTAGTTTTTTTAAGGTTTTTTACTTTACGACAGATGCCGGCATCAGGTAAATATTAGTAAAATGTATTGTGTGTGTGTGTGTGTGTGTGTGTGTGTGTGTGTGTGTGTGTGTGTGTGTGTGTGTGTGTGTGTGTGTGTGTGTGTGTTAATCGCTAACATACTAAATAACATCTAGAAGGTAAGTGAACCCTGTACAAAAACGATTGAGGCATACGAATTCTCTCTCTCTCTCTCTCGCTCACACACACACACACACACACACACATTTTTCTTTGAGAACTAGCACATAAAGCAAAATCACGGTACTTGTGCTAAAAGTTTGATATGCAACAGGAACTGGCTCACAGACCAGAAGTATGACAAAAAGGCAAAGGGTAATATTGAAGAAGCTATTTGTAGATGCTGCCAATCCCGCAGTAAGTAGGCCATGAGTGCCAGAAGAATCATGCCGAAGGACCAGAAAATTTCGATGACGTAGCCTGTCCACACTCGCTTTGAAGGTCCGACGAGCTCGACGCCTGCAAAGAAAACGCCTATTTTAGATTATTAAAGATTCCAGACCAATGTTTAACTATAGCCATACGATTACATTTTATCTAGCTCATGAAGCACATGGTCGGTGTGCAGCTGAATGAAACTTTCCCTCATCACTCACCAATCACAAAAGCGTTCGAGAACACTCCGATTATAGCGGCGCCGTTGATAAACATGAAGAAACATAGCAATGGGAAGTATGTTGACCAAGTGGTTGCAAGAGAAGCAAGTGCGTGGACAGCTAGTGACGTCATAAATACTTTCTTCCGCCCAAATCTTGTACGCAACAAAAACAAAAATGTCAACAGAACAAGATTATTTAGCACATAAAAAACCTCGCTTATATTTTCTTCTTTTTTTGAAAAAAAAGAACAAGTATAGCTTTATTGACACAATAATAGATTACGTAACAACAGCAACAAATGCGTGATTTGTATAGCACATACGCTCGAAAGGAGCATGCTTTTAGCGTTTGAGACAATAACGAGACATGGACAACATACGAAGGAGGAAGAGGGATTGGTGTTTTACGCCGAGCCAGCAACTAAGGCTATATCACGGTAAGGCAGCCAGCCCTGTAAACAGATGCCACATGCAGGGAACGGACAGCATGCCCGACACGAGAGCTGAACCCAGGACAGCCAACATTCATTGTATTGGTGACAGGTGCTAACCGCTGCACCACCGGACCACCAGACATACGAAGGAACGGAAGGATGAAAACAGTTTTGATGACTAATAAAAGACAAATATAGAACACGAAAAGAAAAAATCAGGCAACAAAAACTAAGAACTAAGAGTGTCGTGATTCAACAGAGGAAGACGAGTAGGAAAGTAAACAATAATCGGGAAAGGAGAGGGGTGAGAAAAGAGCACCATTCTGCGGTTTGTTGTTAGGAGTAATACTCAAGGAAGAGGTGTGTCTTCAGTGCACATTTAAAAGATTCGACGGTAGATAGGTGGCAAATATTTAGTAAATAATGAAGTATGTCTAAAATGGGAAATGTAAATTAAATAGAGATGACTTGTGCAAGTCAAAGAAAACTCAGTCATTGGGTTCTGAATGTATTAGGCGCCATTCAGTGTCGTGATTTCTCACAGTATTTTCAGAATATACCTGAAATCCTTTATCAGTGGACACGTATCCAATTAATTTAATAATTTGATTCTAAGAGTTTATGTCCAGCTGTGTTGTTGTATATTTTGCCACCAAATATTCTCTGCTATAAAATGCTGTAAAATATGTGATTGTTAGGTAAATCACCATGTCAAGAGAGCCTTTAAAGAATCTTCACAGATATATAACATCTATTTGCACATATACTTCACAGACTAAGCTAATAAGGTTCTTCTTTCAGGCTATTAGGGATGGATAGGGCAGTGAATAAAATAAATGCATTAAAGGTTTTTATTTTGGGGACATGGCACTCGGTACTTAATTAATCAGAAAGAGAGAAACATTTATTTAATTATTTTTTTACAACAATATAAAAAAACCTCTTCTGAACAAATATGAAAGTGTCTTAATGATATTTTTTATTTTGGTGAGCATTTTTAAATGATTAGAATCTGTTTAATGTAACTTTTTACTGTCCATCATGTTAAAGAAGTCACGTGACCAATAATCGAACAACAGAAGTAATAATCAAGTAATGAAAGGGAATCCAACACCACTTTCGTCTGTAGCAGCCCTTGCCTCAATTTGATTAAAAATAAACAGAGCACAAAGTTCTGATCACGCGGGAGGTGAAATCTAGACAGACTGAGGAGCTGTTAATACTGACATGTCGGATGCAGGTTGGCAGGTTAGTGATCCCAGGAAGGCTCCAACCATGGTGACCATCTGAGCATGTGACTTACTGTACTGCTTTTCGCAAACCAGATCCATCTGAAACAGTTCTGTTCCTCGTGTATTAGGCTGCAGGTTTAATCCATCAAAAATAAGAACTCTGTATAAACAATCTTTGTTTACATTTCATTACTAGCTATTATTCGTTCGATGAAATTGAATACAGATTTTACAACTTATAAATAATATACTTCTGACACAATAAAACTGGAAAAAGAAATTCATATAAAGTAATTATATTAATACATTATTTAAAAAAATTGTTCCACAATGACGCTAGAGCGGAAAGAAGGGGGCTTGTGGAAAGTAAGCCAAGAGAAGAAGAAAATCTGGAGAGACAGAAAATGACCACTAAGTCAACAATGAAGAGCCCAGAAAGCTCGAGCGGTCACCTGGGTCACGATGGTCGAAGTGAAAACAGATTTGTCGTAGACATAATGTGAGCAGGGAACTGCTTCCATCTCAGAGTTGTTGGACCTTGTGATATGACTGCCTTGGCCGGTCCAGCCAACGAAGCCCTCGTTTGTGGTGTCGTTCAAGATGCTCGCGATGTTGGGAGATTCGATGACATGGCAGGCGTCACCTTGCGGAATGCTGATGTTGACGAGGGCCATTTGTTGGGGAGTTTGAATGATGTAAGTGTCATTGTCTAGTCCAGGAACAGCGCACCTGCATTTATTATATACATTCAGTTGCAAGTATATACTTGGCATACCAGAATGTGTGGTCGTAATATAGATTTTAAATATTTAGGTTCTATCTGGCTAGGCTCATCATTAATGTAACGATCTCTTAGGGGTTAAACGTAGATCGCGAAGATCTGTCGACTCGACGATCCCTGGGTGGTTCTTAATTCGAAGAATTGTAAGATCCAATGCCTCGTTCATGGATTTTCTCGAATCTAAGCTTTGGTTGAAAAACAATCACTCAACGTGTTATGAAAATCTCTCACGATAAGAGCAATCCTGTCGTCCGAGAAGGAAAAGAAAAGAGAAAAGCATTTATATTACATGCTTACGTAGAACTTTTAAGTCAGAAAAAACTAAAATAGTTATGTTTTCTAGAAGTAAAGACAGAAACCAATATCTATATATAATGGTGAGAAACTTGAAATAGATTATTTTTTTCAATCTTGGTCTGAAACTGAATTTCAATAACCGACAGCATTATTCCGATTTTATATATGTGTTTGATGTAGAATGTAATGTATAAAAAGGCTTTTGACAGAATGGGCACACCATAAGAAACTGAAGAAAGAAAATTTTTACAAAAGTTGTAACTGGATTTTAAAACTAAATTAAAGATGTGTCCAGTAAATAGCACAAAAGAGAATTTCAAATAAGTTTTAAAATTAATTTTTATTTATGCTACGTGCAAATGCAATGGAAGCACACCTATCTCTTTGCTCGGATTAATAAGTGGGCGAGAATGGATTGAGAACGTCGGCCCAAGATCAAACCGTGAAATTAAGAACTGCTTTAAAGGATCCGTAATGTCTTGTTTAAAGGTTAACTTTAACCACTAGTTACATCTGAGTGTCTTTTTATGCTTTTTTTGTAAGAGTTGCTGGGCTTAAGTGAGACTGATTGGTTGGTTTATTTAGTAGGAAAGTGCTTTCACCTTGAGGTGTTTTCGCACTATGGGGGAAGATGGATGGGGGAGGAAACCAGAGTATCCGGGGAAAACACCCGACGCCCAGCCCTGCGGACAGGTGTCACATACAGAGAGTGTCCCGAGACGAGATCTAAACCCAAGTTTCTCACTGCAGTGGTGACAAGCGAGTGTTTTAGCCACTACTATACCGGTCGCCCTGCTTTACTGCGACCCTTGACACAAGGCTTGAGAACAGAGAGAAAGAAAGAGTAAAGGGAGAATGCATCACCTGTGCGGGGGGATAGCCATGCTGAAAACAGTCATAACAATCTGCATGCAGCAAGTGATGGCTGGCAAACACAGCAAGAAGTAGATACGCTTCTGATACGGCCCGAACTCGCCCAGGAGTGAGATCACTTCGTCAAACTTCATGGCAGGAAGCTGAGCTTGTGCTGAAACAGAACACAAGGATCTCAACAAAGGAGGGGGGGGCGAAGGCGGGGAATTGGTGTTTTACGCCGAGGCAGCAGCTAAAGCTAAATCCCGGCAAGACAGCTAGCCCTGTAAACAAATGGCACATGCAGAGAAAGAACTGTGTGCCCGAGACAAGAGCTCAATTCAGGACAAGCCAACGCTCAGTGTATTGGACCGCCCTAGGTAATAGAATGCGAGAATCTCAACAACAACAACAACAACACACACACACACACACACACACACACACACACACAGACGTCTCTATCAAAACTACACGCAGAGATTGCACAGCTCTCTATAACCTATCATGCACCTTGACACGGATGAAAACATATCTCCCGCTATGGTCACTCGTCACGCGACATTCATATTTTCCCCGAGGTAGCATTAGGAGGGAAAAAAGAAGGAAGGCAGACCGAGGCCGGACTCCCTTTACAGGCGTGGGCCCTGTAAATAAGCCTCTCCCACTTTTCTATTCTTCCATCTCTTCTCTCCCGAGGACTGGGTGAAATATTAATATCATATAATTTGTAAGTATGGAGACGTGTATCTGTATTCACCCGTGTTTATATGGACTACGTATCACATTTCCGCTACACACAAGTACAACTATATAAACGTATCTATAGACGTAGTATAGACAAACGAAAAATGTAGACATATATTTCACAAGCGAAGAGAAAGCAGAAGCATGGTGACATTTAAAGTGTTTATTTTATCAATTACCGAATGATAAGAGCAAAGACTGCACACGACAATAATGGAGGTCAAGAAAGAAGGCCAACAACAGCTCTGTGCACTAGAGAGAGTGAGACATCATAACTTCTTATTTTTTTACCTTGTAAGTTCGTGCACAGCTGCAGACAATTTGTTTCTAGCTGGGTGCAGATTCACTACAAATGGTAAGACAAGAAACCAGTGCTTGCGTTTCAGAAATGTTGCAGCACGGAGACCACTAAGACCCTGAAAAATCTGTCAAGCAGACCGTTGTTATCTCTAGACTCTAGCCTATTTCTCCAGTCGTGTGTCCTCTGTCAACGATGACAGTCCACATCCTGCAAAAAATGCCCAAAAAAGTGCGGTAATCTGTGAACAATGGAACTGTGTTAGTGTACACCATGCAAGATTGGGTAATATCCTCAACGTGTTTCTGTAAATAAAATAAAACGAAGAAGAATATGGACGAACTTTGTCAAAACAAAGCAGTACTGAGCGTCGCGTAAGAAATAATTAATATTATTGAAACACAAAATGAAGATTTTGTCACTAACAACATAGGGTTAAAATAAAAGATAACGCCTGGAATGGAGGATATGTTACCGAGATTCACTCATGCGTGAATTCGAGTGCAACAATGAAAAGCACTTTACAATATTAAGGGTACGTGTTTCCATAACTAGGAGTAACTTTAGGGAAAATCCCTTATGCTACAAAGTAACGTTGGCAAGATAATGGGTGGCGAAGTATCTCGTGCTCATCTAACGATAAATGTACTCATTTGAAGGACTCGGTAGTTCCTGAGAGTGTAGTAGCAGTGGGACTGTGGATCAACATATACTGCACGTTTTGATGAAGAAAACACATACACACAGATAAAGATAGAGGCACTCGCGCAAGAGCACACCCCCCATCCCCCTTCACACACACACACACACACATATGCACAAAAAGGAGAAGTTTGTAGTTCCATTCTGTCTTATGAATGAATTAATGAAATTCGACAGAAAGGTATGCACGGCATTCAGTTTTCGCCTGACTTGATACAATTGGTCATTTTACTATTTGCTGATGATATCGCACGAGTGTCTGATACGGTAGTGGGTCTGCAAAATCAACTTAATGTTTGTGTCAAGCACAAGATGACTTTTGTTAAAATGTAAATACCTTATAAATCATCTCCAGCAGTCCACGAGTAGTAACATTTTGTTTGAGAACTTATAGGGTGAACTATGGAAGACAGGTAACTGCAGCTCTAGGGCTAGTAAGCTATAGGCTTTTTCCCTTATAAGAAGGGAATAAAGCCACAAAGTAAAACAACGAAAATCGATAACATTAATTTTAAAGACTAACAAGTTTTAAAAGTTGGAACTTGGATCACTGCAGGGCCCCTCACACGTTTATATTTTAAGTTTTATGTATCAAAATCCTGAGACCTAAAGAAAAAAATTATTTTAACCTTTTAAGTGCATTTCAAAGTCTTTTTTTAAACATTTTTGTACTTTTTTATTGTTCTATGAGTTATTCCTATATTTTTACTCGAAATCCGTTCAACAAAAGTACATGAAGATCATTGTCTTTCCAGCAAAAAGACATGCACGTGCTGCACCTAAAACACTGCCTTAGAGGCTGACCAATTGCATGGCAGCATGTTTCCATGTCTGTCGTTTCTTGGTGTCAGTCGCCATAGTCTAGGCGCACGGTCCGTCTTCAGACAGCAACAATTCTGTTGACCACAGTCCTCGTGACGTCACGTTCCCACTTCAGGCAAGGCCTGCTCCTGGATCCAGCAACGAATGCTATCTGCCCTCACTCACTCTCTCTCTTTAATTATATATATATATAGTTTCTTTAATCCCTTAAGTCTTAGTCAAAAGTCCCAAGCAGTATATTTGTTTGTGGTGTTTGTATTTCTAATATACATCAGAATTGAATACATATATTATCATCAATGCAAATTTCAAGAACACAATGTAAAAGAAACAGTTAGAAGGAGCATTTACACCTGATTTCGGTCAATGTGAGCAAAAAAGGATGTGTTTATTATGTCGCTCCAGTGTAAGGAATTTCCGGATCATGCAATCCGAGTCAGCAATGCAGTTGACACTTAAGTTCGTGGAGCCAGTGGTGGCGAATTTATCGCATGATAAGGACACCATTTGCTATGGATCTGTCTATTGCCGGTGACTAAGGAACTCCTGGCGCCCACGCTGACCTTGCCGCTAGATGTCGCTGGGTACTGGTGACTCACGAGATCAAAGAAATCATGGGGCGACGAGCTGTCTTGGATGCGAACTCTGGGGGTTCATCAGGCCACTGCTGGCCGCCAGCCGAGAGAAGAAAGATAGCGGGTTCGCCATGAGTCGTGCTGGGGTGTCCATTTCTACCACGCTACCTTTGTCGAGAACAATAACTCTGTTCACACACACACACACACACACACACACACACACACACACACACAATACTCCCGCTAAATCAAGGCATATTTTCAGTTAATTCTGTCCTGTAAAATATTCCTCACTTTATAAGCAGCTGCAATATAAATATTTAATTTTACTCAAATTCAGAAAAATATGCCGCGTGCATTTATCTTATTTAAAAAAATGTTTTTTCTAAAATAATGATTTGGTGTTATGTCAATGCCACTGAGGAACAGCGCAAAAAGGTTAAACACAACATCTGATGCTTACTGCGATAACTTTTTTTGATCCTCACAATTTTCGGGGTTAATTTTACGCCTGACACTTGTGTGTTCTGTTACTTGTATCGACTGTTTTCGCGACAAAGGAACAAAATCATTGACTGATAATGTCATCTTGTGCTAAAGTGCAGCAGAATAATTGAGGGAAAGAAATGAGCTGTTCTGGATGAAACAGTCGCTTGATAATCTCACCTGCTGCAGTTCATTATCGTGCTAAGCCGATGAGCCACCACCAGAACAGTGCGTGTGGCGCATGCGTGAATGAGAGTCTGCTCGATGACTGCGGCAGTCTTAGCGTCCACGGAAGATGTCGCCTCGTCCAGCACCACTATCTTTGCTGGACGCAGAAGCAGGCGGGCCAAGCACAGGAGCTGTTTCTGACCAGTACTGCAGTAAAAATAACACTCGACAATACTCGGTCTGCAAGCGCTGAAGTTTTTTTTTAAGAAAGGTAAAGGTCGCCCCCTAACCCTTTAAGATTCAGCTTTAGGTCAGAGTTGACAGAAGGTTCTGCCGGACAACTCTCAGATATGAGCAGGCGACAGACATCAATAACTCTGGCCAGCATAGCGTCAGACAGAATCCCTGATACTGGAGCTCTGACATTTATAATTCTTATGAGACAGACGTCCTTGCGTACGAGCTTTTTCAAGACCACGACAGTTTAATCACACTAGCAATCCAGGGATAAGATAATGGCATCTGGAGGAACTGCTTGTTCCCTTGTGATTCTGACAAATGGAAAGCTTATTATATCTGCTGCTGTATCGATTGTAACATTTGCTTATTGTGACATAGTTGAAATTCAGTTCCTTTTAAGGAATAGTTTAAGGGCAATTTTGGGGGGAGGTAGGGGTCGTTAACTCTGAGCTGTTTGTGAAAACGTACTTTTCCTAACGGGTATAGCAGCCATTGTTTATTTATTTGGTTGGTGGTTTACAACTAGAGTGGACAAAACTCGTTCTAGTTTTCTCGTTAACCTCATTCTCCATTTCTTCGCAGACAAGGTACAGACATCTAGTCTAGACTTTTCTCCGCTTTTCGATGAGAATGTTTAATTACCTGAAAATACTACCATCAGACTGGCACTGACTATCAAGACCTTTCGGCAGTGACCTGATGTGTTGAGCTAGTCGCACTTTGCATAGTGCCTCCCACATTTGCTCGTCGTTGATTTGACCTGTAGGGTCGAGGTTCAGTCTGATGGAGCCTTCCAGCACGAAAGGTTCCTGCAAACAAAGATCAAAAAGCAATAGTTTTCAATATTTGCAAAGACACCTAACGTTGAAATAAATTCATAGTTCGTAACAAGTAACGTTATAGCCAGACCTGAGGAAGGACTGCTACTCGACTACGAAGTACATGGATGGGGACTGTGCACACGTCCAGACCGTCGATCACAACAGCGCCATCTGTGGGCCAAAGCAGACCAATCATAACGCTCCATAGAGATGTCTTCCCTGCTCCAGTTCGTCCTACCAGACCAACCTGCAACCAATGAGTTCTGACCTATTTTTTTCTTTTTTTCGATTTTTTTAAAGGGTGGGTGGTGCATAAGGATGCAAAACACATTACCTCCTATAGAAACGAACATTAGTAAATTTCTTTCTACACTATCATAAAGGGGTAAGTCTCTAAATATCAACACATTCAGTTGGTACATAGACAATAATCTGAAGCTGCATCAGCAGTAGTAGTCGAGGTGGTGAAATGAAGGAGGAAGCTAAAAAAAGGGGGGAGGGTGAAGTGGAGGAGACGGACGAAAAAGAAAAGAAAAAAGTAGACTGTAGTAAATGCTGTGACAGCAATGTGTATCGTGGTGATGGCAAATGTATATCGTTGTAATGGCGCTGGTATCGATGCCAAAATATTCCGCGTGTCTTTTGCTATCATGAAATGCTTGAGTTCTTTGGCTTCAAAAGCTGAAGAGGTAGGTTCCATGCTGGCTTATATGACATTACTAGCGGTTAAGGTGGCTGAGTGATAGCGTCAGCAAGTTCTATTACAGCACGCGCGGGATCTACCCAGTAGCTTTAGTTCAGTGGAGTAAAGGTGTTGCCTTTTCCCCGGGCTGTATGGTGAAGTTGAGGCCCCTGAGCACTGGAGGCGAATGAACAGAGTGGCTAGCCGTGACGTTCAGATACTGTATCCGCCCGAGAAGTGGCCACAATGGCGCAGGCTGCAGCGTGCAGTGGCTGTTGTCCTGTGGGGAAACGGGCCACACTGGACAATGTAACGATGAATGCATGCACCATGGTCAAAAGCAATCGCAAATATAGTCACACTGGCAAAATAGTGTCTCAGTCCACTGCTCATTCACACTTACTCTCCGCCTTCCTTCCTTTCCTTCCTTCCTTCCTTACTTTCTCTCTCTCTCTCTCACACACACACACACACACACACAGAAAACCCGAGATTATTTTCAAGATTACAAAAGTGCGTTGTGTCATCATCATCATCATCATCGCCACCACCACCATTTGGCCTGTGCACAATTACCAAGCTACTTTATAAGAACATAAGACTTTTATGTCTGCATATGTAGTAGTACTTCTGACGCCAGTCGACTGTATTCATCAATGCGTTCAATGGATGCAGCGTCTGTTTCCAGGTCACCAGTCATGCGCACTAACCAGTTGAGATTTTCCGTAACCTGCCATTGTAATTAGGCATTCAGACTTTCTTCAACATATGCAGAAAGTGAAAAATAGTAAACTAAGATTATAACAAATATTTAATAAACGAGAAATTGAACTAGAATCGAAAGAGTATGATGTCATACAATTTCTGTCAGTTGAGTGTTAAATTTCCTAAAACTGAAAGGCTCCTTGTTCAACTCACATCTAAAGCGTACGAGATGGTCAGTCCTACGACCCCGCTGGTCAATGTTCGTCTGAAAACAACACTCAGGGAACTGGCCACGCCGACAATTGTGACACCCAGCGCCACCATCCGGACGCCAAGCCACCTACCAAGTATGATAGTTTTATGAGATAGGAAGAGAATGTACAGCTCAGTTTGTTGACAGCAAAAGAAAACAAATCTGGATGAGATGAATCAACACTCTGTCAAACTTTCAACATTAGAGTGGGGTTGGTATTATAACTGTTTTTTTCTAATGGTATTCTCACACCTCAGACTCACAAACACATTATGTTAAGTCGGAAACTAGCTTTATTTTACAACTAAAATCATTGAAGCTTTGGCACCATGACTTTGAACACGACGTTCCGCTATCAAGGCCATCAACACAGCTTTCAGCAGAGCTCGGTCATTTATACGTATCCGTTGGCAAAGATAAACTCAGCGGGACATTGTCCCTTTGGTAAGATCAATTTTCTTCCCCAACCCCCACTTCTCCCAGAAATACCTTTACCTGCTAGCCGTGTTGCCTGCAAATGCCAGTTTCAGATTAGAGTCCAGAAGTCGAGCAGCTTGTTGCAGAGCGTGTTTAACCGCTGAAGCGCCTGACGACCTCAGGACGACTGCTCCGCTCGCCACTTCAGCGAGATGAGCGAAAACTGGAGATCGAGTCTTGGCTTCCAGACGACGCAGCTGCCGTGATGTAGTGACGTAGTACCTCTGAAATGAACCGTTAGTGCACTGTTAACTGTCTGGACCATGGAATCTACAACTTTGCTAGGCCAATGTCAGCAATATTAGGCCCCATTCTAAATTAAGTAGAATATTTTAGCTGAAGCACTTTTGCTGATATTAAATGGCAATGCATTTAAACTAGAATCATCCCAAATTTTCAAATTGCAGTTGAGAGGCAGATCTAACGGATGCCAGTGAAAGATTGAGTGTATGTGCTGTCAAACCTCAGTGTACCAAATGATTATCTTGAGTTTTCAGAGATTAAGAAACGTCACAAAATGGGCGAAATAAACTAAAAGTTTTAGGCGTCACGCAGTAATCAGCCTACCTCCTGTCTTTTATCAGACAGTGGGCATCCTTTTCCTTTATCAACAGGGGATTCATCCCTTCATTGTCCTTAGTAATTAACTGATCTCTGTTACAAGGCAGCGGTTACTCAGTCTTTGTCATTAGCAGGCACATCATCTCCCCCCCTCAGGAAACGGTCACACAGTCTTTACTTTTAGTGAGTAGTCTATCACCATATCTCATATCTATCACCAGGCAGTAGGCATCCAGTCATTGTCCTCAGCATCTCTTACCCGCCAGTGGACATCCCGTCATTGTCATCAGCATCTATCATTCTGCAGTGGGCATCTAATCTTTGTCCTCATTAAGCACCTCACCTCTATCCACATCCTATCTCCTCGCACTCTCACCTGCACGAAGTAGTAAACCGCTGAGGCGGGTAGGAGGACGAGGAGAAAGTAGGGAATGGCCACGACAATGACCACGCAGGTACTAAGCACGTGGCAAAGGCTGTCCAGCGAGACCTCCAGTGACAGCCAGATTTCCGTGTCCACTACCTCCAGGTCGCGCGACATCCGGTTGAGCATGCGCGCTGGCGGATTCTGGTGGAAGAAACTGATTGGCGCGTGCAGGACGCTCCGCATTAGACGAGCGTGGATGTCACGTGACGCATGAACGCGGCGAAAAGCCAGCGTGAAGGCATAGGCCGTCACCAGCACACCTATGACGAGAAGATAAGTGTTAAATAAGCTCACCTATGACGAGATGATGATGATGATGATGATGATGATGATGATGATGATGATGATGATGATGATGTTTTATAATGCACCAGTTTCCGCATCGCAGAGACACGCTCAATGCGCAGTGATCCCAACAGCCACCAGACTGCAGTTCAAATGATAAAGTTCAAACAACAAAATGCAGATGAAAAAAAAAACTAGTCTATTTGAAACAAGTGGGTCTTCAGTTTTTTTCCTACAAGCTGCAAGACTATCAGACTCCTTGGTCAAGAGGGGAAGCGAGTTCCACAGAAGCGGGGCTACATTTGAGAGGGATCTGAAACCCATTGTCCTTTTTTAGATGATCAGTCCTAAGCCTAAAGCGCAAAGCTATAAAAATCAAAGATGGCTCGCAGAGTCAAGGTAGAATCATGCTGACACGTTCGCGACTGAAGGTAAAACACCACTTCAAAGGTCAAAACAAACCCAATGCAAAACACTCATCAGCCAGTCGATTAAAACGCCGTGTAGAACGACCATCCTTCGTGCACAATTCACTGCCAGAACCCAGGATGTCTTTTGGGTTTGCGATCTTGGAACAGTAGCTATAAAGCGAAAGTCTTTTTCCCAGGGCAAAAATGGGGAACGCAAGGAAAAGCATATTGTTTCCAAAGTTATAATGGAAAGTCCATACCAAGAAGGCACACTTCATGTTACTTTACACCAGGGCTCTTTGTTACCGCTTTATAACTACAACTTCACGCGTAACACAACATCCACGGTTGTGGACATCGCTTTATAATTTTGGAAACAAGACGCTTGTCCTTGAGGTCTCCATGTTGCCCGAGGACAAAGACTTACCCTCGCTTCATAACTACCGCCTTTGGTATTTAACCTTGGTTTATAAACAAAACCTCGTCCAACAGTGAAAATACAGCAAGCATCGAGTTCTGGGATTACTCACATTGCGAGAGCCCCAGTGCACCATAGACGCCCAGGTACACGGCGTTCTTGACGTAGCGCTCCTGGCTGTACGCTGGAAGGAGCGTCAGGTTATTCAACTGCTTGTCGTCCGTCCACTGACTGAGCCAGACGTTGGCGCCTATAGAGGCAGCGTGGTACAAGACGTACAGCGTGACCATGGCAACAGAGTAGTATCGGCCAAGGCCATGTACGATCGCCGAGTAGATTCGCCACGGGACCTGAAAAAAAAAAAAAACAGTGCGCTGCAGTCAAAGTAGGTAACACCAGCAAACTCAACCTGTTTGTATGAATCCTTTAAATCATCCTTAACTGCATTTTTTACGAACAGATGAAACTTCTTTTCAAGAATGTCTCAGCTACAGTTACGTGATACCCAGTAGATAAGTCAGTGAGATAGTTAAGAATATTTCTTCTGTAGCAGGTAACAAATACATATAAAAATGTTGGTTAAGTAAAAATTCCATTCCACAAATGGCAGCCAATCGTAGCTCAAGAACATAGAATATGCTGCTTTAAGGATATCATTTCGATATTCGTTCATGTACGGTTGGGAGCGTGGTTGTAGGCTATAAAAATCGAAAGGCAGCTTGCAAGTAAATGCTCTGCATTTCGTTTGTAATACCTCAGAAGTTACGTGCACTAGCTTGAATTAAAGATGGGTATTGAAGTAGTTGCTAATATCCTACTGTAATTTTCCGGTTAATTTATAAGTATTTATAGATATTACCGTTATTTAGATCTAAATGTCATTCTAAAAACTGTTGTTAGAAATAAAGTACTCAGCCTTTATGTACACAGCACTTGAAGTTACCCGCACCCATGCTTTGCGTACATTTTCGATAATGAACCCAGTTAGCATCGGCTTCAAAAGAAACGAGTGCCCATCCATGGCTTTAGCGTAAGAACATGAGTGCATGAAACTGTTTTAAATAAATGTGTGCACATATATCGGCTAAAACATCAGCTGCATGTATGCCTGTGGGGTTTTGCGTGTACTGCTATAGATCTTTCTTTATTGTTCTTCAATGGGTGTGTGTGTGTGTGTGTGTGTGTGTGTGTGTGTGTGTGTGTGTGTGTGTGTGTGAATGTACTATTATTTACTCGTCTCTGTGTATATTTATAAATGTACCTTATTCTGGATATAGTATTTGCCATTAACAATTGTACTTGTAAACCGAAGTGAACAGTGAAAAGCTTTTAAAAAACTAGTAATAGTCAAATGACTTGGTAGGTCTTACCTTTCCCACCTGCACGCGCTCCTCGCAGACCAAATGATGTGGCACGTGACCCTTGGTCAACGGCTCGCAGGACATGCTGGTCAGTGCATCAGGAAAAGAGTGCTGCCCAGAGGGACTAGTCATAGTCACGGTCAAAGAATGATCGCGGTGCCAAGATGGCGGCCCTTGAGAAGTGGCCGGAAAATCTGAGAACCCAGAAGCCACCCCGGTAAACGTATCCGTGACCTCGCCCTTTGTCGTCTTACTGGAGGAGTGGTCAGACTCGGCATGGGATGAGCTGGACTGATCCTCGCAACAACAGCTGGCACCTTCCTGAGAGGCTCTGTTGTAGACACAGCGTGTTTCTCTTATCAGCTGTTCATGAAGTCCATCTGAAGTCTCGTCGGACGAGGCGACTTCAACAACATTCGGCGTGTTTGGAGAGTGTGCTTCTGCGGAAAGACAAGACGCTGTAGGGGGCTCTCTTGTCATCGGCATGTTAGATCTTCCACCCGGCTCGGCTATCAGTAAATTAGATTCTTCCTCCAGTGTGTTTACCATGGTGAGGAGGGTTGAGGGTTCGCGGTGACTGCTAGAAATATCAGACGACGCAGTCATCGGACATCTTCCATTCGCACGATGTTCTTTGTCGCCAGACGATTGTTGTTCTTCCGTCCATAACGAATGTTTGTCAGAAGAATAGTGTGTGTTGCAAAAAGGGTGTGTACTCCATGATTCCACGTGACTGGTGAAGACATCTCTAACTGTACGAGATTCTACGAGAGTAGAGAAAAGACCTCCACGTGACAGAAGACTTTGGTAGGAGCCCTCCTCGACCACACATCCATCTGTGAGAACCAAGATGGCGTCTGCTTCTGGGAGCCAGTCGTATGTGCTTGTGACGACCAGGCGAGTCTATCGCAAGGAGAGAGAAAAGTTTCCTCATATGATAGATGCGGATACTTCTCTCTGTAGTGTACAAATCCAAAAACGCGTGCGCATTCCCCTTCCTATCTTTCTAAGTATGTAACGAGCTGTTCGCGAAGAAAGCTAGATATCTTCGCACGCACAAGAGTGCACGCGTGCAAACGTGTTACCTCCCTTTTCTTTTTTATCTTCAATGTAGTCTTTCTAGACTCTGCATAACGTGTTTTAAATCACAACGCTTACTTATTTTAATTCAAACCTAGTGAAAATGTTACCGCATTAGCATGTCCCATATATTCAGGTGTGATGAAATCAAAAAACATTTTATGTTCTTCTGTCGTAAATACAGTGACGAGAGAGAGAGAAGTATTCCTTCGTAATATATCAAATGTCTGCATCTTTTCCCTCGTTTTTCCCCTCTACCATCTCGTTTTTGTTGTTAGCTAATAGTCACAATAATACATCTGTTAATGTAGACAGTTACATCTCTGAAACTTTTGATGTTTGTAAGTTGACTATGAGTGAGCTATTTGATTTAGTACACCAATTTTTTTACTTCTTTCTTATATTTATGTATACATTCTGCATATTTTTCACTTTGTTAATATGAGGCAACAAGCATAAATATAGTATAAATATAGTATACCATTAATTATATATATATATATATATGTGTGTGCGAATGTGTGTATGCTTGTATGTCATGGTACCTTGTCAGTGCATGCATGTTTTTTGCTGTATTATTTCCTATATGGACTATTCAATACATTAAAATTCAAATAGTCTTTCTCTCTACAAAGGCCCATCAAGAAGACTACCTAACATCACACAGGCTTCATTGTTCTTCTACTGATAGAATGAGAAAATGGGAGAAAGTTTGTTGTCTATTTGAATGATATAAACTGTTTTCTTCCTTATGGCAAAGCCGACACTCACTGAATCTCTCAGTAGTCCTTCTTGTCCAATGAGCTGTCGAAAGATCTGCTGTCCAACTCGGCTGTCGAGCGAGCTGATCGGATCGTCCAGCAAGTAGAGGTCACGTGACTCATACACAACACGTGCTAGACTCACGCGCTGCCGCTGACCTCCACTGAGAGTTACACCCTGTTGGCATAGTCAGTAATGATGTTTTGTGAAACCTCCATTAGTCCCATGCTACTGTGGTTCCATAACATAATTAAAACTCTCTTTCTCTCTTGCTGTCTTGATTCCTCTCTCGCGTGTCTTGTAGTTTTTCATACTTCTCCCTCTTTTGGATGTTTTGGATGAAACACTGTTTTACTTATTCCCATCATCCTCTTAAGATCAAGCATTGTCAAGGTTATTTATCTCAAGCACTTTTTCTTCCTCCCTCTACTCCCTATGACATTCGATTACCTTTTTGTGGTCACTATGACCAAATGTTGCTACAAAGACTGTTGTTTTTGACTTTGTGACGCCTGTTAATTTTGGCTCATGCGTGGGCCTTCATGTTATAAACCTCCTGATATTTTTCCGGCATCCAGAGAAAAAAAACGAGGAAAGACAGTCATACTACATGTTAACAAGGGCTGACACATTAAAAATACGTGAGAGTGTAAAGTGAAGCAATCGCAGTAGATGGGGTATGAAGGAATATATTATAGCTACCTTGTCTCCGACTTCAGTTAGGTCGCCGGCTGCCATAGCCTGAAGGTCAGAGGTCAAACAGCAGGTCCGGAGAGTGACGTCATAATGTGTTTTGCGGAAGGGAGCATGGTGCCCGATAATGTTGTCGCGGATGCTCGCTTGCCTCAGCCAAGGACGCTGGGGCAGGTAGGAGGCCGCTGTCTGTAGCGACCAACAACATGTAACGGTAACTTTTGAACCGAATGTTTTTTTGTGTGTGAAAGTAAACATCCCTGCAGACAGACTAACAGAATGCGCTTTCAGAAAATGTGTTTCCCTGAGAATGACCGAGGGAGGGAGGAAGGGTCAATTGGCCCGCTTCAATGGGAGAAGTGCAAGTAAAAGAAAAAAAATCAAGAGTATAAATACACTGAATCACAGCCCTTGAAGTTTCGTTTAAGACGGCAGTTCTGAGTTATATCGTCAGCCGTAAAACAGTGAGTATATATAGAGTATATATATATATTATATCGTATACAAAAATACACTCTCTCTCTCTCTCTCTCTCATACACGCACAGTCTCTCTCTCATCCACACTCACACACACCCTCTCTCTATCACTCTCTTTTTCTCACAAACATGCGAATGGCTTAAATAAACACATCAGTCTATTTCAGAAATTGTTTCTTCCATCCAATGTTTTAAAAACAAAGGCAACTAGGAAGCTTGTTAGACTAGTTCATGTGTCTATTATTAGAAAATGTATCATGATGGTACCTTCTTTGAGTAGGAGAGAGGTTGGTTTTCTTGCAGTTCAGAAAATGGAGAAGAAGGGAGTGAGAGCAGAAAGAAAAGCAACAAGTAAAAAAAAGAAAATTTGACAGGAAGAAAATGATACTGAGGCGTACATTCACAATCACGTGACCAGTTTCCACCTGAAGTTCCCCCAGAATGGACAGCAGTAATGATGACTTTCCAGACCCAACAGCACCAACCACAGCTACAAGACTGCCTTCAGCAAGTCGCAGCGTAATGCTAAATATAGACATTCAGTGCGTGCAGGCACTCACACACATCCATATATACAGTGTTTCTAAAGTTAGTGTAATTCTAAACCCAAATCAAATATTATGAAACGTCCATTTACAAACCATTTGAGATGTTACCCCCAACCCCTCCCCCCCTAATAAAAATGATGTAAGTAATCGAATTGGAAGGTAAGTCGGTTACGACTGTTCATACTGACTAAAACTGAAATCTATGATTTAAAAAATATAGATGACAACGTAGTTTATTATTCTCTGTCAATAACAGAAACAGCGACTATTCACATTCACATAGACAAGTAATCTCCTATCGCCTCCTTGACAATTCCCTGACAGGGTGTAACTGTTCATGATTGGGCTATATGGGGACGTAATATGTCTCACTTTTTCAAACAGGGTTCCCCTCCGGCTTTTCTGGTGAATGTGGCGTTGTCAATAACGACGACGGCATCTGCGTCAAAAAAGGATAAAGAAATGCAAAGTGGAGATAACGTGTAGATCGGAGGACTTTCAAGTGATGTGATTTGTGCAAATGTCTCCACCCCCTGTAACTAAACTAAGCTACTGGACATTGCGCACTTTGGAGTCAGTTTCTCCGCCTTGCACCGACAAAAAAAATGCTAGCATTTCCACGATTGACGTATTTCATCAATCTTGCCCTGGCATGAAACTGATGGAAGCTGGGTGATTTAAATTTTTCAGTCTTGCACTGAACCAAGAGCCAAACTATTAGAAGATATAAAACCGTTCAGATTCACACACTACGGCAGGTGGTGATGATACAGATCCACTCCTGCAGCCAGAAGAGGGTTTATCTAGAGTCAGAGGGTGCTCTGCGTGCGTCACTCTTGTTTCTCTCAATGCCACTGGTTACGCTTACGCCACTGCTGTGAGATTCCTGCCTAGTCTTTTTCTTTCTTCCTAAATCTCTCCCTTTCTCATCATGCGTACACTATTTAAAGATGTATATATTTATATACCGGATTATATATACGTGAGTTAAATATCTATATATATATATATATGGCGCATCTACTTATTTGTCTTCCTGCTTAAAGACAGATGGATGGACACACATAGTGAATAAGTATAGCATAAGTGCTAGCATTTTAAGGGTGTCTGTAAAAAGTTATATAGCTGTATAGTAGTTAGTCTCTCGCCAGTGAACTGAGGGCTGACCTTGCGATAAGTCCTTGTAGATAGACGGGTCTAGGTCCTCGTGACGCAAGAACCGCTCGATTCTCCTCACTGACACCCCGGCCTGGAATAGCGAGCCAGCGTTATGTTCCTCGTGAAAGGTACTCGGCCTCTTATCTTATCTCGTCGTAACAATTCTTTTTTTCTTTTTTATATTTCTTATTATCACTCAACAAATATCTAATCTACTGCCTACATCGTTGTTCAGAGCAAAACGAAAGATGCACGTGCCTTGATGATGTCAGTCATCACCATGGGGGCGACTGTAACGACGCCGCGGAGAATGCTGAGGTACGCCAACGTCACGAACAGTTCCTCTGATGTCACACGATGGTCCTCACCGGCCAGAGCGTGAACGGCGAACGTCAGCAGCGACATCTGTATCAGGAACACGTAAACAACACATGGCGATCACGGCACGCTTCCTCGACGGAGGGGAATTTGTTCGATTCTTAAAATAACTTATCAATATATGTATGACTCAAAGCACTTTTTTCACGTCCTGCACCTTTGCAATGTCTTCACGTCTCCTTTGACTGCGTCATACATCAGTATTCTAAGCGCTGCATATGAAAATTTCAAATTTCAGACACAGCCCTTCAAGTTCGCCTATTAACATCGATCATTTCAATAGAAAAATTGTCGTTAGCCATCTTGTTAGCGCCTAGAAACTTAATGTTATGCACCCGTCCACACCACGCCACTCACAATGAAAGGTGTCAGCGCCCACACCACGGTCTGGGACGCATCCAGCAGCGCCACCTTCTTCAGCACGCGCAGCTCGCGCTCTCGAACCTCTGCCACATGACCTTCGAACGTTTTTTCCCACGAGTTCACCTTGACAGCCTGCGGGGACAATGAAGTGCTGAGGTTACTGAACAGATCTTGTGTCATGTGCACCACATTCCGCAAGGCCCAAACGATGGCTAACGCATTAAGTATTATTTTATGCTCAGTTTTAGCTGAGTGCTCTGCGTTGGCCACTCAGATCGAACCTAGTTTTACTGAGCACGTGGCACCTATAGGTTTTATGTTTCCATTTCTTTCTACTTTAATTAATCCAATTTGTTAATTAGTTGCTCGATTCTTCTGTTGTCGTTTTTTTTCTTCATTTTACTTTCTTTCTAAAAAGGTCTCTATTTTATTCCATTCTTTATCATCTTCATTCATGCAACAGCACGTATTTTTATATTTTAAAAGAATTGCAAACGTATTCAAACCTTGATTTCAGTCAGCAGCTCGCTAACCAGTTTCAGGCGGGAGTCTTTGCTCTCCATGAACACTCCCTGGAGTGCACCTAGGCGTGCAAGGAGCCAAGCGTTGGCAGGCAGTAACATCACCAAAACCCCTGCACCTTTCGACAGACGACACACAGATCTGCATTGTTACAACAATTATTGCCGAGTCGGATCAGTTGATCCAGCAAGTTTCCTTTTGTTTAACGCGAGAGACCAACCACATCCTTTTCCGTTTGTGCATGTTGTGACTGATCTGTCCAACGTTGGTCAAATTCTAGATTTAAATCCACGCGTTTTCTTTCAATTTAGATATTTTTTCCTGTACGTTTCTGATGAAAAGTAAATAACCCTAAGATTCCAAGCATAACCGTTATAGTACATGTCCACCCCACAAGCGGATGTATCTCTAGACTCACGCCAATCACTTAATCTGCTTAGGATTTTTGAATTAAGAGCGAGAGAGAATGGGGTAGACATGGCATTAGTGGACTAGCAACATTTGTTAGCAAGCAACATGAAAAACCGCACTTCAAAGCACGGAGAGAATATGAGTGTTATAATATGGGTAGAAAATGACGACGACGACGACGACGACGACGACGATGATGATGATTTACCAGCAAATGCAGGTGGCCCCACGGTGCGGTACAGAAAGTATAAACTCAGGGCTATTTGCACAGGCCCGGACCAAGCGTAAGGGAGATAACTAACAAAGACGTTGACATGTTGTGTGTCCACAGAGGCCAGGTTGATTATCTCTCCTTGCGGGAACTTTTTCTGGCCCTCATTAGATATGGTGGTGACCTGGACCAGCACAAGCTAACAATGAGCCTCATGCTAGAAAAGAGCCCATGTTGAACGCTTCCGACTTTAATAACATCTGAGCAATACGGTAGCAAATGAAGAAAGTTAAAATTCATCCACTCTGTGAGTGAGTGAGTGAGTGAGTGAGTGAGTGAGTGAGTGAGTGAGTGAGTGAGTGAGTGAGTGAGTGAGATGGCCAGGGAGCGGCATGTGGCATATATGTATATACATATGAATGGCCCAAAAGTTTGTGTTTAACGTTGATTAACAAAGTTTACTAGACATATTTTTAATAAGCATAGATCAATTAATTTACCACAATTCTTGGACAAAGTATTACATGTACAAAAATATCTTTATACAATTATAGATTATATATACATTAGAAACTCATAATTTACTAACAAGTTTCTGCCGTTAGAAAACAAAAGTATACTGATCATGCAATAAGAAATTAATATCATTGTTTAGTGAATGCCAAAAGTATCATAAAAGATTTAATAACAGGATATATCAAAAACCTTGCTGAAGATTGCTGCCGTCAAAGCAGCCTTGACCCTAAGACCAAGAGTCATGGAGAGGTGAAAGGTCAAATGGAACAGAAGGGCCTGAAGGACTAGAGAGATTCCGATAGCAGCAGCCACAATGAACATGCGCCAGGCGGGCTTCGAGTCGTCGTCATTGAGGTCAATCATTTCGCTGCGAAAGACGGCCATATTTAATGAACACAAGAGAGGAAATGTGTGTGTGGGCTTCTCGATCACACATTGCACGTACAAATAATAAACGATTTCAACGAATAATAAACGTACATATGTACATTTGCATCTACATACAGAAAACCATATTTGTGTGTGAATTAAAAGACTGGCAGACACAACCACAGCAGCCTGATACACAATTTTTATTTTATACTCAGTTTAGCTTACTACGTGGCGCTAATTACTCCGCTAAAGCACAACAACGTGTTGTATACAAGCTTAACTTCGCCATCTTTGTGTTATTGGCAAGCTGTCATTAAGAGAAAGGGGGTTAAACCGTTAAAGGTTACCCAAGCAACAGCGGGTTCAGAACGGCAAGGAGGTCGTGAGGAAGTTTCCAGATGTTGCCGAGAACTGCACTCGTGACATACGTCCTCACTAACGCCCGCCACAAGGAAGCTGGTCGCTCATCGGACCAATCGGTCGCACCCTTGCTTTCCCTCTTCCTGCAGTCTTTCCTTTCTTCCTCTGTAAAAGAACTTTTTCTTTTCTCCGTTGCGTCAGACGAAGCTCTTGTTCTCCAAGAGTAGTTTTTATTCAGGTGGATCGTGGAGAGCAGAGGGGTCTTTTCACTGAAGCTGGATCTCAATGTCTTGATGCTACCGTAATGCAGTGAGTTTGACTTCCCTTGAGGGGCTCTTCTTTTTGCCTTTTGCTCTCGACGCCATGATCTCATCAGAACAGGCCCATTAGCTGATGATGTGTCGGAAGGTTTGAGCTCAGACACGTCGCTCTCTTGGAGCTCCTCTCGGAAGCCAAGAGACATCAACCTATAAGCAAAATGAAAAAAAAGAAAAATAAACACCAATGCAAAGAGGAAAAGTATATTGAAAACTTAATATAACTGTTTATTAGAAAAAAAACTTATGTGAAACCCCTGCCGAAATTTGTAAAGCTAAGATTTAATTTTTCTCGTCTGTTGATCTCAGGCGGTGGGTATGACAAGCAAAGCTATGACAGCAGATTCATGTGTAACAATTATTTGGAATGTACATCATGGCTTATGCCTTGCTGATATGCGTGCTCTTTTGTGTTACACAACTAACCTGCTAATCCAGGAATATGTAATCCAAGATGGGAAAGACGCCGTGGTCTCTGGAGAAGCATGCTGAAGATCAATAAATAATAAATAAATCAGGCATCTTAAATGTTTCTTGTGGAATAAAATTAACCACCATAATCAAAACAACAAAACGTAATCACTTATTTTTGTATCTTTTGAACTGAAACCTTCACATGTTAAGATGTTTAAACCATTATGTACACCTAAACTAAAAACAATTCAACAACAAATGAATGTGCTTCTCGGAATTGATAAAAACAGAGCTTTTTGTCATTCTCAGCCTCCTTTTGCGAGGTGATGGCCGAAGACATTTTTCTGTGTAAGAATGGGAAGGAACTGGGCAAAACATTCAGACAACAACTGGGTTTGAGAGAGATTTCCAAAAACTAGAAGTCGTCTTCTGTTCTCACATGTTGAAGAGCCGGCGTGACGTGAGCGACGCAGTGGAGACCCAACTGGCACAGTTTTAATGCAAACGTCACATAAAAGATGACGGACGTCACGAGATTTTGAGTGAAGCTCTGTGGAAATAAAGTCTTGCTGAAGTACGAAAACAAACAAGCAAACAAACAAGCAAATTAACGCAGGATTGACTATTGCACTCTCGTTATTAATCCACTGCTTACACTGTACTACAACTACTACTAGCAGCACCACCACCATCACTTTCGCCATTGCCACGGTAATATGTTCACTTCTTTTTACGTAAAAGGGGGAATGATGTATTAGAGAACATCTTTATCTTGGAGTGATCCTTTTCTGTGAGGGCGGTGGACATCTCCTCTCCCTACCATTGCTTTACATTTCCCAACCCTCTGAGATGCCCATTCCTGACAGCTGGGTCGACTGAGGGAAGTTCGCGGCAGCACACGGGTATCGAACCAAAGAGTTTTGGGATTTTTTTTTCTCGATCGCTCAGATGGTGAGGCCAGTCTCCTCGATGAAGGTTGCTGTTTGCTGCAGGTCCGCCAGGGCACCGTAGAGCTTTTGGGTCGCTGCCGTGTCTTCCGGCCAGTACTTCCTCCTGAGGGTGGCGTATGTGGGACAGGCCTGTAATATGTGTTCTGTGGTCATATTACCGGTAGCGCAAGGGCACTGGCCAGACTGGCCAATTTTGAACTTGTTGTAAAGGTGCCAGTTTAGCCGGTTATGTCCCGTACGCAGGCGGAAGATGGTAACCTGCTCACGTCTGGTCAGAAGATGGTAGCCATCCATCTTGTTGTAGTTGAGGTGCTCTTGTTGCCATATCTTCCATTGTTTTGCCTTGATTATGGTTTTTGCCTCTGCAAAGGACACAACTCTGTTGACTTGTTCTTTTGCCGATCCTTCTTTTGCCAGCCTGTCGGCAGCTTCGTTACCCAGAAGGTTACAGTGTGCAGGAATCCACTGCAGTGCGACAGTGTGCCTTGTGCAGAGGGAGGTGAGTTCAAGAGACAGGTCATCTATTCTTTGTTTCTGGATGTTTGCAAGGCCTGGAGGACGGAGAGGGCATCAGAAAAGAAAACAATGGAGTCCGACGTCTCGGTGCTGTTTGCCACTGTGGCTATAGCTGTACGGAGGGCTTCCGCTTCTGACTTGTAGTTGGTGGCATACTTGCCAGTGGGGATGGACAGTTCTTTTTCATTCCCACCTGGGTATCTGATGTAGATACCGGCTCCTCCATCTCGTACAGCCTCCGTAGCAGATCCATCGGTGTAGACGTGAGTCCATGTTTGTCTTGGATAGTGAGCATGTATGTGCTCCAGGGCAAGGGCCTTGCGTACCTCGTCGCTCTGTGTGCCCTTCTTCTCCACTTGAGGGATGCTGAGTTGGATTCGAGGCTCGCTAGTACGCTTCCAGGCAGGGTTTTGTTGCGTCCTAGGAATTTCCTTTGGTTCTTGATCCAAGAGGTCTGGATTCTTTCGCTCCAGCAGTCTGGCCTGGTGGATGAAGCTGGAGCGCTTCAGCCTTCCTTTTGTGGGTTGTTCCATCCTTTGTTTCATTGGATGGTCTGACAGACGCTTCAGCTTTGCAGACTGTGTCAGGATCTTGGTGTCGCGCCTTGATTCCAGCGACTCCAGGCCAGTGGCGGTTTCCAGGTCAGAAATGGGTGTAGATCGCATGGCACCAGTGATGATACGCGCTGCCTGGTTCTGGACCTTGGATGCTTTGTCGAAATTCGATTTAGCTGCAGTTCCCCATGCTGCCATTCCATACTCCAGTACCGGTCTGACTCTTCCTGTGTACAGTCTCTTCAGAATCTTCGCATCTGCTCCCCACGTTGAGCTTGTGAGCTTTTTCATCAGCGCCAGGCGGGTTTTTGCCCGTTCCTGTGATTTCTCCAGGTGTTGCTTCCAGGTGATATGACGGTCAAGGGTCACACCTAGGTAAGTGGGGGTGTCTTCTGGTGGCAATGTATGTCCATTGATCTTCAGCGTTGCCCTCTGTGTCTTGGGGGACAGGCTGAAAATAGTGTAGGTGGTTTTCTGTGTGTTGATAGCCACGAGCCACTTCTGGGTCCACGCTTCCAGGACTTTCAGCGCTTCTTGCATTCTGTAGTTTGCTGTGGTAATGTGCTCTTCTGTGCACCAGAGCACGAGATCATCTGCATAAATGACCCCGAAGACATTTTTCGGGAGATCTCGAACAATGTCATTGATGAAGATGAGGAATAATGTAAGGGGAGAGAACTCCGCCCTGTGGAACGCCATCCCGCAGTACTTTTTTCCTGCTGTATTGCCCACTGAGGTGTACTCTGGCTTGCCTGCTGTGCAGGTACTCTTCTATCCATTTAAGCATGGATCCTGCCACGCCACACTGACGGAGCTTCAATCTCAGTCCATCCTTCCACACTCGATCAAAGGCTCGTTCCATATCAACCCACACTGCTAGGGTGATTTTCTTCTCCTGAAATCCGTCTTCTACCTTCTGTGCAATGTAGGTCACTTGATCTTCGGTAGACCTATGTTCTCTGAAGCCAGCCTGCTGTGGTGCAAAGACTTCATTCTTTTCCATGTACCATTTGAGCCGAGTATTGATCAGTCTTTCCATTAGCTTTCCCATGCAGCTGGTGAGGCTGATGGGCCTATAGCTTTCGACTTTCTTTCGATCTTTTCCTCTCTTATGGATTGGTACCATCTCTGCTTCGCGCCAAATTTGTGGTACATGTCCACTTTTCCAGCTGTTGTTGAAGGTGTCCAACAAGACTGATTTGGCTCTGGAGCCAAGATGCAAGAGCATTTCATTCGTGATCTTATCTGGCCCTGGTGACTTTTTTCCTTTCAGCGCTTTCAGTGCTTCTTGTAGCTCCTGCATGGAAAAGGGTTTTGTCATTACTTCGTCTACTTCTTTCTCTTCTTCTTCTTCTTGGTTTTTGGTCTCCAGTCGTATTTGTTCTTTTCGTTCTGGTGGCACAGTGATGTTACTGAAATCTTCATATTTATCTATGAAGATGTTTGCTGCCTTTCTTCCCGAGTATATTTCTTTGTTGTGCTCAATGACGACTGGAACATTCATCATTCAATGTTTTTGTTAATTTCCAGAGCTTTTGTCCATCTTTATCCAAATTGAGTTGCTCTGTTTTCTCCCTCCAGCTTTTCCTTGCAGCCTGCAGATATGTCTTTCTGTATTTAGCAGTGGCAGGTTTCAAGGTAATGTTGTTTTCATTGCAGGGGTTGCTTTCCACTTCTTCTCTGGCCTTTTGTACGATGTTCTCTAAATTCTGCAACTTTTCTGTCCAGTAGGGTCTGTAATTTCGTCTTGCACCTCGAGGTATGGCTTCTTGGGCGGCTTTTAGGATGGCCCTGTTCAAGTCCTTGACTAGTCTGTTGATGTTGCGGTCTTTCTTGTTGCTGTTTTTGGTTTATACATCAGTCAGAGAGGCATACATCTCCCAGTCGGCCTTCTTGTAGTTCCACCTTGGAAACAGTTTGGGGTCTTGAGATTCCTCATCTGTTTCAATACTGATTTTAACTGGTTTGTGGTCACTTCCACCTAGCTGGCTCAGAACATCTCTTCTAGCTTTTTTTGTGAGGTCTCCGGTGGCAAAAGCAAGGTCTGGGGTAGATGTGGTGAGCCATCTTCTGGAGAAGTATGTTGGCGGATCATCTGGTTCATTCAGCAGCATCAGTCTGTTTTCTATCTGCCAGTCTTCTACCTCCTCTCCTCTCTTGTCGGTCACTGTGTATCCCCAGCAGGTAGAATGGCTGTTGAAATCTCCCAGGATTATTGTATTTTCCTCAGCACTGTTGATGAGGTGGAGGGACGGTTCTTTGTCTTGAGGACAATATAGGTTGATTATGTTTATTTCTGTGTTTTTCAGGAGAAAGGTTATGCCTTGGATCTCCGACTGTTGATTTGTGTCAATAGTGAAATCTCGTACTGGGATATTGTTCTTGACTTGAACAGAATTCCTCCTTTGTGTCTCTCCTCCCTATCCAGCCTGAAAGTTTGGTAACCTCTCACTACAAAGCGATGATTTGGGTTAAGATGGGTTTCCTGGATGCAGGCTACATCTATGTTGTCTGTATGTAGCCTCTCAGTGAGAGGTAGCTTTTTGTTGAAAACCCCTTCAGCATTCCATTGAAGGATGTTTAGAGGTCTGGTTGTTCGGGCTGTTGTTTTTCGTTGGTCAGTAGCCATTACCCTCCGTTTCCGTGACCTGACTCGCGGGACGGGGTGACCGCCGGTAACTTGGGGTGGATCCCGTTGAGGCTCGGGACCCGACACTCTACCTGCCCGGGGGGACTCCACAGGTAAAGCATCATCACGATTTGATCTGCTGTCATCCATCATTTGAGCGGAAAACGTTGCTTTGGCCCAGCGCATCCGTCTTCGGCGTTCGTTTTTCTTGTCCGAGTTTTCCTTCTCGTAGAAGACTTGCCAACCAAGGCTGACGACCATCCTCTGGCCGGGTGTTATATCAGAGTTTTCCTTCTCTAGCTTCTGGCTCAAAAGTCTATCCCTGGGAGCACAGGGCTGGTTTTTGGTGCCGAGGACCCACCTCGGGGTTTGGTTCGTGGGCACCAGGGCTTGTCCACCCACCGGTGGGCCTGCATGCCGCACGTAGGGGGCCAAACCTCCTCCCGTTCCTAGTCCAGAAACTGGCCCTGGGAACACAGGGGGCTAGAGCTTATAGCGCGGCTCTTACTCGCATGATACACCCGTCCTGGGACATCTGGGGGATTTTGGTGGGGTATAGTAGTGCCACCTACTTACCCGCCCCATCCTGTTAGGTGTACCGCCAGTTGGTCCGGGACTGCTTATTTGATCGAGGACCCATAAGGGACCTAGACTTATTTCGCAGCTAACCCTTATATCTAAGGGCCACTCCCCTATCCGCCACCTGGGGACCCGCTGGGTTAGGGATGGTCGCCCCACTACCGATTTGGAGGTAGCATGTACCCAGGTTTTGGGATTTAAACGCCAGTGCTTTAACCACTCGGTTATCCACTTCGTAAATATAGAGAAACTATTCTCTCTAAAGTTTTTAGGCCAAATGAGAAAAATTTATAAATCAGAAAGATAAAGGTTAACAAAATTCTATTTTAACCCACACCCACATATAAATAGTGATGAATAGCGATATCGAAGTTGCTTATATACGTCACATTTTTTCAGTCAACTAACGTACTGATTTTAGACGTGAATAATAAGTGCTTCATATACTAAACCTGATAGCCCTCAACTAAAAACTGAAGGGGACTTCCAGCGAAGTGGCCGCCATGATTGAAACTTGGCGACAGCGCTAGATGCTAACCCTAGCTGTCAGTTAAAATCCTTTTAAAAAATTAGCAGTTAACCTGACTGCTAGCCAGCTAAAGCGTCTGTGCGCCCGGATGTTGACTACTGCTGCGGAGTCGTCGCTTAGCTATTGACTATTGATTCGAAATTATGGAAGAAATTCAGGGGGAGAATCTGACCTGTTCCAAGAGAATAGCGTAGAAGGGTACAACGTCAGCGACCACGACTACCAGCCAGTATAGAAACAACACAGTGGAAGCCCTCACACCAGCAAGTCTTTCTGCAGCAACAACCGCCATCACTAGACCCTGAAAAAAGTCATCAAGTACCGCCAAAAACAAAACATAGGTGTTTATGCTGGCTTCTGCCAGTGAGACTGAAAACTCGACATCCCGCTAGTTGATGATACAGTGGATGTGTTCCAGACCTGCACTCGCGCAGGTTTGGGAATAGCATATAGGAATGCGATGTAAGTCCGTGTGTATGCGTATTAATGTTCGGCTATCTATCTGTCTATCCCTGTGTGTGTGTGTGTGTGTGTGTGTGTGTGTGTGTGTGTGTGTGTGTGTGTGTGTGTGTGTGTGTGTGTGTGTGTGTGTGTGAGAGAGAGAGAGAGAGAGATAAAATTATCTTTTATTGCTTTAGGCACATTGGCTAGAGTAAGGGTCTGAGCACCTACTCAAATCTGGCTAAATACCCAAATCTATACAATTTTCTCACACACTCATATACACATATACACCAAATACATACTAGAAAAGATTATAAGATTGCACACCTACTTCCACACTCCTATAATACCCTTCATCTCCCTCGCACCACCACAGCCACTATACCCACCCTAAACCATCATTCGATCTCTGCCTTTCTTATACACACATTCTCCTCCACATCTTCATACACCAACACCCTTCCACCTGATATTTTCTCTTGGTCAGTTACCACACAGCATTACAGTGCATTGTCAAACGATGTTTTTTAAACACCAAGAATATAAAAAGTCCAAATTGTCTAATTACTGACTCATTGATGCTGCTATATAATTGCTTCAGAACATAAGGAACTTCCTTAACTATTTTACAATATCTATCCTTCACAGTTGTAGAAACAGGACATATAAATAACACATGTACTTCATCCTCTGGCATACCTTGGCAGAAGGGAACATTGCGAGATTGTGCGAAACGGTTCCTATGACTATCTCTGATACTTATACTCTAAAACGTGAGTTCACCTTACTTATGTTATTCTTGTTTAAATATCAATATGCTTTTCTTGTTCTACACAGCTTTTGAAACTACCATACATCTCAGACTGTGAGCTATTCTGGAAACCAGCATTACTGGAAATATAGATCCTTTAACTTACCTCTAAGTTTCTTTAAAAACAGTTTCTCATTTTCCACTTGGTGAGACATTTCTACTTAGCCAAAACCCACCAAAAATAGCACCCTACATATTTTTATACCAATTTATCATACCCCCAAGTATCTAGCAAATACAGCATATCATATGCTTTTGGAGAATATCGAGTATCTGGGAGTTTCAGCAGGCTTAATCAGTATTACATTTAGTTGCAGAGATAATAAAAAGGGGGAACTTGATTGTCTCTCCATACACCAGCCTGTTTGGTGCTCTGTGTGTGTGAGAGAGAAATTTACGAACACCTGAGTTAATACCCGTAAAATCTTGTAAGCTTCCTGGGGTGGCAGTACTGCCATTACGGTTCCAACAAGCGAAAACAAAGTTGCCGTGGTATTGTGGTAGCAACTAAACCATATACTGCGTTTTAGATGGTGTGAACATTATAAGGCTTTTAGTGCTTTGAACACAACTCACGGTTGTTAAGATGCGAACACCAGCAGCTATTAAGTCAGACATCGTATTGAGACTTTCAGCAAGGACATACAGCAGTCTCATGGCTTCCAGCGTCAACAACAGCACACCGTTCATCTCGAAAATAAAATTAAAAAGAAACTATATAAAACGTGAAGATAATGAACACGTCAACGAAATTACAACGTGCTCTCATCAGCGTGGTTACTTATTCACATCAGTGTACTATGTGTCTTATGTTCTACATTATGAAGAACTTTACGTCATATACAAAGAAACTCGCATGCCAGCTTCCCTCTCAGCATTCTAACAGTCATACATAGAACCCTAACCGAGAGATATGTAGCGTAACAGAGACTTGTAAAAACATTCTCTGTATCGAATCGCTACTGAAAAAGAAGGGACGAAGAAGGGCTTTGTGTCAAAAAGAATGACCAAAAACTGATGTATCCTCACCTGCTTTGCCCAGAAAAGCCAATTGTAAGGAAGAGCTTCCTCTCTTCTGTACGTCATCCACGGGAGGTATGCAAAAGCTGTTACCCATAAGACGCAGCAAGGTGTCCAAGCTAGCACAGTATTCTGGAAACATCTTGACACCTGCGGCCATTCTCCCTCCCAAGCAGCTGAAGCGTTCTGGAAGTCAGAAGACAAGATGTTCTACAGTGTACTACTATATATCATGAAAGCAAGCATTGAGTTTTCTTAAATTTGCAACATATCTTGTGCCAAGATGTTCTAAATCTTCTAAATCTTTTACATGTGTAGAAAGACGTGTTGGCGTTAAGAGAATCTGATTAGGAAATAAAAGGAGGGTTTAGACGTTGTGGACAAAGTACCCTTTCTTTCCAGAACCTTTTCTTAACGCGTTTTCTTATGTATTAACACAGCTTGCTTTCTTTTTCAACCATCGTGAGGATTTTTCTTTGCTGGAAAACAAGAGCACAGTCATTGAGTCAAACACGAAAGTACAGAGCTCCCATCTCCTTATAAACCAACATAATCAAGACGTTTACCCAGAAACTTTCGTTGCCACACAGAGACTCCATGCTGTATCCAACAACGCAGATGTGCTAGCATCTATAGCCGAGTCTTAGCCTTATATAGCAATTGGTTAACTGTGAATCACGTGCCAGGCTTGCGTGATTCACACAGTACACAACTTTGTGTTATTCGCCGTGCACCGAAAGGTATTTTGTGACTGATGTGGACAAAACAAAAACAACTCCGGATCACCGAAGATCACTTCTGGGGTTGGTGTATGGGGAAGGAACCTTCGTGATGTCAGAAGAAGGATTTAAAAAAAAGAGAGCGGTGGCTAATTACACCCTCTGTTCCTCCAGATACCCCGACCCCTATCAGTATCTTGTTCGCCATTAATTTTCCCTTTTTTTTCTTCGTATCTCCTTCACGTAATAATCCATAATATCCAGAAAACGATACGTTAAAGCATGCTGTGAGCACTTCTTTTCTTACTTTTTAAAACTTTTGTCCTCCCCTAGTTCCTCAGATTATTTGTTTTTGGTGTTTGGGTAAATGTTGAAATAATTCGAAAAAAAATGTTTCTTGTTCTCAGACCCCCGTCTTTCTTGCCTGTAAACAAGAACAAGGTTAAGAGGAAAGCAAACAGGTGATTACGATATCAAAGTGCAAATGTCGTCAACTATCTCACAGGACCACCCGTTCTCTTTAAGTGCTTAAAGGTCTCTACTACCAAGCTACTCAGTCCACACTATATCATTGGATAAAATCAGTTAAAGTCCAACCCGAGTACAGAATGAAATTCTGCTGGGGGTGGTGGTCGTCGTCGTCGTGGTCATCATCATCATCATCATCATCATCATCATCATCAAAAGCTCACGTAGATTGTCCAAAGTTCAAACCTAACGCCAACGAGGGCCGTAGCCAATGCGAGAGTGTCGAAACGTTGCCCATTTAGCAAGCCTACTTCTGTGACGTAGATCTTGACCTCTTTCTAAAATCCACTAGAGAAGAACCGCGACGTTCAAAATTTGAGTCTTGCAAACAGAGATTTTTGCTCAGATTTTGGAAAATCCACTTATTCGTTTAAAAATAAGTTTCACTCCACTTAGCCTTTATAATACCTCCCTCGGCGCTAGCCTGTTCTTCAGCCGCCGGAGGCGAGATGTCAATGGTATATTGTCCTGTCCATACCTGGACTGCCTGGTGTGTGGACATGAGATAGGTTATCGCTTCCGGTCGTTCCCTCGGCTGGCAAGAGTGCTGCGCCCACTGATACACTCCGGGTGACAGGCAGTCAACAGTATTACTCGCCTTTAGTTAATCACTAACTGCCCTCCTTCCATCTTTTTCTAGACATTTTTTTTCCAGAATGTGTCTGTTGTTTGCCCTTTGCTTACTCTCAACCAGAACTGCGCTGTTCTAAATTTCCTTCGCAGCGGAAAAGAAACTTGTTCGGGTTCTTACGCTTATGGATCCCACAATCTAGGCTTCGTTTGCAAATTTATTAACAGCAATTCGACATATTTTAATATCACAATTAAGAGCTAGTTAGAATGAAAGAAAGTCGAGATGTTTGTCAGTAGCCCTAGCAGCGCGGGGCGGGGCGACTGTGGACAGGTTAGGGTGAATGCTGCTCTGCGCCAGTCACGAACCAAGGTTCAAAACTATGATAAGATTCCTCTTTGACTGGGGCTTTCCGTGCAAACAGGACGTCACTACAACAAGTTGACCACTTTGTGTGCCAGTAGAAGAGGGATTTTCCCTTTAGATCCAATTGCGATAAACTGAGAGTTGGTAAGGTAAATTGATTAGGCTAATCCACGCTCGCGCGCGCACACACACACACACAGAAGCTTTGTTGGTGCCGTGCCAGGAACAATGTCTATATCACAACAAGAAAAAGCAAAAATAGCAGCCAGGATTTAGTCCTCTACCTCCACCCGTGAGTTTACGTTTCATCTTCCTGTTTGATAACAACTCCAAAGGTCAAAAGTCGAAAGCTGTATTCGTTTCGTGAGTTCTCGTGGCTCTTTGCCCGAACATAATCTCCTCTTAATTCTTCAGCGGATTTGCTGGATTAGGCTCTGTGTGGGGGTTTGGGAGGTGCTTGTTGTAACAAATCTAAATAATTTGCCTGTTTGACATATCAGCATGTACACCGATTTCCTGAAATTGCCTTGTACTTTTGGAAATGAAAGTCGGAAGTGCCTGCCCATTCCACGCGACCTCTAACCCCAACATCGACACAGGTACCACGTGGGCATTTTCGTCAAGGATGAAGTCACCGCCGTCGGAAACTGAACTATTACCACAGGCAAAAACAGTCGCGAAAAGTGATGTACTCTGAGTAATATACAGCTCTCTCTCTCTCTCTCTAAACACTCGGCAACAGCGCTGTATGCTGAGTAACATACAACCCTCTCATAACTCTGCAACAGCACGGTATATTGAGCTCTCTTTAAACAGTTGACAAAATCAGCTACGTACTTTTTCAGACAATGACTTAGGACTTTGTGAATAATTACAAGCCAGTGCTGTGACAATAGAAATCGGCCTAGTAACCTTAAGTGTCCCGTTACATAGATATACAGTGAGAAACACGGGAGATCCTAAAAAAAGAAAGACGGAGAAAGATGCAAGCAGAAAGAAAGTAAGGAGCTGGAGACAAACAGAGAAATATAGAAGAATGAAGGAAGTAAAAGGTGTGCATGTCAAAACTTGCAAATGTTGCAAAACAGAAAGTTGTATGCACTACAAATAAATAATGTGAGCTCAAATCCCGCACCACGAGTGTAATACTCTATGGTTGGCTTGTAGTGTCTGCAGATTTATTACAGATACACAGCATAAATAATCACTGTGGGTCCGTATGTCACCAAGACACCAAAACAGCCCAGGTCCTCACCTGTTCCTAAATCATGCAGATCAACGATCGATGAAACAAATACCTTTTTTTTAGCCTGAATTCTGTAGACATTATCGTGCCAGCAATCAGTAGGCTGTCTAGAACGTTCTTGGCTTTAGATAAGGAGATTTTGGCGCATGTCAGCATTACGTGTCACTCGTCAGTGCACAAAACCAACCTTTTGTATTGCGACAGTGTTTACATGCTGCCGATGCCATTCGTTGTATAATTGTTACTTTTTCCACACATGGATGAGAAATTCTGCTTTTCGATACAAATAAAATAAATTGTTCTTAATGTTTTAAGTGTGTTATGGGTCCGCCATACATTATATGCATTACTATAGCCGTCAGTTCTGTTCGTTACGATGCAATTTGAAGCACATCTCAGTCATACCTAAGAGTTTGTTCTGAAGGTCAAGAAATTTTTACTAATATTTCTGTTAACTGTGTTGGCGTTTTGTATGCATCTATATCTTTGCGTGTATTTATATATCTATTTCTTTATATACCTTTAAGCATTTTTGTGTGTGCGCGTGCATGCCATGTGTATGTCAGTATGTCTGATGTGCATATAAATGATATGTTTGTATGTTGGATGTTAACTTAATGTACTCATGCTTTCCACATTTTGTGAAAGAAAACTGTCTTTAACTATCCAAGATCGCTCCAGAGCTCTTGATCGATAACAAGGTGATAACCCTGTCAAGTATATAGTTTGCTGACATAGAAGACTCACCTCCCTATGCCGCGAGTCGGTCGTCTAGAGTCTGTAAATATCATGTGTCCCACAATTACAGCAAGGGCTCGTGCTTGTGCTTTTGCAGTCGTTAGAAAGAAAGAAAAAAGGAAGGACAGGAAAAAAAGGAAAAAGAAGAAACTAAGAAAGAAAGCTGCTCTTTCCTGATCTTGTATCCGAGTCACGTATCAGCGCATAAAAATACATTAACTGGATTTAGTATCGCTTGCTTTGAAAAACCGCGTGACTCTATTTCTTTATTTTTAGTTTCTGGTAACTGGTGTGTAGAGGGGTGAATCTGGTCATCGCCCTAGAATATAGCTAAAATCAATAACTAAATAAGTAAATCATGAAAAAGTTACTGGTTCCCAAATAAAGTCACAGCAGCTTGTGTGATTCTCTTCTTTCCTTCTCTCTACAGGTGCCAGCTAGAGAGATAAGTGGGTGGCAGGCGATAAAGAATGTGTGTATATATATCTTTTTTTCTCGCAGAGGATCTGTCAGGTTGCGACCTTTCTGGTTAGTCTTTACACGGTGTCGTGTTACTCAGTAATCACAAAGCCTGTAGCACACGGAGTAAAACCGACATGCGGTAGAGTGACTTGCCACACCTGCATGTTTTAGCGGCTTAACTGTCTACATGTCGGCATAGCTGTGGTTGTTGTGACTGCGAAACTGGGGACAAAGATCGGTTCGGAGTTTCCTATATAGTTTGTCTGCTTGACAACGGCATCCAGTGTGCACTGTTCTAGATGTTGCCACTTTCACACAATCGATTGAATGGAACGCTTATGTCAGACCAAAAACATAAAATAAATAAAATAACTACGCCTCGTTAATCCACATTTTGTTCAGTAGTCAGGGACGTGACTTTTCATGCAGCGTGTCCAAGACTTCTATGCTGCAAGTCGTCAGCGCGCTCCCAAATGATTTATATCTCAGCTGAATGTTGCCATTTTAAGCAGCGGGGTAAATTACGACCCTCTCTACACGCTGCAGCTCAGAGATTATAAGAGCTATAGGCTGGCGGCGTTAGACGAGCAACTTGTTGTTGCCATTTAGGTTGGGGACGGTAAATGCACAGAAAGCTAGTAGAGGATATGAATCACGGACGTGAATGAAGGTCCGTGATATGAATAGTGAGTTCCACCACTCGGAAGGTAGACACAGAAAAGGTCCGAACAGGATCACAAGGGGCATAAACCAAAGTGACCAGCGCTCTTTTGCTGTAGAATGATCTGCCCCAGAAGGGAGCGGCAAATTGGAAGTCGGTGATATTTTGCCTTATAATGGACAAGCTTAGCTTTGTACAGCTCATGCTGAGGCTAGAACCCTAAAAAATAATAGCCTAGACAATAGAGAAAGAACTCGTACCAGTTAGTAGTTACACATGGTTGCTGTCCCTGGATCTACGATAGCTAGCATCGGAAGAAGATACATATAAGCCAGCGAGCTGAAGCCACATAGAGAGATACAAGAATAATCGTCAAGCATGGCGTCTACTCTGAGTCTGCGATCTGTCGAATCAGGAGGGCTGGAGACGGGATACAGTCTCCTACCCCCGTGTGAGACAGCTGATGTTTTGAACCTTACCCTGCATCAGGTAAGAATGATAGAGTTCTCTCAAGTTTAAAAATAGCCTACACATACCAGCTGTATGTCATCTTTGATGACTAAAATATTTTAACCAGTATAATTTTTTTTAACTGTTTGGCATTGTCATTAATTCTTAACTTCCTTTTCAGTTTTAACATTCAATATTGGCTGAAAACTTTATAGCTGCTTCATAAACATTCATTGATTTGTTTACTCGTGCACTCAGGCATGTTAATGTAAACTAATAATGACATTTTTCAGTGTGCAAGAGATGGGGATGAAGTCAATATGAAAATCCTTTTTCGACATCTTGGTGTGCATCTTACGAAGAAAATCAACGAGTTTGATGACGATTCTCTGACACCTTTGCACTATGCTGCTCGATATAACTTCCTGGCTGTAGTCAAATTATTGGTTGAACATGGAGCAGGTATATAACAGCTTTCTGCTGTGTTTCAAAGAAAAGTGCATACATGAATATTTGGTTTTTAAAACCTAACAAGCCAACGCTTTGTTAAAGCTAGGGAGTACTTGATGATGCACATAGACAAGTACCAGCTATAACGTTCCCATTTAATTATAAAGGTGCATTGATGGATAAATTTGCAAGAAATAAGGAGTGGTACTGTAATAGGGAATAACTGCTGAATGCCTGCTATGTGAGCTGTTGCTAATCAACCATGTGGTATCATGATCAAGGAAACTCGTAACTGCAAGATTTGTTGAAGTTGTTCAGAATAATCAGTGCCTTTCATGTTATTATAAATGTTCTTGTAACTTTTATTATCACTATATTCATAGACTCCTTCCTACTACTGCTGCTCATCATCATCATCACCTTGATTGTAATTGTCACCACCACTGCTACCATCACCACTACCAATCTCTTGGTAGTCTTGCCAGTGACAACAACAAAAAGTGATTGTCACTTTATTGAAATTAAAAATGATTGTCTCTTCCTTAAACAGATGTTAACAGATTGGGTGAGGATGATGATACACCTCTCCACCATGCAGCTAGGTACAGACAAGACAGGACAGATGCTCGTGGGCAAGACAGAATGGCCTCCCCTGTCAGCTTGGCAGAGCTGTCTCCTTCAATGGTATTTACCATGCACTTTCTAATTTTGGTCTATACACCAGGCAGCTAGCAGCAAAAGTACAGTGTTCCCTCGCCACTTCGCGCTTCATGTTTCGCGGCTTCAGTGCTTCGCGGGTTTTTCCAAAATATTCATCAAAAGATAAAAACGAAAAAATACGGCCATGTCGGCAGCCACATTGCGGATAGGCGCGTTGTTTCATGTTGATGCGCGAGAGAGAAGATTCCCTGCATGCCAAACAAAGAGATTAGTTGACTGTGATTGGTTTCCGGCGCGACATCAACCAATGAGAGCACGAGTGAATTTATCCCTGTAAGTTGATTGTCTGCGCATCATCGCAGCCTCACCTAGCATCTTCTCTTGTTGTGTCTCGCCAGTCTTGCACACGCTGTTGACTGTCTCGCATACTGTAACTTAATGTTGTGTTCGCGATAACTTGTTTTGTTTAAGCGATAACTTTTTTGATTAGTTAAGCTCTTATAATCCTACTTCGCGGTTTTTCACCTTTCGCGGAAGGTTCTGGTCCCCATTAACCGCAAAAAACGAGGGATCACTGTAGTTTTGTTTTTTTTTACTATACATGAAATAGTTAAGAACAAAAAAAATCACAAATATTTCAGCAGCTTTTGTGTCTGTTTTAGGCACTTTATTTCTTCTACATATTTGTCCCTTTTTCATATATTTTTTTTGTGCAAGCTACAAACATACTGTTTTCTTGTGTTAATGGAATCATAGTGAATGAGCTGCAATGGTGGTGATGTTGCATGGATGTGTATGAGAGCATTGGTTGAATGTAGATGCATTTGTGTTACATGCTATAAGTTGATAGATATGTGTGTGTGCATGTATGTCTGTAAGAGAGAGTGTGTGTACATGTTGATGTATATGTGCAGACGTTTGCATGTATTTGAGTGTCACAAAATGAGAATTACTGCCATAAAATAAGTATATAAATAACTTGAAAAGCACTTCAACAAGTGTTTTCAGTTTTATGATTTGGGATTTCCCTTTTCTTGTAATGGATAAGATAAGATAAGATAAGACTTTATTTGTCCCAGAGGGCAATTGGGTGGCAGCTCGATACAATTTAACACAAAAAACCAACAACTTAACAAAAAAACACACACACGTATACACACAGGACACACACATACACACAACCCACCCACACCATACAACACACAACACCCACCCACACACACATTCATATGCACCAAACAGGCTTCCCCATTCATGTTTCATTCATTCGCAAAAAAAGAGCTAAACAGTTATATATATATATTTGTCTTCCAAGTACCACTCAGAGTCTAAACATGAAAAAAATAAAGTTTTGATTTTTTTAATTGTATATGCGTATGTGAACATTCATCACTTTATCATCCATTTTTGAATATTTCACTTACAATAGACTTTAAAGAGATGACAAAACTATTCAGTTCCTGAGAAAGTCTTCTTGTCCTTTCCTTCAGCCTGGACTAAATGGAATTCCTATACAGGAGGAAGGAGAAAGAGAATTTGTCCAACGAAGTGACAGTGTCATATGCTATCTCATCTCTAAAGGTGCCAATATCAATTGCAGAGACACCTATGGGCAGACACCATTGCACTTTGCTGCCATGCGCGGAAATGTATCTGCATGTAAAGATCTGCTTCGATATGGTGATGTGGACATTGAGGTAAATCACCCAAGAATTAATTATTCATTATTCAAGTTCTGTCTGTTTGTCACAGGGTTGCTGTACCAAATCCAGTATCCTTGCAAACAATTCCAGCTTCATTCAATATGTATTCACATCAGAGTAGGCTGAAATTTTGACCTTGTTTATGTGTTGATGAGCCATCAGTGGAGATGACAATTTAATGATATAGATGTCAATCAGAATAATTAGCATATGGTCTACTTCATCCAGGTCAGTATTCCTACCTCTTTAAGTACTGTACTTGGTAAAATTTCTTGTTCATTCACTGCATGAACCCAACTTAAAGTTTGAGTTCTTGGTCAGAAAGTTTAATTAAGCAATAAAAGTATGAGTTCTTATTCACTTCTGGCATACAAGTTTGGATTCCTCCCCCATTTAAAATTCATCAAAGATAATATAATTCTAACCAGCACACAAAAAGAGTTCTAGCTTACACATTGACTACAAAGTTACTCAGCAGCATTTCTGATCTATAAAGCATTCTCAGTTTTTTTTTATTTAAAGTCATTGTTAAAATCATTTTGGTCTGTCCTCTGGTCCCCTCAATGAGAGGGTAATGTGTACCATATTTTCCAGTTGTGGATACACACTCTGGTGCCAGTGCTGTTAATCATTTTATGGTTAAAGCATATATAGCAACTGCTGGTCATCAGGTCACGTCCTGCTGAAATTGGCATTTCACTGTGGCTGCCTACACTATTAGCATTCCCCATCCATAGCACTCCCACTCAAAATGCTGATCTTCTGTAGCATTTTTCCTTTGTTCATTACAACATGACTCATGACATTTTTTTCAGCCACTGTCACTGTCAGTAGTTTTCAGTCCATTGTCACAAATGAAATGGCACGTATGAACGAATTCTTCAGAAAGAAACTTGAATGTTCATACTGACAATGACTAACCATTGTCTGTCTTCTTTCATCTTCTGAACAAAATCTTCACCAATGCACTTCTTTTGACTCATTATGGTACAGCACTAACAGAAACTTCTTTTGACTATTTTGCCTTTGAAAAAGAAATGGAGAAAAATTTTATCAACAAGAAATCTTTGTTTGTTCCTAAAGCAAGAAAAAAACAAAGCAAAGCCAAGGATGATTACTTGATTATGGTTTTGGTAACTAAAGATCTGTAGCTATTCACACATGATTGTAATTCCATAAGAGGCTAAATCTGGGATTGAGTTAATTGTCCCTATTGTAACTTCATTATATGTTTTCCTGCAGGCAAAAGACAAGCAAGGTATCTGCCCTCTGCATATGGCAGCTATCCATAATCAAGTGGAAGTTGCCTGCCTGCTTATCGACGCTGGAGCTGATCTCCGCAGTACAGACAATGAACAGTCTAAACCATTGCATCATGCATGTGGTTCAGGCAGTACTGAAATAGTACAGCTTCTATTTAAAGCAGGGTCCAAACTTCCAGGAATGATTTCAAATGTGAGTAGACCAATACTGTAGTGGTGCTAATCTTGATGCTCGTAATTTAGAAGAGACTCTGAAGAAATACTGATAGTATATGTACATGTAAGAAACAGACACTTGATTTCTTTGATTATTTACTGGTTGATATATATGAGCTTAACTGGAAACAATATTTTCAAGTTGTTGACAGTTATAAAGTAACAATAGTTACTTATTTCATTTTATATGAGAACAGACTGCATGTGCTGAGGGTACAATTATTAGATCATGTCTGGATTCATTCATATGACACCATATCATTGTGACAAATAAAGCAGAAAAAGATGACAAGGTGTCCTAGCTTTAATTGATGTTACCAGACTGGACTTTATATAATTATGAATTAAAAATTGGGGAACGTTACTGAGTTTGAATTTACTTGCCAATTTAATTCTTTGAGAGAAAATATTTATGTGTTTTGACAACACTACTTATACAAAGCCATTGGTAGAAGAAAGGTTACATGATATTATTAGTAAAGAAATGAAATTGGAAAAATAGTTTGTGGCCTGATGCAAAACAAACAACAACAACAAAACTTAAATGTGTTGAATGATTTCTGAGACTTCATACTTTTAAATGTTCAGATGGTCACAGACACTGACATAAAACACAGCACATGCTTGCATGTGGCTGTTGACAATGGGCATTATGATGTGGCAAAACTGTGTATTGAAAAAGGTGAGAATCAAGTTTTTCTATCAAACAATTGCATTTAGCATCTTTTTCTAGATCGGTCATCTTATATTCACAATCTTTTAGCCATTTTTTTTTTCCAAGTTGTCACAATTGGGAGTCAGATTGCCTACACGGAAGTATAGCAGAGCCCATAACTCATTCATGCATATGTGTATGCTCTCTTTAAAAAAATCTACAAAGCTGTGTACATCATATTCAATAATTTTTATCAAGTAATGTAAGTGAAAAGGGGCAGAATTTATTCATATATCTAGATGTTGATCACTTTGGTCTGCTCTTGCAGATCTCATGTGTGTGCTTTACATAAAAAAAAACAAATATGAACACCACTCGTTTTCCTTCTCTGGCCTCAGTATGTGGAATGCTTTTCCCTCCGTCACATACAGTGACCACCTTCAAAGCTTTAAAGGCTGGTCTTAAGACTCTCATCTTTCATGATTACCTCCAGCAGCTAGTCTCATTGTCTTATCATCTTTTCCTCTCTCCCTTCCCTCTCACCTTTGTCATATTTTGCAAACTTGAGTGAAACTGGATTTGTTTCATTTGCTTCTCTTTTGCTCAAACTTGCTGAGCTCAGTGCTAACCCAGGAAATGGGCTACACAAAGTGCTCAGTAAAGTAGTATATTTTTCATTTAAACTAATTGCACTAGGTGATAATATATAACCATCATTTATCACTGTGATAATAATAACAAAATTATACCCACTTTATAATGGTTTTTCTGTGGAATGTTCATATTGTTCTTGTAGCATTAGCTTATAAACTCACAAACATTATACTTACAAATTATTTGGGGAACCATTAACAATATTCAATAATTTTTTATCAAGTAATGTAAGTGAAAAGGGAAAGAATTTATTCATATATCTTGGCAAACCATTTTGTATTACAGTTGCTTCCCTTAACATGAAAATAGGAAGACACGTTGAAGATTTAAATTTTTCTAGATGTTCTTTTTTTTGGATTGGGGGGGGGGGATGGCATCAAGACAGTTCATGTCAGCAATGGCAGTTTTATAGGTGATTAAAAACCCTTGAATCTTTGTCAATTAATTCAGCTTATGAATCCAGAGTTTGAAAGCTCAAATTTGTTGGGGAAGACATGCATGCTACCAAAGTTTCAGAATTTGATGATTGTTAGAAAGAAGTTCCAAGAAATAATGTTGACCCTATGACAATCATAAGAGGAAAAAAGTCTGTTGAAAGTCCACTGGATATATGTTATTTCATTTGGATTCGCAAGAAAGTGCTGTATTAGGATGGACTAAGGTAGGAATTTTGAATTCTGTATATTTTAAATACCTGTAATAACATTCCTTCTCCTGTCATTTTTAGTCTATTCTTTATGATTTTTTTTTAATGTTTCAATTTCATGAGTACTGCCATTGTGAATATTAAGGTACCAGTCTCAGTGTGTTAAAGGTAAAGATATTTTAACAATCAATGGAGATCAGCTTATTGTTATGATTTATTTTCTTTGTAGAAGCTGAAGTTAACAGACCACGCAAACAGAACATGTACCCTCTCCACCTGGCAGCCATGTCTGGTGACATACGTATTGTCAAATTGCTAGTAGATAATTCAGCACGCATTGATGTTGTTAACGATGACCGAGCCACAGCTTTGCACAAGGCAGCAGCCCTCAATCATACAGAAGTTATCAAGTTTCTACTGACGAAGTAAATAAAGTCTTCAAAGTTTTAGTTATTTTAAACAAGAAGTAGACATAAGTTGAGTGAAACTTATGAGGTATAATGTAGCAATAAAGCCTGTGCTGTGCACCTTTAAACTCTAAATGTAATGCATCATGCTTCTGGGAGTTGCACTGGTTGCTGTTTCAGGTTCATCATCATTCCTACCACACTGTGCTGTTGTTGCCGTCATGATTTGACATCCCACTTTATACAATACAATACATCTTTATTGTCTATCTCTGGTCACAACAGAGATAGAAATTTTCCTTTGTTGCTGGGAGCTCCCACAATTAACTGGAGAAAAGGATACATATTAAACGGAAAAGATGACGATCACACCTCATACACTCATACAGTTACACTCATGCTTAATCCTCTCACACCTATGACAGTTAGCAGATGCACATTCTCTTCCTCTCTTACACACACACACCCACACACATTCAGGCTAGGTACATTTGTTAGTCCTGTTCAAGAGTGCTATTGCGGTTGGTAAGAATGACTTGGCAAAGGCACTCTTCCTGGCGACCACTTGCTTCCATCTACGGCCAGAGGGTAACATTTGGAAGTGGCGATGTAGTGGGTGAGTGGGGTCTGTGATGATTCTGACGGCCTTTAACCTCACAGCCTTGTTGTATAAATCACCTAAAGGTCTTTGTGGAGAACCAATGGTCTTGCTGGCACTCTTGACCACTCTCATTAAACAAGCTTTATCTTTGACAGAGAGAACGCCAAACCACACTGACATATTGAATGTTAAGATGCTTTCGATTAGGCTGCGATATACTGACTCAAGGACAGGGCCACTGACACCGAAATTCCTAAGTTGCCTCAGCAGGAACAGGCGCTGATGTGCTTTCCTGGAAACAATGCTGGTGTTTTCCTGAAAGGACAGTTTGCTGTCTAGCACTGTGCCGAGGTACCTAAAACTTTGCACCTGTTCTATTGTCTCATTATCAATAATTATAGGGGTGTGGGCAGGTTGATGTTTTCTTCTGTCAAGGACCACTTCTTTAGTTTTAGAGACATTGAGCACCAGAAAGTTTTCTTCAAACCATGAGTGTAATTTTTGAACCTGGAGGAAATAGCTTGCAAGTGACTTCTCGTCCTTGAGCCGAGCAACCAATGCCATATCATCTGCAAACTTAATCAAGGATAGGGCACAATTCGAGAATTCCGTCTGGACTTCACTAGTGTAAATAGAGAACAGTATCGGGGACAAAACACACCCCTGTGGGGCTCCGGTATTTATGATCAGAGTGGTCGAGACTTTGCCTCCCATGCTGACCCGTTGTGGCCGGTCCCGGAGAAACTCCCTCATCCAGAGCACTAGGGTTGAGTTAACGTTTAGTGCTAGGAGACGTTGTAAGAGCAGGTGTGGCTGAATGGTATTAAATGCCGATGAAAAGTCCATGAATAGGATACGGACGTATGTACCAGTGCCATCCAGATGGTTTGCTACCAGGTTGTAGAGTGTCAAACAGGCATCATCCACTCCTCTTTTCGCTTTGTATGCAAACTGGTAGGGGTCTAGTTGATCAGCAATGGCATTGACTAAATGGTTGCAAACAACTCTCTCCATGCACTTAGCAAGAATAGGGGTCAAGGCCACTGGTCGGAAGTCATTTAGTTCTTTGGCATGTGACTTTTTTGGCACTGGAATAATAGTTGAGGTCTTCCATAGCTTGGGGAAGAACTGACTGTTCAGGAACAGGTGGAACAAATGTGTGATCATTGGGCTCAGCTGCTGGGCGGAATGGTTTTAATGGTTTTTCTCTGGAATGTTCATATTGTCCTTGTAGCATTTGCTTACAAACGTTTTACTTATGAACATTTTGGGGAACCATTAACAAGTTGTAGCAGCATTGACTTGAGCTTGTAATGCTTCGTTATATCCATGTTTAGCAGAATAGATTTTAGCTTGTTGCTCACTGATGAGTGCTTTGATGTTCCATAAGAGGTGCAGGCATCGATCGTCATGACAAGGATAACTACACGCCTCTTCTTCTAGCTGCCACCTATGGCCATGTTGACACAGTGGAGCTGTTGTTGCAGAAAGGTGCTGACTACAGTGCTGTGGACAAGCATGAGAAGACAGCCATTTTCCTGGCAGCTGAAGAAAACAAGTTGCGAGCTTTAAAAGTAGGATTTCCTTCTATATTTCTCCTGGTACATCTCTATGTGTTATCAGCTTCATGTATGACCATAAATCTATATCCCTCATTATTCACCAAAGCAACTAAGTCAAGCTAACAACAGAACAAGATATTTTGAGAGTACAGTTTTGCACTCGATTTTAGCACCTGGTACATATAAATCTGGGGAAGCAGATAGCCAAGTGGTTAGAGTGCTGCCATTTGAACTGAGATGCATGCTGATTAAAACAGAGTGTAGAGCAACCCTAGTCAACCCAGCTGTCAGGAATAGGTAACTGACTCTGTAGAGGGTTGGGGAAGGTAAGGCAGCGAGTGAGAGGAGATTGGCACCACCCTCACATAAAGCTGGTCCCAAGAAAAGCGAGGTCTCTAACACCTATTTTCAACGACCTGGAAAAGGTCAGGGGATGATCTTTACCTTTACACATGTCTAGTGGCTGGTTACTTACTGAGGTCACAGATCTGTCAGAAGCATTATGAGATATTTTTTTGTGTGGATTACTGAAATGCAAGGTGCTTCCCAGTGCAATTATCTTATTAATGTCTTTTAATAAAATCACCACACTGACTAAAAAGGATATGATTTTTTTTTTATCAATGCTGTCAAAGGGTTTCTAATTCCACAATGAGTGAAGCAAAATGTTGCCATGCTTATCATACCAGTTAAATACTCACTTTTGTGGTAGAAGACAAATCAAAAGGGATTTAAAAGCTATCAGTTAATAATAGTTAATTTTAAAATATTCAATGATCAAAAGTGGCGGGAGGAGTTTGTCTTTTACATGAGAGTAATCAAATATTAAAACTGTTTTAATACGTATTTCATTTAAGGCAGAAAAAACAAAAACTACTGGGCCAATCCTTTGTGGTGCATCGGGTGGTAGTCCCTACCTACCCCTACCCTTCCTCAGTACACCACTACTTCTGATGACCATAATCTTCAAATAATGTTCAGCAGATGTGGTATTTTGTGGAAATGACATGGTTATGTGGTATATGTTAATAGAAGCTGCTAGAACATCCTCAAATGAAGCAGAGCATCAACTTCAGTGACCAGCATGGTAAAAGCCCTCTGCATATTGCTTCCCAGCAGGGTCATCTGGATGTTGTCAAGGTTTGCAGCAACTTCCAATTATCTCCATCTTTTCTTAAATCCTGGATTGTTTTGTTCTTGTATATACACTTTCTCTTCCCCTCCCTCTTCAGCTGCTGTAATTTAGCAAGCCTCTCTCTGAGGAGTACGATATATGACAGTCTTCTACTTAGCAGTTTCACAAGTGGACTTTTAGACTTATGAATCATTCATACATAGGTCAAGAGTAATTTTTATAAGTTAGAACACTGGTGATGTTAACTCTGTGAGGACATACTTTATAACTTGTTCCAAAAATGTCCAGCGACCTCATTTATTTTCTGTTTTTACAGTGTCTTCTTGCAAACCATGCTGATATTGATGCCAAGAATGAAGAAGAACAAACACCACTTCACCTTGCTGCCAAATTTGGACGCACAAAGTAAGGAATGATTAATTGTAATGTAAGTAAGTACTGTCTGTGATGATAATATGTTGTATGCAACCTCAGGCAGGTCTGCTTTGTTGACAGTGCTAGTTGATGAAAAGCAAGACCATCACATTTTCTTTAGTCTCCTTTTATGTGCAGCATTGTTCGGGAAATCATTCGCCATGACAAGTCATTAATCAACAATGAGGATGAGAAGTCAAACACTGCTCTTCACCTAGCTGCACAGTATGGCCATAACAAAATGGCTGCTCTTCTAATAGAGTTGGGAGCTCATGTATCTGCAAGGTAGGTTAACGTGCCTTTTTTCTTTTTTTATAATTGCCAGGGAAAATATTGTAATTTATTTCTGTCCTTTTTTCCAAATGCTTTTTCTTGAAAATGTTCTACTTTTTATATGGGTTCTAGCATGTATTTAAATTATGGTTTGAGTTATTTTTGTGTATTGTGGGTTGAAATAAAAATTGAGAAAATAATGTTTATGGTATGCACTATTAGGAACTACAACCAGTGGACTCCACTAGATTTAGCAGCTGCTAAAGGATGGACCAAGACATGCCATGTATTGCTGAGCAATGATGCCCCAGTAGACCCTGTAGACAAAAACAAGGTGAGCTCACTTCACATGCCTGTGTGCAAAATAAAAAATATACAGAGAAATTTATATTATTCATCCTATGCATAGATTTATAATCAAGAAATTTGCTAGACTTTTTTCCTCTGGTTGTAATAGTGTTTATAATGAAAGCAATTGAATTTGTAAAGTGCATTTCTGCTTGTGGGTGTGAGCACAATTCACTACATGCAAAAGAACTACAGACAGCTGACAGTTGACTATACAAGAAATTTATGTCAGCATACTGATAAAACCATGACAAACATGAAATCTGCATGGGTAAAAAGGAAGAACTAAGGGGTGAGCAGGGTCATTATTATTATTGGGAACTTTATAGTGACCTAATCCCATGCAAAATATAATGTTCAAAAAGATATTTTCAGGGGGTGAGGGAGGAATGCTTCTTGTTGACTAGACAGTATACCAGTGGGTGGCAATATAAACTGATATTACCATCCAAACTCATCTGTCTCTATTATGAGTCCCTGCTATTTATTACCTCCCTTACTTTTTCGGTCAATTTGGTTTGGGTAAAAGTGTTCGTGGTGTGCTTAGCTGTAATGCACGATTTGTAATACAACGATGGTAATTAAAACATATAAGAATGCACATGCTATTTTGTTGGGCTTAGAAAAACAGGCGGAGCACCAAAGTCTCAGATTCCAAAAACTGATTTGTCTGGTCCATTACAGCAAACTTATTGTTTCAGTGAACTTGGATTAGTCCACTGTCCTTGACACAATAAAATTTAGCCAAACAAAGCCTAAACGTATTCAAGCTCTAGTCACTTAAAATGCTTTTAGTGTGCATATGTGCATGAATGTCAGTTTTATATATATATATATATATTGTGTGTGCAGACAACACCTCTTCATCTTGCAGCCAGGCATGGCCACCCAAGGGTGGTCCAGTTACTTTTAGAGAGGAATGCTAATGTCACATTGGAAGATTCTAGGGGTTGCAACTGTCTGGACCTGGCCATTGAAAACATGCACGTGTAGGTGTCTCCTTTCTTTCTCTTGTTAAATACCTTTTTGTTTTTGCTGTGCTTCTGGCTACTACATACCTAGACAGTATGTAAAGCATCAGCTAGAGACTTCCAAATTTTTGTTTGTCAGCAAACATATTTGATTATGTCAGTGTCAACTCCTACTTCGTTGCCAGAATTCTTGTGGTCCACATTGCCTCATGACATCACCTGTCTAATTAAGAGCTTTTTGGGTGCTGCATTTGTTCTCATTCTGCACACATTCTGTGGCCATCTCTAGCTTTCTTTCTATATTGTGGTTGTTGTATTTGTGCAGTTGGTTTATGTGAGGAGTTTTTTGTTGGGGATTATGTTTGGCCTTATTTTTCTTTGACGTATGTTTTGGAAAGTCTCTATAGCTTCTGCTTGATTTTTGCTGATAGCTTCCATCATTTACTCCCCATGTGATAACAAGACTCTCATAAACTGTCTCATTGCCTGATTCCTTTTCTCATCTTCAGGGGGTTAAATTTCTACTCCATGAGATAGAAGTTTTGTCAGTTTTTTTGTTACATTTATGTTTCTTTCGGCACAAATATAATACAATGCATCATTACTAAACTAGGCATAATCTGTTTTATAGAGATGTTGCAATGACGATCATCAATTCCAACGTCTGGATTAAGGCACTGAGGAATTCAACTAAACTGCCTGGTACAGACAACATTGAGACACCACTGAGAAAACTGATTAAAAAAATGCCAGGTACTAATGATGTTTATTACTGTAAGTATATACTGTATGTATATATGTTTGTGTGTGTGTTCTTGCATGTGTATGTTGCTGTATTTGTTTCTTTATTTGACTTTGTGTATCCAAAGCAGGGTCTCTGGATGATATACTTTAGGAGCTATTTGTGCAGCTGTGGCAGAGAAAGTGTTTGATCGGTGCCTGACCTTTGGTCAAGAGAAGAATCCAGAGCATCCTGAATATGAGATCACATTCAACTATGAGTTTTTGGATGATACCTATGCTCCCTGGATTGATGAGGAATTCAGAAATCATCTGCATTCAGACCCTTCCTCAAGTGATGCGGTGTTGAGTCCAGGTAAGAGGGTACAAGATATTATTAGACATTGATTTCCATGTATATACATGCACACAAGCCAACTTCCCACAGCACACAGCTCAAACACAATTTTCAGAAATTATACTTTAATTGAGCCATAGGCAAATGTACATCGTGAGACATATTAACTTTTTTTCAGATCGCTTGTGTAATAAACTGCTTGATATGTAAATCCTCAGTACACTTAGAGTTGAGAAATGCATCATGAAGGTAATAGCTAATCTAGTTAATTTATAAGTTGATCTTAAACATTTCAATTTTTTTTAAATATGAAACTAATATAGAGATTCTCAAAATAGCTAAAGGGAGCAGAATTAGTGAAAGCTAAAATGAAAATAAAATGTGATAACTATGACTCTTTTACTTTTATTAGCAAAATTAGATTTACAGATGTGTTGTAGGCATAAACCAAGCTGTAATCAGTGTAAAATTATTATCAAGGAAGGATAAACATCAGTTCTCTGTCCAGGTAACGCATATGATGATAATGGCCATCTTCTACCAACAGCTCACCCATATACTTTAGACAGAAACTGTCTTAAAAAAAATCATCCCTTGTACATCATGGTGGGTACCCTTTATCTACTTACCAGGTTGGAAAATTATTTGACCTATTTAATAGCAGATTGAAAGCTATTGATGCACGTGTACTCTTATGATGCTATCAGAAAAAAAATTAAAACAACTTTAACATCCAAAGTTTAGACTAAATGGTCACACACTGACTTATTTAGCTTAAAAATGGTGTTACATGTATATTTTTTAAGCATGTATAAAAAAAATGAAAGTAGAAAAGGGAATGTTAGGTAAAGATCACCCCCTAACCTTTTGGTCACTGGGGAGTGGGGTTTTAGAGACCACGCTTTCCCAGAGACAGTTTTTAGTGAGGGCTGTGCTCAACTCCTCTTCCTCATTGCCTTACCTCCCTCACCCATTTATGAAGTCAGATATCTATTCCCAACGGCTGGATCAACTGGGGGAAGTTCACTAAACCATACAGTATTGAACCAGCACACCTCTAGGTTCAGATACTAGTGCTCTAACCAGCAGATTATCATCTTGCTCTAAGTGATTGAGAAAGGCAATCAAAAGTTTACATATGTACATTCCTGCAGATATAAGAGAATGATCAAAAGTTATATAACTTGAGTACCATATAGTCATGACACAATACATTTCTTCATGTTGAGCAGTAGAGATTGAAATCCTCTGTTCCGAAAGAATGTATTTTGGGGATGAAATAAGATGAATGTAAATGTTGTAAATGTGTTCCTAATGACTTGCATAACAAAAATCCGTTTCTTTAGTTTCTAGATTATTATAAATGTCAGATTGTATTGTGATATTTTAGTTATCCAGAATTTCATGCTTTGTAAAATACTGAATTCTCATTTACAAAGCTTGTTAAATTTTTTATATTGAATGTTGCTGTTCATGTGATGATTCAGTGTATAATGGCTAAGTTTTTGAGAAACTGTATGTGATTTTCTGGATTCTACTTTTTATATTTGATTTGATTTTGTTCTGGGCATTTCTTAAAGAGTTGATATTTATTCTGAAGGTTACCTCAAAGCGTGTGGAGCTCTTAGGCCATCCACTGGTGACATCACTGCTGAATCACAAGTGGAATTCCTTTGGACGATTTTTCTACTACCTTTCTCTGTGTGTCTACATTATTTTTCTCAGTTTCCTCACTGGTTACATAACTGTCACCAAATTTCCAGATGATGAGTAAGTTTAATGACTTTTGGTTTAAGTGGTACTACCATCATTATTTTCAGAATCTGATGTGGTTGTATTTACTCCAGTTGTTGTAATGCACCACCACAAAGTTTCTCAACATGAGAGAAAAATGGTTGATCCAATGTTTTAAAAATGCACAGTCCAACCAGGTATTAGCAGGGGTTCTTGTGAAAGCAATAGCCATATTTTTTACTTTGAGATGAAAATGATAAAGATCATGTGTGGCCAAGTGACCACAAAGGCAATGAATGTTAACTTGCTTGCTATCTCTGGGCATGATATATGGAAGGTGGAGCCCAGCCCATAGATTCCATTGCTGTTTACCTTCCCTGGGAATCCATTGCTGCTTTATGGATGGAAAAAATCTGGTTAAAATAATTGCTACTTAGAGTGTTCAGGGGGAAGGGTTATCAACAGCCTTCTACTCTGAATTTAAGATCAGTCATTTTACATTTTACAAATAATCACTATCTTATCATAAATAATGTTAAATATTATATAACAAAATGAGTAGATTTTGATTTAGAAAAAATAGATAAACATGAAGGGAGTATGTATTTGAGCACACTGACACATGCAAGCACATCGCAGGAACATATAAATCTGAGTGGTGTGTGTGTGTTCATGTTTGAATTTCTGCCTCTGTAGATCTATATCCATGAAATAAAAAGAGAATTCAACAATTTTAGTTAAATTCTTATTCAGTGCTCATAGATCATACTGTATAAAGACTTACCAACAATCTTCCACATTATGCATGCTTAAATGAAACACACCTACGTTCACCATTTATAAGTATGTACGTTCATCTCTCACTACATATTTTCCCATCTACAATCTTAAATACTTTCATATACAAGAACCAAAACACAGATCAAGAAACATGATTTCTGCATTGTCTGTTACAGATGGAAAAAGGAATGCCTAACAAACCACCAAAGCATTCATTCAGATGTGTTTGCCAGAGTTGCTATGACTGTTGTCCTTCTCTTATCTGCAATCAGCTTACTTAAAGAGGTTTGTTAGAACAACTAGAACTATTTTACATGAACTTTTTTCTCCATCCCCTTTCTTTCACTATGTTGGTTTTTTTTTTTCAAAAAAGTTAATTTTCTTGTGCCTTCTCATTTTCTCATCTACTCCTATCTTTTTTTCACAGCAGAATTGATGCGTTTTTAGAATGTTTGACTAATTTAAAACTGGTTTTAATGTTTGAAGTACCTTCAAGTTTTCAGTTTTTCTGTTAAAATAATTTGTTAATAGTTCATTCTACTACTAGGTTAAGATGCAATTTTTTCATATCTTGTAAATTATGACATTTCATATTAGTGAAAAAAATAATTAACTGTTTTCTTCATTGGTATGCAGATGCTACAGATTTATCAGGCCAAACTGGCATATCTAGGCTGGACCAATCTTATTGAATGGATCATTTACATCACTGCTATACTTCTGGTTGTTGACTTGGGTCCGTGTCAGGAAACAACAGGTTATAAAGATGTAAGTATATTTTTGTTAACACTGGTAAAACCTTAACACCACAGGAATAGTTTTTTTTTTTTAATATGACAACCTTTGACTAGCAAAGTATTGTTTGTATATGTGTGTGTGTGTGTAAAACAATGGAATTTACTCATGTTCAAAAAGCGGTTTCAGCAGCACTTATGCCTAGAGCAACAACAACAAAATTGATCACTTTATGCTCAGCACATATTCTGTAATGACATGGTGAAAGTTCAAGCATAGTTTTACAATAGGAGCCAACATATATGTCATATATATATATATATATACATTTATTTGTAATATTCAGGTACAATTCCTGTGGATAACCATCAAGCATCATATTAAGGGATATGACTTTCTTTTTAATGCCATGCACCTACACACACGCTCACACTCTCTACAGTTCACTGAACAGAATTAAAGACGGTTTCTATTTGTAGAGAGAGAAACTAATAACTCATTAATAAAATTGGTTGTGTACCAGAAGGGTAAGATAACTTTGCTGATGTGGAGATTTAAGCTACTGAGACTTTTTAACCTGCCCACCTGTATGCTAAAAAGCAAACTAACAAAGGCTATTTACTTTGATATAGAAGTATTAAACTGTATTTTTCTAGCTACATAACCAATAATATATTCTTCAGTTGGAGCATATCAATTTTTATTTTCTGTGAAAATAGTCATGGCAGTGGTCTCTCGGTGCTGTCTCCATCTTCTTGTCCTGGCTGAACCTGCTGCTGTTTATCCAGAAGTTCCCACAGTTTGGCATTTATGTGGTGATGTTCACAGATGTCCTCTACACCTTCTTACAATTTTTTGTTGTCTTCCTCCTCTTCATCATTGCCTTTGCGCTTGCTTTCTACACAGTTCTTCAAAATCAGGTTACACCTTTCATTCCCCTTCTTAAGAGTCTTTGGGGATAGTGTGCATGTTAGCAAGCAAATAAATACTTTAATTGTATTAAGATAGCAATTTCTGTTGTTTCTTTAAATATCAGAAATAAAAGACATAATCTATGGGATGCATCGGTTGAATAAATTCTCATCCTTCATCTTGACATGACCTTTAAAAAATTACTTTAAATATTTTTCTCTCAGCATTGGTATCTGTTTCTTATTGTGTAGAATTGTCTTTCACCCAATCACCTGATTGCCTGTTTGACTATGATTGAAATGATGTCTTGTTCTTATCTGTCCAGGAGGTGTTTCGTACTGTGCCAGACTCACTAATTAAAACCACAGTAATGATGATTGGAGAGATTGAGTTTAAGGACATTTTTCATGATGGTGATGTACGCTATCCTGCAATCACATACATCATTTTTGTCATCTTCTTAGTAGTCATGTCGATACTCATCATGAACTTACTGGTATGTTTAAGGCATATTGCATTGTTTTAGTCTGTATGAGAGGAAGTAAAATGATTAAATGAAAACCAGTTTTATGAGAAAAAAACTTCCCTCAGAATTTGTGATAACAATTTTAGTAATAGTTCAAAAGGAAAAGGCAAATTAATTTTGTTTTTAAAAAAAGTTGTCTAGGAGCTCATTTATATATTTTGAAATAATTTTCCACAAGTGCTGTTTTATGGTAAGCCATTGTATGTAACTAAAGAAAATAGTGATTTGAAGCTGTATTAATTCAGTTGATATTCTTCACAAGCTTAACATTTTTATCTAAGTGCAACATTTAATTTTGAAAGAACATTTTATACCATGCATTGTTTGCTGTGGATGTGACTTCTAGGTGGGTCTTGCAGTTGATGACATCAAGGCAGTCCAAGAGCAGGCATCACTAAAGCGTTTGGCTATGCAGGTGTGGTTATTTCATACATTGAGTCTTTTAACTGACTGAAATGAACCATTGGCCAGAATTTTTGTTTGGCGATTTTTGTGTTAAAATGTTAGTGAATTAACATGTAACCATTTAGGTTTGTATTACAGGTTGAACTGACACTGGATGTGGAGAAGGTGATACCAGATTTTATATGGCGCAAGGCCTTTTTACAGAGCAAGACAATCAAACCAAACAGCATTAAAAAACACCCCATCAGACAGTTCTTTTCATCTGGTTTAACGGCCAAAAACTTGCAGGATGCACTTCATCCAGAACTAGTGAGTTTTCTTGTTATTTTAATTAGCATCTGTGTGTCGAAAGTCTCTTTTCTGCACCCAATAAAAGCAATCACTGTAGACAATATTTGAAAATGATGAAATCTAATAGATTTTTTTTGTCTATACACCCTTAGCTCAGCATGCTTTGCATGTAATAAAGTTTAATATAATTTTGTATTTTGTAAAAACAAACAGAAAGTGAATTGTTCTTATGGCTTATGGAGGACAAATTTACCACAAAAGTAAAACCAAAAAGTCACAATACACGGAGAAGGGTGAAAGATTCTTTATAAGCTATTTACTAACATGTTTGTACAGGATGCAACCGAAAAAGTGCAACTGGAACAGGAAAAAATAGGTGCAGATGTAAAAAAACTAAAACGTACTGTAACAGATCTCCAGGAAACCTCTCAACGTTTGGAATCTATGCTTCGTGCCATTATCCGTGAGAACAAGATTGTCTGGGAAGATGAAGATTACCAAGAAGAGGATGAGGTGGAGAAGATTGACTCGGGACTTGGTTTCTAAACCCATCAGTAGACATTGCCAGCAGCCAACACCAAACAGAGAAAGAGAATGTGATATTTCGGGTTAATCGGACGTTGAAAGTCTGCATTTCTCGTGCTGGAGTAGCAGTTTTTCAGAACCACAAGAAATGCAGACTTTCAGCGTCCGAATAATCTGAACTGTCGCTCATTTGTGAAGTAGTACGCTGTTACCAGCGCTAATTGATCGCAGGTGTGAATCGCGTACTTTGCTATAATTTGCTGTAATTAACGGACGGGTTTTGGAGGGTTAAATTTACAGGTTATGTTTATATCACCTATATCTACTGATACCTGCAAAAAACGCAAAACATTCATCTGGTCTTTAATATACAATGTTGTTATAGTGGCTAGCTAGCTATACATATTTAATGTCTTCATAAAAACATCTTTAAATACCCAGACAGAAAGTGCTCCATAACATCTCGTGCAATCCAGTGCCAGCTCTTCTGAATGAGGGGGAAAAAAAGCAAAACCTGGAAAGTTTGTTTCGTAATATTTATCATGAAGTTTAATGTTATGTGCCAAATAGAGATTTTTGTAGCCATTGATGAGTGTTTCCTATGTCTTATAAACTTAGTGATGCAGACACTTTAATTTTATGAATGCACCTAATGACGATATCACAGATTTTGATTACCTTTTCAAGCATGATCGATCACTTTTAATTAATGATCTGATTACCTCTGTGATGCTTTACTCCTTAATGTAAGTGAATGTTTGTGATATTCTAATTTTTCTTACATTTTGTTTATACAATGCTTATCCATTGTCAGCATGTCTTTTGTGCGACTTTTACATAGAATTTATGCATGTTTTTTTTTTAATGTCATAACTTTATTAAAGTCAGTATTTGCTGCCAGCGGATTTATTTTGTCTGCTTTATACTTCATCATTTTCCTCTGTTATGATTTAAGACACAATTTAGAATTCTTATTTCTATACCAAATAGTTTGATTCATTGCCTTGCCTAGGAATTTTCCTATTTTTTGTAGACACAGCCATGCAGTGTATAACAATGATACAGTCAACAACGGTCTGTATATATGACAGTGGTCCCATAACATTACAATAAAGCTACAAAATTTCCTATCATCTTGTGATGTGGTAGCTGCCAAAACATCATCATGCAAGGCATTCACATGTTGCTGAGATGATGCTGGTGTAAGCAAACCTACCACACAGCCAGCATAAAAAGTATAGCGCACACATTCAATGTCCAGTACATAATACTTGATAACAAGGGGAAACAGAGACAAGAGTGGTCAGAGTACTAGTGTCCGAACTGGCTCGCTGGTTCGATGCCTGTGTGGTGCAGCAAATTTTCCCCAGTCAACCCAGCTGTCAGTAATGGGCACCTGACTTCATAGTGTTGAGGGAAGGTAAGGCACCAAGTAAGAGGAAATAGGAACCATACCCAGATAAAGCTGACCCTGAGAAGAGTCAGGTCTCTTAACACTTCCCTCCCCAACAACATGAAAAAGGGTTGGGGTGACCTTTACTTTTTTAAAAACTTGAACATGATAATGAATAAGTAAGTTTTACACTCTGTGATGTTTGTAAAATGGAGAAATTACCTAATAACGCATCTCAGAACAGATACACTTGATGTTATAGATCTCTTGCCTCTATGAATGTTCTCACAAGACCATGATCACCATGTCTTCTGATTTTTGTAAATATGTGCAATTCTTTGACAATAAAAACCTTACAGAAGTCAGTTATGTAACAGTTTTTCCAGCAAAAATATCTTATAAACTTATTACTGTGCAGACAATATACACAACCAGGTATATGTGCATACGAGGGATTTTCCACATCCGCCCAGACCTAAGTGTTTTGTGCACTTTTAGCAACTGCAGACTGTGTGGACTTGATTCTTCAGAGTGTTTCCACGTTTTTTCATAATTTGTCCACTCCTAGTTTTGCCAGGATGGTGAGGAGAAGCAAGTCTATGCATGCTCCACCAAGTGATCCACCAGCGCCATCAGCACGTGACTTTCAAGTGATCGTATTGCATCACTTTTTGCATGGCTTTCAGGCTGTTGACAGTTTGTAAGAGCTGAAAGAAACTTATGGCAATGATGCTCCATCTAAAACGACTGTCACAGACTGATTTCGGCAATTTGGAATTCCTGGAAAGTGATGGCCATGTGACCATCAGGGAGATGGATGATCCTGTGAAGACTTGTAAAAGGAATTCCCAGCTCCATCTCTGTCACAATTTGGGTTTCAAGGTTGCTGAGAGACCAGCAAAAGAAAAGCTGTGTAGACTGGTGCAAGGAATTCTTGGAAACATTCAATCACGGGCGTTCTCCTGGCTTCAAGGACATCCCCACAGGTGATGAATGTTGGTTTTACAATCTGGACCCTGAAACCAAGGCCCAGTCGATGATTCGGTCATTGAATTGATGTCGAAACCGGCATTTTTGGAGTGTTTTCAAAAACAGATCCAAAAACAAAAATGTGTTGAAATTGGTGGCGACTATGTTGAAAAAGTTTTTAAAAAGTTGAAGAATAAGAGAAAAATGTTTTTAAATTCTTGGGGTTCGTCTTATTTCCAAGTCTGGGCAGAAGTGGAACATCTCTCGTATGCAGTATGCATGTGTACAGATGTATTGCAATCCCTGCACCCCACAAACTTTCATGCTATCCACAACAATTCTGAACACCTATTTAAAAGAATTGAGAGATTGGAAAATAACACAATCTACACCAGACTATATTACTTTTTTTTTTTTGACAACATCATGAGCAATATCTAGTTTTATCTTCTTTCAGTTTGCAGGTTGTGACACTCAAGTTATAATTATTCTCAGTCTGTGTTTGACTGCAAGACAATAAAGCTTTATTTCAGAAATGTTGTGATATTCTGATACAGCTTTATAAATGCTTATCTACAAAAATTGTAAGAGTCTTTTACTACCACTGGGTCTTGGCTTCATCTTTGATGGGAAATGCTCCTTTCCACACTTTGACAGTGACAGCCACTTTGTCTTTATTTGTTCTTTCTTCTGAAACACCAATGATCTTCACTCGCTTCACCACAATCTCACCCTCATTCTGTGTTGATCGCTCCGTGACCAAATCTACAAAGTCCCCTTCATCTATCTGGGAACAATAAAACAACAGTAAATAACATAGCTATGATTGTGCCATGAGTTAATGTGTGAATGCATCTTCATTTTCCCAGCAAAAAATCCAAAGGTGAAATGTTCTGCCATTTCAAAACTTTAGAAATTGTCTTCATTTACTTCTGGTGCCCCCATCCCCTTTAATGAGCATTCTTCTGAATGGATACCTGTGCATTACAAATGGACATCATCATCATCATCAACTTTGCATGTGATCTTTTGACAGCTGTTAAAGGTCTCTTCTATCCTCATATACTGTGACAGTTGTTTTTGTATTTCTTACAGGCAGCATTTTCCACACCATTCTCTCTCTTACATTTCTTACCTGTTTGCTCTTTTTCAATAAGGTTTGTCCATTCAGCCTTAGACGGCTTGAGTAGAATAACTCATCTACTTTGCTGTAACATTACAAAAATTATATTTTCATACAAGAAAATAAAATACTTAAAATTAATGCCACACCTTTATACTAAATCAACCAATTGCCAGGCAAAATGGTTAATTTATATCAAAGCAGAATCTTCATTAATTCCTGGCCTTCTCAGTTTTGTTTGTAAAATTGGTTGATGTTGTATGCTAATTGTGACACAGGTATCAATTCTGACAAATGAAATGTACTATTCTTGGACTATGTGTAAGCTGCCACCACACCAAAAGGCTGGTGAGCCATGGGATAAATAATATGTAACAATTATCCGAGTCTGCTTTGAACTTGTAGACTATAGCAAGAAATAAAATAAGCTGCACCTTAGTGCTTAACAGATCTCAGAGGGTCTTTTGTAGCAGACTAACACAGATGTGGCATGATTGTTCTCAGCACCTACTTTCTAGATACATCCAGAGCTGAGCTGACAACTGAATCAGCACGCAAAGACTTCACGTGGATGGTAATCTTTCTGAAGGTTGTTGGAGCATCATAGTCATCATCTGCAAGCTCATCCTCATCCTATAGAAAGGACATGCATCATTTGGTATGAACATGTTAATGGCAGGATGGTAGGGGGGAATTGGTGTTTAATGCTAAACCAGCAACTAGGGCTATATCATGGCAAAGCAGCCAGCCCTGTAAACAGATGCCACATGCAGAGAGAAAGAACAGCGTGCCCGAGATGAGAGCTGAACCCAGGACAGGCAACCTTCACTGTATTGGTGACAGGTGCTAACCATTGTGCCAAAGGTAAGAAAATGCTAGAAGTGTAGACCTGACAACATCTATAAATCAAATACAACAAAATACTAAACTGATTTTAGTCTATTTTAATTGGGAAACATTGATCTTGGAATGTTTGAAAATATATTTTGTCTTTCCATAAGTGAGTAAACACAATGAGTAGATTGAACCTTCAGCACTTGAAGAAATGGCAACCTTGTAACCTCCCTGTTCAATTATTTAGTGCCTGTTTATATAAGTGTTATGGACATTTCTGCTATTCTATCCCTGGTAGAAAGGTGGTTTTTTGTTGGGTTTCTTTTGGCCGGGAAGGGGGCGGGGTGTGTGTTCACAAATATACAGTCGGCCCTCAGTATTCACAGATATTAAGGATACAGGACACCAGTTAATATAGAAAATCCAATAACTCTAATAATAATAACAACTCTAGCTTCTCTTCATTTGTCAACCCCTGCTCACCAAGCTGTAACTCTTAATATAATTAACACAAAAAAAATATTAAAGTAACATGATGTGTAGACTGTCGACAGTGGAAAGGGAGATGAAAGGAAAGGGCTGGACATGGGGTTGCCTGGAGTGGGTTTCAGCCGATCAACATCAGTGACAGGCTCTGGTTGAGGCCTTATGTGCAACTAGCATGAAGAGGACTGATTGATTGTTTAGACTCGACTATCAGTGATTTTATGTTTAATAAATTTCAAATTAACACCCTAAAAAGAGTGCACATAGTCCACAGTTCTTTAGTGTACTGACACTTTTTACAAATTTAAAATATATGACCAATACATATATGTTAGGAATTTAAATTATGTGTGATTTTCACACAACAATGAAATTACCAACTAATTATTCTGTCATTAAGCAGAGAATGAGCAAGGCTTTTGAGATTTGTAAATTTGTACAATTATGTAAAAATATTGTGTATGCCAAAATTAATATAGCTTAACTATTAAAACTACTGTACACATTAAAAGTCTGCCATGTAACAATTGTTCATCTCATTTGTTACCTTAATTGTGAAAGCTGATGGGCCGGCTGTATAAGTGCCCACAGTGAAAAGTTATAGATTAATGTTATATATTCTCAAAAATATTTCTGCACTAATGTTTAATCACGAATGTCCTTCTGTAAATTGTTGATTTATAAATATATATTTTAAACTCCTTAGTATTTAAAGACAGTACTAAATACTACCTCGTCGTCATTGTGTACAGACTTTCCTGACTTAGTTCTGAACAGTTGCTGCGTTGGTCTTATGCCAGAATTAACCGTCTTTGTCAGTGAATGTTTTCCTCGGCACTTCTGGAATCTCTTTGACGTCTTTTCCTCATTAGACGTTAAACACGAAATTGAAGAAATAAAATATCCAAAACACCAAACTTTTGACCCCGCTTGCAATGCTGATTGAGAAGACAATTCATAAAGTGTTCTTTTTTGCGGGAAGCAAAACCTGGAGCACGAAAGGCTGTGTTGGCTTTTCGATAAACAGAACGAACCTTCTATGTAGAAGCCAGCAGTGGAAGCTGCATGAGTGTTGCGGATAATAGTGTGTGTTAACAGCGAGGTATCCCATGTCCATACTCGGTAAAATCTCAAAAGGGCCATCGGTATTCTACTGCACTGAGAGGAGTGAATCCAGCGACAATGAAGAAATCCCAGCATAACAGCACGACAAAGTTAAATAATGAATGGACTTAATGTTTTCGGCCGGTGTCAATAGGATTACGGACGTGTATAGGTGGATTGCTGTCTGTCTGCCGATACCAACGCTGAGCCTCTTGCGAAGTTCTCCGCTGTTAGTCTCGGCGAGCCTTAACAATGAATGTGAAAAAACCAAAAGCTATATCTCCAAAGCCTCGTTTTAGTAGTTACACTGAAACGTGACAAAACCGGAAGCTATTTCGTAACCAGCCTCGCTCTATGACTTCACTGAAAAAAAAATCGTCTGCCAGCAGTCCAGTAATACAAGTCCGTAGTAGGATTGTGTATCCACTTTCCCACAGCAGGGTAGATAACTCTCAAGCCATATCAGTCAGTTGACCCTTGTTGAGAGGACATGGATAGTTGGGCCCGCAACTCTTGTCTATTTTGTACAGGACGACCAGTCCAGTCTTTGACGTTCGTAAGCCAGTTCTTCCTCTGGCCACCGCAGCGTTGACTACCCTCCAATGTGCCTTGAAGGATAGTCTTCGACAATGTGTCGCTTGTTCTATGTTCTTTGTATGAGATCCGGAGCAGCCTCCTCAGGCACTTGTTCTCGAATGCCTGTATTCTCCTTTCCGTTTCGGGGAGTAGAGTCCACTGTAGAGCACGATCGGTACTACCAAGGATTTGTACAGCTTGTACTCTGTAGTAAATCTTATGTTATGGCTATACCAGATCCTATCTAGCTTTGCCATTGCCGCTGTTGCTGTCGCAATCCTGGTGTGGAAATCTGGCGTGGAGCTGCCGTCCTTAGAGAAGGTAGCTCTCAAGTGCTTGAAGATACTTGCCTCTTCGAACTGTACCCCGTTCATATAGATCTCTGCTTTGCCGCTGCCACTGATCATGATTTTGCTTTTTGCCGTCTGCAAAGTGTGGGTTGCAGATCGGCCTTCCACAAATGGAAGTATGATGGTGAAGGAGAGCTTAAGCATGATGTTCTCCAAAAAGATATTAAACAGCACCGGTGATAAGGGGGTTGACGTACGCCTACTGTAGTGCGAAAGTAGGCTCCTATTTGGTTATTCAGAAGTACTGCACTCGTTGAGCTATTATATAGCACTTCGGTGACCTGAAATAGGCCTTCCTCGATGTTGAATTTTCGTATCACATGCCATATATAAGAACTAGCATCAAGCCATCTGTATGAACTACAAAAGCAGTGAGCACTGTAATAGGTTGCTACTTCAGTGAGAGGCTCTGGGTTCAGATCTCCTCTCAGGGCACTCACCTGTTCGCAGGGGTGGGCTTCAGAGGTTTGCTCCAGGTATTCATTTTCCTACCCCTCTTCACCATAGTGCAAAATCACCTCAAGGTGAGAGCACTTTCCTACTAAAAGAATCAACCAATGAAGTAGAATCAATTTTAAAAATGCTAGACCAGGGGTGGGCAAAGTATGGCCCAGGGACATTTTTGGACCAACCCATCTGCCAAATATGAAGTGCACTTGTTCTCTTTTTTTAATTCAGCCTATGTTTATTTGATTGAAATTTATCTAATACAACAGCATTAGAAATAGGCATTCCGCAACATTCTAACACAAACAAGGTACAAAGATAACAAATAGCACGGCTGACATGTCTGGTGTAGCCATTAGAGAGCATCTAGGGCGGCTGCCTGCATAGGTTTTATTGTGAGCGAATTCAAACAGCTTCACTTTACACAATAAATTCAGTAAGTGAATGCCATTATATACTCATTTGTTGTCCATTCCATTATCACTAGGTTTGTTGTGTGGTCACCTGGCATGAGTTTTGATATTTTACCAGCATGGCACATAGGTTGGAATTTTGAGACTGACCCACAAAGAGAAAAGTGCCCACCCCTGTGCTAGAATCATGTGTGTCTGTGCCCAGGGAAAAGCAGAAAATATTGTCCTGTCCCTACTATCCAGTCATTTTATTTTGGTTTGGAGTAGTGCCCATTTCAGCATTCATAACTCAATGCTATTAAAGTTATTAACATTTTACAACAACAATCACATTAAAATGACAATAGTTTATTCTCATTTTAGGTTTTTAACTTCTTTCACAGAATTATTAGAAAAGATAACACACTCACATAATCTGTTGCCCACACAAAAGGATTGTGGAATGGTTTGACTACTGCCTGCTGGCGCCTAAGCTAACCCATGTGGCGGAGCAATCATTCTCCATTTGACTCGACTGTTGAATGGGGTACTGGTTGGGTTGGGGAAAGATGGGTGAAGCCCTCAGAAAAATGCTGACCCAGAGAAATATGCAATCTCTAATATCTCACTTCCCAACAGCTAAAAGGTCACTACTTTTTTAACTGTAATTGAACACTCTATAAATGCTTTTCTTCTTAAATCCTGTATCATGACCATAAAAGATTAATCTGGCAACACCTATCATTTTAATCATGGTAAAAATCTTCATTTATTATTATTATTATTAATTTTTTATTGTGTGGAAGGTCAAGATCAGTTATGCAGTGATGTTTGGTTTTAAGTAAAACACATCCAAAATATTTTGCATAGTATTCAAATTTCATATCTGTAGAGGTATTGAGAAAGAATTTAACTTTTTGTCTAAGTTGACAGACACAACTACCCCATCCACCAACCTTATTTATGCCAATGTCAGGCTGAGACACTTCACTATTAAAAGACAATATGTAAATACATGTACAACTGTTTCACACAGGAGAAGATTCTTTCACAACTCTTATTTGCTTAGTTACCAGACTGTTTACATAAAAAGGACTGAAGGAAAGCTTGTTGTTTTATCAGTTTATTTACAACAGGCTTTCTGAGAACAATTTTAAGAAAATTAATAAGCTTTTTTTATATGGTGATGTCAGATATTGGTTTATTCCTAATGCAAAATAACCATTTTAAGATCTGCCACAACAGATGTTTTTTTTCTCAGAAGATATGTATCAGTCACGTGGCAGTTTGAAACAACAAATTTGGAACATTCTATACCCTGCAGTTTAAGTGCATATGGAACAGATAATGAAACAATAATAATTAAGCAGCTAAAATGACTGTTCAGAGTACTAAACTTGAAGGGTGTATTAAAGTTAGTATATGTCGAATGATGGAATAGTGCCTTTTTCATCTATTTTAAACCTATGAAAGCAACAAACAACTGACCCATAAAGATTTTTTTAAAAACCATTCCTCAGAAGAATATACATGGTCTCTGGCATGTCTCATGCAAACAGTTACCAACCACATCCACAGCATTGCACAGTTATTAACCTAATTTCACCTACTTAGCGCACACATTTATACCCACAATGTCTACAAATTGAACTGGAAAGGAGAGGCAGTATCCTGTCTTCTGTCTGGTATGAAATCAGTATGTGAACAGGAAGTCCAATCCAGAGGAACATTTGCACAAAACTGTGAAAGTTTACTACATTCATATATCTGAAGATATTCTGTCTATCCACTATCTCATCACAATCGAAACCTGAAAAAAGTTGCCAATGGCAAGATAGAAATTGTTAATAAACTGAAAACAAAATCTGAAAATCATCAAATGACTACTGACAAATAAACTCAACTTCAACTAATGCTGTATAAAGAAAAAAATGAGTAGAAAAAGCTTTCTTCCACTCCTGAATAAAATTATGTATGTGATGAATATATACAGTCAGCAGTGGTCACAGTAAGGTACATGTAACAGTAATGGTAATAGTGGTGGTGATGACGTCAGTGTGAGGATGTTCATGTCTTTGTGATAACAGCAATGTGATTGTGGGGAAAAGTGATGTGGAGGAGAAGTGAAAGCTTTCCACAAGCAGGAAATAACCCAGTTTATAATCATCATCATCATCATCATCATTTATAAGGAATTTTAAATTATGTTCATCTTCCTAAAATGGACTTCATAACTACAGTAAACAACATTATGTATTCTTAGAACAGCACATTACCTTCACATGAGCTATTACTGATTGGGTGGATACCACTGTTGTTGGTGCTGCATCTGTTGCCCATAGCCATAGCCTGCAAAGCTCTGAGCATAGTTGAAGTTATAACCTTGTTGTTGGTTACCCATGCGCTGTGCATGAGCATGCAGAGATATAGCTTGCTGCTGCATCAGTCTATTTCTGTGGATAAGTTCAAAAATTACTACATGTACCCAGTGACACAGAATTCTTTATCTAACTTACACACACACACTTAGCATTGTAATTCTCTATTTATGCAATCTAGCCCACCTTTTAAATCTTATATTATACATCAAATGATGTATTAACAAATATGCAACATGATTTATACATTTGTGCATCTGCTTCAACAATCAAATTGGGGTGCACAGCTGTGTGTGCCATGCTGATTAATTTTTACTCAAGTTCTGTGTCAGCAACAGAGATGCAATTTTATCATTTTACTAAATAAACCACTTTAGAATAGAGCACCCTTACAACTGAAACAGGAAGATGTTAAATCAAACACCTGAATTTTTTTTATTATTCACCCATCCTACTCTTTTGAAGAAAAAAATGGTAACAATGGTAGTTTACAAGCTGGCTTATGTCAACAAATCTCTAAAAAATATCTTGAAAACTCAAAATGAGTTCAAAACTTCTCAGTTTTAGTTTCATAATGCCTTTTTTATAAAATGATTAAAACATGTGTACATTAGTGACTTTATGCATGTCATAGTCTCAGTCTCAATATGTTAAAACATAAGTTGTCATTTGCATGTCTCATTTAACCATTTACAAAAAAGACAGACAGAATGTATGAATCTAGTTTTCAGTGAGTTTTCACACATAGGAAATCTCTATATTCTGAAAGGTTTATGAGATAATAATAATAATAGTGAAGATTTTTATAGCGCATATTCACACTCATAGAGAGCATGCTCATAGCGCTTAAAACGAGGAAGAGACGTGGACTAAGTAGATACAGAACACAGGGGACGAAAGAAAACGACAGTACTGACAAAACAGAAAACAAAAGGCATCAAGTAACAGGAACAGAGAAATATAGTGATTCTGTGAGAAAGATGGGTAAAGTAGCAAGAGGGAAGGGGGGAGGGTAAGAAGGACTAGCATTGTGTGGACTGAGATCTGTGGGTGGATAGCTTTATTATATATATATATATATATATTGATAGGTCTGTGTTAGACAATCTATCATTTAATTTAGGACTACAGAAGTTTTGAAAATGTTTTGAAAAATCATGATTAGCCTCAGCCTTATTAATCTCTTTAATTGTTTATTTACTCCAGCATTTTTGTAGTGCTGTTTTAAAAGCAGTTGACTTAAACCATTTCTCTAAGTAAATGTGTGTGTGAGAGAGAGAGAGACAGAATGGAAGGAAAGAGTCTCTTTTGACACTAAAGCTTCGACAAAACATAGTCTCAAAGTCTAGACAGCTGCTTACCTCCTGTCATCAATGGAGTGAGGCTGCATATTAGATGGTGCAAAAGCTGGCATATTGCTAAATGACTGACTGAGGGGCTCTGCTGGTCCATTGAAAGGAATACAACCAAGACCAGTATTACCGCCATTGGCTGCACCCTTCTTGGAATCTGGGTATCTGTGGTGATTGTGACCAGGATAGGAAGTGTGCGAAGATAAATGTGGAGAAGAGGTATTGTGACCTCTTCTGGTGTCTTCACCACCATGGTAAGATCTTGACCTTTGATAGTCTGGTGTGGTACGTGAGCCTGAATAACTTCGCGATGGTGAAGACGGTGCTAAAACCTGATGAGAGTGTGCAGGGTAAGCACTGCTAGCGGGTGCAGAAGCTATTGCCCCACCTTGTGTGGAACCTGTACGTCCCTTCAAGCGAAGATGTTGACCAAACAGTTTTGTACCATCCATTACCTGAATGGCGTATGGGACAGATTCTGCGTGTTTAAACTCAACAAAGGCAAACTTTCTTAAACTTCCATCTTTCTCTTTTGGTCGAGCGACTTTATCCAATGGTCCCACCTGCAAATTTGAATCAATGATTTAATAGAATCAACTTTTATTTCCATGCCATCACAGAGGTAATTCTAGGATTTCAAAAAGAGGGGCCCTCTCAATGGAAAAAAAGGGGCCCTTCATATGAAACAAGGGGTCCCTTGAAACAAACACATTTTCACTGCTTTTTCTGATAAATATTTGGTATACAACAAAATACTTCATTAATCACAAGAAATTGAAGATTAATCAATTAGATATCTTTTTCTTCTATATCGATAAATTATCTTTCATCATCATTAGTGTGATCATAGCATCCTAAATTCGCAAACCAAATAGTCTTTGTGTCCATCTCATTGGGCTATGAGCTAATGTTTAGACACTTTTCATATGTCTAATTAGTGCAGGGGTTTAAATGTTTCTCTAAGAGGCAACTTCTACGAGAAGACTTTATTAGGTTTTGATGACCGAAGCCCCCTCTCACAGCCTGCATTGTGGTATAGCATAAGGAGGCACAGCTTTCCAAGAACCAGCAAAATGGGAAATGAATCCCTGTAAAAATCAAATAACAGTTTAAACAGCTTGTGGAATCTCTCCGATATGCATTCTGCGTTACAGTTTCTTTGACCACAATCCATTCCTCTAAACATGCTGCTTTGTCAAGCAAGATTTTACTGAATTTGCTGCCGACTTGTGCTGGTTTTCCAAAGAAATCTGTTAAGATATTTAATTCTTTGTCTCCATAGGGTGTTCTGTCTTCTGCAGACAGGAAAAAGATGGGACGCATGGAAAGAACTCAAAAATGCAGAGGCAACATCACCTGCATCTTTTGGGAACCTGTCATTAATGTTCTTTCACAGATTGTCGCAAAAGCAACCCTGACTGCTTCTATGTCCTGTGATGTTGTATCAAGTTCGCAACACGTTATTTTTAAGTGTTATATAATACCGCCGGCATAAGTTCCGAAAAGGTCATGACAGAAATAAATCAGAATTAAAAATAGTTTGAAAATTGAAATCTTTATGAAGAATTTCAGCCTCCAAAGAGTGCCTGTGGTCGTAAGTCTGAATGTCTCTGCTGCGTCCTTGTTAGTACTTAACACACCCAGGGTTGTAAACGCGTTATTCTTATTGTTTTATGCACAAATATACATCTCATGATGCCTTCCTCCTCGTTTATTAGCCAAGTCCATTTCTTCAACCATTCACACTGACAGCCCTAGTAGCACAGAATGCCAAAAATACCTGGGTCCCCTGGTGTAGAACATGGGTCCCACATACTTTCTATAGGACCCATGTGTTTTCGGCATTCTGTGCTGCTAGGGAGGTTCTCTGGATGCGTGTTTTTTTACGTGAAGTCTCTGTCTCAATTTGTCTATTTCGTTGTCTACATTTTCAGTTCCAACAATGTGTGCGGCACACTCTGACGAGTTTCTGTTTCTTTCTGTCCTTGTCGATTTCTACTTTCCAGGTCATCTTCTGCTGTTCTTGTCATGAACGAAAAGTCAAACAGAGTTTACAGTCGCGTTCACTTCGTTTTCAACTCGCTTGCTTTCAATACCCTTTGATCTCTCCCGCCCCAAATGTTTTCGCTGTGGGCTTTGAAGTGCCGCATCGCGTGTTCAAAAGTGCGCCGGCCACGGTATTTTTGCGGGCGTATGGTCGCGCTGATTTTCAGACTATGCGCCCCTCAGCGAAATTTTGCGGGAATCCCGCAAGGCCGCAGCCTAGAATTACCTCTGCCATCACAACATCCTTGAAATCTTCCTAGTTTCTTCTCTTACATTCAGCCTGGGCTGCTTACAAATAGTACGTAATTATACCTAAGAAATGTTTTATCATTACTGCTACATCACTTAGTATTCTATTGAGGAATATCGCGTTATCTTTGGTTTTATTCAAGTTAGAGGCAAATAATGTCTATACAGATGTACTTTCGCATTTTGATGGATATCTTTTTAGTGTGCAGTATTATATAAACTGTAAGAAACTTCAAGTTTTAAGTCTCTTCAAAAATGCAAATTATGTAAAAAATCAACACAGTACCTGAAGGAAAAGTTCGTAAAGTAAATCTTCTGTAACTTCGTCTACAAGTCCACCAACCCACAGAACATTTTCTTCTGCCATTTTGTGAAGCTAGCTCAACATGTCCTGCGTTTTGGTTGATTTAACGATACGGTGAAAATGAGAACTCGCACACAGACACAGACCCACAAACCATCCTGGCTAATTTAATGATTGATGAAAATGAAAACATTTACACACTTTTTCGTCAGTTTATGTTCAGAAAGAGAGCGAGCGAGCTTGTAAGATGTTCGTTCGCATTAAAAAAATTCTTTCCATCGCAACGGAAAACGAGAGAAAAAAAAAACAGTCGGCTCATGCGTCGATTAATGTGAATTGCAGGAAACATTGAACCTCGACATTTTAAATGCATATTGCGGCCAAGGGTTTATCTAATGGCCACACTCGTTTTGAGGGTCGGCAAAGAATCGTCAACCATCGCGCTAGTGTCCCTCGTGCTGGCGCCTTGAGGGTTACCAGAGAGACGATAGATATAATATATAGTCTCTCTGGCGTTACCACAAGGATAATGGTTTGTGACAGCCAAGCGTTCATAGCGACGTTGCTTTATCATTATTTTGATGCAGGGCCGCCGAGAGCCAGCACGGGCCCCGGGACAGACGACTTCTCCGGGACCCTTAAATTGTAACTGTAATCGTAAATTATTTTCCCAGTATATGCTAATATGCTTAAAATTCGATTGTCAATATATCTATATTTCGTTCAGTAACGGAATGAAGACTGCAAACATTAGCTAGGACAAGTGCACTATTTATCTACATCACTACTTCAACATAGAGTTGTTTACACCTGAGTGGTTATTGTAAATGAGGGAAGATGACGTTAAACGATCAAACTTGTAGTACCCCGCTCCATAAAAAATCCCCAGAGTGAGGAATGTTACAAAAAAGAGAAGGAAAAGAAGAAGAAAACAAATCCTCTAACCAAGAGCCGGGCCCCCTTCGCAGCCGCGGGCCCGGGTGGACCAGACCCCCCCCCCCCTGTCCCCTCACTCTCGTCAGGCCTGTTTTGATGTTGGCTCTTCCTATAATGATAGCAAAATTCGCCAAGCGTTGGCTTGTTCACTCACTTATAATAGGAAACGTGAGAGAGACTTGGTGTCGTTAGTTTTACCCTACTGCATGAGTAGAAGTGGAAGTGGAAGTGTCTTCCTGCAGTGGAAGACACAAACAAGAAGCGCACTGGAGCCAGGGCCTTCAAAAACGCGGCACCTAAACTGTGGAATGCTCTGCCATCGTCATTGTCCACCATCACCTCACCAACCACGTTTCGAAAAAGACTGAAGACCCATCTGTTTATTTAAGACGGACTTAAACTTAAACAACCAAGCAACACTTGTGTCTTTATTTTTTACTTTCCTGGTGTTTATCTATTTATTTACTTTATTTTTTTCTTATTTTTTATTTATTTTGTTTTTGCTGCGCAATGAGCATTCTTCCGAATGGATACCTGCGCATTACAAATGGACATCATCATCATCATCATCATGAGTACAGTGATGACTGTACGTCGATCACTGCAACGGTAATTTGATCTGCTCTATAGGATGGTTGGTAAATGGTTCTGTTTTAACGCCGTGCCAGCAACTAAAGGTTATATCACGGCGAAAAAATAATCATTTTAAAATGTTTTGGGACCAAAAAAACCCCAAGTGATATAACTATCACATCGTAAAAATTAAAAACCCACACAAAAAAGCAGAAACACATTAATTTTTGAGAGTGGGTAACATGTAAAAGGAGTGTTGTGGCCCAAAAGGCCACCAACAAACCAAAAACTATCAGGGCATAAAAAGCTTAAATCTCACTGGACGGCATGAAGGCAAGCAGTTTGAAAGAGAGGGAAGGGTGGCACGTAACTTGTTTTGGCCTAGAGTGTCCCAGTGGTGTTGCCACAAGGACTGAACATAGGCCGAGAGGATAGATTTAACACTGATACTATCCAGTGTAATTTACCAGGAGACTGACATGCAGCCTTGGCGGCCTTGTCCGCTCGAACATTGCCTATGATACCGGCATGGGCCGGAACCCAAATGAAAACAATGTCTTTTTCCGTTTGAGTAGAGCTGCATGGATCGTATGAATCTGGACCACGAGGAGGTGGTCAGACCGTTGGGAGAGAAGGGCTTGGAAAGCAGATAAAGAGTCTGAGATGATCAGGAAGTTTTGCTCCGAAGAGCATGAACATGTTGCAAAGCTAGCAAGATGGCATGAAGTTCCGCAGAGAAAATAGAGCAGCCATCCGCAAGTCGGGCAGAAGAGGCCTGTTGCGGTTGGCAGGACGAAACTGCTGCTGCAGTTACAGGGCCACCGTTTGGGACTTTGGAGTCATCTGTAAAGACAGAACAGAATCCAGGATAGTCAGAAAGAAATTCTTGAATGCGTTGGAGAAAGATGAGGTCATAACTGTCACCTTTTTTGAAAGCGGAAAGATCGAGACGGATCTCTGCAACAGGAAGAGTCCAAGAAGGAGCTGGCAATAGAGGGAGAGTCTTTACCTCCTGAACATGTACTCCGGCTGCTTGTAAATGAGGTGCAACACGGAGTGATACTAGTTTTTTTCTCCTTGGTGCGAATGGCATACAGGGCAGCACGCTGAGGTCCGAAAACAGCACAGTAAGCATGGTTTCCAGGATGAGCTTTCAGACGACAGACATAGGACAGCATGAGTTTCAGACGACGGAGAGAATGTGGAGGCTCACCAGCTTCTGCGTACAAACTTTGTACAAGAGTGGTGCGGAAGGCACCCAAACAGATGCGTAGCCCTTGATGGTGAATAGGATCAAGAATTTTGAGATAGGACTCTCGAGCAGAGCCATAGATAATGGATCATAGTCGAGCTTGGAGCGAATCAGGGCACGATACAGACGAAGCAGGACCGTGTGGTCCGCTCCCCGGCTGACATGGCCAACTACTCTAAGAACGTCCAAGACATGATAGGCGTAAATATTTTATGTGAGAAAGAAAGGATAACTTTCGGTCAAAGATGACCCCAAGAAATTTTACTTCCTGGACCACTTTGAGTACCGTGCCGTTAACAGTAATAGATGGGTTTGGAAACATGCCTCGTACTTTACAAAAGTGGATGCATACTAACTTCGTAGGAGAAAATTTGAAGCCATTTTCTGTCACCAGGTTTTGGGATGGGCACCACGACTGCCTCTCTCAACGAGGGAGGGAAACAGCCGGACACCCAAATAAAGTTAAAGATGTTTATAGAAGGAGAATGAGAGAGGCCTGTGGGAGATGAGTCCGCAGCTGATAAGAAATGTGGTCTGGGCCAGGTGCAGAGTCCTTGCACTTCTGAAGGGCCCGCTGCAGTTCATTAAGAAAGAAGAGCGTGTTGTATTATTCAGAGTTATCATAAGAAAAGTTACAGCAAGAGTATTCCTGAACAGACTTCAGGCGCTGAAATTCCGGAGAATAGTGAGAAGAAGAGGAGTTTTGAGCAATGGTGCCTGCCAAGGTATTAGCAACATCTCGTGCCTCTGTGAGGACAGAGTGTCCAACCTGCAGGTGGCCTATTGAACCAGCCTGAAACCTTCCCTTTATTTTCCTCACGGCCGCCCACACCTCCTGGGAGGTGGTGCGGGAGGATAATGATGACACAAACCTCTGCCACGCGATTTTTCTACTTTATTTAAAAATAAAACGAGCTCGTGCTCTGCTGCGTTTAAAGTTAACTACATGTTCCAGAGTGGGTTGGCGGAAGATAAGGCGCTGGGCCTTCTTCCGAGCACGCTGGACCACCCTGCGCTCTTCAGTAAACCAAGAGACACGTAGAAGATGTGTCCCTTTCTTTGGAATGGTTGCCGAAGCAACGTCAGTTAGAATGGTGGTAAAAATCGTAATAGGGTGGTCCAGATCATTATCACAGGGATCTAAATTAAAACTATCACTAGAACAAAGGCGGGTGGCGCAGAGGGCCTGAAAGGCAGACCAATCTGCGTTGGTCAAGTTCCACCCGCCACTAAAAACGCTCCAGAGTATTCAAAAAACGCAAAATTATTGGAAAGTGATCACTGCCGCATAGGTCGTCGTGTACAGTCCAGGTAAAATCTAATAATACTGTTGGTGACTACTGACAGATCGATTGCTGAAACCGTGCTGCTGGATGGCCGACAAAAAGTGCTTGAGCCATCGTTTAAGAGGTAGAGATCACTTTTCATAAAAAATGATTCCAACAACTCTCCCCTAGGGTCAATCGAATCCCCGCCCCACAGAGGGTGGCGCCCGTTAAAGTCCCCCAAAAGAAGGACGGGAGAAGGAAGTTGGGTCAGAAAACCCTCAAGGTTTTGTCGGGAGATCCGAGCGGATGGAGGAATAAGCACTGCTGTAGGAATAAGATTTCTTCGGTTTACTGAAAGTCCAAGACTTGCTTGTACTGTATAAGTGACTGGATAACAATCGATTTTGAAATGTTTTGACCAAATTCTTGAGTAGGGTGTGGGGATCAAGTTCGCATGGCACGTTTGAACAAAGTTAATCCACTGGCGTTTGCTGCCATTATCTTTAGGATTTCCTTCATGAGTACAAACTAACTCCATCTGAGTGTCGAAGAGAATATTCAGCAACAGTAGTAATGTGTCCCAGTCAGTTTTCTTTTACCGAGGATTGCATCTTTTCTCATCGACTTCAGCTTGTGCAAATGTTGTTTCGTCACTTCCTGTTTTCTCGACAAATCTAGATGTGCTTAAGAGAAAAATATTAATATAGAATCTCTCATGCCTCTTTGTCATAAAATGCCACCAGAATATGTTTCTGTGATACTTTGTGCTCTGTTTCCAGCGATTTTTGCTCAGCCAGCGAGTTGACCTTTAATGTCAAGTTCCGGACATCCCAGCAAGGTCAGGGCATCGAATGACTCTTCGAAGAGTTGAGGGATCGGTGTGGTGTGACCTTTATGGGGTGGTTCACGAACTGTTTTCCGTTCCATCGGAGTAGGGCCTCTGAAGCTTTCTGGCTCGAACACTGAACGAATTGTCCGGTACGCAAGCGCTTGATAGAGGAGAAACGTTATATTTTTGAAACCTTTAGCGATTGCGAATGGGGAGAGGGACGAGAGCGGCTGGGCTGGCTCTGCACCTTCCACGACAAGAAAACGGGGCAGGCCTCTTCAACACTCTTCCTCACACTTTCTCTCACCTCATTCTCACTATCTCATGCAGGCGTTTTCTTAGGGTTTTGTTGTTGTTGTTGTTGTTGTTGTTGCTGCTGCTGTTGTTGTTGTTGTCATAATGAAAGCTATATGAATCGTTCCTTCTGCTACCCACCCACCACGGAGTCCACCAAGGGGATGCGACCGTGCAAGCGGTGCCCTTAGGGCATTTCCAGCAGGGTCGCACCAGGGATACAGAAGGAATTTACTCTGGCCTATAGAGTGCAAAGACCAGATTGACCCCGACCGCAGCCTTCAAGCAAAGCTAGGGCGCTGCACGACCAGCCGATTGATTGGTGTGGGCCACACCAACCTCCCGTCTAGGAGATGTCCAGGCCAAAGAGGTGTGTTGGTATGATGGGCCGCAATCCATCAAGGACCTCAACCTCCAGGATCCCATCCTCCCCCGACACGGGTCGCCCTGCACGCCAAACGCAGGGGGCCTAAAGGAGGCCACAGAAAAAAGAGCTATATTAAAAGAAAGGCAAGATGGAAAAAGAGGTCAGGGAAAGACTGGTGTAGACAGAAGATAGAAAAGACAAACAGTAGAGTCACAGGGGCCAGTGACGGAGAAACAAGAAAAGCGTGAGAAAGGGGTGAAAGCTTAGTCACCAAGCCAGAGAGAGGCTGGGTGTTCATCCCCGGCACGAGAAGCCGGCCCCACGGGGGCTGCTCTTTAGGCAAGGAACCGCAGGTTGAGACATTTGGTTTACGTTCTTGGCTGATAAAGCCTATGGTGCAATGCTACCATCTGAGAGATCATGACTGAACGCCTCCAAATCGGAATCCCGCTCTCATATTAGTTTCTGTGCCTCTGCGTTCCGGTCGGGGTGTCGTATTTAGTAGAGCAGCCAGCTCACTGCGATCTATTGAGACAGCCTTGGAGCAGGTGATTTGTCTGCTTTTGTAGACAGACAAATTTCCTGTCAATTAGGAAGGTGGTCTGTGGGTAGTAGTAATTTTTTTTCCGCGCGTTGTCAACAGGAGGAAAATAACAGAACTCGTCTGGACATGTGGTTTTTTTTCAGTGTCAAGATGAGGAAGGTCTGGTGCGAATAATGTAGCTCATTTTTAACATGTTTTGAGGTTTTTGACAAGGTTATGTATACCTACGTAGTATTTGCGCGCGGGGAAAAATGATTTCTTTTGACGGCCTAATGCCCACGCCTTTGGAAATAGGCAGTTAACTGAGAGAAAAAACATACATATCAAATCTGGTGAAATTAATAAATATACATAACGTACATGAATATTTGATTTTTCACGCTTGCTTGTAAGAGGAGGGTCTGGTCTGCTGAGAATAACGGCTAAATGCCCACGCCACATGCCAAAAGTTATATAATGTAAGAAATGTGTGCTTGTCTTCTACTGTAACTACATAATTAAAATTAAATCAGTGTGTTGAGGGTGTAGGGAGAGATGTGAAGGTACGCACCAGGTATTTGAAATTTACACAGATCCACACATTTTGTCTAACTCTAAACAAATTTGGATGGAAGACTATGTATAAGGAAACAGACATTATCCAAACAAAGGCAGTACCCATGCTAGTCATGAATGCAGGAGAGTGAATAAAACTTTTGTCAGCTATATTTTACTCTCCATTCAGGAAAGCAATTTTTTTTTAAATTGGTGTTTTACGCCGAGCCAGCAACTAAGGCTATATCACGGCAAGGCAGCCAGCCCTGTAAACAGATGCCACATGCAGAGAAAGAACAGCGTGCCCGAGACGAGAACTGAACCCAGGACAGCCAACCTACACTGTATTTGTGACAGGCGCTAACCGTTGCGCCACCGGACCGCCTCAGGAAAGCAAGACTTCAGGGCAAAGGCATAAAATATATAACAAGAATGATTGCGCATCAGGCCTACAGGTTCTCGCACACTAGGGTGTTTAGTGTCACGGACCAGTCCGTGCCATAGTATTTTTTCAGACCATTTTAACCCCTTAATGACTCATGGCTTACACGTGTGGATCGAGTGTATGCTGGAATGAAAGTGATCGGTAGAAAAGTAAGGGTTAAGTTTCGTGAACACTGCTCAGCAGTCGAGTTGTGCAGTAAAGAAACCCTATAAAAGGTGTTCAGGTCCGGGATACTGGAGGAGAAGGATAGAGAACTGAGGTAAGACGTGCCGAGTCACGCGAGAGAGAGAAGAAAGGTTAAGACGTGCTGGAGTCACGAGAGAAAGGAGACTGAAAGAGAAAGCGATCCTGTGTGGAAAACCTCGCCCCAGATGTGATCTTAATGGTGAAGGCGACAGTACCAGAAGCCTACCTGACCCAGCAGCGGCTGGATAAAATACGACCGTCGAGGACAAGCGACGTTTTTTCTGGAGACCGACCGGATCCCGCAGTGTGGGGATAACGGACGACTATTGAGGACTCGCGAACCGGCCAGTTAAGCATTCTCGGCCCCGTTACGTCTCCTAGGATTATCTACGTGTTAACCCCGTGACCCCCCCCCCCCCCTCGTCGACACGGTCTGTGTGTGCGTCGTCGAGTGGCGGAAAGAACTGAGTGTTCAGAGCAGTCAACGTATTCATTTTTCACCCCCCCCTTGGGGAAGGATGATCAGAGTGGTTCGAATCATGTGTCAGTGGTGTTCCTGACTCACGTGTATGAGGAATGTTGGTTGAGTTTAAGGATTCTGAGAGATTGGAAGTAGGAGGGGCGACAACCCTAATATCCTAATAATACCCTAATATCGCCGAACTGTAAGTACTGTCATTAAGGACTGTTAGTCTGAGGAGAACCCAGAGAGATTTTGTGTTAGAACAAAACTGGAAGCTTAAAGTACATTGTTTTAAAATAAAATAGCCTGTGTGGCTGCGAGGATAGAAGCGAAGCTGATATTTTGAGAACTGGAACTGTAGGGGAAGAATTGAACGACGAGTTGATGAGAGAATAGAATAATAGAGCGTATGGTTTTTAGGGACGGAGTGCGGACTTGTGTCTTGACAATTTGGTGGTCGTTTTAAGAATTGCTAGTGGCTATGTATCATGAATTTGTGTTCATGTCTGAACATGTATTAAGAATATGTGTTCATGTCTTATGGTGTGGGCCACACGATAACTGAAATAATGATTTGGACAGCCTCAGGCAATCATTTTGTCTTGTGTTGAAAGAACGCGCAAGTGTCAGGCGTGAGTGTGTGTGCAGCACCACCCGTGCCGTGACATTTAGTAAAATAGCTTCATAGTATCATACAATGACCACCTTAGGGCAAGACTGACCTTAACATCTACTTCTCACTTGAATACATCTAGCAGCTGATTGTCTCCTCCTTTTCCCATCATCTCTCCCTCCAACACATCCCCCTTTTGTTTTTTATAATATTTTAATCTTTATCTCAACTTTCTCCCAAATAAACTTTGTGCTAGGTAATTTAATAATTACCTGTCAATTTCTTGAACAAAACACATCAGTTTTAAAAATTTTATTTATTCTGTCAATGTTCCGAAGGAGTGGGTAAAAATCTGCCACAGCATGATTATACTTTTATGAAGCAGTCAATATAAGCATTTTGTGTAATCAGGCCAAATATATTTCTGTATCTATGGTTTCTTATATATGTGAAACAAAAAAGGTACATACATCATAGCATCTCATCTATTTCATCACTCTATGTGAAGTATGTAAAGCATTTGCTGAACTCATCAATGATGGACATATACTGTTATTTTGAGAGAGCATGAGGACCCAACTTTAAGTCATCAGTCAAAAATTACATAACACCAGAAATCCCTTGTCAAACTTATAAAATAAAAACAAGTCACTGAAATCCTTGCTTGGTGACATGGTTTGCAGCAGTTCTAAATTACAAGCCATCAATCAAAATACCCAATCTGTATTACAAAAGTATTGTGAACCTATGGACTGAGCCACTTAATGTTTATCAAGATTTTGGTGACACAATTAAAAAAAAAAATTTTTTTTTGAAAGATGAAAATGCGGAACTCTTGCAGCATACATAACAAGATTAGCCGATGTGGAGAAGAGGCAGAGCATGCTCACCTCCAAAACTGCATCTATTGTTGATATACAAGTGAATCGGAGAATCACACAACAGCACTAAAACCCTTCTTATGTTAACACATTTATCTTAAACAGAAAATCCAAAAACTTGGGTACAAACTACTAACTGTGGCAAAATAAGCTACTTTGCAGACATCCCTGAACACACCTCTGCAATATCTCTCAAACATTGTATTCCATCTGTTGTTGGCTCACGTATTACAAGATAAAGCTTATGGAAAAAGCTGCCACAGAACCTCTGAGATATCAAAAGACTTTGACCCATTATTTGTCTTTGTCCTTAATTCTTTTTACTAGCTTTGAGCAAATATTTTAAATACCAAAAACCTCCTATAGGTTTCCAACACCTACAGTGTGCCCCAAAACTTAAGGGTTTAAAGTTTCTGTTTTAAGTCTTCATGTTCTAGAAATAGGTAATCCAAAATTTTACACTAGCACAACAAACAAAAAGATTAGTTTTAATCTCTAAAATCAAATATTCTCAAAAAAGCCCCTTGTAAATATCTAAAAAAATCCTATAAGAATCAATCAATTGTTCTTTAATGGATAATTTTTAGTAACAATTCTATGAGCAGCCTGATGCAGAATACCATGTCCCATCTAAATGAAGGACATGGGAGAACCTGGACTAAGGGGTTGGAAAAAAAAACAAAAAAACAAAACCAGGAGCATCAATCCTCTTTGTAAAGTTTAAAAGAACTGGAAAAGAGCAGGCATAACATTATTTTTTAAACCTACCATATAAAAAAATCAAATAAATGCAAATGAAAGTAACAAATTACCTTTTTTAATACCCTTTTGAGACTATTAGGCCACCTTATAAGCACACATTGTGTAGTTAACAAAAACCATGTAAATATCAAAATGCTATATATGACATTAGGGTCAATGACTGCTTATCTCTTGCATCAACTCATTCTTCCTGTACAGTTTTCACCAGCAAACGCAAACATCTTCATAGCTACAGCTCAGTGATGTTGATATGTCATATTGAATGAGTTAATAGCTATCCCAATACCTACAATAACTGAAAGGGATTTTTCCAAAGGCATACATGCACACACAAACTCTTGTATTAATGGTCCCGTTTTCTCTCGTGTCCACTCTCATTCACCCATTGACATGAAAAAGCATGTAGATCCAACATTTCATTTAATTTCTTCCCTGGTTTGGGGCAACAAAGGAGAAAGGAATGTGATGGTGAAGGGGTTGTCCATAATATTTTTTAAATGGGGTTTTATTTTTTACTTCAAAATAACACCATCATTCTCCATTTTTTAAAAACATTTTAGAACAAAAACCTTTCAAATTTTGATCAGTTGCTAACTCACTTTTTCTGTATGTATTATATGTTAAATTTTATATGAAAAAATATTTATATTACCCATGACCAAAAATTATATTTTACACATTTCAGTAGCATGCAGTTTTGTAAATCATCAAGCACAATGGTGGAGGGCTGTTAAAATGTGCTAAGAACTCAATTAAAATTACCCTATTTTTCCTATTTCAGAATTTTTTTTAACAAGTATAACTTTTTTTTTTTATTCTATGCAGAAAATACTCTGGAACTCTTCTGCCCAACAAAAAGAGAAAGGTAGTAACATGAAACTCCGCTTCCTCTCTAACCCTTCTACATCCTGAGAAAAGAAAGATGGATTGTGTGCTTTCACATTCACAAACATTTATTAGAAACTTCAAATTTTTACTTTCCTTTTATTGAACTTGAATATGTCAAGCCCTTCTCTTTACACACATTCTTTACAACTGCATGGCAGTTTAAGAAAAAAACTCTATAGTAAACATTTTTTCCATGGCATATGGCTGCCATCTTTGACAAAGGCACAACAACAACAACAGATTAGAGATCTTTACAGAGAAAATTGGCTCTCACAAAGAGGTAGAACTAAAAAGTAAAACGTTGCACGTGTTTCTAAACCTTAAAACTGTTCTAAAGAAGCAAAATCTCTTCTCTGCCATTAACATGCATTGCACAAGAACATACAAAACATTGTACTGACAGAACGGAAAGTCAGACTTAAACAACTTTATCTTACTTAAAGCAGTTTTAGTTTTAAAAATTCTAAAATTGTGATGTGTACTTTAAACTGATTATCTAAATAGATTTAAGGCCTAAAAGTGTTTAAAATTTAAAATGTGTTGTGCAACTGGCCCCTGGACAAGATACCATTACTTGCCTTCACTGTGTCAAATGTGCTAGTATTTGTACCTGTACATGTTCTGAAGTCCTTAGCTTCTAATGGAACCTATCTTGTCCAAGTTTAGCCTTTCTTTGAGTTACAGGGATAATCTAATCACTGTAACTTGATATCAAATTACTTTTTCATACTGTACTTTATTGAACTATATTGACTTGAGCCATGGTCATTGTGCTTCTCAGAAATTAACAGATCCTCAGAACTACTGACAACTCGTCTCCAAGCACATTCACTCTTTAAAACCCATTAGCACTCTGTGTGTATGTCCGTGCACACAGGCACATGTGCCAGCATGTACATGTGTATGGGTCACATTTGTGCAGTATTCACATTTATAGGCAAATCAACAACCATTCGCCAGTTGCATCAAATCATTAATTTCTTTTGCTACTTCTATTTTCTGTAAAGCGTATGGAGGCAAACAACAAGAGCACAAGTAGTGTAACACAGTTATATAGTTATGAATAAACATCAATAAAGGAAATATACATAATTTTAAAATGTTTAATGCACCAGTCATGACTACAAGAATAGCAGTACAAATCTAAGTATTATGTCAGGGACCAGATTATAACAGGAAGCAGCATTAAATCACATGTGCAGATTTATAAGCAACACTATTTGTGGATAAGACTTTTTTTTTCGTTGGAATATGTCACGTGCACACCTTTTTTAATGTATACATAAAGCCTCAACATGGCAGCATATTCTTCCCCCCATCAAATATTGTTCCACTTAATCAACATGCTGAAATGATTTTAAGAGCCAACATATTATACATTAAATACATACAAAATAAAAACAAAAAAAACACCAGTTAACAAAGATGTAGGTGAACACATAATCATCTTTTATATCTATACATTGTTGAAATTCTGATTCTGGCCATGAAAAGCAAGGAGAAGAGAAATCCTGCATCACTACTACTGCTGCTAGATGCACCATTAAAGCCAAGGGATTAACCTTGTATAAAATGCTGTTAATGTGAATAATTGTTAACATCCCTGTCCTGGGGATGCACAGACACATATTGACTACTAGAAAAAAGTCATCGCTAATATCACATTTTGAAGTGCCAAACCCTGAGTTAATTCAACAGATGCTTAACTGATAAGGTACTGCAAAAAGCAGTAAACGTAATTACAGCTCATTAAGTGGATTAGCATATTTTGTTTTCAACAGTATACTGGCAGACAATAAAATATACAACTCAGCAAGCCTGAACTGTACCAAAAAAAAAAAAAGAAATGTGTGTGTCACAAATATCAGCAACACACAATGCACTTTGTCTTTTAAAAAAAAAACAAATAAACAAAAAACAGGAACCAGAGACTGATTTAAAAAGAAAAAAACAGAAAAGAAGTCAAACCAACACCAAACAATCCAACTAAAAGCCGAAATACTATAAAAGATCACAAATATATGCAGACGTAAACATCTATTTTCTCAAGTGACCGAGGAATTGTCTTGTTTGCAAATATTATTAGAACTCTATTCTAAAACAATTTCAAAAAACAATTTGAACTAATCTCTTCCCATAACTATGTTCCCTGACAACATTTCAAAAGCATGTTAAAAGCTGCACTCAAGTGTGCATGTACTAAAGCTTTCCTTCATACACAGTCCACAGTAACACTTCGTTAGAAACTTTCTGGCAAAAAACAGAGATCAACATGATTAGCATCTAGTATATCCTCTCATAAAATAAAAGGTAAGCTTGTGCTCTGAGTACTGTTTCTTCAGTCACTTCGTTTATTCTGCTGTCCGAAATATGGTACCAGCGACCTGGAGGCACAAGTGTTTCACTAGACGCTTCATCGGATGCTGCAGCATCATCTTCTGTGGCACAAATGCCATTCATCACCTGTTCAGCATTTCTGAAAGCAAGGAAGCCAAATAATCATGACTGCTGTAATCCCAGTTTCTAGCATTCCTGTTTGTAAAAATTATTATTTTCATATTGAATGGGAGCCATGAGGTGTGAGCAAAAGTAGAGGAGGAGGATATATAGACATACATGTGTAACTTGTTTAGCTGTAATTGTTTCATCAGAAAAAATACCCATATTCCCTTAATTAATGAGCTAAACTCTGAAGCATAAAGAGTCAATGGTGAGAAATGTTGTAGAACTTTTCAAAAACTAATGGACCCTTGGCTATCTTATTTGTTTGTTAAGCTAGCCCCTGAACATGTTAAATCTAGTTTAGGATGTTCAAATTTAAATGAGCAGAAAGCAGATGAGTTACAAAAAAAAAAAAAAAAAAGTTATAAGACATTGCACATACCACTGGAATGCTTATTGAAACAATTAGCTGGTAACTACCACTTTCTATAAATTCACAAAAACATTCACTAGTTTAGCTAGCAACATATTACTTCAGATGATGTTGAAATAATGTTGAGTACATTTCAGAATCTGTAGCTAATAAATTTCAGACAATTATCCTTGCAAACCAACTTAAAATGTGTTTTATATGTAAGCATTCTGTTTTATATACCTTTTGATACTCTTGTTATTTTGCACAAGCACACATGAAATACACTCACATATTTAATACTGATATACTAAAAATGCAAATGTCTGTCCCCAAAAGTCCCCCCTCCCCTCCCACAAAAGAAAACCAAGTATAATATTGTGCTGCACTGACTTTTGAATAATATCATGGTGACCAGACAAACACGGGCGAAGGAAGCTTGAAAAAGGATCTAAAGTAGGTCGAACTTTGACGTAGGCTGTATAATGACCACCAGAAAGGCGCCCACTGTGTTCTACAACTCCATACAGTGAATAAAGAATCTTCCTCTGGTTAGCTTTAACCCCCTGTAGAAACAGTGGATACACACATAATAAATGCTACATGACATACATAACAGCTGGCAGGACAACTGATTAATGATGCATGTGGAACTACATATCGTTAACAAAACCTGTGCTTGGAATTAGTGCGTAGGCAAGATTATAATAAAACTAGTATATTTTAAATTATTATGTTGACATTTTCAGCATATCTAGCATTAAACAGCAAAATAAAATGGAAAGGATGATTGAATCAAATAGAATTTAGCATTACAAGATACCAAGACCAATATTTAAAAATACAAATTTAAACCTAAGAAAAAATCTGACAAAGCTAAAAATGGTGAGTTTAAGTCTTTCAGAAATCATTTAGATGTAGAATTTAGAATAGCCTCTTTACTTCTTATAGGAGATTTCACATCATCATTTGCAAGCAAATGGAAGAGACAGCCAATCAATGTTACATGCATCCTGATTGTCTTCCTTCCTCAGCACTGCTTGCAACCATGCTATAAGAGTTAAGAAGCAGTAATAAGCCACTGCATTAATACTCACCTGACAGAGAGAGCTACAATATGGTGCCAAGTCAAGAACAGCAGGAAAATCCACATGACGATTTACTTTTCTGGAGGTGTAGCCCACCTGTCAATTTAAAGTTTAAAAAGTTCCTAAAGTAAAATAAGTATAAGTGAAATTAGAAACGTATACTAAGTGCTTTGTCCTAATGGCCCAGTCAACACAGCATGAATCATGGTCTGTACCAAAATGACAAAAACAAAATACTGACTTTTCCCCAACTTTTTCCAGGATGAACTTCATTCATCCAGTCCATGCACAAGTATATTTTCAAACTGTAAGGAGTAATCAATACATACTTCTATTTGGCGAAAATACAAAATGATCCAAGTGCACTCTTGTCTCTAATGTCACCATACCATAGAAAATAGTAAATGTAATAAAAGTACTTTATACAGACTTTCACTACCAGGTGGTTTGTGGCAATAGCTGCCTTACCCGTGACTGCACGTCATCTATACCCATGTTTAAAAGTTTCACTTCCTTTTAGGGCCGTCTGGTGGTGCAAAGGTTAGGGCCTGTTACCAATACAGTGAAAGTTGGCTGTCCTCGGTTTAGCTCTTATCTCAGGCATGCTGTTCATTCTCTGCATATGGCATCTGTTTACAGGGCTGGCTGGTTTTGTTTTGTTTTTTTTAAATCCTCCCCCTTCCCTTCCTTTCTGCAAAGATCACATTTATGTTTGGCTTCTTGAAGCCACAGCCAAAAAGTTATATATTTTTCATCTGTAAGCCACAGCTTATTCTCTGCTCAAATGGCGACAATCAAATCGCCAGGGGAAGTTATTCTGCAGCCATGTGTCAATTTCTGACAGAAAGCAAACAAGTACATTCAATCTTTTAAAAAAAAATGCTTCAAAAATTTAGCATAATCAATGTTCAGTAAATATTTTTGATTTTTTTTTGAAAAATTTAATGCATGCTTAGAAATAAACGAAGAAAAGTTTGCTAAACTCTGGCAACCCTATAGACAACTTGTCATGTAGACATGATATATAGGCCTATATATAACTTTATGATTAGCAAAAACTATGTATGTCTGGATATGATTTATATTATTATTGGTGTGCTGCCAGCCTATGCCATAAGGGATCCAAGGTGCCTGCTATAATGTTTGTGAGAGATGTAAAAAGAACGCAAACTGGTGCATGCATGTTTTGTTGTGCAAGATTATACATTGTTTGTTGGATGGTTTGCTTGGCAGATGGTTGTACTCTTAAATGAATGTTACCTTATGTGCATATGTTTGTTTCATATTGTAAAATACTGTATTACATGCGTTATGTATCTGTGAATAAATGTTTAAATAAAATATTTTTTTTGATTATTGGCTGGAAATCTTTTTTCAAAATAATACTTTTCAAGTTTTTCTCAACTCGTATGGACCCTGATGAATGTTTCAGCAGCCAACAATGATACCATCCCCGAAAAAAGAATAACTCTGACCCAGTTACTCTGAAGTTAAGGCATCAAGTGACTCATAAATCAAGAGCACCACCCTGAGTAACAGGGTCAGAGCAATTCTTTTCTGGGGTAGGTAGTGCCCTTGACAATTAAAACAATCATGCTATGTTGCCTGGGCTGAGTAGGCACAGTATATATTTCTAGCCAAAATTAAATGTTACATCTTTGCAGCAATTTTAGTGTAACAAAACATTTTCTTCTATGTTTCCTTATTTTACAAACCTAACTAACATTTAAAAAAAAAGAAAACCCAACCAAATAAAAAACCCCAAAAAACAGACCAGTCACAAGAAAAACCACAAACAAAAAAGACCCCAAACCTGTTCGAATCGCTTCAGGTGAAGGGTCAGAACAGCTGGAGGGGTCATAATCAGATACTGCTTGCTGGCATTTGATAAAATCATTTCAGGCAGATGTTTCTCTAGAAATTCAGAAAAGATAAACATAAAAAAATACGTGAAAACACCTGAAAATGTCTAAAATTTTCTCCACTGAAATAAAACTGATTTCAATGACCTCTTTTTTTCTAAAGCACACGTAGCAACCCATGCATAGACTTGATTGTAAATTTTTTGTTAAAAGTGCATGCATGGAAACATTCTCCCCATATAAGGTTTGGTTAAACCTATTTAAACAGAATCTAATGGGTGTTACGGCTATCACAACCCAAATTTTTTTTACTGTCAGGCTTACATCTGGTTCATTCTAATACTCAAGTGAAGATGAAATGCACTTGTGAACACATACCAACACACATGCCCTCTCCTTCCTATCCCATTCCACTCACCTTTGTTAGACGCAGTTTTGAGTCTGGTAAGAGTGCAGGTCTTACAGCCAACTTTATTGGAGCCTGTCAAGAGTTCAGCAGCCGTGAACTGGTGAAGACAAGACATGACAGAACACTCCATGGAGCTGGGCTGATAGCGCGGGGCTTTGGTGGTCTGAACTTTGCATCGTGTTTCTTGATATAGCTCCTTTGGTGGTTTGGGTGTAACATTATTAAAAGTCATCTTTCTTTCTGCTGATGGGCAATCGTGGCTTCCATCACCACCACCCTCACCAACTGGTCCTTCTCTTGACTCAATCACAAGCTTTTCTTCAAGCTCTTTCTCTAGTCCTGTCACATTAGGTCCTTTGAGAACCTTTAATTCTGCACAAGAACTCCTTTCAGTTTTGCTTTCAATAGATTCAGAATTCTCAGCAGGTTCTAGGGAGCCCAGAACAGATATATCCTGTGCAACAGATGCTGAGGATAGCGTCATTCCAGCATTGTTACCAACAGAATGATCTAGAGGGCTTAGTTCACTACTGCCACCTTGGGAAGATAATTTAACATCTTTCTCAGTTTGCGTCCTTTTGAAGTTACTGTCATCAATCTCAGTAGGATCAATAGCACATTTCTCAAATTTTTTTCCATCCTTGATGAACGTACTATAGGTGTCACAAGTTTCTTTAGAATTAGAAGGCAGTATATGGTTCTCTTTAAACATGCTGATGTTGCCTTTGATTGGCAGTTCGTAAATGCCAGAATCATTTAAGTTAATGGTCTTATTGTTCGTGTTACAAGATATGTTGTCACACTGATTGGAGTGAGAAGGATGGTACCGAGAAGTCTCCAATTCAATGTTATCTTCTACATCTGCATCTGTTCACCAAAGAATTAAATAATTAAGACGCAAAGTGTATAACTCTTTCTGCATGCAAATTCATACTCTCTTTTACTTATCCAGCAAAGACAAAACCATTGCCATACAAACCCCAACCCCAAATATTTGTCATTAATGAAATAGATACAGCCTACAAAAGGTACAAAAAAGGTCATACAATGCCTTCTGTCACATTTCTGTGGGGGACTAAATGTCGTGAAGTTTAAACAGGATCCTACATATAGAAAACAGACACACACAGAAAGTAAAAAACTGTACTGCCACTGAAATAAATGGATGTGTTTATGTCCTAATGGTTACTACAATGGGAGAGCTTGAAAATTAAAGTGTTTAAATAATGTTATTAAGCCCTTTGTTTGCATCCTGATGTTTAAATGCTTGTTAGAAGAACAGGAAAAGGATACTGCTGGCAACAAATGCAAACATTTAAAACAATTCATTCAGACTTTAACATATTTACTGTTTATCATTATTAAGTCCCCAGTCTCCATCTAAGTTAAGAATTTCTGTCTCTCTCTTTATTTGGTTTAGTTGAAGTAGGGTGTTGCAAGGAGGGAGCAAATTACAGTGGAACCTCGGTTCTCGAACGACTCGCAATTCGAACAAATCGGAGTCCGAACAAAAAATTCGAGAAATTCTTGCTTCGTAGTTCGAACAAAAATCGGAGTTCGAACGTCGGTACAACACGTGAGTGCGTACGCGAGGGTGGGATGCTGAGCGGCGTACGGGTGTAGAGCGCTCTCTTCGTGACCAACTGTTGTCGTGTGCGGACGTGCTGCGTTTTGCTCTCGCATTTTATATAGGTGCACGAAGTGTTTTAGCCCCTAATCATGCCTCCAAAGAAAGTCAGTGCAAGCAGCAAAGCTGCTACAAGTGAAAAAAGAAAAGTAGTGCGTACAACTATTGCATTTAAGAAAGAAATAATAGCAAAATATGAAAAAGGTGTGCGAGTGTCTGATCTGGCTAGGGAATACAGCATGGCGAAATCTACGATCAGTACGATACTAAAGAATAAGGAGGCTGTGAAATCTAGTGAAGTGGCTATGGGAGTGAGTGCTATAAGCAAGCAAAGGCCGCACGTTTTGGAAGAGGTTGAAAAACTTTTGATGATTTTCATAAATGAAACACAGTTAGCAGGAGATAGTGTTAATGAAGAGATGATTTGTGAGAAAGCACTAGAAGTGTACAGTTATTTGTTAAAGAAAGACCCGTCGCTTATTGTTGAAGGATTTGATTTCAAGGCTAGCAGTGGATGGTTTGAAAAGTTCAGGAGGAGAAGTGGCATCCACAACGTGGTTCGACATGGGGAGGCAGCAAGTTCGGACAAGACTGCAGCGGAAAAATTCAAGATCGACTTTGCCAGTTTCGTTAAACAAGAAAATTATCTTCCCCAGCAGATTTTCAACTGTGATGAAACCGGTCTTTTTTGGAAAAAAATGCCACGGAGGACATACATTACACGCGAGGAGAAGTCCATGCCAGGTCACAACCCAATGAAAGATCGCTTCACGCTTTTACTGTGTGGCAATGCAAGCGGGGATTGTAAAATCAAGCCTCTACTTATTTATCATTCGGAGAATCCGAGGGCATTTAAGACCAACAACATAATGAAAAGCAAATTGCCTGTTATGTGGAGGACAAACTCCAAGGCTTGGCTAACGAGGCAATTTTGCACCGAGTGGGTGCACGAAGTTTTTGGCCTGGAAGTAAAAAAATATTTGGAGGAGAAGAATTTGCCACTACGCTGCCTTTTGTTGATGGATAATGCCCCTGCACATCCTCCAGGTTTGGAGGACGACTTGATGGAGGAATTTGATTTTATCAAAATTAAGTTTCTGCCTCCAAATACCACCCCGTTACTCCAACCCATGGACCAGCAAGTTATTGCCAACTTCAAGAAGCTCTACACGAAATATCTCTTCCAAAGGTGTTTTGAAGTCACGAATGACACTGAACTGACCCTGCGCGATTTTTGGAAGCACCATTTCAACATCGTGCACTGCATCAACATCGTCGATAAAGCATGGAACGCTGTGACCTATCGGATTCTGCTTGGAGGAAGTTATGGCCCGAGTGTGTCACCGAGCGAGAATTCGAAGGTTTCGGTGTTGCAGGAACCAGCATGAGTGCTCCTGTTGAGGAGGAGGAGGAGGAACCCGACCTCGTTGATGACATTGTGTCTGTGGGCAAGAGCTTGGGCTTGGAGATAGACAACGACGACGTGGAGGAACTCCTGGACGAACATCAAGCCGAGCTCACCACAGAAGAACTCATCCACCTTCAGAATGAGCAGAAGAAAAAGTTGGAGGAGGAGATGTCCTCTGAGGAGGAAGAAGCAAGAAAGGATGCCCCGACATCTGAGATTAAACAAATGTGTAGCAAATGGGCCGAGTTACAGAATTTCGTCGAACTCCACCACCCCGATAAAGCTGCAGCCACCAGAGTCATCAATGACTTTAACGACACTGTCATGAACCACTTCCGAAAAGTGCTAAAAAGAAGGCAGAAGCAAGTGACATTGGATAAATATTTTAAGAGAAAAGAACATCCTGTAGCCGAGTCATCCGTAGCAAAGAGATCTTATCGTGAGATCACCCCTCAGTAAAAAATCCTATTCATTATTCTTTTCTTTATCCTTTTTTTTATTTTTACACGTTCATGTTAGCGTAATCTTTCGTACGGAAGATTACAATAACGCGAACGTAGGGTTAGCCTGGGTTACATTTATGTTTATGTTATTTGTGTCTTTGCCATTTTGCTTAACATTTTCTGAGATATACATTGCTTTTTATGTGTTGGTCAGCATTTTAATGTGCGATTTCATGCATAAAATAATGTAAGAAAGGTTAAAAAATGTAAGCATCCAGGGTGTTGGAACGGATTAAAACGATTTACATTATTTGTAATGGGAAAAATGGTTTCGGTGTTCGAACAAATCGCTTTTCGAACAGGTTTCTGGAACGGATTATGGTCGAGAACCGAGGTTCCACTGTATAAACATTCACTTAGGAGAAGGCTGATCCATGTAAGCTATGTTTATCATTTATACAACTACTTATTTAAGCAAAAAAGCTGTTACATTACATAAGCTATCCAAACACCTTCGAAAAATGTTTGTGTACAAAGAACTTCTTTATAAAATGTTCATACCCGACTGATCTTCACTTGTACTGCTTCCCTCTTCATCATTCTCTGCACTTTGTTCCGTTACATTCTCTTGATTTTCTTTATCATCAGTAGATTCCTCTACTTCATGTTCATCTCCATGCTCACCAAAACCATCTTCACCATTTTTTTGCTGACTGAAGTTTATTGCTCCTGTTTTTCTGCCCTTTTTCTGCCAGGTAAAATAGTGCATAACTTGAAGATTGTACTCAACTTATGATATCTACACTATTTTCTCCCTCACCACAAACATTAGAAGCAAGACACACCAATATGAACAGCACCTTTAGTGACTATTGAGTCTGAGCAACTTCTCCACCCCAATATCCATCGTATTCAATAAATTTTACTATAAAACTATGCAAATAAAGGAGAATGGAATCCATTTAGCTAGGGGAATCCCATTTGAAAAGAGTTGCATAACTTAACATGGCAATAGACAGAAGTTAATCTAAAGATTTTAATTTTCAAGATGAACCTTTATTCTCAAAACAATGGCGACACAAGAGTAAAGACGGACAACAATTTGCCATATTTTTTTACCCTATTTCTGACACTAAAGTTATAAGTTAAAATTATTCATTTCTACATGGTGCATGACCATGAATAAATATTGCAGTGATCATCAAATGATCATATGCCTCTACCAAAATTTTTTAAACTCCTTTGAATTTATAAGAAAGTGTTATTTCATGATGGAATGAGGTAGAAACAGTTTCTGTCTCATGCTTTGATGATCTTTAATTATAAATTTGATTTATCTTTCTGTCGTGTTTCTTTATGCACTTTTTGAGAATACTTTCAAATTCTTGCGTAACTGGGGAATCAAAGATCAAGGCCCGGACTTGGTGTTAAAAGGAAAGACAAATAGGGTATGCTTATGTAAGTTTTAAAATAGACCTCAACTGTAGCTTTTACTTCTATGATATTGAAGTTTATCCCATGGGAAAAAACTGTTTAAGAAGTATTTTAAGGAATACACTAAAAATCTTTCAAAATTTTGTGGCATGCAATTAAAAAGCCTCTAATATGTTAACACCTTTTGTAAAATACCCCACTCAATCTCTCACTTTTCCCAGAGTATGCACATATCTAAACACTCTTTCAACTTGAGATATTAGGTCTGGCTAGCATACCCTGGCTTCTTTCTTGGCCTGGCGACGGTTTTTACGTTCCTGATACTTGCTAGGTTTGTTTGGGTTAGCAGCATATCTCTTCACACCAAATAATACAGCCGCTTCCTCCTGTGCATCTGCTTCGGCATTTGCTGTTGCAGACATGCTGTCCTTGCGTTTACCCCCAAAGCCCTGGTTGGGTCGCTGAGGCTTTGGGAACACAACAGGCTAAGTGATTTACATTTTATAAATTGCATATCTTTTTGGACTAACTTTACAGTCAAATTGTGTGAAGCATTAGTGCTTATCATTTAAATTCTTCAACTAACATGAGACATCAAAAACAAACAAACAGCATACCACTGGACAAGAGAGAAAGACTGTGTCTAACAGAACACACTGCCTCCTGACATAAATATCGTTAAACATTAATATATGGTCCTTTTCAGAAAACTCACATATAGAAATTTGTCTATTAATTCTTGCATGCATTTATACAACTGGCTGGGCTAATGTACTACTGAAAGTATTCATAGTTGACTCCATGACAAAGGTACTTTATCAAGGGACATACCATTACCTATCAGATCAGTTTAAATTACCTACCTTCTCTTCAGTGACCGGCAAAGATAAATCTAGGAAGGGTTCAAAAATCTGTGAAATCTGCAAAATAAAGTTTTGTAAAATCGCTGCTCAAAGTCACAAAAGAACATAAAATAGCAATTGTGATTTTGTGGCAAATAAGCTAAAGCAAAAAGTAAATACACTATTGAAATGCATACCAATATTTTTAACACATCTTCTGCTAAATAATACACTACCAAAGAGAACAAGCATTAAATTCTTCAACGTTTAAAAATATTTTAAAGATTTATCAAATATGCATTTAGCAAAGCTGCAGAATTAAAAAAAAACTCACCTGGCTGCATTCTTCACATGTGATGGTACTAACTAACCTACCCCCAAACAAACTGTCCAAAAATGTAAATTTCACTTGTCGCCCATATTCTGCAACAAGAAGCTTCATAAAATTAGAGGTATAAATTATACTGCATTATTGTCTGGCAGAAGGTTGCTATCCCTATGTACGCCCTATGTATTTTCTTGGAACATATTTTGATCAAATGTCTTTACTTTCAACTCCGCCATTGCTGGTCCCAAGCCCGGATGAGAAAGGAGGAGGGTTGGGCATAGGGATAGCAACCCTATCACGTAAAAACTTTTATGCTACGGAAACAACGGCTAGAGAAATAACTTCATCTGGTAGAAGGAGTGAAGCAGTCCAGACAACTGGTCCTATGATGGCAAGAGATCAAAGCCAAATGGAAGTCTCTGGCCCGACAGCAGAACTCCTGACACCAAAACATCACAGGCGAATTGGTTGCTGGAATGTACGAACTTTATTCCAGACAGGAAGGTTGTCGCAAACAATTAAAGAAATGAACAGCTACAACCTTACAATGCTCGCAGTAGCAGAGGCCAGATGGACAGGTACGGGAAAACAGATACTTAACTCTGGGGAAACCATTATCTGGTCTGGCAGGCAAGACGACCACCACCATGAAGGAGTCGCCCTTATCATCAGCAGGAAACATGCAAATGCCATCTTACAGTGGAAGCCCATAAGCGAACGCCTATTCTACGTGAGGTTAAACTTCAGGTTCACAAAACTTTCTATTGTAGTAGCCTATGCCCCCATTGACAACGCTGACGAAGAAGAAAAAGACAAATGTTATAGTGCACTTCAAGCGGCTTTAGAAAACATCCCCCAAGCATGATGTGATGCTCCTTATGGGCGATTTTAACGCAAGAGTAGGCAACAAAAACGAGAACAGAGAAAGAGTCATGGGGCGGCATGGAACTGGAGAACTTACTGACAATGGGGAGAGACTCATTAGTCTGTGTGAAGAGAACGATCTTATTATTGGTGGTACTCTGTTTGCGCACAAAACAATCCACAAACTAACCTGGACATCACCTGATGGAAGGACACAAAGCCAGATAGATCACATCATCATCAACAGCAAATGGAGACACTCCCTGCAAGACGTGCAAGTCAAGCGAGGAGCAGACGTTGGCAGTGACCACCACCTATTAGTTGCAAAGCTCAAACTGAAGTTGAGAAAAGCAAAGATTGGGTAGAAAAGAAACCAGCGTATGGATATGACCAAACACCGAGACCCAGCAATCAAAAAGGCCTTCGGCATTGCACTGAAAAACAACTTCAGCATCCTCTGAGATGAAGCAGCAATAACGATCGATACCTTTAACAAAGCCACATTAGAAGCAGCAAAAGAAACCATTGGCTACAGGACAACCCCCCAAAATGTATGGATATCTGTGCACACATGGAACTTGATAGAAAAAAGGAAAGAGATGAAGAGGAAGCTCCTGAACACCAAATCCCCCAGGCTGAAAGAGAGGACTGCAGCACAATACAGGGAGCTAGACAAAAACATCAAGTCCTCCTCAAGGAGAGACAGGCGACAGTATATAGAGCAGCTTGCAGCTGAAGCCGAAGCAGCAGCCAAACGGAAAGACATGAAGGCGACCTATCAAAACATAAGGAAGCTACGAGGTGTCCGAAGGCACAACCAGGACCTCCCGGTTAAAAGAGCAGATGGTACACCCATCACGGAAGAGCGAGCCAAACTGAAGAGATGGGGGGAACATTTTCAACAGATTCTTAACCAGCCAGAACCATCAGTGCTACCTGAAATCATCGAAGCAGAAGAAGATCTAGATATCAACACTGGACCCATTGCACTAGAAGAAATTAAGGAAGCCATTCACAAAACAAAGAACGGCAAGGCACCAGGAGGGGATGGTGTATGTGCTGAAATGCTGAAAGCAGAAGAGGGAGAGACATCGCGTATTCTACAAACAATCCTTCAGGAGATCTGGGACTGAAGAAATCCCTACCGAGTGGAGTAAAGGTGTTATAATCAAGATACCAAAGAAAGGAGACCTCGGTGACTGTAATAACTGGAGAGGCATCACTATCCGTTACCAGCAAAATTTTTAGCCGCATAATTCTCCAGCGCATTACAACAACAGTAGACTCTATACTCCGACAAGAACAAGCTGGCTTCCGGAAAGGACGATCATGCATCGACCATATCTTTGTGCTGCGACAGATCCTGTAAAAATCGCAGGAGTGGAACAGTCCACTGTATATGGCCTTTATTGACTTTGAGAAGGCATTTGACAGCCTACATAGTGCCTCTCTATTGAAGATTCTACGTCACTATGGCATTCCAAGGAAACTGGTTAACATCATCAAGTCCTTAAATGAAAATTTTGAATGCCAGATCATCCACAACAACCAGCTGACTGAACCCTTTAGAGTGGACACAGGTGTCAAGCAGGGGTGCATCCTGTCACCAATACTGTTCTCACTGGCCATTGATTGGCTCATGCATCGTGTCACTCAGGGACTCTACCCACAGTTTTGGAAGATCTAGACTACGCCGATAGGCACCAAGACCTTCAAGATAAGACCGAAACCCTTAGTAAGACTGCCAGCATGATAGGGCTCAGAGTCAACACTCGAAAAACACAAGTCCTAAGGAACAACATGACAAACAATAACCCTCTCACAATCAGTAGGAGTCCACTAGTGGACGTAAAAGAATTTGTGTACCTAGGCAGCAAGGTAACAGCAGATGGTGATTGTGAACAGGAGGTCAACACCAGGATCTGCAAACCCAACCAAGCTTTTGCAATGCTTAAGCACATCTGGAGATCCACTGGCCTCAGCAGCCATACAAAGATCAGGATCTTCAAGAGCAACGTTCTCAGTGTCCTCCTATATGGGTCAGAGTGCTGGAAGACCACAGCCTCCATCGATAAAAAACTAGAAGTGTTTCAAACCAAGTGTCTGCGGCGCCCAAAAAAGATCTTCTGGCCCAACACCATCTCAAATGAAGAACTGCGCGAACAGATTGGGGTGTGCACCCTGGCAGAAGCAATCCAACTGCGGCGGTGGCGATGGTTAGGTCACATGTGCCGCATGCCTCCAGACTCAATCCCCAGAACAGCCCTAGGTTGGACACCACAGGGAAAGAGGAACAGAGGGAGGCCCAAAGAGACATGGAGGCAATCCATCGAAAAGGACCTCAAGAACAGAGGCCTATCACTCGAAACAGCCCCCAGAACCATATGGAGATCCCTAGCTGTTGCCTCATGCGTCAGACGGCACAATGAGGACTGATGATGATGTCTTTACTTTCTGTGACTTTTTGACTGTCTTTACTACATTCTATCCCGTCTAAAACACAGCTTTTGTTAACATAATTTACCCAAAGAAATTTAAGAAATGTCAAGATAAAACTTTGAATAGTCAGCCGCATTAATTTGTTTTTTTCAAGTGCAAGCAAAAAGCATCAACTTACTCGCTACGGATTACTAGTAATACAACATAGACAAACACTGTTACAATATGGCTTTATAGTTAGTCTGAAGCCTGTTTGAAGAGACATGATGGCAAAATATATGTATCAAAACTTCTGTACCTTTCACTTTCATTTTGATTTCATCGTCAACCTTCTTAGGGTTGGTATTCTCTGTTAGCTTGAAGAATTTCAAGATACCACTTTGTACTCTCTGTCAAAAAAAAGGTTAAAAAAATACATCTAAAAATCCATATAAAACTCAAATTCAAACAATCAGTTCTTCTCCTCCATGATATACTGGCCACATATTCTGCACAAAGTACAAAGTCATGCTCATTTTTTTATTCAGAAATACTCCCAGCATTACACAACATCACTACATGACCACAAATTTAAATTTTGTTGATGTCATACCATTATGAAAAAATGTGCAGTTTGTGTGGTCATAACACGGACTTGTATTACTGGACTGCTTGCAGACGATTTTTTTCAGTGAAGTCAAAGAACGAAGCTGGTCACGATATAGCTTCCGGTTTATTCACATTCATTGTTAAGGCTCGCCGAGACTAACAGCGGAGAACTTCGCAAGAGGCTCAGCATTGGTCTCGGTAGACAGACAGCAATCCACCTATACACGTCCGTGGTCATATGACTTCATACTGTCTTAGAAAACAAGAGCTGTTGGTGTAGGTAATGGCCATTAAAATAAAATAGGAGTTATTATCTTTTCAATAAGCACAGATGTACAACCTTTTGTTTAAGGAAGGGGGACTTGTTGGCTTTTTTGGTTGATTTTCTTCCAGTTACTAATCAGTTGAAGTATTTCATGCTGGATACTTTGCTTATTTTACATTCACCTGTCTGACTTCTTGCAAAGTGGGAAGTATGGACAGGAACATATAAAAGATCAACATCATAATGAAGCACTGCTCTCTCATTAATATGCAATGAGAAAGGATTTTGGAGGCACAAGTACTTCAATAGAAACAAATCAAGGCATGTTTCCTTTCACCACATCTTTCCTGCTTATACTGCAGAACAACAGAAGAGCAGAGAGGGCTTCTAAGAAAAGTTGTGAACAGTCAGAGCACATGAATGCAGCAAGAAGAAAAAAAAGTCAGATACTGTATGCCTTCCACAGGCAACAGTAGAAGTAGTAAAGTAGAAGTATGTTGCTGCTAAATGTAGTGTCAACAAAGACTGTATCATGGTGAGAAAGTTTAAAAAACAAAAAACAAAAAAAGTCACATCAGTCAAGTTGTGAGAGAAGCAGTCAGAAAACCAATGCAAGTAGCAGTTGAAAGACCTTGGTATCACTGAAACCAGGATAAAAAATTCTATGTCTGTATCCTTTTGCTTATTATCGATTTAAAAATCAGTAACTATAGACTAGTGACTATTAACAGGTACATTTGTCCTTACCTTTATTTCCTCACTTCGAATAACATCCAGAAGGTACCTTAGCAACTCGTGGCTGTCTTGTTGCTGGAAACCTTTGAATCTTGGAGCCCTGTAATAAGCATTACAAAAAGATTAATGAATCGTCATAGACAAGTTAAAAACACAATCATCTCAGACATCAAATAAATTGCCACATTACCAAAAGTTTGCCTTTAATGATACAAGCAACAAATGCATGCAAGTGTAAGCTTCTGTTCAAGGAGAAGTACAGAAACAGCTTTTCTTCTTCACAGTATGCTTAACTTAATCCAACATTTCTAATAGATACAACAGATATGTATAATGAAAAACAGGAATAATTTGGTACTACCTAAGATAATAATTAAATATCAGTCTCTTTACTTACTTTTTGCATACTTGACTGAACAAAACACTTGGATTGACTGTTGCTTGTGCACTACCGTTGTTCATTTCTTGCACAAAAGTTAGCATTGACTGCGTCAGGGGGCCTGCCTCAGATGGTACAATGTCTATGGGTGGCTAAAACATTCGACAACTTACTTAACAGTATCACAAGGGCAGCAAGACCTTACATATTTTTTTAAAAAAGCAGAGATAAAAAAATGAAGAGTTAACAAACTTCAAAGATTCACAAACATCTACTGCAGTTATGAGCCTAGAAACAAAAACTGAAGAAGAAAAAAAAATCAAAGATTACAACCATCAAAAAGCTAGTGAGTGTAATACGCCTTACCAAATCCTTCACTTTTTCTTTTCCTTCATCTTCTCCATTCCCATCTATGCTGATGCTGTGGTCAAAGTCCCCATGTTCTTGATGACCAGATATGGTTAAAGTGCGACCATTTTTGCAAGTGGTTATCAGCAGTGCCTCAATGCTATGGGTCTGGCAGAGATTCTGAGTCAAACAACACACAATCAGAGTCCATTTAGTTATTCAAATAAAAACTTCATTCCATGATATAAGTACAATTATGTCACTTAAAAAAGGGAAAAGCTCTGTATTATTCAACATAGCACAAGGATTTCTATGTGTCTGATGAGTGCTGTCAGTAAATGTGTTTACAAAATGGTAAGCTGATACATTATTTGTTTTTAAATGATTTGAATATTTGACTTTTTGTTTCATAAAAGCTTTGTGTAAGATGAATGTCAAAAGGAAAATGACCTGGATATAACACTTACCTGCATAACTGCATTGAAGAAGCAAGTGTTGCCAAGGTTTTTTAAACCCTGTGAGAAGTGGAGTAAAATAACCTTATTACAAAGCTGAGTATTTACCCAGAATGTATATACTGTATACTAAAGCCTAGATGCCGGAAATAAATTAGCCCATAAAAGCTTTGTTGTTTGTGTAACAACAAGTATTCCTAAGTGATTATTCCTAGCAAATGTTTATGGCATGCTTCAATAAAAAGTTAAGAATATTGACACCAACCATCCAAATCAGCCAAATGCAACAGACATTTAAAAAATTGAATTTTGAAGCATTTTGTCTAAGGTACAAAATACCATTACTGTCAGCACCCCAAAGAACAATAAAATAAGAATTAACAAAAGCATCAAACACGAAAGAGCACAGACAGTTTTTTTGTCATTCAAATTTCATGTTTTCAGGCAAAAGTTTTATATATTGAGGAGATATCAGGTAACAAATAGGTCATGTGTTAGCATGCGAAGGTGGTTTAAAAAATGAGTAAGAATACTTACTTTATTACTTTTTCTTTTATAGACATTCTCTGTTAGGTATATTTCTATTTCTTAATCATTATCATGAAATGGCAAGTCTCCTAATATCTGTTTAGTAAATGAGTGGCTCCACCTAAAGATACCTTTCAGACATCTCGATGACATATAAATAAATGTGTATGGTCTTTACCTTGACTTTGTGGCATGCAATGGGAACAGTTTTGGTCCCAACCTGTGCCTTGTCTAGCCGTAGTTGGGAAGATGATGTGCTTTGATCTGTAGGTGACATGTCTGATTGACTGGTTTGCTGTGTTCCTCTGAGACCTGAACAATAAAATCTATATCATCTTTTATTACATGATCCCATAATTTCACAACATGGCTAACATGAAGGTATTGGTATTTTAAGACATTCATGGTACTCCAATAAAAAAACAAAAGACTAAAGTGACTGCTTGACTGTGCCATGTTATGCCAAGGCTGTAAAGCTAACACTTTCATGTTGTTAAAAGTCTAGCTATCATTTATTTATCCCCTGTACGGTACTGGTCACTGAGAGGAGCACATGGATAGACGCCGCAGTTGACAAGGCCTGTCATTCACATCTTTCTTGTGCGATAGTAAACAGGTCCATGGGACAACCAGTTCACTTGTTTATGTTTGTATGCCAGTTTTTCAAGATACTTTAAAAGACAGTCTTTGACAGCATGTCATGCCTGGTCATATGGCCAAACCAGACCAGCTTACACTGCTTGACTATTGCATGCAGGGGTTCCTGTTGTCCTATGACTGTGGTGACTATGCTTTGTATAAAGTCATTTGTTGAGGTACAGAGCTGCCTCCTCAGGCACTTGTTCTTGATGCCTGGATTCTCCTCTCCATATTCGCAAGCAGGGTTCATGTTTCACATCTGTAAAGCAGTATTGGTACTATAAAGGACAGACTGTACTTTGTAGCAAACGTGTTATGGCTATGCCAGGCAATGTGCAGCCCAGCCATTGCCCTTGTTGCAATTCTTATGTGGGAATATGTCCTACAGTTGCAGTCATTGGACAGGGTGGCTCCCAAGTTCTTAAAGCTGCTTACCTCTTCAAGCTGTACCCTGAACATAATATCGGTTTTGCTACCACCAATGGCCATGACTTTACTCGTCAGTGCTGGTCTCCATTCAACGTGTTCGATCTATCAGTCTGTTGATAAAGTCTTGCAGTTCTCTGTTAATGCCTGGTATCAGACCGATGTTGTCTTCAAAGTGCAGGTTGTAAATTGGCCTTCCGCTGACAGAAATGGAGCTTTATGGTTGTGGAGGATTTCATACCTGATGTTCTCAAGAATAATGTTAAACAGCACAGGATATGGGACAACATCGACAGACACCTAATGTTGTGCAAAAGCAAGCTTCCATTTGGTTATTCCGCAGGATTGTGCTCACCGAGATCTTATACAGCATTTTGATGACTTAGAAGAGATCCTCCTTAACACTGAATTTTTACACCACATGCCATAGCTCCTTGTACTAAGTTGTGCCAACAGCCTTAAAGTCTAGTTGTGACAGAGGTCTTGGTGACGCTGAAGATGCTTGTCTATCAGGATGTGACAGCTGAAGATCTGCTGAAAGCTGGTCTAAAGTGAGCCTGTTCTTCTGCTAGCAGTTCCCCAGCAGTGGTGATGATGTGATTCTATATTACTCTCAGCATGACTTTGCTTAGGTGACTGATTAAGCTTATTGTTCTGTAGTTCTGACACTGTCTGCTGTTTCCTTTTTGAAAAGGATATGACTTGTGACTGCCTCCAATCTTTGGGCCATTCTTTGCATTCCCAGACTCTTTGGCACATATTAAAGAGGGCTTTTGTATCATTCTTAATTAGCTTGAGCAGCTCAGCTAGGATGCCAGGTGACTCCCCCCACACCCTTCAGACTGTGTACTGTGGAATTGCCCTTGGGGATAAATAAAGTGGTATTGTATTGCTCGTTCGACCGCGAGGATTGGTAGGTCTGCAGGTTTACTAGTTCTAGTCTGGTCTCACTAAGGCCAAATTTACCCACCATTACTACCCATTTCTAACCTTGGCGTTCAAATCACTGAGTAAAACAAGGATATCCTTTTTTGGTACTGTTTTTATACTTGCCCAGCTGTTGGTAAAACTCCTTCACTTTATTGTTAGGTCTAGCTATGCTATACACTGGTATTTGTTAAGAGCATAACATTTAAAGAACTGAAGCACTTGAGAAGATAAAAATATGAAAACATCACTCTTAGAAAAAGACAGCATGCAAGTCTTGCCTGCCATATGTGACACTTCTGTGGAAGGCAAGCCGTACTGCTTGCGGAGAAAATTTACACATTCTTGTATTCTCTTGCTCGACTCTACTGGTATGTTGTTATCACAACTGTAGCACCTATAGCAAGAGGGAAAAAAAACCTTCATAAAGTGTGATTGTTGCAGATTCAGGTCAAACCAACGCTAAAACCTTATCTGCATTTCAATGCTTTAGCACACTGTACTGTGAATAACTGCAAAAGAAAGTAAGCTTACATGATGTCTGTTATAGAAGACACTAGCAATACATTTGAAGGAGGCTGAAATTCCTTAGCAGCCAAGGGTCAAATACTGATAACATAATCTTATTCCTATCCCATTTCTTTATTTTTTTAAAGTGGATTTTCATAAATACAAGATGGTTTGATGAAAGATACTTTAAGTCTGAGGCAAGTACCATAAAAGTGATTGTGGAAGGAACTTTGAAAAACAAAAAATAATATAGGTAAATGATTAATATAATTACACATAATTTAACAAGTTAAAAATTTTATAACATTGATTTTGCTTACCAAGCGGCCCAGGTGGCAAGGTTAACTACAATGGAGTGATCTCCAGAATGTGTTTGGAAGTGCTTTAGTGCATGTGTTTCCCGTGAATTACGATCACAGCCCTGAACAAAAGGGGTAAGATGTAACTGTCAAAAAGATGCTTGACTAAATAGCTTTAGGTAAGTTAATAAGATGGTATGGACAGCAATCTTATCAGGAACACCCTGCTGGAGATCAAGCACACGAGTCCTAAGCAGTTACTGGAGCATTCTGTGATGCAACATCTAGCTTCAGCATAAAATCAGTGATTAGCTCTGACATGAATTTGATCCATTATAATATACAAGAACTCACAGAAATGCAAAATCTGATACTTAACATGTACTTCACAAATACTGGCATTAAAAATTTATCTGAGATAATAAAAATAATAAATACAACAATTTATAAAGCGAACAAAGAGAGAATATAGTTGCTTATTTACCTGATGGCCACACTGCAAACAGACCCAAACTGTTGGCTCTACTTCTGAATCTTCCGCAACAGAAGCAGCTGCTCCCTCCAAAGGATGTCCAAACAGATCCTTTGCTCCAGATTTTGAGGCTTCAGCAGAGCAGTTCTAATGCAGCCACAATTCACAATTCATTTACACTGAAATAGCATGTTTCTCACATACTCTTACTTGCAATATCTCTATAAAACAATATTTGGTAGCAGTTCTGACAGAAATGTCATTAACTAATATTGATAGATTTTTCACAAAAGAAGAACAAATAAATGACACTGTGACAAAAGTTTGCCTCTGGCATACAGTCGGACTTAGATTGCTTTATTTTTGCTTTGTTGAACCTGAAACTACATCAATGGATGAATGAAGGTTTCATGAGATACATGTAATAATACTGGATTTCTTCTTGTTTTTTTCATGTTTTGTGTGTTTGAATGCATATAAAGGTTAATTGCTGAAAAAAGAAAAAAGTGCCGGTCGAGGGTAGGTCACTTTTGACTCAGCCTCTACTTTTTTCTCAGAATTTCATGATCTCTTGGATTACAGCAATGCACTCAATGGACCTGCAATACTCCTTGAGATGATAATGTGCACTTCGACAACAGTTCTCGTCCTGACACTGTCAAAATGTCAGCAATGCTGCACACCTTTCGTCTTGTCCGTGTCGCAACCAACTCACAAAAGAGATCACATCTTGGACTGGGTCATACATCGACCTGATGACCATTTAGTGCAGTCAGTTGATGTTTCTAATGATCTCTCATCTGACCAATACTGTGTACTGATCAAACTTGATCGCAAATGCCCATCATCGGTGCCAATTTTAAGACCCACTTGCTCAATATGAAATGTTGATAGACTGGCATTCAAAGTACAGCTGCAGATGGCACTCCTCCAACCGAGCAACTTGACTGTGTTTTGTGCAGAGTGGTTGGTGACCACGCCCCAGTGTCTTGATGTCTGATGCGCCAGTCCAAATGTGTGCACGGGGAAGGAGATTTTCATTACTTTTTATTGCAACGTTCAAGTTTTCTCTTTTCCCAAAACGTATAGGTTTCTTGGTCTAATGTTTATCTCTGAGCAGCATTAGTAAAAAACAAACTTCACCAACTGTCGTCTTCGCAGTCTTTAGTTATAAGCCAGTCATTGTAATGTTACATTTTTATGTTGAACCAATAGGGCTAAACAGATGTCACGTACAGAGAGAGGCATGTCAGAGCCAAGATTCAAACCAATAACACCTGATTCCCACTATTGTGGTGACAGGTGATTTAGGCCCTGTTCCACCAACTGCCTCTTGTATTAGTTATTATTCCTAAATTGAACATGCACACAATTCCTGTGACTCTTTTTTTTGACAATTTGACATGTTATTACAGTTAGAGCAATAAAAGCCACTAGCTTGACATAATTAGTAAGAAATACACATTTCAGGATTTGACACCTACTATCATATATGACTCATCTGATTTTGAGTGAAACAACTCAAATACAAAGAAAGATTTCTTACGGTACATTCTCCTATGATGCAAGTTGGCTTTAGAATGGCCTTCCGCACAGCTGCTATGTTAACTCCCTTTTGTATATGACTGCACTCTACAAAAAATACAACAAAAAATGAGAAAAATCATAAATCCTGAGTATTCACAGCTTGATCAAGTGGTCACAATGTTTGGTATTTTCTGGTATCGTCCCAACTATTTCCCCAAAGGTCATAGGTCACCTCGCCACAAGACCATTCCGTCCCACACCAAAAGTCAATTCGTTACACGTATGTCCATTTCATCACAAAAAAAAAAGAAAAGTAACATAGTCACAAGCCCAAAAAGCGAATCGATCACCAATTTAGTAAGTAGCTATTAACGTCAAATATTAAAAGAGCCATACTTTGTTCGAACAATAGTAGATATGCGAGCTCAGCTGCTTAGTTTAAACAGAGCCATGCGAATAATTGTAGCCACCATGTTACTGAACAATATGGTAACTTGGCAATACACATGCCAAGAACGAATCTTACAAATACGCGTGATTTTTCTCATTTAAACAATCTTTTACATTAAAGATTTTGTCATTGTTGTATTGTGAACTTGTATTTTAACTATTTTTCCTTATTATTATATGCAGAGATTTCACTGATTGGGCTTGTGGCGAACTGACTTTTCTGTCTGGACATACGTGTGACGAATTGACTTTTGGTGTGGGACGAAATGGTTGTGATGAAATAATAATAATAATAATAATAGTGAAGATTTTTATAGCGCATATTCACACTCATAGAGAGCATGCTCTTAGCGCTTAAAACGAGGAAGAGACGTGGACTAAGTAGACACAGAACAAAGGGGACGAAAGAAAACGACAGTACTGACGAAACAGAAAACAAAAGGCATCAAGTAACAGAAACAGAAAAATATAGTGATTCTGCGAGAAAGATGGGTAAAGTAGCAAGAGGGAAGGGGGCGGGGTTAAGAAGGACGAGCATTCTGCGGACTGTGTTAGGAGAAATGCTCAAGGAAGAGGTGCGTTTTCAGTGCAGATTTGAAAGATTCAGTTGTAGGAAGGTGGCGGATATGGAAAGGAAGAGAGTTCCATTGTTTTGCAGCACAGTAGCCAAAAGTCCTGTGACCATATGTTGTTGTTCTGGTGACAGGAACAGTTAGGATACGGTCGTCAGACGCAGAGCGTAGTTGTCTGGCCGGAGAGTAAGGGATGAGAAGTTCAGAGAAATAGTCAGGACAGGAGCCAGCAAAGAAATTAAAACACAGCACAGACAGTTTGTACTGAATGCGAGAACGGATGGGTAGCCAGTGTAGGAAACGAAGGAGAGGAGTGACATGGTCCCGTTTCCTTGCTCTAAGCACCAGACGCGCAGCAGAGTTCTGTACTCTCTGGAGTCTCTGAAATGACCGATGCCCCTCACCAAACTGTAGAAATATGGGTAATAATTATCACTTATTTACGTTTACTCATATATTTTCTACAATTACTGAAAATAGATTGTTAAGATATCAACTCTGCACAGAGGATGGAATGCAAAAACCTCTTACAAAAACATAGTATCTTAAATAAAGATAAATCATAAGTTAATTAGATCACTTACTGCTGGCATTACTACTAGCTGCTTCATCACTGGATTCCTCTGCTTCATTTTCCTTGCTTTTTCGTATTCGATGTTTTTTGCTTTTTCCCATTGTGTATATCTGTGCCCTGCTTTCCTCTAACACTCTCATTAGGTCTGTAAAAATCTGACCTAGAAGTAAAGAGCAATTAAAAAAGATTTTTAGCATTGTCACAAAAATTTAGAATGATCAAACAGTATAACTTCCATTAGTACATTTAAATAACATGACATTTTCATAATTCAAACACTTCAATTTTCACAAATTTTATTTGATAGAAATCTTGTGTTTGTGAATTCTGATCTATTCACCTCCCTGTTCAGAGGGTTAAAAGAACAAACAAAAGGTTCTTCAAAATGGACCTAAACTGCGATTTCTATGCACCGAATGCATTAACGGAAAAAAACTTTGATAAAATCAATCCACAACATTCTCAAATATCACAGCATCACAGCTATCCATATCTACATGCTTCTACATAGCTCAACATGTACTTTGCTGCATTTAGTGCCATTTATTTTTAGCAGGTAGAAATGTGTTACAGATATCACAGAAGTTTTATGTGAAATTGTTACTATTTTTCAAGTTAGCTTTAAATAAATGAGAAACAATGTAACACTAGCATCACATTTTACGAAATAAATTTTGCCAGTTCGCACATTTAGATTTGTATTGTTTTAGATTTTCGTGAATTCTCCTGTTAAACTGAACATAGGTGATCAGTCACACAGACCATAAAATAATGAATTGCATGAATTTATTTCACGTTATCCATTCTAATCGGCGGTCCCTCCATGTGATGTCACGAAGCGGTATGTGTTACACTGTTGTGTCATTGCAAAATATAGAACACCAACTAAATAAAATTCTCAAAAATCTGTGTCCACTATGCTAAATTATTCATATATTATAAAAATGATTTTAAAGAATTAAAGTACGCTAATATTTGTTCAAAATTTACCTCTTTCGATCTCAGATCAAAACCAAACATCGATGATGTACTTCGAAGACTTCTCGTACTGCTGTCAGACACGCAGCTTCGTAGTCGCAAAAACCATATCGGAACGGAATACAGCAACATGACGTCACTTCAAGGTGAGGATTGGAAAATTCCAAGATTGCTGTGATCGTAAGATGGTCATTATAATAACTAGGTTTTATTTGAGAATATATGCTCAGTTCGCCGACTTCTACGGTAAGTCTGTGGTTCAGCTTGACTATTAGCATAAATAAATAAGGATTTTAAGTGAGCAAAAGCCAAATGACCCAGATTACAACTAGTGATAGAGGTATTTACTCTCTGCGCAACGATAGCCTAACAATGTTACAGTTTACAAAAGGACAAAAAGCACTTGATTTGGTCGACTAAATGGGTTGACATCGGAGATTTGTTCCAGACCACATAAGTCTTTGTTCCAGACTGTCTGGGTTTGAGCATGCGCTAGGATGGCGACCTAAGTCCTCGTGGTAAATTTGATAGTTAACTTGTGGTCTTCTTGTATTTTTGAAACATTTGACGATAGATTAATCACATTGCGTTGACAATATTGGTGAGAATATCCGGGAGAGTTCTTGTGGCATCTGTTGTGAATTGCATGTCATTTTTGATTTACCGAGGAACACTAATCAGTAATGTTCATATATTGAAGTGAGGATGAAACAAACGCAATTTCAGGGGTGGGGGAAGGGTAATGGTGGTCGTTGACTCAGATATAAAAAACACAAGGAGTGTCAGAGGGGGGATATAGTAAGGATGTCGAACATAAACTTGGTGGATGTAGAGTGGTTTGCTGTTGGATTCTTAAACAAGGATGCATTATTGTTAAGAACAGCCGATATAAAACATTATTGCACTAATTGAAATCAAACCCACAAAATCTTCAGGGCTTACCATAATTATAGACCAGTGAGTTTAACATGCATATTATGTGAGGTTTTGGAGAGTCTGGTCAGAAATACTCTAGTGAACTATTTTGTTGGCAATAGAATGTATAGAGAATGCCTACATACCTTTAGGACAAATAGATGTAAAGTAGGAGTGCGCTTGTAAATTGTTTGACAATACAAAAATAGATAATAAAGCAGACAACAGCAGTGATTCAAAGGGATATTGATAAATTGCTGAACGGTATAAAAAAAAAGACATTTGAATATATAAAAGTGTAGGGTTATGCATGTAAGTAAAAATAATCCAAGATGCATATTTAAAATAAAAATGGGAAATGAGGTGCACATAATAAAAGCTTATAATGAGGAGAAAGACTTGGGGGTTATTTTCTTTTTATACTGTGAGTTATCTATTGATGCACATATACAAAGAGAGGTAAGGCGAATGGTTGGCATTATTAGGACAACTTTGAATTATTTGGATCGAGAGAGACATTTTAAAATTATTCTGCACCCACATTTGGAATATGCCAATGTGGTCTGGAATCAGGCAGTCCATAAGTAGTATAAAAATGTGCTACTAAATTAGTTTTAGAATATGAAGGTAGGTACTTAAAACTCCACTCTCTAAAGGGGATAAGATTCACGGGGACCTCATTCAAATGTTGAAGACTTTTCATGGATGCAACAATATTGATATGCACTACCACATACTAATTACTAGATATTCAAATGAAAATTATGCAGATCAAATGCAAACTGTCCTAATGTGCAGTGTTAGATTGTTAGGTGTGACACTGTCACTTTGGTTACAGTCCCAGTCCATGTTATCACTGTCAATATGGACGACAAATTCTTCCCTACTTTCAAAATCATTTTGTAAACTTTGTATATAATCTACCACCAGTTTAGCAGATTGTCACATGTTTTTGCTCATGTTTTCATCAGTTGGGAGATACATGGCACAAATAGTATGTAAAATAAGCGAGAGTGTCTGCCGCAGAGTGCATCCTAGCACAAAGAAAAATTTCTAATTTCATGTCAAGGTCACTTTACTTATGGTCTAATAGAGATCACTGTTTGGAAATGCTTCAGTTAGTGTCAATTTTTGGTCATTTTTCATGCCTTTAATAAATAGAAAAGTCTGTTACACACATCTAAGAAGCAGCCATGTATGTGTGAAAGAGTTAAAATGAATTAACAGGAAGACTTTCTTTGTTCTTTGTCATGGCTGTGCCAGCATGAGCTACAAATGTTGGAACAGTGTAAAAAGATCCAAATAAACCCATACACACATTAAGTGCACATATTCAATAATGCCATACTCTTAAAAACACGTTTTATATACTCTTTACTCAAAGCTGCGACAAATTAGGTATTATCTTAAACATTAAATATTAATTTTGTGAATGGACAATAGCTTGAGTTACAATAAAAAAACAAGTATGTGATTGTTAAAAAAAAACTACTATATTGCTAACTGTGCATGAGAGTTTCTAACAAGATAACTTTCCAGTCTAATACAGCAAGATGTATGTTCATACTATTTATTCCAGATGTCTAACAAAGACACAAAGAACAAGATGCTTATATACCTTAAAGCAACATTCTCATACAAGGAACTCGAAAAGAAAAAAAAATTTAAGGCTAGTCTTTACATTCCTTTTCCTATTCTATAAACTGTGCCTGTGGAATTTTCAACTTCTCTCCTAGAAAATGAATGCAAACTTACCACATTCATTTCCTCCAAATTAAAATGTTTAAAAACTGAATAAGTCTGTACTTTTTTCACCACTTAGCTGCAGCAAAGTAGCCTAAACTATGTTAAAATGTCATGTGCTCGTACTTCTAACAGTCTCTCCATTTGTTTCACATCCTCACACCACTGTTGTAATCGTTTCTGAATGACTGCAATCTGGAAGAAAGATTGATCAAAGTATGTCATACATAAAGAAAATGAAAAAAGGAGGGGGGGGGCATAGGTGGGAGGCATATCCTTGCATTAAATCACTTGAGAATTTGATAATAATAATAAACGTGCTTTATAAAGTGCATAATTACGTTTATGCTTATTAAGGAGCATACTCTCAGTGCTTAAGACAAGCAGGGGACATGGACAGAATACAAAGGATGGAAAGACAACTATGAGACAAGTAATAAAAGACAAAATTATACACAAAGAGGAATCAGGCAACAAACAATGAAAATGTGGAGTGTAACAAATCTGCTGAAGTAGACGAGCAGGCAGACTAGTCAAAAGATTATAATTACGACTACTGACAACTATGCTGATTGGTTGAAGGAGTAATGCTCATGGAACCGATGTGTTTTAGTGGATGTTTTTGTGGATACTTAACAAAAATTCATAAACTGTATTTAAAGGCACTTAAAGAATAACTGGGTAAAATTCCAATGAATAACTGTTACCTGTCCAAGGTCAAGTACACGTGGTTGCACCCAAGTCATGTGTACACGCTGTTCCACTTCATCAATGTGACCTTTGACCAAACCTAAGCTCAAAGCTTTCATAACAAGCATCTCAACCTGCCAGCATAATTTGTTGAAAACATAATGAAATGAATGCAGCTTTAAATTGATTGCAGTGTATTTGATACAAACACATGTATATTCACATGGCATTGTCTATGCATTAAAACTTGTTCATGCTTAAATTTTGAATAAACTGATGCAGGCATCCACACTTTGACTTAATTCTCAAAAGGTAAAACAGGGAGTACAATTATAATAAATGTTAAAACATGTAAAATAATACCAAGAAAACTTGAAGTAAACCAGCCTGATCAATGTTTATTGGGACTTAAACAAAATGTGGAAATAATTGCAAGGAAAAGATGGCCAAAATAATTCCAAGTAACAAATTTTCTTTTCGTAGACTGCACCTTCAGGAGTAGAAGACGTTATATAAACGTTTAAACAGTAAGCAGTCCATGAAAGTTGTCTTTTTTAAATTTGCTTTTTATATACCTTTCACAACATACATCCACACACCATAAGAGAACAGTAAAATCAGCGTACATCACTGAGAGGAATCCTTGCTGTTGATGAGATGGTCTCGAAGCTCAACTGTCTGTCTGTAGCAGGTCGCTGGAAAGTCATCTGCAGAAAGACAGTATTACAGTCATTCCTGCATGCATTTAATATCATCTTAATTTTATTCTATGTTGAATAAATGCCATAAAAATGATAAAAAATGGCACCTAAACATTTTTTTTTGAAATGGTTAACTAAAGGAAAGATCTACAATTTAAGGTGGGGAAATAAGCAAAATCGACTTTCATTAATTACTTTTGTAAAACGGTATGTTTACGTTTAAGAAAATTTTATTTAAAACTACTAAATACTAATTATTTTTAAAAAGCTCACTTTAAAATGTTTACATATATAAAGGAAAACTCAACCAAATTTCAGGTCTGTATGCCATGTCAATATCAAGTTATACGGTTTTGAAGTAAACTGTTTAAGCCGTACATGAAATTTATGTGTTTGATGGAAAATATAACAACCTAATATTTTCCAACATACAACTTCATTATTTATTTCATTTTAAGAAAAGTCAACATGGGTGCTGTTGTGTGTCCAAATGTCTACTAGACTGCAAAGACACAGTAATAAAAAGAAATGGTGTTTGCAAACATCATGCTACACAGTTATATGTTTAGTTAGTTATAAAGAGATTTGGTGTCTATATAGCTTCATAGGTTTTGCCACCTCTGGTCTCTTAATATCTAACATTTAGTGATGCTGCCTCGCATATTGCTTCCAATTTTTGTGAGCATCTACTGAAGTAGCAGCATTAGTAGGAAACACTTTGTGCCCATCTTTTTTGGCAAGCAGTTGCAGGGTGGTGGGATAAACATATCATTCTTTCATTAAGGAAATTAGTTCAAAAGCTTCTTCGTTAAAAACATGGAAATGAACCAGAAAGTCTTTAGGGAGCATAGCTTATTCATGAAATCTAGACATACATCATTGAGTGCACCAGAATTTTGAGCAGCTGCTAATAATCTATGCTAGGATTATTTAATGAATTACCTCTGCAGTCACACATATAAGAGACATGGTTTTTGTGGCTAGATGGTTCCTTATATTTTGTCATAGATTTCTGTGAAAAGCACCAGCTGTCTGTCCTCTTAGGAGGCTGACAATGTTGTGCTCTCTAGACACTGAATGCTACAAACTTGACTAGATGGCATTCTTTATTTTGTTATGAATATTATACATAATTGCCAGTCTGCACACATTCTGTTGCATTTTGTTTAAGACAACCCATGCCCCACACAACCTATGTTTCTTAGACAGCTTGTGTCTAGGACTGAGGCAAGAGATGTGAGTGCTTGCTTGTTTTTTTCTTTTTCTTGTAGACAGCCAGCGCAAGAGTTTGACTTACATGCGATGGAATCACCATAAAATAGTATTTTCATACAGATCCAAATCTACATACTTTGTACACAATTTTGACTGCTTTCGACGCAATGTCCTTGCTTGACAAAAAATTAATTGCTAAAGCTGTACGGAGATTTTTTTGTCTCTGCTATTTCAGAAGCGAATAACAAAGCCACTAGTGCATGATAATAATGTGACTAAATTTAAAAATACAAATGACCCATTAAAAAAAATCTGTGTATATGATGTAAAGCCCTGTTTCCTTACATTCCTTCCAAAGTACATAAATAACAAGCATTGCAATGTCACTCAATTTTGTAAACGTTCAGATCTAATCCTGATTATTTCCAAAATTTGGGGCAGAATTGAAAGCTGCTAATTGTTTCTCGAGCGTGTTGCTATGTCCCAGACATTCTCTATTCTCGCTACTCTTGCACTCAGCAAAAGCAAATATGAAATCAATCACTGTTTTCAGTGACAAAATATACTTAAATTTCTAGATGGTTTCTTGAAAAACCACTTTTAGAGTGGATAGAAGATGTTGAACATTCGTAATATGCCATAATCTCAAATAGCTAAACATTTTTTTGGTCAAATCTGGTGTGGGTGGGGGGTGGAGAATTGGTGTTTTACACGGGGCAAGCACCTAGGCTATATCACAGTAAGACAGCCAGCCCTATGAATAGATGCCACATGCAGAGAAAGAACAGCATGCCTGAGATGAGAGCTGAACCCAGAACAGCCAACCTTTACTGTATTGGTGACAGGGGCTAACCGCTGTGCCACCATACTGCCCCATCAAATTTGGGAGTAGCGTCAGAATTAAAGAATTTGTGTTAACATAATACTTTAGAAAATATTCTTTAATGCTACAAAACTGACAGGCTATTAGAATGGACCTTTTCAGATGGGATGGTGGAATACCTAGCATTAAAATGATTATAAAAAAAAAGTCATGCTGATTTTTTGATGTAGCTGAAGTTAGTGGTCAGTATTTTCAAATGTATGTGAAAGGAGCACATTTGTAACTTTTAAATGTAAGCAATACAAATTAAGAAAGAAAAACTGCTAAATGCCTATGGCACTATGTTTGTATACCTCCATAAGACATAACAAGGAAATCTTCTGCCTCATCTGTTGCTCAGCTGCAGCAAGATCAGCCTGGTAACATAAAATAAAGTACAGTTTACACAAAAACTGAAAAGTCTATGAAGTAAATGGCACACTGTTTTTTTCTTATTTATAAATATTTCAGCATTAACCTGACACAGATAAAGAAAATGATAGCAGGATATTTAAAACTGATAGTGAGCTATTTGATTAGATCAAAAAAGAGAATAGGGAAGCAAGTACCTGACCAGCCCAGTACTTCTTCAGATCCTCAAACTTTGAAATGTTGCCACTATTGAAAGCATACAGTAAGTCCACCAGCCATTCTTTGTCCGAGTTCTTCAGTGACAAGAGTACATCATGTGCAAGCTGTTTAACAGTAAAACATAATTTAAAAAAAACTGCTATGCAGCTTCACATGAAAAGCTTAGTAAATAAAGTATGAAAACCATGAAACTGATGATTAAACCTCTGCTGGCTGTACAACAAGCAGCAGCAATTTCAACTTCATACAAAATTTACAGCACATAAGTTCATAAGGAATAACTAACACGATTATTTAAAGAAACAGAAAATTTAAATTTATGTAGTTCTCTTTATATCCCACTTGAATAATTGTTAAAGAAAAATAAATAATTACAAGTTCTCCAAAATTGTAGACACCATCTCCCAAAACTGCTGCAAGTCCAAGATTAAAAGCTCTTTCTGCCTGATCTCCAGCTGGAAGAACACATCATAAAACAAGATTAAATTACCTGTCATTAAAAACTTTGAATATCAAACAATTTATTCTTAAATATTGACATGTTGTGTGAAAGAATTCATACTATCAAAATATATCATTATCAAAGTCTTAAACCTTTGAGTGCTTCCATGTACACTAGCGTGCCCACTGACCGAACATTCGGCCGGCGACGTTCTATTTTTAGCGGAGAATCTGGAGTGACGTATGGATAACGGCTGTTCAACGATCGGCAGAAATAGGATTCCCCTTAGTTTTAGCACCGACTCTGACACACTGCGTGGTTTGATTGGTGTTTTATCATGCTGGAAATGCAGCCATCCTGCTCTAGAGTTATCATGCCGGACAATGCGATTGCTGGGACGAGTGGCGAAAACACGCTACAGGAGGCCGTATACACTACAAGAAGCCGTTGCAGAGATCACAAACAGTGATTCAGATGATCTAGAATCGGTATATTCCCTGGATCAGGAATGATATGGCAGTGAAAGTGATGACAGTGTCGTGTTAGGTATGAAAGAAGAAGATTCGAATTCTCATCATTCTGATGACAGCGATGGCAATCTCAATTTTGATCAAAGAAATGAAGAAAAATCCGATGACAGCAGTGAGATAGACTGGAACCTACTTTGGAACCATGACTTTGTTGCACCATAGGAAACAAATTGCAGCAGACAGGAGCAAATCAAAGAGGGTCGAGCTGCATGTGGCAAAAGGGGGCGTGGCATGAGAAGGGGTGGGCGAAACAACACCACAAGGAATTTAACTGCACGTTTTGAAGGGGATTTTACCCCTGCTACCCCCTTTATCACAGCAAGCTTGCCTACTGGAAATTAAATATTTCAAAGCAGAATTTTTGAGCAGCAGAATGTGGAAAAGAAGCTTTTGTTTATGAATGATGAGTTTGTGTTTGACATGACAGTGCTTGTGACTTGTGAATGAACTACATGAACCGTTGAGATGAAGTTCTCAGGTTTCTCATGGCAGATGTCGGTGAAGTGGGAACATTTTTGTGAAAAATGAGTTGAGGTTTTCAACAAACAGTAAATCCTGAGCTTTATCCAGGCTTTGTTTGTCACTTTCTGAATAAAATCCACACAAGTAATACTGGTTTGAAGTCAAGAATTACTCTGAGTACTTGATTGTGTGTGATACTGTTTTCGCATATAGTTAGTTTTTCTAGAAAAAATATATTTGAATAAAATTAACAATCCAAAAAATCTTATTTCTGGGTTTTTCTTGGTCTCATTTATTAGAAAAATCAATTCTGTGTATGAATTATATAGGTTTTATATGCTTTTCTTGCATCTCCATAGCTCCCGACTTTTTTTAAAATAATGACCGAAAAATCATAAAAATTCCCTGGCACTGGCTTGTACACGTTCTTTGTTATCACTCAAAGGGTTAATCCTGAGACTTGCAATTACTAAAAAGCAACTCACATGGAATGTCTTTCAAAGTAACACATCCCAAAAATCTCAGAGCCTCTTTATAATACTCTGCATGGTTGCCAAGAAGCTTATGGTAGTTAGAAGTCAGTTCATAAAACCGGCTGTGGACTGAAGTAACTCCATCTATTCCATCCAGAATGGCCTGGCATTCCTCTATCATCGCCTGGAAAAAAAAAGCTTTGGACCTTAGCCACAATTGCAGAAAATAGGAGGAAAATGTCTCTGAAAAAAGAAACAAGCTTCTCTGTCCAAATGTTGCAGACATCCTCAGCAAGCTCAAGCATAGAACTACACTCTTAATTATAGCTGACAATACTTTATCATGCTGCACTATGCTTCATACTAGCATTACTGATTATGTAGAAATACTCAGTTACTATGTGAACCTGAAAGTGCTGACCTATTTTATTGATCCCAAATTTGGACATAATATCTTGCCACCACATCACAACTTCCTGTCCAAAAGATAATTAAGAATAAATATACTTGTTCAGCACCAACACATAAATATTGAGGCTCAATTAGTGCTCCCTCTCCTCTCTCTCTCACAGGAATACAGTAGTTGTGTTATAAAAATTGATCTCTGGAGACCCTACTAGCATAAAGTAAAATAATAATAAAGGTATAATGTATATAACTCAGAATCAAGCTTATACATATATGTAATCACAAAAACTAGATCAATAGTACATGAAAGGTATCAAGTACTTACCAGATGACATGACTGTACAGAGATATCCCCCCTCTAGCTACTTCAGTTACAGCTGGCCACTTCTTCACTGACCAATGCATAGAGAGAACACAAAATCAAACAACTCATCCCCCACTCCTTCCTGCCTGGCTAGTGAGTACACCTCTCCAGTTCTTCACCAAAACTGAGAAAAAGGCCCATAACAGGGAAGCTGGAGGGAACAAGCTCTCATGTTCTGTGGTAAGTACTTGAATAAAGAAACTCTACAACCAAAAATGACTATATGAGAATAACAAGCAGATGAAGTGGCTGCCTATACATGAAGTCTACTGCCTCCATAGTAGAAAAATTAAAACATACCTTAATTTCTGACAAGGTTGCAGGACAAGAGGCTACCCTGGGCTAACCTACTGGGAAACTGACAAATTGTAGGCTTTAGGAGTCCTGCTGCATGCAACATGCCGAGCTGTCAAGACATGAGTGTATTCCAAAGAATGATGTCCTTAAGGGACTACGTTTTCATAATAGGATTGGCTAGTAGTTACACCTTGAATCCACAAGCTAGACCAGAAAATCTGCACCTGGAGATACTGCAGTGATGACACAAATCGTCTGTGCCACCATGTGGACATTTGCTTCATGCAAGGGTAAGAAGAGATGGTATGGACACTTCCTGTGAGAGGTGAATCTTTTAATATAAATTTGCAAGGCATGCGCTAGATCCTAAAGCCTATCTGGATCACTGGATGTCCACCTTGGAAATAGGTAAAGACTAACTTAGAGTCGTCTATTCTTGACCAAAAAATAAATAAATAAATAAATTAAAAAATAGGGTGGGTAAGGAAGGAGACCAAGCCATCATCCCAAAATACAGAGAAAAGTATGTGGATTTCTGAAACTCAAACTGCCGTGGCAATTATGCTGGTAAAAGTCAAACAAAGCCTTTCCTTGATCCATGCATAGGGTCTCTGGTGCCAAGACTCTCCCACAGGGTAACCTCAACCAGAAAAGAAGCCACACAAGGAAGCAAGCTTCTCAGACCACCTCTGTGTACAGGCCAGACTTCCTCCCGCTGACAGAAATTATGTGCAAGTCGTCAGGGCCCTGATCTCCCAGCTTGGCACAGGATTTGCAGACCACATATTTGTTTGTAGCATCCCAGGCTGGGGCTGGGCCCTTCCTGGAATGCAGCCTTCCATCTGACAACTGCACCCGTCGACATCCAATGCGCCAGCACATCAAACAAGTCAGAGGGGTAGGAGGAGAGTAGTGCTGCATGGAACCAATAGGAAACCGATACCAGCGAAACATTCGAAGCACACTTCTAAAAAACTAGCTGTCACTCAGACATGGCAATGTCGCATCAAATTGCAGCAATGCAACAATTTATTCCACCCTGCCGGTGAGGTATGAAGTGCCTCCAGCTGTCCAGTCCCACCTCTAACCCTATCAAAAGACAAGGCACGTTTTAATATGATAAAGTATCCTCTCCTGATGTGGTTTGTCCCTTACCACCTTCAACCAACTATTGCCGGACCACGCCATGTGGAATTCCTGAATAAATCTTGTTTACAAAAGGAGTCTGGAATTCCCCTATCGCGCCATGGCTTGATGTAATTTGTGGTTTGCGTCACACGGTCACATGGCTTCCTGAGAACGTGCCTCTGATCTACTTATGCTTTGAACAATTAACAAACAGGAGTTTGAGCTGCGAAACATTACAGCCATAAGGATCCTTTACACTGCCATAAAACCAGCTTACAGCAAACAAGGTAGCAAAAAACATGACCGATGTGGTAGAAGCTGGGCTAAAGACTGGAGAGGTATACTTACTAGCCTCGTAGAAAGGATGAGGGCTGAGCTGGTTAAGTTTGTATTCTCTCCATTTATTATTGGTCATCCCTAATTAATCAGGAGTGGACAGCTGGAACTGAGATAGCTAGGTGGTGATATCTTCATAAAGTCAGGGTATCTGGTACAGTATAAAATAGAAAATACAATAAAAAAATATAAAGCCCACAAAGTTACCTTAGTGCCATCAAAATCTTTGTTCCTTAGACGAATATTCCCTATGGTTGTCATACATAACACTTTTGCTTCATTGCTTGATTTGACCTGTCAGCACAAAAATCAAAACCTTACATGACATGGGGTGAACTAAGGAAATTAAAATTCTTATGCTTGCCATTAGGATAACAGATTAGATCAAACTATGCATACCCAAGAGAAACATCAATCTAGGGTTTTTCCTTTTTTCTGTAAAAATTTCTAAGACAGGAAGTTCCAGGTGCTATGTGAGTGGGGGTGGGTAGGTGAAAGGTACTATATTTATCTGCTTAAATGTGATACTTGTGCCACATGCAGAGAAAGAACAGCATGCCTGGGGCAGCAGTACTCAATCACAACAAATACTGTGCTACTAATATTTGCTAAATTTCTAACCATTTACCAACCTTTTCTTTGACTTTCTCAATAAATTCCACGGCCTGCTTTGGATCTGAAAAAAAAAAAGCATTTCCACATGAAGATCAAATGAAATCTCCCCAGGTTTGACAAGGATGAAATATTTCTTTAATATATGGCTGACATTTCATGAAAGTTCACTTTCATATCAATGTACATAAAACATTTTCCATTTAACAAAACAATAATGAAGATGATGAAATAAATTAACAAACGATTAAAACATATAGGATTAAAATAATTAGGATTTGTTCAAACTTGGATTGAATCAATAAATAATTGGATTACTCAAGCTTTCATCCACATATGCAGACAAGTTTTGGAGGAGAGCTAGTAACTTTCACACAGCAAATGCTTTTTCTAACAGCATGTCACTGGCTATTTTTTAAAACTTTACCTGGAATCTGTTTTACAACCAGAACACAGATCTCTGTGAGGGCAAGTGGATTGATTCTGCAGAAAGAAACAAAAATGAAACAAGACCATTGATAGAAAGGAGAACATTTATCTTGAAACAAGACAAAACATTTATTGTGGAAATCAACATGCTGGCCAAGGTTCTAACTGACTCAATGAGAGCAATCATGAATCCCCACCCCCAAAAATGACATATTAGAAATTAACACAGCTAACAAAATAAGCAATACACGTATTTGTGACATTACATGTCATATAAATTGCCAGAGAAAGATAGGGTAGAGTGTGAGAGCATACCTGTGTTCAAAGTCTGTAATGAAGTTTTCATATAACTGAAAAAAATGACATTAACAGTTCTAGTAAGAAATTTCTATAAATGCCATCATCTGCAGATGTAAAGTATAGTTAAAAACACATCTGAATATACATTAAAACTTCTAATTAATTTCAAACACTCAATTTTATGGACACAGTGGTGAAGGCCTGGCTGCCCTACGTGCCGACAGGCATAACGGGCAGTAAGTAAGTAAGTGGTGAAGGCCGATTTTTTTTTAAATATAAAAATTGAGGTACCAGTTCTGGATACCAGGTCATTTTTATCATTCAAAACTCGTACCCTTTATTAGGAGGTTTATGGATGAATTCCCCTGAAAACTTGCAAGTAGTGTTTACATTTGACTGATCAGTGACCACTATTGACACGAGTGACAACACTTCAAAATCAAAGTGATGCTTTGAGCACATCTAGCACACAAAATCAGCAAGGCCACCATTCCCAGTATAAACATGCTACTGTTGTGGGAAAGCACTATACAGCAGCCACAACTATATTATCACTAACACATTATGTCTTACAAGTTTAACAGGAAATAAAGTATGAAGCATTAATAATTTTTCATTCTTGCTATCAACATTTACCTTTGACAAGCAAAGAATTAAATAAGACGCATTCTTAAAAAACAAAAGTCATCAGCTATGCTGCCCACTATTGGGGATTCACAGTCTATTTATAGATGAGCTGCATACTGAAAACCTCACCAATAAAGCACCATAGCTATGGACCTTTTACAAGGCAGAAAGCTCTAGGCTCCTCAACCTGTCTGCAAGTTGTTTGTGATCTCCACCTGTTTACAAAGGGAGGAACATTTATGCCCTTTGTTTCAGGTCCATTGCTACCTCTGGCTCACAGCTATTCTTCTAATGGTTCCTAGAGACCAAAAGAGATCTGAAACACTGAGCAATGTCAAAGGGCACTACTTTTAAATCTGTATTGCAGACCTCTTGATGAAAATAGTAATATTTATTCAAATAACTTTTACTTACCCGTAGGAGTGCATCTCCTTTGGTGAAAGTTGGTGTTTTCACAAAAGAACTCAACTTTAGTGTGAGCTGATGCCATAGTCTACAGCAGACAGAAAAATGTTAACTATGATCTGAACCTCAAATCACAACTCAAAGATTGTGCATTGAAAATAATGTTTCAAAAATGAAGCCACGATTTTACAAATGTCATTAGAAAGTGAAAAGGAAAAGACCAACAAATACGCATTGTATAAATTTACTTACATGTAAAGATCACATTTTGCTAGAAAAATTGCATAATTAACGACTTGAATTATTACATACTTCGCTGAAATTGATTGCATTGCTTTATTTTTCTAATGCCATTAGCAATATTCTTTCTGTCAGTAATAGCATAACAGCGTACTGATACTCTGCCTTAGTAATAAATCACTGTTTATCCATTGAAATAATTCTAATTCCCAAATTAAAATTATGTCAGCCATTGCAAGTTTGATATGTTTTTGCTCTTTACAACAAAAGAGATTTTAAAATAGGTAGTAGAAATATTCGCTTCATTATTATCGAGATCTATTTGAAAACAAGCAGAAATAATTGCGTATGACACAATTGATTTCCCTCGAAGGTGCACCGTCACTAAAGTTTGGTAAATAAAATGCAGCAGTACTTGTTAAAAAATAACACATATTTTACGATAATCATTGAAAAACATACTTTTTGTTGTAGAATTCTTCTAACTGTGCCCAGTCTGTAGCAACCTCACCGGTGCTTTTTCGCTGTTGTTCTGCTAAATAAGACGCAACGTCTCTAGGCATGGCTGAAATCACTCTTAGGTGCCGGACGTAGGTTCGATCTGTAACATGCGCAGTGGTAAAATAAGACTTCTAGGCTTTTCAGTGTCTAAAGAGCACTTCCTACTTCGATGAGCTGAAGAAAATTGTTGGTGAGGTGCAAGAAATTGTTGACTTTGATGCACTTATTGGCTTTATATATGCGCTTGTAGTAGTTTTTCGTTATCTATGTGTAGATTATGTGTTTTATGATGTAAACATAATTATTTATTTCACTCTTTTCAGCAAACAAACTCAATTGGTTCATCGTTGAAATAGTCTATTGAGTATATCGCACTTTCTGTTGTTTGTTGATTGTCCAGATTCTTATTTTCTTTTTTCTTTTTTGTACAGTATTATAAAGTAATAGGTTCACTTCTGATTTGAAATCGTTCAGCCTCATTTAGTATTGCTTAGCAGTTTCATGGGTATATAACTACCTGAAGAAATGATTATTATGTACCTTTGAAGCTTAGGTAACCTGCGTTTCTCCCATCATATAATTTAAAGATAATATGGATTTATCAGCTGGATGAAATATCATCTTCTTGAGTTTTTCTGAATTGTCTTCACATCCTAAATTATTTTAGATGAAAGTACTCACATGGTTAGTGTTCAAAATTATTGGTTGTAGCAAGTAATGTGTAGGCATGTCATAGTTTGTATGATTTGCTGTAAATAAAAATCCTTGTTGCGGTGATTCAACAGGAGTTTAATATGTATTTTCAAACATTGTGGGCTTTTTTAACTTTATGAATATCTTATTGATGTGTGTATAATAAACCAGTTTAATAACGATCATTTTGGTTTAGTGTGAAATTTTCTTTCTGATGGTGCAAATCAGTTTTCTCCATTTTTTTCATACTTTGATCAACTCTATAAAAAATATGTGTGAAATTTTCTGGGCCTGTTTTATTAGGACTTTGTTTTACAGGGTTTGCTCCATAAGTAAAGTTTGTTTATATGTTGCATGCTTTGATTTTTTACATATAGAAAGCCTTTCATTCTAGCACTGAAGTGTAACACTGAAGACATGTACAGATTAGGCTAATTTGTATGCCAATTTTAATAAGAAATATTGTTTCATTTAGACTAACTGTTAATGCCAGATCATTACCTTAACTTTAGCTTAGCTTTGTTAGCTAGGGTCATTAAATACATCACAGGTGTATCTTGAAGAACTTTTCATAACTTAAGTATAGTTGTCCTTAATTATCTGACATCTTGAGTAGGGAACAACTGAGTAGTTTTTATACTAGTAGCAGAGTTCTATTTTCAAAGTCTACATCAACAATTTAAACAACAGCATTCATGCCTTTGGAGTATATTAACTATTAGCTAGTCTTTATATGAATGAGTGGTTACAAAAAAACTGTAGCTGTAACATAAAAGAAATTTATGTCAGCCTATGAGAAGTGATCAGATTTATGCATACTTCCCAAAACACAGATTGTGTCACTTGGGAATGCTTATTTTTTTATGTTTGATTTACTGTTGCTAAGTCTGAAGTTAACTAAAATATATATTAAATGACATCCTTACATAATTTTAAGCTAATCATATAAAGCTGACAAGAAGTGAAAAGTGACATTTTGTCAATTGTTTTGACTTTCATAATACTTACATATTATCATTTACACACATAGAGACACACAAGATTAACTCTGTGGTAAATGACTTGTGTTGTTATAAATACTATGCGTCAATGGTGCATAAACTGGTTATGAAATTCAAACATGCATCAACATTTCCAACCAGAATCGAGACTGTTTTCTCTTGGAAGACTTAATTTCATCAGCAAAATTTAGAGTTTTTATAGTTTGATATTCTTATAGTTGTAAGTGTTGCCACTGTTAATCCTAATCTCTGTTTTATGTGTGGCACTGATGTCGGGTATTTGCTTTGTTGAGTTATAACATGGCCAATATTACAGGATTTCCTATTCCATCTTGTATATTAGTTGTCTCTTATTGGATGTGATTCAAATAGTTCTTGGCCACTAAAAATACTTCATCTTCATTAGTAGGTCACCTACAGCCAGATAGATAAACTTATTTGATAAAAACCATGCTTTTGAAAAAAAGCTATAGATTGTGAAGAAAGATTATTATTCATTTAAACCACAAGATAATCAGCATTACTCCACCAACGAAAGAAAGAATCCTGTTGCATAGTTTTACAACATATGCAGCTCTTTCTGGGCTGTGAGTATCAATAAGTACCTGCAAAACTAAAGAATAATTATAATAATTATCAGTGGCAGCAAATATTGACCCTTTTCAGCCTGGCATTGAGAATGATGGTACAGTTTTTCATCATGCTTGTTCAATGTGGAGCTGTAGAAGAGACAGCAATGTTGATAGACTCTAACCTTTGATGTACTTTCATGGTTTCAGACTACCTTCCAACTGTAGAATACCATAGCTCTTTTCCCAGTGGCCCTAACAGCCTGTAGATAACAGGCCCAAAATGAGTGATCAGTAAGTGGAAATCAGTACAGCATGTAGTTTCTTTGCCTGGATAAGGTGCCATAACGCTGAAACCACCTGTCCCTTACCATTGAACTTATTTGTGTCTCTTTGTGCCTGGATAGGTTTTCTCTGTAGCTTGAAATAGTTGGTTTGCATCTTACCTCAGTGCAAAATAAAGGCTAGTGGTCCATTTTTGGTGGCTATTATTTTTAATTCTCTGTAGTTTCTCTAGGCATTATAATTGCACTACTAATGTTTCACTGTGTGTGTAAAATTGTAGTTGGCATGATCAGTGTCCATGTTTTAGCAGCTTTTGCCCTTTATTTCTGCTTCCTTCCTTTCTTTAAAACAAAAAATCTATTGTGACAGGAAAGGACCTGTTCTTGTAGCTCATTATTAATAACTTGGAGTTCAGTTGTTTACCATATTGCTTCATCACACAAATGTGTATTGTGGAGTGGATTTTAATTGTGTTTTACAACTTGAAATTGTTACTTTTAATTACTTGATCATTATTTGTGATGATAATAGATTGCAAAACAAGTATGATTGTCAGTCAATACTACAGTCTGTATAAGGTTTGTGTGTGTGTGTGTGTGTGTGAACGAGAGCATGTGCATGTTTATGATAGTAATTTGCCTGGTGTGGCAGAAGACCATATATAAGCATGAAGTTCTAATCATGTATTATAGTGCAGTTTGTTTTTTAATTCTTAATTGATAGTTATTATTTCAAAATAATATTTTAGTTGTGTTAAAGTGTGGAAAAAAATGGGTGCTAAATAAGTAAGGGTTTTATAACCAGTTTGGCAGAAATACAAGGTGCTCTAAAACTTTTGGCCTAGAAGCTCCTGTCAAAAACTTTCAAAGGCAACATTATCGTTTGACAATCAAATACATATCCAAGGATGGTTCTCAGCTTAGAAAGCCATTTTGCTTGAAGGCAAATACAGATAATTTTAAAAAAAATATCACAATGGCATGAACATTTTAAAATGTTCTTAAATAGGAATTGAGATTCAACGACTAAAATTACTTTATTCTGATTCTTCTTTGACTGCATTTCTCTTGAAAATAGTCAAAGTAATTTTTGTAATGGTTGTGCTTTTGTCCTAGGTGTTTTTATCTCTTTTGTTAATTTGTTATTGGTAACCCTATACTGTTGTCTTGGGAAGGAATTACAGTTTGTGTTTGTACAGTGTTTCACTCTTGTTTTACGTTTGAAAAGAACACCACATCAAAGACTGAAAGTATTGACATAATTGTTGATGATGTTCTTCCTCTGTACCAGGTTTGGCTATGTGCGGAAGAGTGCCAGTGAGGTACAGAACATAGGACGAAAGCCACAAATCAACACGATGAACCTTCCACAGAGGTCAAGAAAGTTGGTATGTAAAGTGAAAGTTGACATCATGGTTGGGTCATTGTGCTTGCTTCTTGTTTCCATTGCTGAGAGTATCTACATGAGATGATAACAGAATGACAGAATTTCCTTTGATGCTTGCTCATTACATTTGTAAAAGATCATTTTAGCCTTGTCAAAAAGTTATTAATATTTTACAAATTACAGGATTCTGTACTGTGCCTTTACTACCTAGACTTGACACAGGCTAATTTACCAGATCCCACTATTACATCTGTGCTGTGTGGGTATAATAGCTTGATCAGAAGCAAAGTATAAAAATGCCAAAGTACTGATAAAATATTTGATTGAAGAGTTTATAGCCAACAGCTTTGTGGGTTGTAGGTCTGTTGATTGTATTCTCTGCAGTAAACTGACCTTCAATCTAAATTGTAGTTGGAAAACAGCATAAATATTTTTGCAGCAATATTTTTAATGTTGTTTATAAATATACTGTTTCATGATAGTCAGGTAGCAGATAAAATTAAGTATTAGAATGATTATCATCATAGCTGTTTCTATGTGCAGCATTCAAATTCTTTGAATTGAGTTAGTGATGCTAATTTTTTACTTGTAGATGTACTACACAAGATTGAAAAATATTAGCAATTTTTTTCCTCTATTCATAGCCAAGCAAACCTTACAGGGAATATTTGGGACCCCTTTGAAGTATTAACATCTAGTAGAAGTGTAAGATACCTTTCTTTTTTAAGGTTCAGTATGTTTTGGGATATCACCGGATGTTTTGCTGCATTTATATTTCAGGCCTTTCCAGGGGAAGAAGAAGACAACGAGGCAAGTCAGTTCTTTGCTTCAGGCATGTTTCGGCCAGATAAAGACATGAATCCAGGGGTAAAGTTTTTTGTGTAGCATTTTGATTTGTGAAGAACAATTTTTGTTTTTTGTGGGATTTTTGTTGTTTTTTTTTTTGGGGGGGGGGGGATTTTGTAGCTGTACAGTGATTGATATGCACAGCGAATTTTTGTGGAATGAACAGTTTTGTAAGTCATGTTGAGGAAACTGTTTAACACTAAATGAATTTTTGTGGACAGTCCTAGTGTAATGGCTATTTCTACTGACTTCTTCACTGCACTTGCTATGCATTGTTCAGTAAACAGAATATAATATGCAATAAACTGCAATAATATGAAAGAAAACCGTAAAAGGATGATTTTTATTTTGTTTTTGTTTTCTTGCTGAAGTTGCGTTTCTGATAGAAGGTATATGCATTAAAGGTCTATCTAAGATTTTGTTATATTTTATTATTGCAGATCTTATCATCACAGTCACCGTCACAGCTGACAGGCTTCAGTGCAGGCAACTTCTACACTGGTCAGAATTATTTGTTACTCTTGTTTCTGTGTTCCCTTTCCTCCTCCCCCACCTTCCCATACGTGAAAAGGGGAAGGAAATGTTAATCATTTATACCATAAGACTCACCTTATCCATAAATACCTCTAGTTGCTGGTAGTGTCCCTTTCTCACCTTCTTTCCCACACTCTCGCTCCCACTCTTCCCTCTATTGTGCAAGCTGTGCTGTTGTACTTGTTACTTATGCTGCTCTTTTAAGCTCACTGAAAGGGAAGCAAGCATTGAAATTGTTTTTATAAAAATAATAAAAGCTTTTATAACTCAGTATCCTGGCTGAAACCAGGCTTTTCGTGCAATACAACACATATAGTAAGAATAATGCTTGCAGAAAAGACTCGAGCAATCAAACAAGCAAATCAAAGGTTGAGACGACCAATGATTGTTTCTTTATTTAAGAAATCGGATGCTCAGTCAGTTTGTCTGGCTGCTTAATGAATCGGAGATCATGCACACAGCCTGTGCATCATCTCGCGAGGACTTCTACAGAAGTGTAAAGTGTGGTGATGTAAACAAATGCTGACTGACATGTCCTTCACCGTCTTGCCAGGTGATATCATCATCAGACCGTGAAGATGATAAACCCCCACTTTCTGGTACACTGGTGTACCACGTTTAACAAGCAGACCACTATGTATCTACGTAATAACATAAATGTTGCTACCATTGGTCTAGATGTGCTCTTTCACCAGTCACTGTGCTTCAGCTCTAATTGAAGTCTGATTAATCTCTGGATGCTATGTGAGTTAGGTTTTGGGTTGCGAGAGTGTGCCAGCAGCGAGTCTGCAAGGCAAAAAGGATAAGAAAAAAAAAAAGATATGTTGGTGCATGCTACCCGGCACCCTGCCAAATTACATGTGGGTTCCATAGGACAAACACAGGCTGATTGCCAGGCCCAGGAAAAATGCGGTGATTGTGCTAAGCCTGTTGGTGTTGTGCTAATGAAGAGGTGACTTTCCTCGCGTCATGCACCGTAAAAAAAAGAAAGCAGTTGGTGTAATCCACTGATGGCTAATAATAATAATGACGACTTGTATAGCACATTTCTCCATGCACAATAGAGCTCAGTGCGCTTTAACATGATGCACTGAAATGGACAATATTTGTCAATTATGATCAAAGTCTGCAAAATGCATTAGGATATTGAGAAAATGTATGAAGGTATATTGCAGCTATCCTTCCAGCTGCAACTGCCGCAAGTTAGCACCTCTCCAGTTCTTTTATTATTTGCTCTGAAAGGCATATGGAGGAAATTAGTGTTTTATACCCTGCCAGCAGCTAATTCTATATGATGCTAAAGCATCTGGCCTTGTGAAATATAGAAAGAAGAGCATGGCTGAGAAAATTAAAGGAGAAACGTTTTAAATTGAGAAGCAGAAGTGGTTATTGCATTATCAGAGTTCTGGCTTCCCTAAACAGGCTGCAAACAATATCTTCCCTTTGTCTACTTTTTCTTGAGGCATGTTGTAATTAGCAGGCATTGTCCTGTCTGTGTGACCTTTTGTATTCTTTTCTTATTCCAGCAGGAAATTTAACGTTGCCACAACGACCAATAGGAAGTGGGCAATTTCGCAATAATACAGGTACACCAACTAGTATGAATCCAAACTTTCCTATTGGGCTGCAGCAAGCACAGCAGCACTCCCCTAACAGGTTTGCCTCAAAATTTGCCTCTGATATTTTATCTAAAATGTCCTGCTTTATAAACTTGAGATCTATAAATGTTAGAAGACATCCATTTGTCTAATCTACAGTGAGAACAAGAAGAAACCTTCTTTGGTTTGAAAGCTTGTAGTGGGTGATAGGCCCACAATAAGGAATTGCTTCTTGCAAAAGTGTTTCTTTTGCTTGAAAAATATTTCTTGTTTAAGTTTTTAAAATCAGCGGTTATAGTACTGTGCAGAATGCTGTCTTTACAAGAGATGCTTGCTTGGATATGATGTAAATGAAAACATTAATTCAATGTTAGCTTTGTTTTGTGAACAGCATATCAGCCATAGGTCCTCGCAATATCTTGGGCAGCCAGACTCAGTCCAGTCACTTGAATAACTTGCAGAAGAGACCCACCATTGGCAGCAGTTTTGGCGCGTGAGTGTTTTACAAGCATGAACCAGGCATGTTTGCTGCTGGCAAGAGCATTAAACTTTAAAAAAACGCATATTGTAGGAAGACCAGCATCACTTGGATTTAAATACATGGCTGCCATCAATTTTCATGACCAAACAGATGGATTTTTGAAAAAAGACTGTTGCATCCATAGTAGATGTATGTTTGTTTGTGTGTGCATATATAAACTTGGTCTTTTTATTCTTTAGAGCAGGCAGTAAACTAGCTTTTTTATGTCTGTTGGAATGGGAGATTTCTGTGTGTCATAGCAATCACAACAGCAGGAAATAAAGAGATTGTGTTAAACTTAGGAAATATATTGGCAGATAGTTTAAGGCTTAATTTTGCACATCTATGTACCCCCACTCGCATCCACCTTCAGTTATGGCCTTAACTGTTTAATCAGATGCATAAACGCATGCTTTCCATTTAGCTATTTTAATTTTTATTCATGGAGTAAATTCTTTTAGAAAGATGATCTTTTACAATTACTTCAGTGAAGTTAAAAGATTAAGCCTCTTTCATCTTCCTTCCAGTCCAGGTCCTATGACAAGCTACAGCACATTTGGTTTTGGGTCTAGTCGATCAAGTAAGTTAATGTTTCTTCCTATTTCTTTTTTGATCCACTTATCACTGGTTATGTAGTGGAAAACCAAAGGTCTTCTTGATTGTGTTGGAAGTAGTTTTTTGTTGTTGTTTTGTTTTTTATACAGCATGTTAATCACTGTCATTGAATTCTGTTTTTCAGTTGACTCGCACCCAACTCTTGATTTGTCAGACTTTCCCTCACTGAGCAGTCGCAGTAGTGTTGCTCCGAATCCCGTGCCAGCCAACAGAACATATGGTAAGTTGTTTTGATGTTCATGTATGTCTACACTTGTATGTCTATATTTCTCAGCTAAAATAGGTAAGAAATTACTTAGACATGTGAGTGTCACATACTGCATTTAACAAAATGAAAACATATGGGCATAGTTTGGATACATGCAATGCACCCACATAGGTTTCTTCTGATTATTCTGTGGGATTATTCCTTTAAAAAAAAACTGAATTTTATTTTGTAGGAGTCCTTCAGTAAGCAGTTCATATATTCTAGGTTTTATAAGATTTGTGTGGCATGAAAACCATAAAAAAGAGAGCTAATAGAAGATACAGACTTTCCACAAAATATATCTTTTAATTTCTCAAGAATGCGCTCTCTCTAGAAGTTGCCAAAGGGATAAATATACAGATGACAGTTTGGAGGCATATTATTATAATAATAATAATGTTGATTTCTTTAGTGCCTTTTGCCATCATTAAGATGGGCATAATTGCTGCTAAGGTCACAAGGTCATCAGTTCTGGAACCGAGGAAGAATGGTTGATCCTGAAGTACTGACCATAATGATCATACCGGTCATCATTCCCTTTCTACTGGCTCTGTTTCTCCCTCTTTCAAACATGCCACTGTCACTACACTATTAAAGAAATCTAACCTCCACCCTAATGACCTAAAGAACTATTGGCCAGTCTCCAACCTTCCTTTTTTATCTAAGATCCTGGAAAAAGTCGTTTATCAGCTGAAACAATATTTTGACATGTACAGTCTCCTGAAACCATTTCAGTTGGCCTACTGTCAGCACCACTCGACTAAGACTGCTTTGGTCTTGGTGGTGAAGACTTATTATCTGCTTGTGAGCGCAGTCAAATAGCAGTCCTGTCTTTATTTCATCTGCCGGCTGCTTTCAACACTTTTGACCACCACATTCTCCTCCAGCGGCTTCACACTACCTCTGACCTCTCTGGCACAGTCCTAGGTTTATTCCATTCCTACCTGTCTAATCGCACCCAGTTCATTAGTTTCCACTGCTGCTGTGCTTCATAGAGTGCCTTAGGGTTCATCCTCATGCCTCTCCTGTTTACTGCATATGTCCAGCCACTTGGCTCTGTGATCCACCACTTTGGCTTGCAGTATCACATGTAGGTCGACGATACTCAGCTTCTGACATCTGGCCCAGCTTGCCAACTCCACAGTCTGTTCACCAGTACTCAGCAAACCCTCGACTCTGTCAAACACTGGATGTTGGCAAACAAATTAAAGTTCAGTGATAGCCTCTGCAAAAAACTTACACATCTGCCTCCATCTACATCATTCACTTTCTCTGGATCCGCCATCACTTTTTCCCAGTCTCTCAGAAATCTCAGATTATTTTTGACACATCATTGACCTTCGAGAATCGTATGAACTCAGTTTCCAAATCCATCTTTCTTTAACTGCACAGGATCAGCCGCATCAGACATCTCTCTATTGCCTCCACCAAGCAGCTGATGTCGGCATTTGTGTTGTCCAGGCTCGACTACTGATACTGTCTGTTCATAGATCTTCCTGGCCGCATGCTTGACAAGCTCCAGAGAGTTCAGAACAATGCTGCCCATATTGTGTTCTCTAAGTGGAAAGCCGACCATACCACACCGCTTCTGCAGGATCTCCATTTGCTGCCAATTCGGGCTCGCATCAAATTCAAGATCACCATGCTTTGCTATCGTGTTGTTTATGGCCTTGCCCCAATCTGTCTGAGCTTGCGTTGCCATACTAGCCTAACAGGTCAGTTTGCTCAGCCTATGCCGGATTTTTATTTATTCCACATATCAGACTGGAGACATTCAGCTGTAGCTCTGTCTCCTCCAGCCCCAGGATTTGGAATGGCCTGCCTCTGTCTCTGCGCACAGTGGAGTCGGTACATGCCTTCCAATCTGGACTCAAAACTTATCCCTTTCAGAAACACCTACTATAACTAGTCCATCCTGTTGTCCTTTCTCCCCAACCACTCCTATCACTACTTTCCTTCATGTTCTAGTATCACTAGCCAGTGAATGTTTATGTATGTTGTGCTTGTTTGTGATGTCTACATCACACGGCCTCTTTCCCCACTGCCCCTGGTCTCTTATGAAGTGTATCGACCTCGCCTCCGTGTGGGCAAATGCATTATTCAAATCCTATTATATTTATTATAAGAAAATCCATGGTGCAAGAGGTAAGATAAGCACACTTCTCATCAGAAATGCAGATAACACCATGTACATACACGGATCTAAATATAGCAGAAAATGTGTTGACAAAGCACAGGATGAGAAAAAGTGAAGACTGTATGGGCTACAGATCAGAGAGAAAAGGAATAATTGTAGAGAAAAAGAATAGGGAACCCTATTAGGTTTTCATAACCTACCTTGTGAGAGACACCATAAGTGCCAGCATAAATGATCACAAATGGAATTGAATGAAGATAATTTATGTTTTTTATAACATGTGTTGATGCGTTATGTAAAGTGATATACAGGTACTCGTCGACTTACGACCTATGCGACATGACTGTTCGACTTTACGACTACAGCTGTGACTGGTATCTCTGGCCATGATTGGCAAGGGAGCAAAGAAAAATTTTAAGAAACTGTTGCTATAAAAATTCAATGTCTACAGAAAGATTAAATTACAAAATTAACTAAAAACAAGGTTGAATTTTTATATGAACTTGTAGAAAAGTAATAACAGTACACTACTAAGAAAAGTGGCTATAACATTAATGCACAGAAAATGGTAATAAAATAGGACAAATCTGGAAATAGGAAAATGTTCCTAAAATACCATATGGCTTAAAGATTATGAAAATATGATTACCCCGCATAATATACTTACGGTAATTTAGCATATCTGACTTACAACCAGATCGAGTTACGACCAGTTTGTCGTAACCAAATGCAGTCGTAAGTTGAAGACTACCTGTACTAGTGTTACACCTGGCAGACAATTTTTCGACAAGGATTAATAAAGATGTTTTGTATTTGTATTGTAAGCATAGACCTGTATCTTGTCAGATTGTGTTAAAATCATGAAAGATTAAGTTTTGTGGTGTTTTTTTTCAAAATAGGCATCTGGAGGAGTATATTACACTGTTTTAGGCTTTGACTAAAAAAAAAAGTTGTACTGCCCAAGAGTTTTGACTAACAGCCGGTAGTTCAAAGCTTGAGCTGAAACACCATTAGGAACTTTATGTTTTGAGGTGTGAACCCTGTTGCAGTAGGGATGGTGAGTAAACCACCACAGGAGTCAGCCCCAGAGTTCAACATCACTCAGGAGGAGTTTCCAGCATTGCCAGGCTCTCAGAGTACGTAGACAGCCTGGGGAACCAGCAGTATAAGGTTGCTCATTTTGCAGGCTAGATGAATTTGGTGTCACGTTTTGTTATGGCCACTATATACTACTTTTATTATTTTCACACTGCCCCTCCTTCACACTTCACCCTCCTTACTACCTAAGAAAAAGAGATGGGGCAATCTTCTTGCCAAAATAAACAGCAGTTATGCACCTTGGAACAAACATGAGGCTTTTCAGTTGTTAAAATATAATTTGAATTAAAAAAACGTAGGATAGTTTAAAATTTATTATTTTTACCTTCCATCACTAAATCGGTCTTCTGTGGAGATGATTGAGTTAAGTAAAGGGATATTTATTTTTTTAATTTATTGTCTCTAGTTAATGTTTTGGTTTTAATATCTTTGACCTGAATCAGAATTTTTTTTTAAAACTTCAGATCCACCTTCACAATCATCTGATCCATCATCAAAAACTGTAAGTTGTGCTTTTTTTTAAAGTATGGCTGCTCTTATTGGTGCGTAGCAACTATACTTCCATCTTACATGTTTTTATAATTGTACTTTCATCTATATGGAACATATAAATAAATTTGTTTCTTGTTGTGGTTTACAAACATTTCTGATTTTCATTTAACAATCTTTTGAAAGAAATAAAGATACCCAACTGTACTTTTGAAATTAAAATAAAACGGTAGCAAAATAGTTTAGAAATTGTTTTTATTTATTTTTAAGCCAACAAATACACCAACAGGATTTGATCCAATGAACAATAAAGATGGGAGCAAGTTTACAGCAGACAAGTTATCAGGCGGACAACCAAAGCGAGGTATCCAAACACATCCAGATGGTAAGTTCCCTGCTGTTGAAATGCATATGAACATACACATATGATTGTGTTATAGATAACTGCAAATAACACTAGGAACGTGTAAAGTTTCCTAAGAATAAGAAGTTAAATTCTTAGAGTTATATAAATCTCTCAGATCACGTTCAGAGTTTCAGAGAAAATACCTTAAACATTCTTTTGACTTTCTTTTCAGGCACTGTAACCAATATCCCACAAGGAATGGTTGCAGACCAGTTTGGTATTGTTGGTTTACTGACTTTCATTCGAGCAGCAGAAAATGATCACAACCTTGTTGCACTTGCACCTGGCATTGATCTGACAACGCTAGGTCTCAACCTCAATTCCCCAGAGTAGGTCCACTGACTTGCATACCTTGAATGATGCACACACACACACACCCCCCTTTCTTGATAAATCTTCACTTTTTATGCCATGTTGTAACTTGCTGGGAAATCAGTAACCCTTTTTGGGATCTCTCTTTCCAGATCACTTTACATCTTGTGTAATACCTAATGTTTTTACTTAAAGCGCTTTGTTCATCCAGCACTTGTACTAGGAGGTCCTAAAAAGGCAGAATCTTTCATACCCTTTGTGGTACTTTGAACAGTGATACTTTAAAATTTCTTGGTATGTTGCAGGAATTTATACAGCACATTTCAATCACCTTGGGCAGATGCACCCTGTCGACCTCAGGACATAGGTCTGTTGCTTTGGCCATGTTGATATGTTGTGTTCTAACCCCATAGGGCGGGCATCCAGTCTATGTTAGTGCCTGACTTTTTCACTAGGTTTACTGAGGTATGGCTGTTCAGCATGCAGTAGAGTTCTTGTCTGTTGAGTAATGTTAATCCAATACAACTGACTTTGATATAATCTAGTTTTACTTTAGACAATCATTTGTTTGGAAATAATATTTCCACAACAAATCCCAGAACTCTCTGTTGAAAATAGGTAGTTCTCACACAGGCTTCTTGTAAACTTGGGTTTATTGTTTGCAATATTTTTCCTATTGAAGGTGCAGGAATCTAGCAGTTCTGTTTGTCATTTTGCATATTTCAAAATACATTGGATTAGTTTTTCGTAGTTTACTGTTGAAATGTAGTTATTTAAAGTACCTTTTGTTGTTTATTTCCAGATTTCCATGTTCCTGCAGAGTACTTGACCAACATTTTTATCAGGGAAAAGGTATGTTTTTCTTACAGTCTTATCATGTGGTACATAATTTAAATTTTACATGCAAATTACATATTATGTTGAGAATTGTCTTAATGCATTAAAAATATCATGTTTTGTGAAGGGTATGTTAGACAGATATCTAACAGGTATCATGTGTTCCTGTTCAGTTATCATCAAATTCCTTCTGTTTTAGCTTGCACCAATCAAACTGAATCGGTATGGAGAAGACTTGCTGTTCTTTCTTTTCTACATGAATGGAGGGGACGTCTTACAACTGGCAGCAGCAGCAGAATTGTGAGTTGTGAACGACATTGTAAATTATTGTTCGTAATCATCACATGGCCTGTGTCTGTGCTCACATGAATGTAAACATATTCATATATATTTCCTTTTGGGTTATAATTTTTTGTATATTTTTACATCCAGAAATTCAAAGCTAGTTGAGGATTGTGGTAAGAAGCAAAATGTGCCACATTTTGTTCCATCTTTAGATACCTTCCACCCTACTTCTGAAGTATTTAACAATTTTATTTTTCAAGTATTACACCATTAAGATGTTAGTGTAAATTCAGAAGGGACAACCAGTGACTTCATGAGTGTATTAGCTGTAGGAAAACTTTGCATCCAGTGTTAATGAGCTGATTATTTCCCCATCTTGAAACATGTATGATAGCATGTTAAAGCAAGAATTTTGCATTTCTATTCTATTCCTGACTGCAATAGCTTTTCCTTCTGCTGGAACTCAAACATTTGTTTTTATATCAACAGGTATAATCGTGACTGGAGATACCACAAAGAAGAGCGTGTTTGGATGACGCGAGCACCAGGAATGGATCCCATCCACAAGACCAATGTATCAGAGCGCGGCACATACTACTTTTTTGATGCACAAAACTGGCGGAAAGTGGCAAAGGATTTTCACCTGGAGTATGACAAGTTGGAAGACCGACCGACATTACCGACGACCCTCCACCACAATCCCAACATGCCCACCCAGCCTCACTAGCATAGGCTTTTGCATCATGTAACCTCATTCCCATCACTGATTAGTTTTCTAGGGTGTTGGACATGTCAGGCATCGTGCACATAACATGGTCTTGCTATTTTTTAATCCCCTCAGAGACCAGGAGAGTGTGTGTGCGCTGGAAGGGGTGCTTCCTTTCCCCATTCTGACCTGCCATGTGTTTGGCACATCTCATGCACCCTCCCACCCCTCAACCTACGCCAGTGGAACTGACCGTGACTGTGTCTTATTTTGTTTTTATCATGGTGCATCTTTTCATGTTGAGAAGTGTCATCTGTGAGTGTGAAGGCTGAGAGCGTCAGATAGCTTGATCTCCCCACCCTCCCTCCCTTTTCTCCCCTCTCCCCAGCATCACCCACAGACACTGTGGAAGGCAAGGACATGTGAATCTCACATTGAGGATCCTGATTTTCCAGGGTGGACATTAAACATTGGCAGCTTCTTATCCTGAAGGTAACCTCTTCCAGTGTGTCAAACCCATCAAGGAGTATTTTGCAAATTTTGTTTTAAAAGACGTGCCACAAAAGGGCCTTGGGTGTCAAAGATAGCATCAACATTTATCCCCATACCCCCTCTGACAAAGCAAACTTGTGAAAGTGTTGGAAATTAAAATTGGACGTAGTTTACTGAAAATATAGAAGTAGGTAACATGACAGGAAGTAGCAAAGATTTAAAGAAAATCAACTGCCTATACCTACAGAGTTTTTTTTTGTTTTTTTAAAGAAAATTATGGCAAAGTGCTTAAATGGGATGGCTTAAAATTACAGAAACTTGGAAGGCTGCTGCTGGTGGGAGCCTCAGGAGTGGACCATGCATTGTCACTGTTCTTGTTCTTGATGAGAAAAGAACTTTGCATTGTACCACAGACCCAACAGGTGTAAGTGTTATCACCCTGTTGATTGTCGGGGTGCTTGTGGCACATGCCCTAGGCTGACTGTACAGTGATTTTTTAATGCCATTGTTAAAATGTGAACACCTCACAGAGACCAAATATAGATCATGGTGAGTTTTGAATTTCATTTGTTTATATGAGTTTTTTTGTTTTGTTTTTTAATTACACAGAACCTTGTTTCTAGACACACTCTCTCCCATCTGCAATCACAAATTTTATCATGCCTTTCTAAAAATGAGGAGAGATCAAAGAGCAAGAAGTATATATCTCTAAAAATGAGGAGAAACGTCTCGTAATTCAAACTAAAAAAAAGGACATGACAAGATTTAGTCTACAGCATTTTTTTTTATTCAATATTTTCATTAAAATAAGTGCTACTTGGATCAAAGTTTCTAAATCGCAGCTTCGCCTTTAAATGCACTGATACATGACCAGCAATTTTAAAATGCATCACAATTTTAAAAATGACTCAATGGTTTATGGACAAAATGTAATGCATATCACTTTTTTAGTTGCAGTCACAAAATAAACTTTACAATGCAGTGTGTGTACATGCAGCAGAAAACCTTTTGACTTCCACTGCATAGCACTGTCTTCTGCCATTAATGAGTTTTATATGATGGACACTCTGAAACATTTTACAATAGTTTTGTCAAGCATACCAGGATACTGGACATGTATCACACAGAAAAAAACCCCATCAAATGCCCACAGAATAAGCAGAAAAATATGCAGTTTGAGCTAATCATACTGTCTCCAACAAATAAAAAGGGTTTACATTGTGGAAATGAATTCCATAGACTGATTTGAACCATTGCAACCATCTTTGAAACAATGGCCATCTTGGAATGAATGGTGCTCCGACCAAATGTTGCTTTCAAGTTAATGACGGATTTTTTTTAAAAATACCTTAGACACTTGCAGAGAGGCATGCAAATGGGTAATGCCTTGTTAGATTTATTAGTCAGACGCTGTCAGCAGTTCTGTGTTGGCATGTGATACCAACTGGACAGTTTTTGCTGACGGGACAGAACACAAAACATGATTTGATACAATTAAATCAAACACCAGAATGTGATTGTTTCATTGCACATTTTGATACCATTTAGGTATATGGGCATTGTCATAATAATTGTCACAAATAGGGAGCAGATTTTCATACGGTTTGCATGCGGGACATGAAGCCACATTATCTTGGTGCTAATTTCAGCAACTCTTGCCCAAATAAAGTATATTTGCAATTTTGTTTTCAAGTTCAAAAGTACCAAGGATCATACTGATCTCTGATGATTCATTGTTTAAACTGACCTGGAATATGTGATTTACATATGTATTATACAGTAAAATACAAGCCCACTCACCAGTCTCACCTGGCACCAGATTTCCCCAAAATATTTGAATTTAATATCCAAAATAAACCCTGTTTAGTGAATCTTGATAAAAGACAAAAATATTGTCTTTGCAAATGATGGATATTCTTCGTATCAACTGGAAACATCCCTCACATCAGAATGAGGTTAATGCCTTGTAATACAGCGACGGTGCTACTATTGATAAAGCAATGATACAACAGGCTGTGGCTTTTGAGGACTTGAAGTACAAGTCTTCGGCACTTGATGATGTGGATGGCTGCTGCTTTAAGCTTAGGGCAAAACAAAACAGTAAAAGAGTGACATTTTTGTGATAACATTATATGGCATAAACATTGTTTATAGTTTGCCTCAATGTTGAATCATGGCAGATACCTGGCCATATGGATGCTATTAGAAATGACCACATTCATGTTAGGAAGAACACAATAAATTATAGGCTGCCTTCAACAAACACACACACACACAAAAGCCAGGAACAATTACCTGCCTCAAAGAAATCAGGAATTTATACTTTTAACTCTCTACCAAGAACACCGGCAAGGTTAGAGACCTACTTATTAGCTATTAGATCCACCTCAATCCCACAGACAACAGCAATGAAAATTAAACAGATTTTACTGTATGGCATACCAAAGTAACTTGTGGCCAATTCTCTTTGGCTAAATATCTGCAATCAAACAAAGTATCTGATGCACAAGTTATAGTGCATTAGATTTAGAACTGCTAGTGTGGCAACAGCATGCTTACATACATTTTGCCTTTAACCCTCTTGGCGCGTTTTGAAAATATTTCTATGTTTAAAAGAATGGGCTTAAAATTTATGATTTCGAAGACGATAGCGAAACTGCTGAGCCATGCTCGTGAAGCACGAGCCACGTTAGTGAGCGTATCGTTGTCTGCCGGTAAGGCCACAATTGTGGCCCATCGTGCAAAGCGGGAATTACGATTGTGGAGCAGAGCCACGATCGTGGCTCTTCGCGCTCTGCCGGTAAAGCCACCTTCGTGGCTTTTCGCGCTGAAATGGTTAATGGGCACTTCAAGCATCTCACCCACCGAGTCTGCTCATCCTACTATGGATCTATGGAACTATCTGCTCTTCAATGTAAGACAATCCTTTCTCAACCTTCAAATCTCACTTTAAAAAACATATTTGTTCAGGAAGTGCTACTACTGTCTTTACTAGGTTTCATTTCACTGAATAGGCCTGAGTTCTGCTTTTTTTCATGCCTGAATAGTGGGTTGGTTGTCACTTTTTCTGAAAGGTGTACATCACGAAATGAGTGTGCCTAGTATGGTTGAATAGATGCCTTATAAATGCTGATTATTATTATTTTATTATTATGAATCTCATTGCTAGGATCACAATTGCACATTTTAATGATTATGTGTTGGGATGCTTGTATACAAGTCAGATGTGAACACATAAGCTGCACTTTTAACTGGTAGCGGATGAGAGCAGCGTGCAACACCAAACAAAATGCATTAAAAAAAAAAAAAAAAACACTGGATCATAGCATAGAAATGAAATCAACTTTGTTCAACATTGTAACAATTTTCTATTCAAGGATGCATCTCGCGCTTTTTAAACCACAAATCCCTTTATCTCTTAATCACTTATTGCATTAAATATACAAGCCACGTGCAAAAGACATATCCAGTACCATGCACTCGCCCAACCACATGCTGCACATTCACTGGACAGCCTTAACCAATCGTTTGCTTAGAACATATGCAATCTTAGCATCATTTCTATGTGTAGTGCTGGATTCAAGCTAAAACACCCACTTCACACAATCACATCTCTGCGAACATTAACCACCAACAGCACAATCACTCAAAAGTTCTGATATAATGCATTTAATCAGAACCATCTTCAGAACTGTAATCAGAATCCTCTTCCTCTTCCGACTCATCATCATTCTTTTCCTTGTCTTCGTCATCAGAGATATTCCACTGTGGGTGGTCTGTCACAATCTTGGCCTCTTTCACATCCAGCTGCAAAAGAAACAGCCACATTTTTGCACAGCACTCCTAAAAAGACTAAAATAATTTTTACAAGAAATCAACAAATGATTTAGGTTTACAATATGGTTCTTACACAGCATATCTGACCACACAAAACTGGCTGCTGCTAATATGTATGACTTACCTTGATGGACAGCTCCTGGTCAAAGTCTGCATAGTAGGAATCTGAACGAAGAATAACTGAATACTGGTATTTTCCTGGTTTGCTTGGTGCTGAGAATTTCACTTTCACCTGCAAATTGTGAACATAAAATGTAAATCATCTAAGCCCCATTGACTATTTAGCTCACAGGACACCAGCAAGCACATCCATCAAAGTTCCCAAATGTTTTCCAATGCCGGGTCAATGCATCTGTACCTGAAAGTACCTAAGCATTTTGTGCAGCATGGTGTGACTATTTGTCTAAAACACGTTTGCTACAGAATCAGTTTTACTCTGTAAAAGTTTTAAATTATATTTTTCTTTATTGTAAGTTTGTACATGGATGTGTTTGAATATACTGAAATATTGACTGAATCGTGTAAAATACTTGTATCATAGTACAACTGCATGATCTAATAACATTGCAAAGGATTAAATCTGCTTAAAGCATGCTACTTATCACTAATTAGGTCTTATGACACGATACATTTCTAACAGCCTCTTAACATCAGCTGCTTTCATACCTCCTCTTTATCTTTCAGACTGCATACATAAACCGGTAACGTAACGAGCAGTGCTTGCTTGCGATTTGCCACATACAGCCACCAGCCTTCTTGCTTCTCCTATAACAAGCAGCAACACTGTTGTGGCTAATTATATTCATGATGACCAGCATTTAAGAGGTACCTATTCTGCAAGTACTAAGTGTACTTGTTCAGCCATATATACCACTGATAAAGTGCATCTTGCCTTCTCTCCATGAAAATCATTACATATTCAAAGAATGCAACTCAGATGAGCCATAGTGACAAAGCTAAAAGACCGGTGGATTAATGATTTTAAAAAAAACTTCCTCCACATCCAAAACAAAGTAGATGAAAGTAAATCTTAGTGAATCTTATACTGGAACTGTGGAGTAATTTATCTTCTGCTGTAGCATTGCTTACAAATGAAGAAACACTGATATAGCCTAGCCAACACATTTCTCTAGATGAATGTACTCACAGCAGGGAAAAAAGGACAGTGGACTGGGTGACTTTCCTTCTTTCTTGTTTCTAGAGAGTTCTCTTTCTTGGACTCCATTCTGTAATTGTCCCAGTCATCATCGTCGTCCTCCTCCTCCTCCTTCTCTTCCTTCCTCTTCTCAACTAACTTCTCATCACCACCTCCACCTGTCTCTATTTTCTGCTCATCCTCTGACCCACTGCTTTCCTCCCTTGACTCCGACACATCTCCTCTACTTTCTTCTTCCTCCTCTGGAGTTTCATGTGTTACAGCCTTCGTCTTGGACTTGGTGTTCTCTGCTGATGCAGGTGAAGATTTCTGCAACAGCAAGAAACTAAACATTCTGGGTACTTTTCAGTTAACATGTGACTTTTCCATTCCTAATAGCCCTTGTTCATAAACCAAATAAGTCTACACTTTCAAAATGACACATCATTAATTGTTTCTTACTCTATGTACAGTTATAGTCTGGTAGGCCTGTGAAAAAAAAACAAAATTAATTGAAGCAAGCTTTTTCTTATGCTGAAACATAATATACCTAAAGACTTCCTTTGCAGACTATAACTATGTCGTTTGTTCTCCACATAACTAATTCATATAGTGCCCTATGAAATGACACAGCAGAGCTATCATAACTTTTTACCACCAAATGCAATTTGTATGATGCAGGTTTTGTGTCATCAAAATATTGCTTAAACCAGTCTCCCCGGGACGATCAAATTTAACCGGCGCGCGACCACAGTAGTCAGTGTATCGCGCACCCGTGTATGTCGCATTGCTTTAATTTTTTTTAGGCTCATCTCGCTCCTTATTTTGCTGAAAAAATTAATGAATTCGACAGTTGATTCATTTTTCTATCAAGTGATCTTTTTATCACGTAGTTTTCACGTTTGACAGTAAATTTCTGCGTTTTCCCACGGTACATGTCTTTCTGTTTGGAAAATGGCTAGCAAATTCCCGGTATTGAAATTTTGACTGGCAGCTTTGAAAATTTATATTTATTAACCTACAGTAAAGACAACCATCTGTAATACACCATTTTAAAGAGCATTTTTAAAACATTAACTGTGTAAATTTTAAGATACATAGGTTTTGTCTTCGAGTAATAAATCAGTTCAATAAGTCAGTTCAAGGGAGGGAATAATGGTAGACGATTTCCCAACGGTTTTAGTAGTTTCCTCCCTTATGTTATTATTTTTTTTGTAGGCTTGTAAAACCTCTATAAAAAATTTTCTGAGTGCTCATTATCATGACATTTTCTGTTGGAAATACCATAAAAGTGTGTTTTTAAGCAAACAAAAGGTAAAGATGTTTCTTTTCTACACAGTTTGATCTATCATTATCAATTTAAACTGTTCGTCTACCTCTTTCCGTTAATTTTTTATAATTTTTTTGAAAAAGGGGTAAATTCATGGTACCAGCTATTGCTGTAACGGCCTCTCAGCCTACCGTAAGCAATGAGTTAAATATTACTATTTTCTTCTCCTTTGCGGTTGTTGAAGTACAAATCCATGTCAAATTGACTGGCAACATACTTCAATAATTCAAAATGGCGTTTGACCAATGTTTACATTTCTTTCTTTGTTACAAAACAAAAACTTTTATTTGGCTGAATTTTTAAAGCAATACAAGGGAAGGAATCCATGGTGGAACATTTCCTAAAGGTTTCAGTGGTTTTCTCCCTTATGTATTTATTCATTTACGCTAGTGAAAGCGGCTAATGTTTCACTGCGCGCGTTGTGTATGGACTCATTATCATGGCATTTTCTGTTGGGAATACTATAAAAGTGTGTTTTCAAGCAAACACAAGGTAAAGCTGTTTTGTTTTGTTTTTTTACATTTTGATCTTTCAGAATTATTTTAAATTGTTCATCTACCTCTTTTAGTTAATTTTTTATAATTTTTTTTAAAAGTGGGGAAAATCGTGAGGCCTTGCATGTCTACAGGCTTCTAGCAACCACGGCAAGAAAGAGTTTATATTAAATTATGAGTGTATTTCTATTATGTTTCTTTTATTCCCACTTTAAATTCACCAGATAAAACTGAAATTTCAAAACATGATGTAATAATAGTAGAGATCTACGAAGATTAGATTCTCTGCACTTCTCACAAAAGCAAATGATTCATCTTGGGAAGTTGTGTGCAGCAGAAAACAATGTAATACATATTACTTCCAATGCAGTGTAGAAACAGCTTACTATCAGCAGTGTTTTGTCTAGACATTCTAGATATAATGCAATATGTAACCAAAAGCATCAAAATATCATACCATAGACCAATGCGGTGTAGAAACAGCTTACTATCAGCAGTGTTTTGTCTAGATATTCTAGATATAATGCAATATGTAACCAAAAGCATCAAAATATCATACCATAGACCAAAAGGATCAAAACATATCTTTAGTAATATCACGCCAGTATAACCAGGTTGTTTTTTTTTTGTATACTCTCCAGTCATAATCATAAAATGTATATATGATATATACTACAATTTTGGAATTTTCTGCACTTATGAAAGCTTAAAAAAAAGTCTTTGTGTTTCAGCAAATAAAGTTTGTGCCCCAATTAGTTTTGGGTCAAATCCTCTGCCAACAAAATGATTCAAATAAGTAGACATCTCATATACCCCCTGATGCATTTGACTGAAATCCGGTAGACAGCTGCTCCTAGCTATCATAGAGTTGTTATTAAAAAAAATAATAACTACAAAGATTATGTGTATCTTCATTCAGATCTTAAAATTAATACTGGATGTCCCTCCCCTCCCCCAAACAATAAAAAAGGAAGGACACTATTCTTACAGAACTGAACAAATCATTGAAAAGGATAAGACCAAGAAAGTAGAAACTGTCTGTGTGTGTGTGTGTGTGCAAGAGAGAGGGAGAAGAGAGCAGCTCACAGCTGCTGCTGCCGCTGCTGCAGCAGCATTCTCCTTGTCTGCACGAGCTTGTGCTGCAGCCTTCCACTGGTAGGGCTGTTTGACCTTTTTCTTTGTCTTGCCTCCCTTTTTCTTGGTCTTCTTATGTTTTTCCCAGGCTTTAGGCTTGCGATCAGGTGATCCTCCATCTATTCCATCCTGTTCATATTTAAAAAAAGAAAAAAAGCAGACCAAGATCAAGAAAAAACTATTACTTTTACTAGGAGACTCCTATAATGCACCGATCCCATCAAACAGTTCAAGTTGCTGATGAGATGCTTGCAAATACTTTAGTCTTTTAAAGATATGAGTTTTAGGCTGCTTGTTGAAACAGACAGCCTGGTAGAGGGGCAACATGAGAATGTTCCTAGCACACGGACCAGCATACATAAAGGCACACTAGCCAGCAGAGCAGTTTAGTGCAAGGTTGTACTGAAGGTGTCAGATCCCAAGTGAAGTATGCAGGATGAAATCTGGATGATGATACAGGAAGAAAGGTAAATGCTAAACGACCCTTTCACTGTACTATTAGGATAAAAACAAAATACTGACTTTTCCCAGACTTTTTCCAGGATAAACTTCATTCATCCAGTCCACGCACTGATACCACAATCACATTTCGGAACTTTAAGGAGTAATCAATATATACTTCTACTTGTCCAAAAATACAAAATTATTCGTGCACTCCTTAACATCACTATGGAAAACCACTGAAAATAGTAGAATTGGAAAAAAAGCTATAGTTATTGTCATTGATGATTTTTTTTCATGCATGGCATCTATACCCATATTAGAAAATTTCCCTTCCTTGCTGAAAAGATCACACTATTTGGCTTTGTCGTTCTTCACTTCTTAAAGCCACGGCCAAAAAGTTATAGATTTTTCATCTGTATGCCACAACTTTTTAAAGTAAATCTGCTTTGTTGACATCGTAAGAGGATAAGGATGCCGGTGCAAATGGTGACAGTCAGATCAGCAGGGAAGTAATTCCACAGCCATGGGTTAATTTCCAACATACAGAAAAAGAAACAAGCACATTCAATCTTTAAAAAAAAATGCTTCAAACATTCAGCATAATCAGTTATTAGCCAATATTTTTTTTACTTTTCCCTGACCTTTCCCTGACTTTAAATGAATTTCTTCAAATGCTGAGGTTTCCAGGTATGGAAACTATTTTTCAAAATATACTGACTTTTCACATTTTTACTGACCCGTATGGACCCTGATCCCTAGATGATGAAAATCATGAGAAGGATGAAAATCTGATTTGTACATGTTAATGATCTATTCCAAATGTTTTTGAGCAGTAAAAATATTAGTCAGGAGAGATAGGACTGGCAGCCATCATCGAGGAAAACATCATGATAGCATTCATGACTTTGGTAAAAGTCCATGGAATCAAGCACAGATCAAAAGAAAGAGCAATAAATTGAATTGATACACTATGCATTCAATGGCGAAATAAAGATTGTAATGGTATGCATGTAAGGGAATGTGATAATAAATATATTTCAGGTCTAAATTGACTGCAGATTTCCCGGACTGAAAGACAAGCTGAGTGCCCCATCTGCATGGAGAAGTGAGGAGGCAGTATAAAGGAGTTGGGGACACTCAAATCTAGGATAAGCCTACTCCAAGCTTTGGGGAAAAAAAGAAAACGAGGTGAGAGTAGAATCCCACCCAAGTCCATACAGGAGTGAACATGCAAAGAAGGTTCTGCATAAAAGATTCTGAACAACTGGTGATTCCAGCTGTTCAAGACGCCTTACACAACTCACCTGCTTATCTTCCTTATCGTCATGCTCATCTTCCTCGACATTCTCATCAATCTTTGGGGAATCGTCTTCATAAAGACTTTCTGCAGGAACATAATCTTTGTCAAAAGGAACCCCCAGAACGTTCCGAACCAGATTCACAGTTACGGTGACTATGGAGCCTGCAGTAATTGTGGTGGGGTCTTCCTCATCTAGCACTGTACAGAGATCAACAAAATAAAACATCTGTAAGAGAGATAAGCTCGTTGCTCTAGCTGAAAATACATTCACCAATACATTCTCAGACTAGGATATCAGTCATATTTTTCCCAACTGTAATCCTTTTATGGCAAGATAAAGATGGCAGAGATTATGACTGTCAAATGACCAATGAGCATATGAATCTCTCTGCTCTTTCTAGCATGCCATCTGCTTATACACTGATTCTATCCTCTAATCCACTCATCACTTTGAAATTATTCAAAAATATTTTCTTACAAATGTCAAGAATATGTAATGATTTTGGCCTGCTTTTCTTGGTCTTCGTGTGAAGGCCAACCAAATATGCAAGAGGTATGGGGGACGGGGGTGTGTGTGTGTGTGTGTGTTGTGTGTGCATAAGTGAACTTATAAACTTGATCTTCAGGTTACTGACTTGCCTTTAAACACAGAAATTCAGGGTGCATAAATCCATTCAGTAAAACATTTTTTTTGGGGGGGGGGATAACTTAAAGCCTGCTGCCTTCCTGACTTAGCCCTTAGGTGAGTTAGACAACTTCAGAGTTCTTTGACTGAAATGGAAGAAGATGGCTTTGGAGATGACTGGATTTCAATCTGATGTTTTAGGAAAGAACATATACAGTGGTACCTCAAGTTACGAACTTAATTCGTTCCAGGGCAGTGCTCGTAACAAGAAATGCTTGTAACTCGAACAAAGTTTCCCATTTAAAATAATGGAAATCGGATTAATCCGTTCAAGCCCTCTAACAAGTCTCCAAAATTTCCTAAATTAAGTAAAAATATGTTTTTAATTAAGAAACACACAAGTAAAACTTCAAATTACACAACAAAATAATAAAAGAAAAATGCACAAAATACAGTACGAAAAATGTACAAAATACAGTACGAAAAATGTATAAAATACGGTACTGTAATCTTTCCTTGGCAACAGATGAGCGCTGCTAACAGAAAGCGGCCGAAGAGAGAGGGAGGAAGCTATACTAGCACGGAACGAAGCGTAGATACAGCACTTTCGTACACTTTAAACAAAACTACAATTGCACCTTCTTTACTTTAAATGATCCCGAAGCTCAGCTGTTCGTAACTCGGAACAATGTTTGTAGCTCGAGCAGAAATTCTGCTCGAGCCGCTGCTCGAAACTCAAAATGCTCGTATATGGAGCGGCTCATAACTCGAGGTACCACTGTATTCTGAGACAGGCATAATCCTTTCAACTTTTACAATGACATCTAGCTGTACATTACAGTTTGATTCCAGAAAATGACTTCATGTATCTATGCTATTTGAAAAAAAAGAATAAACTGTTTCTACCTCAATCCATAGTGAAACAGCACTTTCTTGTAAATTCAAAGGAAATTAAGCATATCCAATGGTGATGAAAACAGAAAAAGTTATTTAATAATGAATATTACCTTCAGTGCGTATTTTCATCTGAATATGAGGCATATTTGAACTGACAGTGACAACATCCAAGTACTCTGCATCAGACAGATTGCGCAGAATTTGACGACGTTCTTCATCTTTCATGGCAACCAGGTCCCTAATGTGTCGAATATCACGCTGCAATACAGAAAATATGTAAAACAAGTAAGCATACCAGAGGGGAAAAAAGTGTTAACCTTAATTTTTAAAATACAAACCCCCCCCTCATACTTCTTGCCCAAAAACTAGTGATAACAATAAGTATTACCTTTCTGTTAGTAAAGTGACGCAGCATATCTGGTGTGATGTGAGGCAGCTGCTGAAGAGGGTTGGCCTTCTCATTTAAAGCTTGCACAATCATCTGGCTCAGTTTCATAAGATTCTCAATGGTCTCCAGTCTGGGTGGTTGCTGAACTGAAAAGATACTTGCAATTAAAAGTCTCAAGAGAACAGATGCACAGTTTATGAACTTAAAACTCCAAGACCTACTGCATGGCTTCTCTGCAGAGATAAACTTCTTTAGTATTCATACAAATTTAGCATAGAGGCTTCTCCAACCAATAAAAGTCAACTATTGACTGTAATATCCTCATATACAACAATTTTCAGAAATCAAATTAATTCAGTGATCTTGTTTTATTCATATTTCTTGTTTTATTCATTTTAATAACTACTGTAACATTTAAATAGTACTAAAAAGTAATGGAACAAGATCACTAGTCAAAATTACATTGAAACATTATATAGTATTTTCGACCAAGAATATATGAAGTCTAACAGATGAAAAGCTCAGCCATAATAATCTAATTATGAATTAATATTTACAGACCTCTTCCCGACATTGCCATGGCAACTAAAGTGGCACACACATTAATCATCTCATTGATGAGGTAAGGACACTTCTTCAAGACGTATGCTTGGTCTGTTAAAGGAAAAACCAAAATCACCAACAGGATAAAATAAAATCTATAGTCAAAAACAGAGTGTCCCATAGCCTAGAGGTCATAGGTAACAGTGAATGTCGTGGGCACACCATGTGGAAGGCAGAGGTCAACCCTCTCCTCTTGCCACTATCTCTTAATAAATCATTAACCGGTCCTGCTGGATGGGCAAGATAGTTTTCCAGCCAGAAGCCCGAGTAGATTTTGAACCAACAACCTTCTCTTTAACTTCTAACTGCACTAATACCAGGGTACAGGTCATCTAGTCAAATACAATCATAAACCCACTATACTAATTCCAAATAGGTTAAAATCCTCCATGCCATTATCAGTTCGGGAGACCAGTGAGACTGCTGAATGTTTTATCATCTCAATTTTTTTTATTGAAGTCCAGTTTTAAAGTCTATGGCAAGTTCCTTTATGAAAGCAAATTTAAAAAAATAAAATGATTTCTCATAGTTTTAGTCCAGCTTCCTTAACTCGTACCTTTCGCTTCACCCTCATAGGGGCGATCACGTGTCCTTCGCCTGGCCGTGGATCGCACCCTATGGTGTGATGCACTTTTTTAAATTTTGTTACTCTTAAACATTGGTTTTTTGGAAGAAAAACGTAATAAATAAGATAGCTTATTCATTTCTGAACATAACTGTCTTTCTTAAAATATTTTAACAGGAAGTCTTTGCATCAAATGAACTGTACGGGTTTTAGAACTCTTGAACGTCAGTTTCAGAAATTAAGAAAAACATTATTTACACAATATATACAGACATAAAGTACCAAACAAATATATGTTTTATTAGATTATACATTAGAACTTAAATATTACTTACTATTTTCTTCTCCTTTGCGGTTGTTGACGTACAAATCCATGTCAAATTGAGTGACCGCAACATACTTTTCGATATTTCAAAATGGCGCTCGACCAATGTTTACATTCTTTCTCTATTACAAACGAAATGTTTTGATTGGCTGAACCCAGTTCAAGGGAGGGAATCATGTTAGACTATTTCCTAACGGTTTCAGTAGTTTCCTCCCTTACGTTATTTTCATTTACACATGTGAAAGCATCTAATGTTTCACTATGCACGTTGTGTATGGTCTCATTATCATGGTATTTTCTGTTGGGAATACTATAAAAGTGTGTTTTCAAGCAAACACAAAGTAAGGCTGTTCCTTTTCTTTACATTTTGATCTATCATTATCAATTTGAATTGTTCTACCTCTTTTAGTTATTTTTTTATGATTTTTTTGTAAAAGGGGTAAATACATCCATCCAAGGAGGTCGGAACCGCCGCTTAGACTTCCATAGACTTCAGTAAAGAATGAGTTAAATTAAACTTATAATTGTTAACTTAGATGATTTTACTGCCATACTACTAGCCAGACATGATATAGCTTAAAATAATGGATGGCATAAACCTGCAAAAGTAGGAAAAGAACTACATAGTACCTGGTGCCAGAGTGTGTTCATTTAGTGGATATCTGTGAAAGTGGGCAAGAAGCAAAACTCGAGCCTTGACACTGTATGGTAGACACAGAGGACGCTCTCGATTCTTTTCTTGAATACTGCCCAAAGTCTTCATTAGCTGAAAATAAACAATGCTCACTTCTTTAAATTACTAATGTTTCACTCCCACCTCCCAAGCCTTGCAAATCTACTGACATTTTTCCCCTTAAGATTAGAGCTAGTATATTATATCATTCTACTATGTATTTTAAACTTTCGAGCATGTTCATAACAAGCAAGTACACAACTATGTGCATGTAGATGTGAATAAGCATACAACTCTAATCTGCAACTCAAATTTTGCACCGTTGAAAAATATTAGTCAGGTATTACTAGTTACTCTTCTACTTAAAATATGGAACACTCACTGATGGAACCTCTTCATTGTCACTAGGTCTTTCTTGTACTTCAGTATTGTACATCCGACTGAACTCACATGACGCACCCAAGATCATCATAGCACCTAAAAAAGTAAGGGTACCATATTCCTGAAGAGTAAGGTGTCAGAGCTACAATTATTTCAAGGGCCATCATTTTGTGAACCCAGAACCGATATCCTCTCCCTCGCTGCCTTACCCTACCAAACCCTTTATTGAATAAACAGCTACATCACATCTCATGAATTTTGCTCTGATATGGTTATGCTTCAGTGCATCCTTAGTTTGTTGGGCGATACTTCATCAGGTCATATGCGTGATAACAAGAAGAATACAAAGCTCAGGGGCACTACTGTTACTTATATTACAACAAACCTTATGCACAGAGCAAAAGCATTTACCGAATGTGTAAACATAGATCTACATTCACCAAGCCACACTTTGTTTCTGTGCAACAAACAACTTAAAAAAAAATTTGTCATTTGTCAGCTTGCACAATTAGTTGTAGACTCTCCTGAATAAATTCTTTCTCTACACTAAGTCCAAGGCCACACAAAAAGTCTCTGTATTTTCAAACTGTGTTACCACCACTAGTTAAGCCTAGCTAGAAAACCAAAGTTACATAAAACCTATATTAAACAAACTCACGCTTAAGGATCATGTTCGGAGTTTTGCTGATAAAGTAAAAGTAAAGGCGATTAGTCTCCAAAAGCACCTGGTCACTGCTAAACTTGATGGAGCGGTACCACCAAACTCCCTGTAAGGAAATTAACATATCAGACAGTGAGGTAAAAGATAAAAATCAAATGCACGCATGGTAAAATCAATAGAAAAAAACACAATGCAGACAGTCACAGCTCTTACCAGGAAAGGTGTTTTCAAATGCTAACCTTATGGTAAAAGCCAAGAAATCGCACTTCAAGGTCTAAATCTTACAGAAGAACTTTACCATTAAAATAATCCATGAAAGTCCTTAAACAAAAAAGTGTAATTACAATACTAATTAATCAAATTAATTAGTGTTCTAGTTGATCAAGCTATAGGGACAAAAGAGAAATCCTCACCACAACAATCGGAAGTATAATAATGAACACCAGTCCATATGCAGCAAGTACCTGTAAACAAGTAAACAGTTTTCATGATGTCCAGAACTCTTATGACAGCAACAGTAAAAACTTTAGACAGGTGAAATGGATTCAGTCTTTCAAATGCATCCAAAATAATTATTAAAAAAATTGTAAAGCTATAGATTTTTATTTGATTCTATAATACCAATTATAAACATACTTCAAAACCCACTTCTTACCCATATATTATGTACCAAATGTAAGAAAACAGGTACAAGCAACAAGTGCAAGGAACTTACCCACATGGAGTTTTCTCTTTCAACAATCCATTTTGGAAGGGCAATCCCAAATCTTGTTGCTGAAAGAAAGAATAAGCTGTACAATTTTATGTTGCAGTCCCAGAATGGCAAATCATTTTTGTTAAGTATATTTTCCAAGCACAGCACTAAAGCAAATCAAGACCATGGCATCGATTGTAGGTCTTGATGATCTCACATATCCCTGGATGTATAAAGCTAATCCATTCCTAACCGTCTGTAAATCAAAAGATCACAAAAAGAAATGAGTACATAGTGAAACACTATTTCTTCCAAACCCAGCAAAGACACCAGTACCTCTCTCTTTTTCAGACTTTCAAAAAACACTTTAAATACCCCCAAGTCTATGTATCAAACTAGCAGTCTATGCTTAAAAGAGTTTTACATATTATTTACAATTAACAATCTCTGCTTTTTAAAATTTGAATATCATGTTTTTGTAACATGTTGCACCTGGCCCACTCCACCAACAGATTTGTGTATGACACTGCAGGTCTTTAGTATTTTCTCCACACTGCTGTCCATTCTTCCATCTCTTTGACATACTCTCCATGTCTTGTTTTTGCCTCAAGTGCAGAACACACATTTAATATTATTCCTACCATTTTTTTTTTGGGGGGGGGGGTACTCTCTCATGTTTAGAATGTAAGCAATGATGTTTTTTATGCTTGCAGAGAATGTACACACACACACACATGCTCATGCACATATGTGACCAGAACAAACCGTAGCTCACCCTCTGGGCCATCAGGATTACCATATTCCTGCCAGTTTTTCCGAGACTCTTCGTCTGTTAATCTGAAAAAGAAAGAGACACGAACATACATTTTTCAATGTCAGAAAATCTTCAATGTCTATTATTAACAAGCAACAGGTAACATAAGATAACAATTTATTTATCCCAGAGGGCAATCGGGGCAGCTCGAGATAGAAGCACAAAACAATACCATAAACCTATACGATATCCACCAACAGATTCATGCATTCATGTTTCAGACAGCTGCACTCATTCACACACACAGTAACATTCAGAAGTCGCATGGCCAAAACAATGGTCTCAGACTGTTGGTGCTGCATGCAGGTACACAGAATCGGCAACCTAATGGGAGTTGGAAAAATTATCCTGACAGGACATGCCTGTCATCACGAAGGATTTCAGGCAGTTTCAGAAGTGTGTACCTGTTATACAGAGTCTGAAGAGCACTCTGTGCTGTTCCAATGACTTTGGAACAGGTGGAAACAACATGATGTAAGCTGCTCTTGCCCTTCACCGATAAATTGTTGTAAAAACAGATGAACAAGGACAGCTGAAGAAATCGCTAGCAGACAAAGAAAGACTTCAGCTTCCTGAGAAGGAAAAGGCACTGTTGAGCCTTCTTCATGGTAGCTTTGTATTGAAATCCCTGTGAAGTCTCCATTCAAAGATGGTGCCCATGGACAATTTCCAGTTCCTTGTCGTGGATGACACTTACGGGACTTGGTGGAGAATTCTGACAGAAATCAAAGACAATCTCTTTGGTCTTACTCACATTAAGTTCTAAGTAATTGCCAGCGCAGCAGGGAATAAATGCATCCAAAGCTACACAAGGGTAGCTACTGGCCTGCTTAGAGAGAGCAGTGAAGTGTCATCAGAGAATGATAAGATACTGACCATCATGGTTACTCTGACAACTGTTGGTATACAGAATACATAGAAGCAGGGATAAAACACAGCCTTGGGGTAAGCTGGTGCACATTGTGATGGAGTTGGAAAAAAAGCTACTGACAAGTAGTCACTGCTGCCTGTCAACCAAAAAGTGAATGATCCACAAAACTAGCTAATGGTCAAAGGAAAACTCGTCAAGGAGTCTTCTAGATAGGATATGCGGTTGGATGGTGTTGAAAGTCAGCAAACAATAGTCGCGCACAGGTTTGTGGATTCTTCGTTTGGACTGATGTGCAAATTGCAAAGGATAAAGACATTTGTTAGTGGCTTTTAGAATCAGTGGTTTGATGATTGTCTCCAATACTTTCATGACCAACAATGTTAAGGCTACTGGTCTAAAGTCGCTGAGATGCTTCAAATTGCCCACTGGGACGAATAAAGTTGGTCATTGTCATTGAGCTGAAGCTTTCTTTGGAACTGGGACAATGGCAGACTATTTCCAAGCAGCAGGGATGGAGAGTGAATCCATAGAGTGCTGAAATAGGTGTTGGTAAATAAACACATAATAAAAAAAATCTCTACATCAGATAATGACAGATGTTAGCCACATTTAGGAATAAAGGCACATACGCGGCATAGGCTTTGGCTATTCTCATAAATTTCTTCTGATCTCCAGTCTCCTTGTCAGGATGATAGATCAAGCTCAATCTCCTGTAGGCACGTCTGATCTCAGACTGGCTAGCTTCCTATAAATAATAAAGCATGTAACATAATAAACAAAGTTTTGTTGTTGATTTTAGACTTCTGAAAATATGTGAAAGCACAAAGCCAATGAATCATCCACACTATGTTTGAATATTGTTCACTAAGTAGGGCATGGCTAGTTTTGAAATAAATGTAAACTGTAAATATAAAAGGCATTTCCACTGCAAAATATATATTATAGTAATAATATGATTTTTATAGTTTGTTTTCCCACCCAGAGGGAATAACAAGGGACATGGGGCAGTAGGTAATGATGCCACATGACAGAGATGGACATAACGATCAGGCAAACCCACACACACACATGCAGCATGAACACTGCCAAGAGCATGAATGAACACAAAGACAGGAGTATGCAGGAGAAAGGAATAGTCAAAGCAGACTGATTACAGTAGGTATTTCTGAAAGAGGTTTCAAGTCCAGACTGGAAAATATGCATCATCCTCATGGCATGGAGAGAGGCAGGGCATTCTAAATACTGGGGACAGAGAAAGAGAATGGGTGACTGCCAAGCTTCTCCAGCCTAATAGGTGAGACAGTGAGAAAATCGCCATAGGCAGAGCTAACTGACCTGCTAGGCTGGTCAAGCTAATAAATAAGCTAATAAAATCTCAGACAGATTGTGTTAAGGCCATGAACAATACAAAAGAGATCAACAAATAGTGAGTTTAGATAGCCAAGAATGGACAATACAAATTCTGATATAAGCTGCTTGGTGGAACCAATAGAGAGATGTTTAATGCCGCTGATCCTATGCAGTTCAAGAAAAATGAACTTGCAGACTGATTTAAAATGATTTTTGAAAGATAATGACATGTCAAAAATTAATCCACGCTTCCTGACAGGCTGGCAAAGAGTAACTGTGGATCTAGAGAAAGTGACAGATGTGAATGGATGGAGATTTAAAGGCAATCAGCATGATTTTAGTTTTTCTCCCTGTAATTTGTCAACATCTGGTTTTTGACAGAATCAAGAGCTTGCTGAGTGCTGGTGAACAGTCTGTAGAGTTGGCAAGCTGAGCCAGAAGTCAGGTACTGAGTTTACGTGTCCCACTCATCTACCAGATGAATATAATAGAAATTTAAACAAATGAAAATACCACAGATCTAATGTAAGAGTTGAAAATCTAAACTAAGATCATAAACGAAGGAACTTAATGAGAAAGCAACTATCTATTTCAGATAAGTAACCTATGAATACCTTTATAATGAGGAAACATGTGTGAAATAAGTATTTTAAATTTGTATCAGTCCAAAACAGACTTTGCCAAATTCCATGCTCCTTCACTCACAGATGTTTCAGGGGAGCCTGATTTTTAAGAACAGTACAGTCTGTACTTATAAAATGATAAAATAAAAAATCTGCTGTTATTTTACTGTCTTTTATGCCATTAATAAGGCTATGTATTTTCAAGTTTAAAACATCAAATTTCAAATGACACATTTGATCCTTTTGTCCGCTGTTGTTTCGTTTTAAGACCCTGCTATTTATTCACAAATGATTTTAATTCATAATTTTGCAGTTCTATTTGGATGGATTGGTTACTGTAGAACTTGCTTTATTACCACAATTAATTTTTGTCATTTTTAATTGCTCCATTTTAAAATAAAGATATGTAGTGTTTTGAAAAGATTTTCTCTCATAGTTAACTTTTATTACTGACATTAGCTTTTTGATCAATTGTATTGTTGTGTAGTGCACTGACTTGCAGGCAATTTTTTCTTTTTCATTCGTTTTCAATTAGACCTGTGGTGTGCGCTGTCACAAGGACTTCCCAAAATAAAAACAGATGAAATGTTAGCCTGGACCTCGTATATTGACTTGAAATTCTAGACCATGGATCATGCTTTTTCACGTTCTGCAGCAATATATTATGAAGTTCTACTATAGTTATCCTTTGTACATTAGGCCCCAAAGAAATATAAACAAAAGGAAATATAGAAGAAGGAATAAAGGGAATACTATGATAGTGGAAGAAGACTACCACTCACCCGATCAATCTCCAGCTCGCTAAATGGATCATATTCAACATAATCTAACTGAATTCTGGATACTTTGTAAGCCAGCAAAAAGAAGATAATCCATCCAACGATCAGCGCTCCTTTTCTGAAAATTCAGATACAACCAGTAATAAAAACGCCTACATCAAACAAATAATCCAGCACTAATCAGTCTTTGTATCATATTCTTTGATGTACCTAAATGTGCTACTTTGAACTTTGAATCACATCATGAAATCCCTGTAACATTTGTTTAATCTATCATTATGATCACTAAATGTTCTGCTTTAGTTTTATGATCTGACAATAATGTCAATTCTATTTTAATTTAAATTATAATAATTTTATAACCATTATTTATTTGCTCGAGAAAAGCAAATTAGAAAAAAAAACTTTCAACAACTTTTTACCATCTGACCATAAGCAATAAACTTGAAAAGCTACACTGCACACTAGACATCGTTGCACGCATTACAAAGGTAGAGTTAAAATAGCCCAACTAAAGTAATAATGAAACCTACAAAAGATTTGTCACATTGTGTTCAATGGTTTTCAAAATGACACAACATAAAACCTCTCACATGATAGTTGGCTTTAAAGTTGACTCTTCCTTCTTGCGTATATGATTTTTCTTTATACATGGTGGACAGCTGCAAACCCCTCTTTTTTTGGCTGCCTTGTCTGAAATTTATAAATGCTGTTGCATATCTGTGCAAAACACATGGCACTTACATTTAGTATTGAGTTTCAAAAGTAAAATTTAAGCAATTGAAGTGTTTGTATCTGACAAATAGTTATTAAGCAGAAACTGCACATTAAGTGCAGCTTCTGAAACATGTAAGTTCTATGTCACATGCAATCTTAAGACATGCTGATGTCCATGTAGGTCTGATAGCAGGCAAAAACATTTCTTGCAATTTAAATGACAAAACGTGAAGATATAAAAGCCGAGGAATGACTTCCATAATCTACACAGTAATCAAATGCTTCTGACTTCCTGAAAATATTTTAACTGCATTAAAAATCTTTGACAATCAATGCTGCTTTGCAGATACAAACACTGGTCAATTTATTATTATAGTTATAAAAAAAAATTCAGGCGTCTTGAACTTGTAAGGGAAAAACAATCTGAGTAAAAGAAACGACAGCGAATAATGCTTTATATATCTAAAACCATAACGCCATAACACGAGTCAAGATGGAAATAACAGCACGCAAATCAAATGCCAGACTTCTTGTGCATCCCCTTCCATCATACTAACTATACACAAATAAATGCGAATGCCATAATGTTTCTTAAACGGTTGAACATGTTCATACATTTATAGTGTTTTATAAGTCTTTAAAAGGTTTGGAATGTTCTCCATCTGGAAACAATGAATTTAAAGTGTTTGAGTGGAGACGAAACGTTAGATACGTCACGTCACCTACAGCAAAATATCTGAACAAAGTAACATTGCGATCTTGCATCTTACCAGATTGTTTGGATCGTGGCCAGCCAAAGTATGTTGCTGGAATTAAAACTAAAGCCCAAAATGATAGAAGGAAATAAAAGAAAGTCCCTCCCTCTTCGTCATACTCAAACTGCATGCCAGCCATGCTTTAAGTTTTCTACGTCCAATTCTCGTATTCACGGTATCAGTAACTCTCTCCGTCCTCTCAAAACTGAAGACTTTAATTAACAGGTTTGCTTTTTATAAAATTTATATCTTAAGACGTAGCTTAAAAACTTTATTTTTTCAAGAAAAAAATGCATATTGTGTCTGCGGTCATGCTGTACCAGCGATCTCCATTTTTTTTTTTTTTAATTATGCGGTCCCTACACTCTCTCTCGTAGAAGTTGAGAGTTATCTATTCGACATCTGTTCAATGTTTTCCTCGAATAAAATCAGTTGAGCTGCGGTCAAATCGAACTCCCTCTTTGTGGACTACTACAACTCTCGGCCAGTTTTGCAAAATTCCGAGCGGCATTGAAAAAAAAAAGTTTTTCCTATGTGCAGCACAGCAGCAGGCGTTACCTTTTTAGTATTACCACGGACTTGTATTATACACGTCCGTGGTATTACTAGAGCTTTCCCTTATTTTAATACTCAGTATAATCTCTGGCAGCCATTCCCCAGATGTAGTATTAGTAGGGACTGGCTTGATTGCCTCGGCGCCCTGGCCATTTAAAAAAAAATTTGTTTTTTCGGTCTGAGCCTTTTATTTTTCGTCAAAACTGTAGAAAAGATCTATAAATTTGTGTCTCCTGGACGGTTCTTAAATCTGTTAAATTTAGTGCATATTTGATGTTAGCTGGAAGTGCAACTGTGAAAAATAGGATTTGCGTTTGTTAGTGTTATACATCCTCTAATGAAAACTTTCTAGTGATGTTATAGTTTAAGGTGAGTAGAAGAAAACCATCATATCAATGTCAACATAGCCATGAAATATTTACATCACTTGAATAAGGATCCCCCCCCACCTCAATCCTCCTTCCCTTCAGAGAGTGGAGTCTTAAATACTTTAGTCTTTCAGAATGAGATATTTCCCTACATTCACCTAGCAATTTTGTAGCAAGTCTCTGAACATTTTCCACTAATATTGATTGTCTTTTTAAGAAGGGAGACTAAATTACATTGGCATATTCCAAGTGTGCTTGATACAATCTTAGAAATCTCCCGTGTCAACCTCTGCCCGATCATCTGCCACATGTAAAAACGACGAGTCAAGAACAGGGTCTCGGGAAACTAATCAAAGATTACTACTGGATCCCAGCTCCACTACAGTCATACTGGGAGACTTGGTGATTGCTGGTTAGTACCAAGCAAAAATGGCAGTTGACAATGAACACTGTCAAGTACTGTCATTGTCAGCCTAACAATTTTAGAGCTAAGCTACTGACAGCGGGCCTACACAAAACACCACCACAAACACAGATAACTACAGCAGTCTTCCATGTTGGCATCAAAGATTGCAAATGCGGGAAAAGCATTGGAAACCAGGTACGGCGTACCCTCCACACAAGCAGCCACCACTGCTTCCCTAGGGCTGTAGTCTATCCTGCCACACAAGGATAGCCATCCGCATATCTCTGCCTGCATCGCGGTCTCCAATAAAAACATGTAATTTGGCACTAAACAAATGAGGCCATACTTCATCAACAACGACCTAACTTTCTATACACTGACAGACCCGGTAAAAACTGGTTGGATGAGAGATGTCATTTATCCAAACAACAGATGAAGCAGTGGGCCACTGGTCAACATCAAACGATACTACTCGGCCCAGAGGACTTCATACACAGGTGCCATGTCATCAACTACCCCCAAGGTCCCCAGCCCATGCCCCTCTGCCATAAACACCATCCGAAGACCTCATCTCCTGTCCACAGACCATTATCCCACCTACACCCATTCCCGACACATGGGCCTGAAGAGTCGCACGCAAGCCACCTTCTTCTCATACCCCTAAATGCTAACAGGCAACTTTACTCAACTGTGGTGGCAAAGGGGCAACAGCAGACCACAAATAGACAACTGGATGGCATCAATGCCTCAGTGGACTCACCTACTGAAAGCAAGACAGATGTATATACTAAGCCACCTAATCATGCTACCACGCTGGAACAACAGGCTTTGTTTAAACTCTTTACAAAACTACTCCAGCTCTAGTTGCCATTTCCAGTGATGCAGTGCCAAAATAGTTTTATCTATTTCATTGAGTTTTACCTCTCTGACTTACAATGGGTCTGAAAACAAATGGTAGACCGAAGATGGGCTGCGTATAGGACACCTAAATGTAGAGAGCCAGTAGGCCAGGGCTACTTGTTAGTTTTGGCAGGTTTTTGTTTTAAGCACTAGTTGCTAGTTTTGGTGGGACTCTTCTCTCCCTTTTTGTTGCTCGATGCGGACCTGCTAGAGCATTGCAAGAAAAAGCTGCTCGGCGTTGATTGGCTAGAGATATGGCGCTATGTGGCGGCCGTATAGGAGCATCGCGGTAAAGTTACCTGCGAGGGGTATATAAGGGCAGAGCTGAGACGAGACGAGGAGAACAGACGTGTGGCGGATAGAAGACGAGAAGAGACAGCCCTGACTTCGAGCTCCTCTGACGATGCGACGCAGCCGTGGCCATTACAACGTAGCGTGGAATAAAGGGTTGCAGACCTGCTTGACTGTTCCTGCCTTTGTTAGAGTGGGTGTTGAAAGTTTGTCGTTGCTGAGACACACCAAAAAACCTCACCACTCGGCTACATAAACATAATGCCATAAACAAAATAGTGGACTTAGAAGTAATTCTCTACCATTCTGGGAGCCCCTTTCACAATTTTGGAGTATCCAAATTTTGGGTCACAGAGAAATTCTCCAATAATAACATCTCCATCCTCTTGTATACATTAGAAAAACTATACCCAAAATGCAAACAGGTTTGATCACTTATACTAGTATGGCAGTCAATACCAAAGGCATACATCACCTTGAAAATTATGTAGAATTAGTCTGGCTAGAAATCAAACTGAAACATGCAGCTCCCATTCTTGGCTTTATTTACAAAAATCCTAATGAGAGAGCGATATGGGTAGATAATTTTAGCTCTATGATGGGTGCTGTGCTGCTTGAAGTCAAGGAATACATTTCCTAAAATCCATCTAGGTACCCAACAAGTATCAGAAGTCAGAAGCCGTAAAATTCTATACATCTTTATTGTCTATTTCTGTGCAACAGAGACAGAAATTTTTCTTTGTTGGGAGCTCACGAACTAAATAAACTAAGCAATGAATTAAACAACAGTCGCATCCCACACAGACATACATTTACTACTCTTAACTCCTGGCTCCTAGCAATAATAATGAGAGGCACATGCACTCACATACACATACCTACACACACACAGATCGTAGGTACATTTGTTAGTCCTGTTCAAGAGTGATACTATATACAGCTAGCATAAAGGACTTCACCACAGCACTCTTCTTGGCAACCAGTTGTTACCATCTACAGCCAGACAGTGGCATTTGGAAGAGGTGATGCAGTGGGTGAGAGGGGTCTGTGATGAAACTGACAGCTTTTAACCTCACAGCCCTGGTGTGTACATCACTTGGTGGTCTTTGTGGAAGGCCAATGATCTTGCTGGCACTCTTGACCCACCCCCAACCCCCAACACACACACATGCATGCACATACGTAACATATCCTTTAAGTAATACTAACCTTAGCCTGTACTAACTTTACCAACTGTTTTTGTAAAGTACACAAACACAGGTCATGTAGCATATTGTTTTAATACTTTTTTCAGTCTGCCAGCTTTACAGAAGGCGAACAGAAGAATTGAAACATTTATTATTGCATATTGAGTCATTTGTGCAGATTGCTGCATTACACTATTATGAAATTTTGTCCTATATTGTTAACTTTATTGGTATAACATTCACACATTTTTTTAAACTTTAAAGAATAAAAAAGCACAATGATGTATGATAAAAAAAAAATCACTTCTCATCATTTTTCAAAAATAAGTTGTGAACAATTCAAGAATTTGGTCATGGAAGTTAGTCATAAAAATAATGCTGAAGATGTCATTTAAAGAGCAATACATATGAGATAATGTGCATATGTAACTTATAGTTGTAGGTAAACTTGGAGTAACTTAATTCTATAAAAAAATGCTTTTATTTTCAATAAATAATACTTGCCTTTAATAAAGTCTGAGAAAAATTGTTAATAAAATAAATAACAGACTTTTTCTTGCATCACAGTTCAGTCCTGAAGTGCTGACCTGGCCAACAGAATCTTAACATACACTTTTTTACATTGTCAAAATGTAGCAATTAACACCTTTTATACAAACTTGCATTCTCTTTCACATGAACACACAAATTGGCATTGTAAAAATACAATTCCAAACCAAAACAGATATGCCTTAACTAAAAAAAAATGTTATAACAGATTCTAAAGCATTGTAATGGGTGTCAACCATATGCAAAAGTTAATGCTATTTCAGTGAACTGCTTCAAATAATGCTGGTTTTGTACAGATGAAGAATTCACTTTGCTAGTGTAAGGCAGGGTGAGGAGGAGTTTTGTGGAGGAGACTTTCTTTTTAAAGAACTCATGTTTGGAAATCAGCAAATGTCCATTTGGGATAATGCTTTTAACTGTTGACTGTGAGTTTGCATCATTTAATAGGGTCTGATAGTAGCTGAAAGACCACGCAGAGCCCAGCGAGTAGCAGGAATGCCATCCCTTCTGACGTCCATTTCCATGACAACTTCACGGGAAGCAATCCGTGAGTGATAGACTGGGCATTGATAAGTCTCTGCTGCTCGTGTTGAGTCCTGAAAAATTAAATTTCTGTGTTTTGATAAAGAGTATATAGACCTTTTGCACTGTTTATGCTAAAAACATAGAATTCAGCAACTTTTGACTTCAAATATTATGTTTTCCAGGCTGTTAATGTGACAAATATTTTACTTAGTATAATTTGTATAATGCCATGACCTTGAGTAGCACAATGCTCAAAAATTAGAAGTCAGTGACATAGTGACATTGATATCCACAAAGAAGTGCAAGGCAAAGAGTTGTGTTGTATAAAATCATACCTGCACTATGGGTTTTTCGCCAGCTGGCCAGCATGTAAGATGCACGACAGGTAATGCTGCACAGCTGGTACGAGGAGGTGAGTCCTGTAATTCACCTGTTGTCTTCTCCCAGGTACATCCCCACATGTAGATTCCATGCACAAACATCCCTTCCTGAGGTGGATCACGTAGCTACAAACAAAAAAACACATTATCTTGATCAGTGATTTGGGCAAACACAGTTTTCCTAAACACTCAGATCCCTAACTATAAATCCAAATCTAATCAACAGACAACAGACAGCATAGATAAGAATTTCACTTCATACCCATATGGAAACTGTTATTATATTTTGACTATATAACTAGAATATTTATGATTGTGAAATCACTTCTGAAGGGAAACAGAAGCATAATTATACATCCTATCATTCACATTTCCACACAGAACGATTTAGTTCATATGACCAGGAAAAGCAGCTTTCTGATTCTTAATGTAGACAGCAAACAAATTCTGTATAGAAGTGCAGAAAAAAACTATCAGTGCAAGAGAATGGAGAACCAGAAAACCACTTGTACCACTAACATGATCTTTGTCTCGAGCTGTCACTTCAGTCTGAAAGACAAACTGCTCAAAATAGCCTGACCGGTCTCCAGCAAAATTTCGAATGCTCTCCTGTTTAATTAGTGCCAGCAAACCGCGAGGATTAAAAAAAGCACCCAGCCAGTAGAAAGGCATTCTCTCTCGTCCCTGCAACCGTGATAAAATGCATACATTAGATTGGTTTTTCACTGAATTAATCCTCATACTCATATAAATGTTACTGTTTTCATTAGCATAAGACCCGCTAGTCAAGTGTGGAAGTCCACATTTAAGGCATACGAAGCCATTAAAAAGTTATCATTGATGATGTTTCAAACAGGGTTAAAGAATCGTATCCCAAGTGGACTTCAGTGTCTTAAAAGTAGGTTTGCAGAACAACTCACAAGAGAGAGAATTCGTTCAAAGTGATGACAACGGCTCTGCAGCTCTGCGAGCCACTGACCCAGCCCCCAGGTAAGTGGTGGGGCAGAGAAGCCAGACATGTCGCACCAAAGCTGAGGAATACGCAAGTGAAAAAGGTCATCTGCCACTGACAAGGTATGATCTGACATTTGATCTCCCAGTGCATTGGACTCTGTGGCTGCCTTAATTGCCTGTAGCAAAAGAAATGTGTTTATTATAACAAATTTCTTTTGTTTCTTTTTGTTATTTTTCTGTCAAGATGAAGTGAACGATGGTTGATAAGCCCCTGTGCTTAACATCCTTTTCATATTTCATCAAGCCAAGATGGGAAAAGTCATTATTTTTAGTTTTTAGTCATATAACCTGCTTTGAGAATATCAAACCTGATGTTAAGAAAGGTTTTCATACATATGATTTTTTTGAGGTACTTTTTGCAAGTCACATCATGAGTTGCTCATCTAGGTGACACTGCTCAAGGTATATGTGTTACTCACTTGGAGAGAGGATCGAATCTCACTAAGAAGTTTGTACATTGTCTCCAGTTCCTTCATGATAAAGTTGTTGAATGTGGTGAAGCCTCCAATTTTTTTTACTCTTTCCACAATGTACTCCTGCAAGTAAAAAAAAAAAAATGCATTTCTGAATGGTATGGCTTTAAGTCAGCACATACCAACAAATCACGCACAATGTTGGTCCATTGCTACTTACAACAAAAAGAAGAATTTATGTTAAAAAAAGACCTTGTTGTAAGACTTTGGTACACGCTGCAGCATGTTGTAACAGATCTCCCATAGCTCCACATCTTTGCGCATTTTGTATGTAGCATAACTTGCAGTACTGAAGAGCCCTTGTTCAACCACAGATGGGTTGTTGCTTTGATAGCTGATGCCAGCCAGTGGTGGTCCTGTCATGCACAATGTAACAGACTGGTTTCCATTCTCTTTGGGACTGAGAATATATGTCTAAATTCAGTATATTAAAGTAAATGTGTATATGAATAAATGCATACCTGTACATATCAATGCATGCATATATATTTATTTTGTGGGTGTGTGTGCACAAATACTTGGGAGTGATAAATTTCACAAATGTATGCACATGATGTCTATTCTTATAAGCACTCTTTCGTTTTCCTTTCTGTTATATATTAGGAAAAGCTTATCAGAAAAATAAAGCAAAAAGAAAACAAAGAATTACCAATAAATGGAGTGGGAGGTCGTGGGAACAGCTTATGTGAAAGTGTTGGGGTTGATGGCATAACATCAAATATCCTGTTCAGCCTTGTGAAGATGTACTGGTCATCTCCAAGAAGAGTCTTTTATTTGAAAACAAAACATAAGTGAACTGTCAAGTTGTTGCTTCATGAACACATATCATTTTGCCACAAAAGACATTGACAGTTCATATTCTTCTACAACTTCCTGTAAATGAACTACTAAACTACATATATATTTATGTTGAAAATATAACAAAACATTATTTTTAATAGATTGATATGTTCATTATTCAAGCTCTTTTAAAACACTGGGGAAAATTATCAAAAACATTATGGACAAATGCTCTACTTTTGCAGATTTTATTGCTTCTTTGGAAGGCACCATAGCAACATTTTTTAGGGTGCTTATTCTCAGTATTGAATAAACGAGAAAATATTGAGCCAAAAAACAACCAAAACAACCAAACATATCGTAACAGTAAGAGACGCTATGCAAACCTCTCCTTCTTGCTGCATGTCAAGACAAAAGAAAACCAACATTTTAGTCAATGCACCTTGTTTACCATATGATCTAACCATACAAATATCACTTATCACTAGTGCTATTTAAGGTTTGCAGATTCTTTGCCCTCTAAGACACATGTATAGGCTTTCATACTTTTTTTATAGCTACACACTTCATGTTAGAGAGAAAGACTATTAGAATCCCACTAGTGCTAGCTAGCTATCTGCTGCAGTATCTTGCTCTCTAGAGTGTATAAACATGAAGCAAACACTTCTTCCAACCAGACATCATGATCTGACAAAATGTTGTGGGAAATGGGCTAGCAGGACACAGGTCTGATAGTGAGTGGAGAATAAACAGCAAGAAGGTATGGTCATGTCATTGTCAGTTTGTACAGGGGAAAGGAGTTGGGAGTAACAAAAGCTAAAAGCTGGAAGTGACTGAAGACATCTCATCATATTTAAGCAGTAACTGAATTACCGCATCTTTTTCCTACATTCTCTTATGTCTTCCTTCACAATATTGCACAGTAAGCACAGCTGAAATAAATGATCTAGCACAATAACCAAACATTTTCCCAACTAGATTTTTGTCTTGCTTTTGTCACTGTTTCAGAACAGACATGCTTAGCTGTCACTGATTTAACACAGCCTAAAGCAGAATCAGTTCCAACCTCAACATTGGGATGCAAGTGACATCCTTCTGGAATGTCAAGAAAGAGGTTGCCAATGCCATCAAGAGCCTGGATCAGGGTGTTCAGCCGCACATTTGGGTTGAAGAATGCTGTAGGATGACGATATTTTACTGAAAGATCCAAGAAAAGAAAATATCAGCGAAAATAACATCATTGAATGGGGAGCTCAAGGTATAAAACTTTGTGGAATGTGATCACAGAAATAAACAAGTTATAAAATACATTCAAACAGAAAAGCGAGGAGGATTGGTATTTTACACTGAACCAGCAGCGAAGGCTACACCACAACAAGACAGCCAGCCCTGTAAACAGATGCCACATGCAAAGAAAGAACAGCATGCCTGAGACAAGAGCTGAACCCAGGACAGCTAATCTTCACTGTATTGGACTCGAAGAGAAAAGAACAGCACACAGAAATAGCACTGCAAGCACAAATATCAACAAACAAAAAAATTATTTACTAATTAATTTTAATGAATAAATTTATTAATTAAACAAATCATTAATTATATAATTGAAGGCTGTAAATAGCACATACATCGGGCCACCTCAAACTCTTTCTTTATGGCTGTAGGGGACACCCAGTAGTCAACCATAGCACTGAGACTTTGCTGATCTATAGGATCTGTGATGTGGCTGCCATATATAACCTGCACAGTAATTGCATGCATATTTGGGGTTTTCTATTTAAGATGGCTAACAAATACTCTGCTCTTAAAACACTGTCTTTTACACTATCAACAAGATTAATCAACGTGAGCATGCCATGTAAAGGAAGGGAAGTGCATGTAGTATATTTACATTTAAAATAATAATATTACAGTGATCCCTCACCTATCGTGGGGGGCTACGTTCCAGAGGCCCCTGTGATAGAGGAAAATCTGTGAAGTAGCAGTATTATATTTATTATTTATATATATTTTAAGGCTTTGTAAACCTTCCCAGAGATATAGCCAGAAGTTGCAAATGCTCCAATCCACACCATCGTTCCAGTAATAGAACGGATCTAAGAAGTAGAAGTCTTTTTATTTGTTTGTGTTGCCTGCAGAATGTCTCTCTGAAAAACCCCTGTGAGTTCACAAGCTGTTGGAAGGAAGCAGTACAAATCAACTGATAAAATACTTTCAAGACATTCAATTGTTCATCATCCTTTATGAGATGCAGATCCATACGCTTTTATATATCATCCTAGTTTGGTGCTCTATGAATTGTTGAAATACTGCTATAAATGAGGTGTGAAAACTCATGACTGTTTTACCTCTGCCAGTATGTATCTTATGCCTGTCCAGGAAGTGACACGAGGCACCTGTGTTCCATCTGCCCCAGTCACAAACAATGGGTCTTTGAACTCCCCAATAGTGAAAGCAACTGATTCCTAACAAAATACAAAAAGTGTTGAAGTATTCTGTCATAAAAAAGAGTTTAGCAGCTTCAGCAGGTCTAAATAAGCAGCATCACACAAACAAAGGACCCATCTAGCCAGAATCAGAAGCTACAAGAACTAATCCAATCATTAGTCATCAGTTAATCATTTCATTTCATAGTCTATAATGCTAGCATGCTCTAAGCAGGTGATAGCAACAAAAATAGGGTTTCTATTACTCGTGTTAATACAATTCTAGTGCACTTCGATCTTTGATGATTAAAAAAACAAACCAAAAATATGCAGAAATTTTTTTAAAACCTGTAATTCCCTGAAACTTATGTTTGCAAACTCTGCAGGACAATTCCAGCCACCCTGGCCAAAGCGAGCACGAAGCTGGACTGCTGCATGAAGATAGCACAAGTTGTGTAGCATTACTGGCCATTCTGCACGGTTGGATTGCTTCAAAATATCTGGTTCCATCCATGACATGGAGCGACATAAACTGTCCTTCATCACCTGATGATCCATCAATGCAATAAAATGCTTTTATTTACATTCATAGAAAAAATTTGTGTTGCTGCTGTCAGGCAGCCTAAAAGAAGTTAAATGCTAAAATGAAGAGAGATTGGTATGACTGAGTTTTGTGAAGAAGATTCAATTACTACTAATGAAATATAAAAGTTAACTGACTTTAGGTAAGCTTATGACAGCTTTGATGGAGTTCTGCAACAGGCGCACTGGAATTACATCTGCCAAGGCTTTCATAGTGATCCATAAACGGAAAGTCTGATCAGTCTGGGAGGAGGCAGGAAGACTCTCGGCCAGAAGTGTTTCAATAGAATTCAGCAGATGTGGGCAGTTATGAGCATTGTGTAGGAACACCCATTGACCCTGATAATGAGAACGTTGAAAAGATGAAAATATATTTTGAGGTAAAGTAAAGACAAATTTCATATTGTAAGATTTAATATTTGTTTAAAGAAGTACAGAAAAATACATGCAACCTAATGATTATGTGGTTCTTGAAATCAGTTATTATCATTGGTGATAAAGACTTTCAACTGATGTTATCTGGAGGAATAATTATCTTTCTTTAAGTATGAAAAGAGAGTTAAAAGTTAATTTTTCTTCCCCTTCTCTCAACAGAGAAAACATCTCTCGGTTGAAAACATCTGAGCAGCAGACACATGAAATTAGAATCTGTTACTTTGAAGGAAACTAGATGATGTAGTCTTACCTCTGCCATGCCTTTTTGAATTTGCTTGCGCACCACTCTTTCAAGTACGATGCTGTTGTCTGTCAGGAAAATTTCAGTGTGACGATTCTGTTTACGACTAGCAAAATCTGTAAACAGTCTGACAGCTGTGTCCAATTCATTGTCAGACAACAGGATGATAGGTATGGTTGGAGAACTTTGTCGCAACAGACTGGGGAAATCTGGTGCAACATCTCCGATATATCTGTCATCAAAAAAGAAAAGTTAATTCAGAGTTTAATAGGCAAATAAGCTAACTTACTATATATTTTTAAAGATCTGAATTTATTCTTCCTGCTTTGATCTCTTTCACACATCTTTTTAACTCACTCAAACGTGCATTACAATATCTAAAGGAGAAGGGATGAAACACATCATACACATAGCTTTACATGTTATCACTTGACCATGTAGCACACGTCCCTTGCATCTGTCCATGTAGGACATCTAGAGACACAATAAATATACAACACAATTAGAAAGATAAAGCAGATGCCTCACTTTTTGCCAAGGACACTGCCTATAAAAATACATGAGGCTTGAATCAGGCGATCACTGCGAACTGCCCTTACAACACAGAGACGCTGCATGGGCTTGTACACCTCATCCATCTTATCTGGTAATGATTGCAGCTCTGGTGAGTCACTCTCACAAAGATTGCGCCACTGAGTCTCACGACCATCTTTGGGCATGCGGTCAAACATTTCTTGGAACCATTCAAAGTGGGTGGCTAGCACCTACAGGAATTCCAACAAGGAATTTTTGGTTTGACTTTGGCATATAAAAGGTATACTTTTTTACAGCTATTTAAAAGTTTGTACTGGAATCCAAGCAAAGAGTCATGAAAAAGACACAAATGTTTGGGAAATACATATATATCCTTCATGATAACCAATAACATTTGAATACATTCAAAAATGATGATTGGAAATTTTAAGTTTGTAAAATGCAGATTATTGTTGCAGAAAGTGATCAGTCAGAGAAAACGTCCAGTAATGGAAAAGAAAACATAGACATAACTGCATTTTCTCATTCATCTGTTTGCTTAACATATCAAAAGTTTTAAAAAACCCTAAAGATCATAAGATTCCACAAGAAACCATTCTGTATCTTTCATTGTCCTTGTAATATTTACATGAATCCTGTTTAAGAATCAGTGACTTGCAGTCAGGTATTTGACCCTATTGTAGTCTTGAGGCCACAAATTAAGAATGAGATGACAGCGTCTTCTATCCTTCGTGGAAATGCACTGCTGCTAGGTGCAGGAGATACAAAGATAAGTAAGGGGCTGGAAAAGAAATTAGTCAGCTTGGAAGTATAGATAGGGTTGCTAGCAGTAAACTGCAAGAGTGAGAAAAATAAAGTGTTTACTTATAAGGACTGACTTGTGTTTTAGTGATAATACTACAATTTTCTTATTCTTCCTAAGTTTCAACAGCTTATGTCACCAAGAATTAAAAGGAAACCAAGCTGTTGCACTATTTCAGCCCGTACCTGCAGATTATGAAACTGATCTTCTGTCATCCAGTCAAAAGGCTTCTTTGCTTGAACTATTCTGGAATCAGGAGGTTGTATGGAGCCAAGGGAAGACATGACCACAGAGCTGTAGTTTGGAGAAACCAAAAAATCTCGCTCACCTGGCCCCAGATTGTTTTGGCTGTCTTCCACCTGTTAGAACAATGTTATAATTATTTTCAAAGCCAAGAAGAAACCCACTCAACACAATCATAGAAGATGCAAAGAGGAATCAGGGAACAAACAGTATGGATGAAGAGTGTCATAAATCTGTATATGCATGGATATTAAGCTCAGATAAAAGATGATAAGGCTTAAACTTGTAAGTATGCAAGATTTACATATCGACAAAGTCGTACTATTTTAAAAGCTCCTTATTTGTTAGACTACAAATATTTCACCTGAATTATAGCCTGCTGAACATTATAGAAAAAAGTTTTTTGTACCTCAATAGCAAGCAGCAATGAATACAGCAGTCTGTCACGCTCTAGTAAGCTCCGAGCTGTTGTCGTGTAAGCACTGAAGGTTAACTTGTCAATGAGAGCTTTCACTGCCAAGCGATCAGAGTGACTAATTGCTGCTTTAAACAGTTCTTCAAACTGGTTGAATGATGCCTGGTACAAAGGATTGATTTCACGCATGTACTGTGTTGTGTCAAAGCAAATGGCTGCTCTCTGGGCAATTATTCTGAATCCTTCACGTGCTTTGAATATTGAGTTCTCCCCAGTAGCAATTCTAGCCAAACTAGAACAAAAGAGGAACAGCAGATCTGAAAAAGTGTTTTATTATAGCTACCAACATGCAGATCAAACTATACCCAACATTTAAGTGGCATTCAGATGGTAGATGCTTCTAACAAGAAACAGTTACTGTATTAAGTAAACTTTATTGTTTTAAAGCATAATATTCCAATTCTTTTCTAGAACTTTATTTCTGAATGTGTCATCAAGGTTCCAGCTAAGTACATGTATTATTTGCTTATTTTCGGATAGATACAATGGTCTTTTCTCAGCACATTTAGTTTTGTTCAGTGATGCACACATTTTTCTTTCAGGATAAGAGATAAAAATCAGCCAACCAGAAAAAAATGTAATTTTAAAACTTTTCTTTATAAGGACCGAGTTTTCTTTATACATTTGCATAACCATATGGATTTGTGATGGATGTATAGAGATGCCATACATGTTTGTGGAAGTGTAGCCTCTGCTAGCAAAATAACATTTCACAGCTCACTATACCAGCATGGAATCTTACTTTTCTTGAGTTTCATCATATTGTTTCTTGAGTTCAGCCAGACGCCTGGTGGCCTGCAAGTCATTCATGAGCCGCACATCGCTGGACAGCTTGTCCCGCATGTGTCTTTCCAAGCGTTCTGACATCAGCATGTTCTCCTCCTTCTCCTGTTGATATAACACACAGGAACACCAGTAACTTCCCACATAGTGCAATGTCAAAAAAAAACATAATAAATTAATAAAAGGAAGTCATCTGCTGTTGAGAATAAATTGACAAGTAGTTTATCTTGCTTATGCTTTCCTTTATGGGAAAAAATACATGTATCTAAATTATTATTGTCTATTCCCATGACTACATGCATTCCCCCACCCACACCATAATTACATAGACAAGCATTATTCTTAACATAATAATAATAATAATAGTGAAGATTTTTATAGCGCATATTCACACTCATAGAGAGCATGCTCTTAGCGCTTAAAACGAGGAAGAGACGTGGACTAAGTAGACACAGAACAAAGGGGACGAAAGAAAACGACAGTACTGACGAAACAGAAAACAAAAGGCATCAAGTAACAGGAACAGAAAAATATAGTGATTCTGCGAGAAAGATGGGTAAAGTAGCAAGAGGGAAGGGGGCGGGGTTAAGAAGGACGAGCATTGTGCGGACTGTGTTAGGAGAAATGCTCAAGGAAGAGGTGCGTTTTCAGTGCAGATTTGAAAGATTCAGTTGTAGGAAGGTGGCGGATATGGAAAGGAAGAGAGTTCCATTGTTTTGCAGCACAGTAGCCAAAAGTCCTGTGACCATATGTTGTTGTTCTGGTGACAGGAACAGTTAGGATACGGTCGTCAGAGGAAGAGCGTAGTTGTCTGGACGGAGAGTAAGGGATGAGAAGTTCAGAGAAATAGTCAGGACAGGAGCCAGCAAAGAAATTAAAACACAGCACAGACAGTTTGTACTGAATGCGAGAACGGATGGGTAGCCAGTGTAGAAAACGAAGGAGAGGAGTGACATGGTCCCGTTTCCTTGCTCTAAGCACCAGACGCGCAGCAGAGTTCTGTACTCTCTGGAGTCTCTGAATGAGGTAGTCAGGGCAGCCTGCCAGCAAGGAGTTGCAGTAGTCAAGTCGAGAAAGAACAAACGCACAGATAAGAGTGTTGGTAGCGCGTGTAGAGAGAAAGTGACGGATAGCACTGATCTTACGAATCTCATAATAGGCAGACCGACAGACAGCTGCTACATGTCTATCGAGTGTCATGTCATCAGTGACAATAAATCCCAGATTCCTAACAGATGACGTGAAGGTGATGTTGCTGTCGCCCACCTTGATGTGATTAGGCAGACTGACGAGTGAAGGTTGATGTCTTCTTCTATGGCACAAGAGGGCTTCCGTTTTATCATCATTTAGTTTAAGCTTGTTTTTTAGCATCCAGCCCTTGACATCACTGATACAAGCTTCTATAGAGCTAATAGCAGAGTAAGACTCAGCCGGCGGAGTGGAACAGTAAAGCTGCGTGTCATCAGCATAGGATTGATGAGAAACCTGGTGAGACTGGATGCATGATGAAAGGGGCTTAGTATACAGGATGAACAGAACTGGGCCAAGTACTGAGCCTTGGGGAACACCACAGAAAAGTGAAGCAGGGCGAGATGTCTGACCATCAACTGACACAGTCTGGGTCCTATCAGTGAGATAGGAGTTGAACCATGAGAGGGCAGGTCCAGAAATCCCGTAGAGGGTGTGAAGTCTGTGAAGAAGCAGAGAGTGGTCTATAGTGTCAAATGCAGCAGACAGGTCCAGTAGGGTTAATGGAGAGACATCACCACTGTCAAGAGCAGATAATATGTCTGTTGTCACTTTAATAAGAGTGGTCTCGGTGCTGTGGAAAGGTCTATACGCCGACTGAGCTTGTGGGATAAGATGGTGCTCTTGTAAGTAGGCCCAGAGCTGTGTCAAAACTATTTTCTCTATGATCTTAGAGAGAAAAGACAAGTTGGAAACTGGACGGTAGTTGTCCAGGACATTGACGTCAAGCGTGGATTTCTTTAGAAGTGGCCTCACCACCGCATTTTTGAACAAAGATGGGAAAACACCTGACGATAGGCTGACATTTACAATATTAGTGATGGCAGGAAGTAGAGTATCTAGGCACTCGAGCAGAAGGCCTGTGGGCATCGGATCTAACTCGCAAGTTGTTGGTTTAGCTTTTAGGATAACCGCTTTCACATCGGTCTCAGAGACTGGTAGGAACTTGGACATGGAGCATCCTGGGAGGACATCACAGGAGATGCTGTTAAGCACTGACACAGAGTCTAAAGATGATCGAATGTCCGATATCTTGCTGGTGAAATAATCACTAAAAACTTGCGGCAGCAGTGAAGCAGGGTAGGCAGTAGGCAGTGGTGTTGCTGTCTTAGATCCAGTCATTTGAGAGCAGATGGCAAAGAGCTTTTTGGAGGAGGTGCAGTTAATTATTTGGCCCTGAAGATATGATGCTTTAGCCGCATAAATGCATTTTGCAACGCTTCGCTTTGCGGCATTATAAATTTCTTTGTGGATGGCGAGTCCAGTCTTCCGCCAAACACGTTCAGCTCGCCGGCGCGTGCGCTTCAGGTCACGGAGTTCGACACGGATCTGTGAATGCCAAGGCGCACATTTAGACTGGCGCATCAGACGTCGAGACACAGGGGCATGGTCATCAACTACTCGACGCAAAACACAGTCAAGTTGCTCGGCAGAAGGTGGTTGGAGGAGCGCCATCTGCAGCTGTGCTTTGAATGCTAGTCTATCCACATTTTGTAATGACCGAGTGGGTCTGAAAACTGGCGCCGATGATGGGCATTTGCGATCTAGTTCGATTAGTACTGAGTAGTGGTCAGATGAGAGATCGTGGGAAACATCAACTGACTGGACTAAGTGGTCATCAGGTCGATGTATGACCCAGTCCAGGATGTGATCTCTTTTGTGAGTTGGTTGCGACACGGACTGGACAAAACGAAAGGTGTGCAACATTTCGGACAGTTTGACAGTGTCAGGGTGAGAACTGTTGTCGAAGTGTACATTAACATCTCCGAGGAGAATTGCGGGTCCAATTAGTGCATTGCTATAATCCAAGAGATCATGGAATTCTGAGAAAAATGTAGAGGCTGTAAGTTTGTTCCTGGCGCTAGGAGGAGGTCTGTAGATGCAGAGCAGGTGCATCGAGCAATGAGGAGCCGAAGAGGAGACTTGTACAAATTCAAAAAACGTGTGAGGGAACGATACGGCAGTAGTAAAAGACAGGTACTTGGCAAGTGATGATCTGTAGATTATAGCAATACCACCACCACGTGTAGGGCGGGGGAAAGATTTTAGGCAGTAGCCCACTGGAGTAAGATCGACACACACGCTCTCGTCGCCATGTTGTTTAAGCCACGTCTCAGTGATGATGAAAATATCAAGGCGGCGGTCTATGACAAATTCTACGATTTCAGCTCGCTTCAGTGACTGTTAGTCCATAATGCTCCTTAGAAGTAGACAAAAGACTTAACTTACTAACTATAAAATCTGAAAGCATAATGAGATAAAATACATGGAGAAATATCTTAATTAGCACAAGAAACATGCTAAATTACATAAAATTTTACAGATATACATGCTGACAATAATAACAGTAATGATATGCTTGACACCTGTCTCAGAGCAGAACTCTCATTTTCTAGACGAGCCTTCTCCTGAACCATAAAGGTGTCTAGAAGCTCTTCTTCAATGCACTGCCGACTCTGCTGGTAAAACAGAGTGCTGGTGTAGGCTGCAAGTTGATGCGGAACAGTCTGTGGTTCACAAGTTGTGTGTAGAAACAGTCGAAATTTGGGGTCGCATTCCACTTCATGGTCAGTTACCTGAAATGACGAAAACACAAGTTTCTATGCACTCTGAAGCACAAGACAACATTGGGTGCCAGATCTGTCTTTCACCATAGCAATGAGAACTAGGTGTGGTGGGTTTGGATCTAGGCTTCGACATACCTCTCTCTGGATGTGACATCATACCATCACTGGTTATCTCCACTTCCTCTGTGTGTGTGCGTGTGTGTGTGTGTGTGTGCACGGGTGTGCATGCATTCACAAATGGGAAGGTGCATTTGATGTCTACCCTAAAGGTGTCCATCTGCTCTTTTGTATTTGTCCTGTCTCTTTAAATGAAGTAATGTGTATTTTTTTTTAAATATGATGAACATCAGACTGAATAAGTTTTGAAAAAAGTGACACTTACAATAACCTTAAACTTGCATTTGCCCTTGATGAAGCATACACAACTTTGTATCGCATCCAAAAAACGCAAGTCTGAAACCAGCTGGTTGACATCACAGTCTGTGACTAGCAGAGGAATGCCATCCGCAAGACAGTTCTCCAGTTGTGATCGTATCTCCTACACAAAGTCATATTCTAGTCAATTCAGTTACATTAAAACCTTGTGTATACGATACATTACATTTAGTAAATGTGGAAGAATAGTATCATGTAATGACTTAATTTCATCTCCGTGGTTTAAACAACAAAAGTAAAAATACACCTAACAATTTTTTTTTCTTTTATAAAAAGCGGCAAAATAGTTTACTTACATGGTATTTGACTTCTACAATTTCTCTCTCTTTGTAAAGCCCTCTCAGCCAGGTAAGAACTCTAGATGTGGGATCACAGATTAAAGGCCATGCAGTTGTGCTTTCTTCTTGCATGAGAAAGCAAGAATTTTCAAGCATCAATTTTGTGGTGGGCAGATGAATCATCTGCAGCTTCATGACATCGAGCTACAGGGAAAAATATTGAAAAAAATAACAGTGCAGTAGATCTGTAGGTACATAGCAACACCCATACATAAACTGTCAGATTATACTAAAGAGTTATTTTAACTGAATTACTAATTTATTCATAGATCTTGTAAAACTGGTCTTTCTACATGTAGTTTGACCAGATGCCAAGTTAATTTTACCAAACACAGTGCACTTTACTTAGAAACATCTAGTTATATGTATAATTTTATAAGCTCAGTACTTGTGTGGTCCTGTTTGAATTTAGTTTGATATACCTAACTTTGGATTAACTCCTGGTTTAGAGTATGTGCATTTAAATAAAGTACACTATAATAAAAGGAGCACACAGTGGCTATTAAATTTGCTCAGATTGCAATACTTCTTCTAGGTAGATTCTATGCAGACCCTTAAATGCACTTACTGGTGTGTAGAGGAACTCAAAAAGCTCTATATTGCGGAAGAGCAATTTTTTGTGCAGAGGAAGGCCGTGGTGTTCACACACTTGCATAAAAAACTCTCCTATCCGCAGCCTAAAAATCACATTATTAAAGCATTAAAATGCACATTTTATATGTCAAGATAAATAAAATCTGAGTTTTTCCCAAAGCAGTCAGTTTTAATCTTTCACTTCTACTAGATCTGACAACTACATCTAATTGGGGGTGGGTGGGGGAGGAATGACCAAATGAAGAATAAGATGACCTTGTGTCAATGTTAACAGCACCACAGTATGTCAAAAATCCAGCCGCTGCTAGACAATTGGCCAACAGCAGTTCATTGGAACCATTGTCCTTTGCCTGTTGTCGCCACCCTGCTTCCTGGTCCTTCAGACTGTGGAAAAACATAATACCCATTAAGTATCAATGAGTAAAGTACTTCACAAGCTATTAAATGATCTATAAACAGCAACAATGAACTGAATCTACTGCATGGGAATAATAAGTAACAAAATAAATGTTTAAAATCCAATCCATGTAATGAACAACCAGTATTACAAAGGCAACCTTTGGGGCTCAATATTTGTGTGTGTGTGTGTGTGTCCATTTGAAGGAATCAGACTAAAGCGTTACAATGTGAGCTATGTTTAGTTTGGTGAAAATTTGCACAGTGAATCTTCTAGCACACATGAAGAGCAAGGCAAAGCACATAATATTATCCTGTCAAAATTGTTGACAAAGGACTAAATGGGAAAATCAGCTACATACATACCTAATTGGGTTTAAATGATGAATGTTGATAAATCAAAATCACTGATTACACCCTTCCCCTAAACTATATGATGACACTCCATTGTCCATGCCTTTCCAATGACTGCAAGCTACACATACATGCTTTCCTGCAGATTTTACAAGCTATGAATCCACTTGCCAGCCAGCTAGATTGTGATAAAAATCACCCACCAGCACTCCACATTTTCTTGTCAAACAACACCTGCTATGTCATGAATTAGGGCAAGGTTTTCTCCACAAATAAGTATAGAAACATGGCAGCCTTCCCAAATCATCACAGAACTGTGTTTTATATTCAAATTGAAGTAAATTATTCTTTTGCACCCTGAAATTATGAGCGGAAATAATTCAGAATGTCAGCACCTATCATTTTAGGTCACTTGCATTTCCCTTTAACTAGGGGCTAAGTCGCAAATATCAGCGGGATGCAATAACTGACATATGTTGAAACTGACTGGAAGAAAATCTGGCCATTACACACTAGTTTAATGCATAAATACCTGTCTTATACTTAATTATAAGCTACAGGAAAAAAGAAAGATTATTCATCATCAGATTGTCTTCTTTCAGATTTTACCTGTCAACCAGTTCTGAGGCTGCCTTGAGTCGCTCATTCATGGACTGCAGCTCCATTTGGAGGGAATGTTTCTCAACCACAGACTGGTCAAATTCTTGTTGTATCTGATTTACCTCCTCCTGGATACGTGGTAGATCCACCTCACTTAGTTCTTCTTCTATTTCTTCTTCCTCCTCCTTCTCTTCTTTCTTTGGCTGAGGGAGTTGTAAAATTAACAATTATATTATGTTAATTAATGATATTATCACATTAAATTATAATTTAAATGTCCTTCTAGGTCATATTCATTATAATTACTATATGTTGTGCATGTTGTGCATTAAATTATCGTTTAAATATATTTTACCTAATATTATTTTTAATACCTTCATATATATATATATAGGTAAATGTATTTAAAATGCATTTAATGCATTTAGAATATAAGCATCACTTAGTTTGTAAAAAGAAGGAAAATATTGTATCAGATATACATAATGAATATATACATGTTTATGGTAATTAGAAACTCATACATGATAAATACTTTTATATTTCATAACAAAATTCATGCAAATTATGTAACATTTCAGTGTGCCAAACTTTTAGGTATTTTTATATTGAGATTTAAATCATACAATTTTTTGATACATTTTGGCTGCAGGTACAAATGAAGGATTTTTTCATCCAACTATAGTTTGTTAGGAAATGACTCAACATCTACGCTAGTCAATAAAAACTGAGGAAAGTCCCAGCAAACACAAAAGACTGGCCAAATATTGGCATTTGCTCGGCGTTTTAATGGCTCCAATATTGGTATTTTCTTGGTTGCAATATTGGCCCAAGATTGGGAGTGAAAATGGCACACCATTGGCGCTATATTTTGGAGAAAGCTTGGCTGAACATTGACAGTATCTGCGTCAAGGTAATGTCTAGCTTGGACCTAGATAGGGCCTAGATTGGTTCAAAGATTGGTCCAAGCTTGGATGAAACCTGGCACCAATGTAACGCCCAGCTTGGGCCAAAAAAAAAAAGGTGACAACTATGAATATCAGAATATGTACACTTTTTTTCTGGCACATGGCTGAGTCTAATATAAACCTTTGTATTACATTTGCTTCAAGAAAATCTAAGCGTTCTTGACTACAATGCTATGGGCACCAATACAAAATTATGAACTTTTTTAAAGAAAACAAAAAAGAACAAATTAAAGGACAATATTTAGGTACACAAATCTAGGAGCTGGCTACATTTAAAAATTATAGAACATTTATATGCAGCATGAGGAATGAGATTAAATAGATATTAATTATCTATTCGAGTCACTTATTATGACATCTGGCATGTCTGATTAATAACAGAATTCCTTTTTAAATTAACATGATATGAATTGAAGTGTAAAAAAACAACGAAACTGTGATGCTCATCTGTAAAGAAATCTGCTTAATTGGAGAAGATGGAGGTCATGCCAAAGGATAACTGTTAATTTTAAAAATTAAAAAGTATATCTCACTGAAAATTAATCTCTTTACATCAATTAATGAGTCTTTTTATCATTCTAGTGTCTTTCAGTGTTTAAATCTGCACTCACATTATCATATGCGCATCTTAAGCTTGATATATGAAAAAGATTTTAACAATTGGAATATGCTGGATTTCTACGACAGATGAAGCCCTTTTTTTCCTCCCATGGTAAAATTTAAAAAAAAAGAAGAGACTGCAGAGAACTGCCACAAAAAAATCCAGTTTACAAAGAATTTAAACTAAATACCTTTTTATTCTTTGAGTGACTGCGCTGTAAGTCAATTCAATGTAAAATATGGTAAGTATGTAATAAAAGAACATTACAAACAAAGTGCTTTTAATTTTGAAGTTATTAGTACAGACTGCATTAAAATAAAATAATTATAAGAGTGTCTACACAATTCCTGTCTGTTTACTATGCTATTAATATACTGTGTGATTATATGAACCACAGAACCATTTAACATTAATAATATTAATATTAAATGATATTGTGATGCACAAAATATTAATACTGATTAGCTATATGTAATTGGTACTTTGATTAAATAATCTGATCACTTCACTGCACTTCACTGAACACTTGAACTTGAACACTTGGACATAATCATTCACTGTGATGTCGCAGAGATGTAGATTATGTATATAATGATTAAAGACACATCTTTACAGAATCTTCTTGAACTAGGGAAATAATGTATACTGAGTATTGAATGTAGTCATGGTTAATGTCAAATTACTTTAAGGAAAGGAAGATAGATACAGAAAGTACTGCCTTCTATAGTGCTTTGATTATATATTACAACATTTTAAAACACTGGTGAAACACAACACATAAATGAACAAATATTCACATACGGAACACACATTTTTTTTGCAAACATCAGTTAAAATCAGTTAAAGAGAAGCTTATATCTGAATGCCTGTTTTGACAAAGACTAAGTAATAACCTGAGCAGCTCATCACAATATCTAAGATATTAATTGACACCTACACAGTTTAGTACACATTTTATGTCTCACTATAGGTGACAAAATTATTTCACAAATGAAATGTAAAGATGTGCAGATTTACTTCTACCTACATGAAAAGAATACAGCCTATAACACCTGTGTGCAAATGGAAAGTGTGTTAAGTCTTTATCTCTGATAATCTAAGGAAGGTTATACAAGTTATATGCAAACAATCTACCTCCAACAATTATCAGTTTACAATTAAGCATTAAGCTTTCTAATAGACACCTAAAGAGTAGAATAACAAAGTGTTACAGAACAACACACCAGACAAAATCATTGTCATCTGAACTCAAGTATTAAATATGCAAATAAAACTAGTCTAGAACTCATAGAGTATGTGCTGTTCAACAAGAATGAACATAAGGCAACTCCAACTGCACCTTTTTCTTTGAATTATGACAGTTATGAGTCAAACAATTCGCGCTTGTGGAATTGATATTTGGCGAGAAAGCAAAACTGAATTTCAAACAGTTTCATACCACAAACATTTTTTGTTCACATGCAGCACATAGTGCTTCAAACAGTGGGACACTTGAACACTTAAACTAATTGCCAGATCATTATACCCATGAATGCAGATGAAATCTGTTAAAAGTCATTCTACTGATTATTTAGGTCTATTTCTCTAAGTTTACATGAATGAAACAGCCAGCATTACACCAATGAGACAGCCTGCGTTACATCAATGTGACATGCATCATTACCTTCTTTAATTTTTCTCTCAATTTTGCCTGATCCAAGCAAAAATAAAAGCAAGCAATATTCTCATTTACAGAAGAAATTCAGTTAAAAGCAAAGATGACCAGAAGCAAAAAAGACAAAATGATGACTAAGAAGGTAAATATTAAAGAAGGTGAATAGTCAAACTTCTTAGAAACCAATGACCTAAGTATTCTGGAATTTTAGCAGATAATGGGGATTTATAACATAAATCTTATGCAACAGCAAAATTGGATAGAATACCATTAATGCTATGTAAGCACAGCAAACATTTAATATATTTAATCAAGGATGTAATTAAGTGTACGTAAATAATATAAACAGACTCAAGGCCATGCCAAGATATAATGTATATCATAAAATGGGTGTGGCTTTTTGTTTTTTTTTGTAAACAGATGTTGCCTCTAGTCATTACTAATGCAATGTGGACATATTTTTACATCACATACACATCTCTACCTGTTTGCACAATTCTGAACAGCCTACATTGAATGTGACAGGTTTTTACAAAATAGACTAAACGGGAGAAAAAGTGCTTTTGCAAGTTGCAGAAATAAGTAGCAGAAGCAGTGAAGCATGGAAATGTATTTCTCACCTCTTGCTCTGCCTGCTTCTGCTGTCTCTCATTTTCCTCAATCTCGCGCTCTAACTCATTCATGCGCTCAGTGGCAGTTTTCAAAGGGCTGCAGCGGCGGGTGTACTCCACAATTGCAATAGTATACTGCACCAGGGTAGCACAGTCCTCACTGGAGTATTTAGCTGCTGAGATGGTGATACCACTTGGGCGACCTTGTGCTGCCTGGCTGGACTGCTTGGCTGCCTGAAAGGTCTTATCTGAAGTAACAAGCAAAATAAATCCATCAAAGACGAATTAGGAAGATTTCTCAAGCATACCACAAAATCACAGAAACAAGATCATTTCTTCTTCATACTGTACCAGATGACATGACTATGGAGATCACCCTCTATAGCCACCTCAAATCCAGCTGTCCAAACCGTGCAACGTGGTAGGACTTGAACAAAGCATGAACATGTTCGGAAGTTTTCTCTGAGGAAGAAGGAGATTGCCGTGATTAGGCTAATGACTTTCAGGAGGCAGTTGACATAATCTGTAATTACTCAACTAGAGTAACTATAGGTTTTTACCAGGGGTGGGACCCACTCCCTCCACCTGTTTTTAGTTATTCTCCATATAGTCATGCCATCTGGTACATTACAAAGAAGAAATACCATTTTTGATGGTAAATTTTTTTTCTTCGAGTATTTACCAGATGACATGACACCTAGCTCCCTCCAGGCTCCCTGCAGTGGGCTCTGACTCAGTCCAGTCGAAAACTAGAGTTGAGCACTCACTGACATGTCAGGTGGGAATTGGGAGGGGGCTGAGCTTTGTTCAAGTCCTACCATGTTGCACAGTTTGGACAGCTTGATTTGAGGTGGCTAGAAGGTGATCTCCATATAGTCATGTCATATGGTAGGTATTCAAAGAAAGAAATTTTACCACCAAAAATGGTATTTTTCACGGCTGATAAGCATGTCATTTCTTGCAAAGTTTTATACAGGAATCTTATGTGTACTACCAGCTTGAACATCTAGGATTATAATTTACTATTTCTGTGATGATCATAAATTCACCAAGAGGACTTTAACAGATAGAATTTTAGTTCATGTAAGCATGAACACTGCCTTAGAAAATCCAACATTTTGTGCTCTAGATGGAAACTGCTGTCTAGTTACCATAACAATATCAAATAGTTGCAAGTATGAAAAGCCCACAGTAAATGTAAAGTTTAATGACTCACCTGAGGCATTCTCCAGCATAGTACCTTCACCAGTTATACCAAGCAGTCCATCTGGGCTGATGGCCAGGTAGCTTTCCACAGCTAGAATGTGAAAAAAGCCTCCATCTCATATTATGTGCTTGTTAATCTATGGATGATGCACTAGCTATAAAAAATGTGCAAGAATAATGAGAATCATTCAGAGAGTCGAAGTAACTGCACACAGAATGGCGATACTTACTAAGAAATATAATGGTATATGCAAGGGTGTCTTTGCATTGTTTATCTTGTGATGATATAGCAAACAATGTCAATAGCAGCTTCATTTCCAGCATAAGCAATCAGCTTTCATTTTCATTAGTGGTTTTTGCCTTGTACAACTAAAACATTAAATGTACCCATTGAAACATCTGCAGTCTAACTTGGAGGATGCATGCATACAGCCACAACAATCTGGACCTTGTGCTTTGACTAATTAAAGTCAAAATAAGAAGGAATGGAGGTCTTTAAGGCATGCTTGCCTGTAAGCGGCACAATTTCTGTAGTTCAAGAGGCAGTCTGCCTTCTCATTAGGACATTAGAATGCATTACCTTGCAAAACATCTTGGGGAAGACCATCTTCCCAGGAAACATTGTGTAGCATGTCCACAAACTTGAGCGAGTCGTTCATGGTCAGCTGCATGCTCTTCCATTGGCCACGGTCAAAACGGTCACCATCCTTTGTTGGTTTGGCTAGGTTAAGTTAACATGCACACACACACACACACAAATACACACACAAATATATATTTTAGCAAATAATTTTTATCTTGTGCATTTCTTTTTTTGTGATCATTCATAAGGCTGTGTATTTATGGTAACATGTTATAGGATATGATTTATTTTAGATATGCCATTAATATTTACTTCAAATGGAACCTTTGCATCAAATATTTGATGCAAAGGGATGAGAGTGATGTTCCTTCCCCTAACTCACTACTGGATCTTTGCCCGTTTATCTGCGTCAGGTTTTGTATGTACTAGTGATCCATGAATCTGTGATGTGCTTGTGATATGCTTGTGATCTGATGGCCTATAATGTAAGTGGTCAAAAGCAAAACATTTCTATGACAAAATAACCTCATTCATCAAATATTCCCTGCTCATATAGTACATTAATGGGATGACCTCTAGGTACGGACCTAAATTATCTACTGAAAGATAAAAAACAACTTTAACAAGTGTACTGACATGCAAACCTTTGCTTTCGTTATTTCAGCATAGCACAGACATATTTCTAGAGAGAAAATATGAGCTGCATATTTACCAGTTGCCACAACTAGAATATAAGCAAAGCAATGCTGACATGCTTCTTGTCATATTCATAACAACATTCTGCACAACACACACAAATTAAATGATCTCCACTGGAAGTAAGGTCAAAGTTGGAAAAGCCACATATAACCTCTCTCTGCATGCTTCTCAAGCTGTTAACATGTATCAATGTCCACAAATGTATATGAGCATAACACAAACAATTTTGCACAACAGAAAAGCAAGGTTAACAATGGCATAGTTACTGGGAATCTCTTGTCAATAAAACCACTCAAACAAAGGGTGGGAATGTAGCAACAAACCTGATATCTGTCGTTCAGCTGTTTGCGGTAAAGAAATCAGACACTTACATGACTTAACAATGGTGAAAATTCTGCTGTACATTGCAATGTCTATTCTTGATTGGGTAAAGTATCTCATTACAGCCATAAAGCCAATGTTTCTTAAATATGGCATTGGTGCAGAATGTCAGGGGATTTGTCTGGGATATAGCAAGACAATAAATAAATGTATTTATTTTGCAATAAACCAACAAATAGTTTAACTCTTTATTAAGTTTTTTTATTTACATGTATTTAAATTTCATGGTTAATTGTAGCAATTTTAGATTTAAGCTTGTTTTACTTTTTCACATCTACTTACTGCATTTTGATTTTCTTAACACACAATGGCTAATGATTAGTTAAAGCAGCTATCCCTCACTCAGCTTTCTCATGTTTCTTCATACATCCATACAGTCTCATCCCCTTCCTCCCTCTCAAACTACCCTTTTATAAGATTCTTTTATGAGATTCAAATCTTTTGTATCCATGCATTTGCAGAAATACACATAACCTACTTTTCTTGATTAATATTTTTGTAGATGATGAACTTGATGACATGCGTGAAGACAGATCTTCTTTTCCAGGATTCTCCCGCACTTCCTGGATGCGCTGAGATGGCAGTCTCTTTCCAATCAGAATCATCACCATCTCCATCACTTGACCCACCAGCACAGGAGGAGTCTGGAAGGCCTTCAACCTCTCAATGCATTGTCTATCCACTTTGCTCTTCCACACGTACACCTGAAAGTGTTGTTCCAAAACATGCACACTTAAAACTTGGTAGCATGCTAGATTCAGGGTAAGTTACGGGTTGGTACGGTTCACAAGGATTATAATAAGCAAACTTTTAAAATAATAATAATAATCACATTTCTCCAGCAACAGCAGGACTCAAAGCACTTTACAGTAATAAGAGTGCAGTTGTATAGTGCTATCAAAAAGACAAGGTCAGCGCACTTCACAAGAAAAGCAAATAACAGTCCAATGAAGTAACAAAGCATGAAATTGAAGCAGTGATGTAACACAACAGCACATATTCTGGTGATAGCCAGTTTCTCTTAGCTAGAATGTGGGAAGATCAGCATGAAGAATACAGTGTAGAAACAAGTAGAAAAATATATGCAGAGTGGGAATAGTGTTATATACAAAGCCAAAAACTGTACCCATGGCAGCCAGTAAATTGATGTGAGTGCTGAAAAATTATACCACTGGACTGCCCTTGCACAAAATTATTACTATATACCAAATATGCATGCGGCTGGCAAATATGCATGCATTCATGTAATTGTGGTTGCCTATCACACAGCTCCTGCTCCTGCACACTTCATGAAGATAATGTTAAAGCATATAGCTGTAGAGTGTTTAAGCTTTATTGTGGCAGCAAAAGCTGCTTACTGCCAATAGCTTTTAGCGTAACCACACAAGCATCTAAGCCAGCTTCTCTCTCTTTCTCACACACACACACACACACATTCATACACATATACACATTCATAAACTCAATCAGCTATTCACTAACCCCTCTTTAAAATTAAATAATCATAATAATTAAAGTATTTATAAGATACCTACTCTTGCTCCAGCAATTCATGGTACATACATACAGGCAGTTATGAGGATGCATACCTACACACATACACAGACAAGCAAGGGAGGTCATGACAATAATGGCATGGGAAAAAAAGAAGAAAAAAGGAAGGACCAGATAAAGAGACAGTTTCAAAGAAGAAAGAGTAGAAGTTTGCTTTAGGTGAGTAGATCAAAGGCAGAAAAGGAATGTGGGCCAAACTACAAAGTCTTGTTGGAGGAATGCTAAGCCTAGGAGACTGGAAGAGGATCAGAGGGAACAAAGCAGTGCATAGATATAAATAAGTGAACTGGAAAGGTAGTGGGGGCAGAGCCACCAAGACACCTGTACCAGAGGACATGAATTTGATATTGAATCCATTTAGAAACTGGGAGCCAATGGAGTGCAGCAAGTTGAGAAGTGGTAAGATCAGATTTCTTCTTGTGGAAATGAGACGGGCAGCTTTGTTTTGAACACACTGAAGAACATGGATGAAGGCTAGACTAAGGAAGGCTACTGAGAAGAGAGTTAAAGTAGTTACAGCAGCCAATCTGATTGTAATAATTCTATACCTACCTGGCTGCGTGCATACTCCAGTTGCTGCCTGCACTCTTCGACTCTCCTCTGAGCATCAGCATACTCTTCCTTGGCCTGCACTTGTCTGGTTTTTAGAGTGGCCTCCCTCATCTTGTCAAATTCTTTGTCATAATCATCATACTCCTCTGAAAACACACACACATATATATACACACAAATCTGTAAGGATATAGTGTTCATCTGTGCATCTCACATCTCTCTTATGCTTCTTCAGATTTTGCAATCGGCTAACTTCCTGTTTACTCTTTAGCACAAAAGTTATACATAGGCACCCCAAAAACCCCAGTTGTATTTTATTTTTCATTTATATTTTCAATTATACCAACAGAAGAAATTACATATTACATGGAAAAACAGTGCTTGCCACCACCATGGTATGTGACTGCAAGTACAATAGCATAATGCAGGCTTGCAGCTGTTTGTAGTACAGGCTAAAAATCTTTTGATACAGGAATTTTAGATCTAAGCATCAAATTTCCCAAGATGGTTATTTAATATTCTGTAAGTATCAAATCAATATTTTATCTTTCTCATCTCTCACCTGCCTTAAGGAGTTCATCCTCCTCCACCTCTTCAACCTCAAACTCAGTCAAGTGCAGATAAGCATCAAGTGACTTGCTCAAGCCGACCTTGGCCTTCAGTTTCTCCAGAACCGTGGCCTTGTTAGTTAGCCGCTGGAGTAAATCAGCTGTTCTGCTGCAGGCTTCTTCAAAATTCCCTGTTATGGTCTTGATAGCTTTCTTCATTACTTTAGCATCAGCTCGTGTCTTGTCAAGTGTAGTCAGTACTTTTCTAAAGAAAAGCATAAAAATATTACTCCTGGATGTCATATATTAACACATTCACAGCATTTTGATAAGGCACTGTCAACTGATGCTGCTTACACTTGATGCATGTCAACAAAGGAGTGTAGACTAGTACTCCTCATTTCAAAAACATCACATGAGGGTTAAAAGTAAATCAAAGACGAGCTTTTCTAGTTTAGTACAGCTTATTCAGGAAGGGATTTTTCATATGGAATTTATGTATATTTGTATCTGATATTTTTCCCCTTTGTTGTAAAAGGCTTCCCTTGAAATGATTTATGAAGCTTTACTACAAGAAAATGAATTTTATGCTTATAAAATAATTTTTATCTCAGACTGGGTGATGTGCTCTCTAAACTAGCATGAATCAGTTTGAGTGAGTTTAAAAATATGAAGATACAGGTAGAATCTCGATATAAAAAAATTCTAATATAATGAATTTTTTCTGAAGATATGATACAAATTTATTTATCCAGATGGCAATTATTAGCTCTAAAAGAGAGCAGGGTTAGAACCACACAGCAAAATATCAACAATTCCATCACAAATTCATACCTGCCACAACAGACAGACCTCATACATTCAAAGTTCAGACTCCCATATAATCACAACTTCTTCACACAGCAGCGTTCAGAAGCTGCATGGCTGAAACAGCAAAGAATTTCCTCAATCTTTGTTCCTGCTAACAGGAATAGGCAGCCCAGTGGGAACTGATGGAACTCTCTCAATAGGACATGCCCAATGTGCTACTGGAACCAAAGCAGATATAAAGTTGAGAGAAAAATCATCTATTGGTATACAGAATGTCTGCAGTGTGGTAAAGTGAAACAAATCTCCCATGAGCTAAAACAGTACCAGTGGGACATCCTGGGACTGGCAGAGGTTAGATGATCAGGAATTGGGGAGACAGCAACTGACAAGACCACACACTTTGGTACAGTGGGAGGATGTCAGACATGACCATAGCATGAGCTTCCTCAAACACAGGGATGTGGTTGGAGTCCTCAAGCTGATCTATGCTTGCCTCTTGGCCAGACCTCACCGTTGCAAAAGCATATGCTCTGACTTTTGCGCATGAAGACAACAAAGTGGAGGAATTTTACAAACAGATAGACAAAGTTATAAAGACAGTACCAAAAAGTATCCTTATAGTACTTGGTGATAAGAATGCCAAGGTCAGACGCATACCAGCAATGGGCATGAATGGTGGGGAAATCTGGCCTTAGTGAAACCAATGACAGAGGCCTCAGACTCCTAGAGTTTGAACAGAGCCGTTGATTCACCTTAATTGATAATCTACATTCCCACAAAAAATTGAGGACAATTTGGCACTCTCTAGATGGTTTGCAAGAGGTAGTTCCTCCTTACCAGCCATCACTTCGCCTGCGCTCTGGCTTCCAGTCATGGTTCTGTCTCCCTGCAGTGGAAGACACAAACAAGAAGCGCACTGGAGCCAGGGCCTTCAAAAACGCTGCACCTAAGCTGTGGAATGCTCTGCCATCATCAATGTCAACCATCACCTCAGCAACCACGTTTCAGAAAAGACTAAGACTCATTTGTTTACTTAAGACGGACTTCAACAACCAAGCACCACTTCTGTCTTTATTATTTTTTACTTTCCTGTTGTTTTTTTTTCTTCACTACTGTTTTTGCTGCGCAATGAGCATTCTTCTGAATGGATACCTGCGCATTATAAATGGACATCGTCATCATCAACATCATCCTGCTGCATAGACACTTCAAATCCAGCATCAACAAGGCCAGGACAAAGACCTATCTAGGCGCTGACATACGCAGCAGCCATGACCTTTTCTTGACAAGCCCTGCAGCTGAAGCTAAATATGAAGCGCCACTCAAATATACCCTCAAATATTTGGAGAAGTTCATATGTTGACATCTCATCTGTCAGTTGTCACCTTTGACAATGTTTCCACCTTTGATGTGTTATCAACTGAGTGATGCTAAAATTGTTGAGAGTGTTCTGAAAAGTAATGAAAATGACTGTGCAGGCTAAGTGAGAATGATAATGATGAAGACCAGCAGACTTTTCTTTGATCTAGTATAATGAATTAATCAGTAACTATGTAGTCTTGAAGATTTTCTGCTAACAGCTGCCTTCAAGGATCTGTCCAGCCAAAAATTAATGATTTTTTTTCATAAATTGTTGGGTCCAGTTTCCCTTATTTTGCAACCAAAAGGAAGATATTAAGCATTTTGGCGTTTTTGTGTTGCTGATTAAAGTGTGTTATAAAAGTAGAATCTCATAAATCTCCTAAAATTGTTAGAATCTTGATATCATGAATTATCAGAATGTTTTTTCTCTCATCTGAAAGATTTTTTTTCATATTGAGATTCTACCTGTATTTCAAATGGAACAAAATGGAAAATGTGTGCCATTGTAGGAATATTATATGCTGTCAACTATATTAATTGGAATAAAATGTTAAGTAAAATCAAAACAATTATACAGTTTTATACAGTTTTGAGAAAACAGTGTACAAAAGCTTTCTAACAACATTTTGTACATAGTGACAGCATTGAATAATTAGAATTCCATGATAATCTTAAAGAATAATTATGTACTTAATGTTAAACTCACAAAATCATGAAAAATACAAACACAAGTCCAATAGATACAAATAACTGCTTACTTAAGTTGTTCCACAGATTCTGTACGTTGCTGAGACTTTGTAACATAAAGGTACTTAAAGCAGTCCATGAAGCACCGGTATGTGTTTGGGCCAACATAAACTTCATTACTTGCCAGAATTTTGGTGTTCCTGTGCCGCTGCCTGTGAGTATGCATTAAACCAAAACAAACAAAAGGGAGCTACCAACTGATCAGAGTTAATTTATCCTGTTGTCATTTACAATGTCTCATGTCTAGAAGATGTAAACTATCAAGCTCCCTCACCTTTCTACAAGAGCCTCTGGCATTACAAACTCCTTTTAACATGCATATAATGAAGCTGCTTTTTAAAAGGGCTATAAAACATGACTAATTATGCTTAAGTTGTGGGTTAGCCAATTAGATCAAAACCAAAGTAAACAAAAAACTGAATCTTTGATATACTACAAGAAACTTGTACAAAATATTATTAAGTACTCTCAAATTTAGCATCAGGCATACTTGATGCGTTCATGAAGGATGGTCTTGGAGTAAGGCAGGTTTGGCACCTTGGAAGTCTGAACCTTCACCTGGTCCTTCTTCCTGTCATGAACCTTAACTGTTGACAAAGTGATCTCGGGATTTAAGTCTCCAGCCCATGGAAGCTGCTTACAGTCACGCAGCATAAAACTGTGGATGTTGGCCAAACAGGTGGTGATGCTGTCCCTGTGACATGAATAACTCTTTTCCTTTAAAATATTTTTCTTTCACACTCCAAATTAAAACTGCTTATGTCTGGACGTTGGTGAATGAATAGGCACTAATGATAATAACAAAAGTAATAATAATAAATAATCCTGATAACAGGAAAGTAAGCTTGATGCACTTCACAAAAGAGAATGACACAGAAGACATGACATGAGAAAATTAAGATATGATAGTCATGTGGAGTGAAAGGACAACCTGTGTCCAAATCAAAGTGTTCTTTTTACAGTTCAAGATGTCAGAGTGAAGTGGTTTAGATCTGTACTCCATAAAAGCAGTGATGTCAACAGGTGATGAAAAAGAAAGTGTTTATATCAAGTACAATTTGTAGTACCCACACCAGATAAGCAGCCGCCACACATGTGGAAAATGTAGACTCCGGACATTACATCCCACAGATTCACTAGGATTTACATGTCAGGATAAAGCAGTTCTATCCCATACAAAAAAACTCAGATTAGAAAAGGCCAAATGGAATCACATGGATCTGCATAAACACAGATATGTCCTGGTCATAAGAAACTGACACCACTAAGACAGAAAAAAGTATCACATCCAGTGGCAGATACAACCCGAAACACACATCAAAACAAAGTCTAGTAACAGAACAACACATCAGGCCAGAGAAAAAGACAGTCCCCTTGAGTCAATAAGGAAAATGTCATGCCAGTTAGGCAAAAGGACATCACTCTCACACATATATATGTATATGTCGAGTTGCAAAAACACCCTAAACTGAAACCGTTTAAGTCAATATCATTTCTATTTAATACTGCACAAAAAGTATAGAGGTGCTTCTGCTATGATGTACCTGAGATTCTCAAACTCCTGAGTCAGCTGATGCTTGGCAATGAAGTATGATGCTTCACCCATCAATGCTTCTTGTGGCCAGTCACAGAGCCAGTTCATCTGGCAGCCACTCAGTAAGCCTGGGTACATGCTGAAAGTGCATCAAGTCAAGTAACGTCTAAATCACTTTACCATAAAATGTAATTTCAGGGTTTTTTAAGTGCCTAAAGTTAAATTGCATCTGAGCCACTTTTTCATGCCTGCCTGAACTAGGCTGTTAATTAGTTACTGTTGCCAACAGTTGTGCCTGGTTTAATCATGAAGAAACTATCTGTCACACCACTCCTATGATGATGATTATGATGATGATGTCCATTTGTAATGCGCAGGAATACATTTAGAAGAATGCTCATTGCACAGTAAAAACAAAATAAATTAAAAATAAGAAAAAATAAAGTAAATAAATAGATAAAACACCAGGAAAGTAAAAAATAAAGACAGAAGTGTTGCTTGGTTGTTTAAGTTTCAGTCTGTCTTAAATAAACAGATGGGTCTTCAGTCTTTTTCGAAACGTGGTTGGTGAGGTGATGGTGGACAGTGAGGATGGCAGAGCATTCCACAGCCTAGGTGCTGCGTTTTTGAAGGCCCTGGCTCCAGTGCACTTCTTGTTTGTATCTTCCACTGCAGGGAGACAGAAGCGTTATTGGGAGACATAGCGCAGGCCACGTGACGCCTGGTAAGGAGGAACTACCTCTTGCAAATAGTCAGAAGCAGTTTTGAACATGCAGGACTGAGCAATCGAAAGCACTTTGTGGTCAATGCGCTTGTTCACTGGGAGCCAGTGAAGGCTCTGTAAGATAGACGTGATGTGCTCAGTGGACGACTTTGCATGGGTGACAATCCTGGCAGCAGTGTTTTGAACTCTTTGGAGTTGATCCAACTGCGTAGCAGGTATACCCCATAATGCACTATTGCAGTAGTCCAATCTCGATATGATGGTAGCCACAGCAGCTTGAGTCAGCATGGGCTGTAATCTACCTAAAGTCCTCAAAAAGTAGGATTTTGCCACAACAGAACTTACATGGTTACATATGGAGAGCTCTGCATCAATAAAGAGCCCTAGGTCCCGTACACAGTCAGCAAAGGCTATGGAGGTGTCACCATAGCCCTAGTATACTAGAAATGTAAATCTGCTAGCCACACCCATTCTGCTAGGCATTTACAACATGATACTTCATTAGGCTTCTTGATGTAAGGACAGTCATTGTGAAATACTCATCCAAAATTGTATGAAGGCATTGTATGCCAGGAATCATGCTTTGAACTTCTCTGTGCATTTTTCCTACTTAAATAGTCCTCACCAATGATATTGAAAGACCTGATTTTAGCTAAGTACAACTTTCATACATGATGATGATGATGATGTCCATTTGTAATGCGTAGGTATCCATTCAGAAGAATGCTCATCGCACAGCAAAAACAGAAGAGAAGAAAAAAATTAATAGCTAAAACAACAGGAAAGTAAAAAAATAAAGACATAAGTGTTGCTTGGTTGTTTAAGTCCATCTTAAATAAACAAATGGGTCTTCAGTCTTTTTCAAAACGTAGTTGCTGAGGCATCTCAAATACAAAGGATTTTTTTTTTAAGTACAGATTTTCATATCAACTCACTTGTAAGCATTTTTTAGGAGAGGATGAGAAGGCTGGAGACAAACAATAATGTGCAGATTGCTCTTTACACGGGACACAAAGAATTTCATGGGGTCAATGGAAGAGCTGGGGAACTCTCGCTTCATGGCAGGGTGGATTGCCTAAAATTTAAAAATGCTACAATTAAAGATACAGAGCAAACAAAACTTATACATTGGCATGTTTACAAAAATTCCCAGGAATCTCAATTCTCTACAGCAAAAACATGTTAAAGCCATTGTGTAATTTTACAAGAAACTTACTGATAAAGAGAATTACATTTCATACATGTGACTGCAAGAAAGTGCCAAGCGATTTCAATGTTAAGCCCATCTCAATACAATATTTACCACATTAATAATAAATATACATCTACATATAAACTATACATACATGCATGCAACACACACACACACACACAGATGATATGTATTAAAGATTTAAAGCACTAACCTGAAGCAAACCATCAATCTCATCATTTGAGAACAGATGTGGATACTCCCCACTGATTAGCAGGCTGTTAATGGCATCCAAGTACACAGGATCATTAAGATCACGAGCCTGGTAAAGCAGATGAAAATAACAGTTTGATATTTGACTTATGACTTATAACACTACAGTACAGAGAATATTCTACTTTTTAACACCTGACTAGATGAAACATAAGTACACTCACAATTACATACACAGACACATTCTTCAATGCTTGAGAAGACTTGCTTTCTCTTTTAAAAACGTTGGGATTTTTTATCCCATGAAAACAGCTGGGAAGAAAACTATTACAAATTTGACTTTTGAATCCCAAATTTTGTGAAACTAACCGTGCAGAGGAGAGTAATGATCTTGCCCTCTGAGCCACTCAGTCTGATAGCTGAACGCAGGCCATCGAAGAAATTGCTTTGCCTGCTGGTGTCTATCTTGTGAATAGGGATGTCTGCCACATGCAATGCAAGGCGGCAAAGCCGAGACAGGTGAGACCCTACTGCCCCAATCAGCAGCATGTTTCCACTGTTAAACAATAAGAAGTTTCACAGGATGACAAATATGATGATTAATTCAATCATGATGTCATACAAGAAATAAATTTTAAGGTAAGTAATTCTGTAGAGAATTTATTCTGATTTTGAATGCATCAGTTCCCTTCCTAGAACAGTAGATGATTCTAGAATAGAACATTTTCAAAATAAATGTAAATCCAACTGTTAGTAGCAAATCTGGAGGTCCTTCTTAAACTTGCATACTGGTATGCCAGAAATGAGCTTGTATCAGTAAGATTCTTATATATATATATATATGAAATTCACAATAGTGAATTCACCAGATTAAAAAGAAATGCAAAAATGCACCAACCCATGGTGGAAACTGAGGATACGATGCATTCTGACTACATGTGCAATGGTGAAGTCAGAAAGCATGATGTCCAATCTCACATTGCCAAATTCCTCATTGTAGCGGGTTAGGTGGGTGTTTAGACAGGTGTGCAAGTCTCCAAGATTTTCTACAGGTTGTAGCATTACCTGCAAATGAAACCATAAACAAACCTATCATATGCCCCAAAATTAAATTCTTATAAAAATGACATTCTCTTTCTTTGAGACTTACTATATTACATGACCACAGGAGATAACAGGGTAAATCTGTGCTCAAACCAACAAAAGTCGACCTCCTGATAATGAGCTAGCATCATAGTGACAACATTTCACAGGCCCAATTGGCAAAAAGTTGATGACAACATCATCCTCCAACCTTTTATAATAACAGAAGCAAACTTCTTCTTGTGGAACACCAGAGAAAGTGTCAGCTAGACAAAGAAGGATATATAGTGATCTCTTTAACCGACAGGTGATTCTCATATCACCATTTGGAAAACAAATTCCACTTTTCCTCGAACATCTTTAACCTATTTTCGATGCATGTTTCATGTGTGCATTGATTTACTTGAAGCTGTAAAAGACAAAATTTTTATTTTTGTATTTAGAGATTATCAAGTGTAGTTTCCAGTGTCTCACATGCAAATTTTTGCAAAGCAGTCCATTTATTTCAAGGCAGACATAAATGTATGGCTTTGAAGTCTTAATACTGTTAATGTGTACATGCTAGTTTACGTAAATCAGTTAAGAGAAACAGATTAATTAAGATTTTTGTGATGCTTGAAAGGTCCATTCAACTTTTGAGTTAAGAAAGAGCTGACACGTCTGCTTGCATGAAGTATGCATAGGAGTGAAAAGCTGGATAGTGGCATACTAGACACACATGGGGTCAGAGGTTACTCTCCCAACCCAGTGCTCAAAACTGAAGGGATAGTAACCATAACAAGGTACGTTATTCATAGTAATATAAAAAAAATTATTAGGCTTTAACCCTGGGATCAAGTCTTTTTGTCTTCCACAAAGTTGGAGTGAACTTGAGAAAAAGGCCAAAATGTACTGCTTGTTTCTCAACAAGTCGCTACTATAGAAAAAATGTTACTGCAGAGTATACAGATAATAACTGACAGATTCTGCAAAGAAAGATTTTCTCAAGACCTCAATCACCCCTTCCTAAACAGATTCCAATATTTGCAGTACTGTTAATGGATTATTACACAAAGGAAGACTTTTAAAGGCCAAACAAATTTTACCTTGACCTGCTTGGTGCCATGTGTTGTAAGAGGCCGCTGATATATGCGAGCATCTGTGGGAAAGGTGACAAAATACTCTGGAAATTTTTCTTCCAGCTTAGACCAATGCTGAAAAAAAAATCAAAATATGGCAACACACACACACACACACACACACACACACACACATGCACACAGATACATCACACACACACACATATGCACACAGATACATCACATTATCTAGGAATACAAAGTAGTCGATTTTGCATTACTTGGTAGTGGCACACTAAACACCATGGATCTCTAGTATTTCTGCCTATGTAAGCAGCTATTAATCAGAAATTAGAAAAAAGGAAAAATGAAGAGTACCTGTGAGAAAACCTGGTGAAGCTTGTCATCAAACCACAGCAGATCTGTAGAGCGGCTGATTCTGTCACGCATAATGCGCATGATCTCATGTCGCCACAAAGAAATCACTGTTGTTTCATCAGCTTTGCTTTCATCTGGCAGGCGTTTCAAGCACTGATGATGAAAATAAAAACAAACTATAACATAGCTACTTGCATTAGCTGCAGTTTAAAAATATAAAAAAATAACAGAGTGTTTCATTTTTATGGCATCACACGAAAATCCAGACTGAGAGAATGACACAACATGACAAGACATCTTTTAATGTCAATGGCTCATAGTCATTTTGACATGGGAAGATATATACATACTGATAATACAAAGCAGCATGTTCAACAACAATCATTTCCATATAGTATATCTTTGACTGTCAGACAATGAAACTTTACACATGCACACCCACACTACACTACTTATCACATGTCAGGTCTGTTGCATTAAAAATATTCCTATCTATATAGAGGTGACTACTGTTGAAAAAAAAATTAACTAATCTCTGCTTTACTTATTGATTCTTTATTAAGGAGGTCTTTTAATTGCATCTTCATCTTTGCTTCGGCTACAAATTTTGCTAAAGATATCAGTATCTTCATTAGAAAGTGATAGATAAACCTTCTTGGAATAGCATGTGTTTGAAAGAGTTGGTTATAATATCATAATATGGGCATCTGAACAGGAAATGCCCTTCATCTTCTATGGTATTTGTTTTTCCACAAGGTGGGCAACCTAAGTGGGATACCATAGATGGATCAAACCATCTTTTATTAGCATTAAGACCTAAGGTTCTTGCTCAAAGTCTAGCTAAGGCACTCCAGTTCCACCTAATGTTGATAGATAAATATTTTTCTGGCTGTAGATTATCTTTAAATGATAGGAACCACTCATTGGTGAAGCATTTCATAAGCTTGTCTACAAAGTCTTCTTATCGGTAGCTTAATGATGTGTAGCCAGAATTTTATGCATTTTATGTAAGTATCGATATACAAGGAATTTCTAACAACTTCAACCGAATTCGAAGAGTGCATGGGTAACATTCAAAAAAACGCTTCATTGCAAATGTGTTTATTTTTTCTATAGGATTATTTATAGCTTTTGTTTTTATGTTCTTGAGTGAGAGAATGCTAATGTGTGGTGTTTCCAAGAAAGAAGAGAGAGTAAAGGACTCCACGTGATCTGCTCCTTGACATGCTTCTACAGAAAACCATAAACTTCTATTTGCATTAAGATAAAAACTCTTCCCTTACCTGGAAACACTTGCTGATGTCTTTCAGTGTGAACAAGTAGTGATGTCGTCCTGGCACTGGAGTTGGCTTAAGAACACTCTGTACAGCCAACAGCATGTCACATGACATTCTAACCAGGGCATTGTGAAGATCAAGGTCAAGTCCAGGTGATTCATGCTGTGTCATGTTCGCCTGTAACAAGGACAAAGTGAATCTTCAATTGTTTGCTCTCTTCATGAACATTCATTTTTCTCCAAAACTGCAACATTGGAGTGAGATAAACTATAGATCCTTGCACGCGCACACACAAACACACATGCAAGCACACATGCATGCACTTCTGCTCATATGTGGCTGCACAAACATAATTGTTTTTCTTTCTCAAGCATTCATAATTAATATTATGATGATGATGATGATGTCCATTTGTAATGCGCAGGTATCCATTTGGAAGAATGCTCATTGCGCAGCAAAAACAAAATAAATAAAAATATGAAAAAATAAGGTAAATAAATAGATAAACACCAGGAAAGTAAAAAAAAATAAAGACAGAAGTGTTGCTTGGTTGTTTAAGTTTCAGTCCGTCTTAAATAAACAGATGGGTCTTCAGTCTTTTTCGAAACATGGTTGGTGAGGTGATGGTGGACAGTGACGAAGGCAGAGCATTCCACAGTTTAGGTGCCGCATTTTTGAAGGCCCTGGCTCCAGTGCGCTTCTTGTTTGTGTCTTCCACTGCAGGGAGACAGAAGCGCAGCTGGGAGCCAGAGCGCAGGCCACGTGATGGCTGGTAAGGAGGAACTACCTCTTGTAAATAGTCAGGAGCAGTTTTAAACATGCAGGACTGTGCAATCGAAAGCACTTTGTGATCAATGCGCTTGTTCACTGGGAGCCAGTGATGGCTCTGTAGTATAGGGGTGATGTGCAAAGTGGACGACTTTGCACTTATATCCAGTGTTTAGTGAAAACCTAAAATGCATGTAAATACCTTACAAAACTACCATCTTTTCTCAATCTTCACCATCAAATCTGTCACCATCTGTCTGTGTAAGTCAAGATGGTAGTCTTACCTCAAGGATACCATATACAACAGACTTGAGAGGTTCACCCTGAGCAGCGGGTAGACTGAACACAGCAAAGTGGCGCTAAGATCGATAAAAGGGAAAACATGAAATGAGGCCATTATGTAAACTTCATGCATCACATTTGAAAAGAAGATGTGAATTTAAAATAAAACACTGTTTAGTACTTAGTATAAGTCAAAAGTTAGAAACCAGCTATACAGGTCACCCATACGGCATCACCTAGCCAGGTAACAAGCCAGCCCATTAACCAATCAAGACAAGTATACACTGGCCAGCCAGAAAGGCGGCCTTAAAAATGGAAGTATTTGAGAGTCTAGCCTTACTTCAGGTTTATTAGATTTGTTACATGTTAAGTAATTTATAATTTAGAAAAGTAATCATTATTGGAACAATGGATGGACTTTATTTGTCCACTTTCGAACTCATAGAGAAGAGCCCTAGCCATAACCATAAAACACAGAATGCATAAATACCCGGAGGCGCTCTGTCAAAGCACGATTAGAAACTGATGGATGGTCTGCAAGTGCCATAGCAGAGAAGACAGTTAGGTCTTCGACAATCTGTAGTTCAAATGGCTTCTGCAGGGTGCACAACACTTTATTGTCCAGCAGCTGTCTGAGAAGCTGCAATGTACAAAAAAGAAAAAAACACCTAAAACACATGCAATATGTACTCCAATTTTACAAAAGCATGTGAAACATTCACACGTAATATTCTCAAGCAGAACACAGCTAAAAATAAATTCATGCAGAGATAAAAAAATATATATACATTACCACAAGTATATGCTTGTACATGCATACTGTCAATCAAAATTATTGGGATAGAAAAAGGCACCTGAGTCATAAGAAGCTAGACATCAAACAATAAATTAAGTTTCAACAAAAAGACCAGTAACAAAAAATAAATACTAGTAACTGTCACGTTTTCAGTTCTATCTCAGTAGTGCCTACTTCATTACACCGCTGGACTCCATCCTGCTGGGCAGAAGGTAAATTTATATCATCAATGAAAACCTTCAACTTCTTATTCTCCTTGGCACCATAAACAAAACCTGTAACAAATCACACACACAAATATATATATACTCATACTCATATATATGCTTATATTTACATTTTATTTTTCTAACATGGTGGTCAGAAGGGTAAAAAAGTGAAAATTAAAAATAAATGTGAGGAAATTGCCCAAATCACCTCAGTAATTTATAAGCTTTATATATTAAATAAAGGAAGATCATTTTTCTGGCTACCTATAAACATGTGGCTATTAGCAGCTAGTTTAAGAAATTTTATAACTGTATAAAATGAAATTAAAATGTAACCCAGGCAAACTGTATAAAATGAAATTAAAATGTAACCCAGGCAAACAAAAAAGCTGATGTGACATCAAATTACAAAATCATCCAGCACATAAAAGCAAACCAACACAAATAAATCATTTACCTTGTCTGTGGAAGATGTTTGACTCCACAAACTGGTGCAACTGTGTGGCTGTGGATGCTCCTGAGAAGACTAACCGCTTGCAAACAGATGTCTGTGGATCTAGAACCACATTCAGCATGACTGAACTTCAAAGTGATCAGAGACTTTAAACATTACATAAACATTAAATTTACCATGGTTAGACTTTAAACAGGAACAGTTTCCATATTTCTTAATTTTCTGTGCTGAAGATACATCTCTCTTTGCTATGTTGAAATTTAAATACTGTTTCATGATAAATCACAACCAGCACATTTTTTATACCCAGGACTAGCAATTTTTGCTCTCTAATGGTTCTTTTTTGGCATTATGAACTGTTTCATGATTTTTATACCCTGTGCATTGATGATGGTGTCGATGAGGGCTGTCTTTCCTGCCCCACGTGGGCCCACCAACAACACATTTTGCCCTGATGCTGCAGCAAATTCCACCAGGATATGTGTTCGAATCTGTCAAATCAACATAGATTATTATTAGTGTATTTATTTATTTAGTGTGGCTGCATGTGTAATACATGATGCATGTATCCATGACATCTTGGTAATTGTGCATGTGCATTCCAATGTAAAGCAACCATTTGGGACATTGCCTCAGCCACTGAGCAACTCCAGGTGAACACCAACCCACCAAGCAAGGCAAAAATCATGAAATCCATCAAGTCTCTGAAAACTGGCAAGGCAGCAGGTCCAGATAGCATTCCCGCAGAGGCACTCAAGGCAGACCCAACACCTGCAGCAGAGATGCTACACCCCCTGCCTCAGAAAATTTGGGAGCAGGAGCAAGTTCCAGCAGACTGGAAGCTTGGCTATCTGGTAAAGCTACCCAAGAAAGGTGAGCTGAGCCTGTGCAGCAACTGGCGTGGGATTGCGCTATTGTCCATTCCCAGCAAGGTGGTGACCAGAATCATCCTGGACAGACTGAAGAATTCCCGAGACAAGAGACTGAGGCAAAAACAGGTGAGCTTTCGGCAGGGTAGATCTCGACTTTGTGGATGACATCAGCCTGTTGTCCCCCAAGCAACAATATGCATAGACAAAGCTCACTCAGCTCTCAGAAGAAACAGTGACAAATAGCCTGACAATCAACATCAAGAAGACAGAGGTAATGAGGGTCAACAACAAGCAAGAAGCCCCACTCCAACTATTCGGGGAATGTATTACAGAGACTGACCGCTTCACCTACGTAGGCAGCATAGTCAGCAAGGATGAAGGTGCAGACGAAGATGTAAGAAGCCAAATAAATAAAGCCAGGCATTCATTCCCCATCCTGAAACCCATCTGAAACTCCAAGGCATCATCTCAGCACACCAAGATCTGTATCTTCCATACAAACGTAAAGTCAGTCCTTCTATATGGGTCTGAGACATGGCGTGTGACAAACACCATCACCAACAAGATTCAAACATTCATCAACAGATGTCTGCGCCACATCCTGAACATCAGTTGGTCTGAGAAGATCTTAAATACAGACCTGTGGGAGAGAGCCAACCAAAAACTTGCTAGCCAAGACATCAAGAAGTGAAAGTGGGGCTGGATCGGTCACACCATGCGAAAGCCGGCTGAAAATCAAGACAAGTTCTGGACTGGAATCCATGGGTTGAGAGACCCAGACAGACGTGTAGAAGATCGGTCCATGGCAAGGCAGAGGTAGCTGGAATGACATGGACCCAACTGGGGAGGGAGGCCCAGAACCGGGTCCGCTGGTGTGTAGTTGCGGCCCTATGCTCAACTAGGGGTAAAAAGGACTGCAATGTAAAAACTGTAGCCCTGTCATCATTCTGTGTCATAAAAATCTTTCAATTAAAAGGAAAATTTTTATCTAGTCCTAAAAATATTACAAATTTCTTACTGTGTCAACAGTGTCAATGAAGACCTCTCCAAGTAAGTCCTGGTTATCTGTAAATACTGTTTCTGGCACCCTGCATTATTTACAAAAATTTGCTTCACTGAATTTCATTTAACACAAAAATATATGTTTCATAAAAGATACTCCTTGTGTTGGAGGATATGATTTTGTGTCTTCTGTCCAATCTGGACAGTAATACCTTTCAGATTTTTTAATAAATATCATAACCACACAAGCTGACTACTTTTAAAATACAGAATGATCCTACATACAGCCGAAACATATTCTACATTGAGAATGAAGCCATGTGAAAGAAAAGAAAATGTGAAGAATAGCAACATACTGACATCTGACACATTTAACATATATTTCTGCAAGGTTCTGAACAGATCAGATTTTCTTAGATGCACAACAGCATATTTTTGGCAGGATGAATGGCAGTATCTCAGTTACCTATACTAAACTTCTTTGGGTGATGTGCCAGTATTGAGGACAACGAAGCCTGCAATACATTAAAAATATAATACCATGTCATAAGTTTTAAACATGAGTGAAAAACATGTCTTATAAGAAAAGCCACTGAAACATCTCTAGCTATAAAAGCCTCAATGCATCTTAGCTGACCTGGAATGCCATGGATCCCATTCACCAGACTCATCCACATAGTAGTCAAACACACAAATGTCTCGGTCATCATCTGGCAATCTGTAAGTATTGAACTGAAACTCTCAACAGGTTTAAAAGTCTCAAGCAAAGCATTGTGACAAAGATATTACAAAAATAAGAATAATGTGGGCAATGGCTTTATAAATATTTTGTCAACTGAATAAAATCATTGTAAATGGGTTGATCAGCAGACTGACAGACTGATTAGATAACTGATACATTCTGCAGCTTTATTCACTCTCTATCAATGTTAGAACACTGAAATCTGTTTCAGAGCAGAAGAATAAACATTCAGTGCGCTGAAATTCTTTCTGTTTTTAACAAAATCATTTTAAATGTACTAGAAAGATGCTTGAAAGTCTTGTAAAGAGCAGATTCCAAAGCTATTAGACTGCCAGTGCTTACGCTGTTGACAAAGTTGTAAGAAGGTCAGAGAAGGCTTTGCGGTCTGCAGCATCTAATAGACCACCATATGTCCAGATGAGGCAGAACAGATACAATCGCTCAATATGCAGCTCTCCTCCAATCTCAATATTGTCTGCCAACATGGCCGACAGAAGTCCAAGGCATGTACGGAACATACCCACTTCACTCAGCTGCAAACGTGGTCTGGAATGCAGAATGTAAATGGTTTTAGCTTTGCCCAAAAAAGTCAAAATATCCTCAAAATGTTAAGCATTAAGAAACATGTCAGTAAGTACTCACTTTGCTTCATGCAGTACAAAATTGGTGATAGGATCCAGTGTCTTTTGGAAGGCTCTTTGCAGTACCTGCCAGCAGCCACATTGTGCAGCATAAAAACAGCTAATTAAGATCAACTACAATTCAGCACAAGCAGTAGTACTCAGTACAAAGCAATTGATGTTATTATCAGGAATTCTTCTAAGCCAGCAAATTGTATAATATTTATATTTCATGATCAGTTAATCTCTCATCCGAATATATATTTAGAACAAATTCCAAGATTCTCACTTGTTACACATTCATTGTAGATATTAAATATCTTTCCATCAAGTAAAGCCTAATTATTTGATGATAGACGCATAGGATTGTGTTGCATTAACTTAAACAGTACTAGGAAGAATCCCTATTGCTTCATGAAAGACATAAATGCATGTGCAATACATGTTCTCACATCCAAGCAAGATTCACTGAAGCAACATAAAAAGCTCTGTGAAATGTCCATACATTATGCCACAGCACCAGCATAGCTTGCATTGATAAGCTGCTTGAGTTACAATATCCTTAAAGTAGCAACAAATTAGGTCTTTTTCTTCATATTTGATGATTTATGGATGGGATACATAGGAGGAGAAACCCCATGTCTGGTAATGACAATATACAACATATTTTTGAAACTACAGATTGTGGGTACATCTGGAGCAAGTAAAGAGGTAAACAGATGTTGGGTACATAAAGTATATCTTTTGTTTTAGGGACTAAATGCATTCAGAAAATTTGAGGAAATTGATCATTAGTTAGGTGACTGAAACAATTAACCAGACTTCTCAAGTAATGTACATTTAATGTTTTGAACAGTCAAGTAACAGAAGTAACAGTCACACATGCTTGGAAAAGAAAAAGAAGAAAACAGCTTGATGGCAATAGTATAATACTTCCAATAAAGTAAAATGCACCTTGGGCAACAAACTGCCTGACGTCATGTTGCAGAGAGTGATTTGCATGGTAAGTACTCTCTGTAACACGACACTCTACCTTTATACACATGTACCAATCTTACATGGATGGAGCCTCTAGTTTGACTGAAAATTCTTGGGCACTGTGAAACATATTTTTCTGTTGATGTAGAGGATGAAAAAGTGGGACTGGGACAGGAGTAGATAGTAACATAAATTTGGTGCCAGCAGATCTTTTACTAATGTATGCCTGCATTTTTAGCACAATCCTTAATATCTGAGACCTGCTAAATAACTGCCTGAAATAAAAATTGAAGAAATTCTGTAGGCTGACATCTGGTGTAAAAATAACTAGTGAAATCAATAAAAACTTTTTAGCATTTATGATGACAAAAAGTAATAAAACTAGTATAAAGATGCCTGGAAACGCAAAGGACATGAGAAGGAGAATATGTTAAGTTCACAGTGCCAAAAACTGTCTCAAGTACATAATTCTACAAAAAATATAATTTTTTCCAAATTTTTAAATATCTGAACTAGACCTCACACTACTGATCACACAACCATGAAGATTACCCCTTCTAAGCTCTTGTCCATAGGGTCCATGTCCCACTGCCCAACAGATGCAGTGTAAAGAACATTACATCAGATATAGCATGCACAACAAAGATGCCAGATTTTGAGGCAGAGCAAGAAGATGGGAGGCTATTTCAAAATTACCTCAACCAGAGAAATATGAGTTAAATGCCCATGACCACCTGCAAGAACCTACATCAGGCAGAAAGTACAGCAGTAAAAGGCATGCCTACATCTACAGGAATGGAGATGCTACGTCTGTCACTATCAAATGATAATATATTTTCTTTCTAAACATGAATTATTATTGAAGACAAAGAATCTGAAATAAAATCAAGTAATCACTTCGTTTAAAAAAAATGACAATTCAAATTTTATGTCAGTTGTGTGAGCTAATTGAAATCTCATGACTATCAATTATTCATGCCTTTGATTAATTTTGATTGAAGACAACTGTTTAGCTGTTTAGGAATAATCTTTAATGCATGTCTTTATGCACTGGGTGCTTACATGGACTTCCTGGTGAGTACGACTCTCAAGCCAGGCTTCAGCCATTGGCTTCCATCCGATAGTGTCCTGATCCATGAAGAGGATGCCCTGCAACCAAACTACACCACTTGTTTCTGGAATTTTTATAAAAACATGTATGCAGTTCAAAGACATAAATATTTGACTGTACTTTATATAAACTTTTTTTTATCTATGCTCATCTTGATCTGTGCAAGGTCACAATTGTAAATGATTTCAAAAACTTTACTGTACATAGTTTTTTCATATTTACATTTGTTACTCAGCAATTATTTGTCTGAAAGGGAATATTTAAATTGTATCTCTTAAAATGGCTTAAAACGGCTATGTAAGAGAGGGGAACTGTTGTTTTACACCAAGACAGCAAGTAAGGCCCTTTAAATAGCTTTATGAAGCAGACTTCGTGAACATACAGATCGAGCAACAGCTGAAGGAGAGGCATTGGTCAGGCTGTCTGTTTCAAAGAGAACGATGACATTGTCTGACAGGAACAGCTTGTCTCCATTTAGCTGATGAAGAACCTTAATAAAAATGAAAAAAACTATTGTACACTTAATAAAATTCAGTGAAGTTCTGTTTTACATACAGATCAAGAATCCAAAATAAATAAATAAATAACAGAAAATATGTTTAAAGTGTTCTAAGAATTAGTCATCTCCTTTAAGAGAAACATAATATTTTCTAGGGATGTCAAAATGGCTTGTGATATGCAGACAAACAACAAGTTGTAAGTGAAATTAGAGAGTTTTAAATTCACAACATGTAGGCACAATGTTTATAAGTATGTGTAACATCATCCTCTACACAAATGCAGTGCAGCCAAGCACTCTAGATTCAGTGAGAATAACACATAAGCACAGAATGTAAGTGCTGCTAAAATTTGCCAGAGAGGGAATGCTTATGGTAGAGTTAATAACAACCACTTAATCTGTTGTTGACAGTGATGATACCAACAAAAATAATGACCAATAAAAGTGTGGCATCCCTATAAATGGTAAGACAATACAAAAGCTCTGAATTCAGAAAGTGATACAAAAGCAGTCATAAGAAAGAGGTGTTTCACACACAACAATTACAGCTTGAATTTTAAGTGTTGTGGCATGTAGCAATATGCCTAGACTTTGCTCATTTGATGATGCAAATCGTTGCCACACCCATACCCATCATACTAGCGCTAATTCTAAAACTCTTTAATAATACAGATGACATACATAAACAGGTCAGTTATTGTACAACATATTAGAGACGCTAAGCAAGCTTTCTCCTTCATGATTTTTACGTTTCACATGCATCCACTGTATCACTGTAAGTCTGAAGCTGCAAAATTTGCAGAAGATTAAGAACAATCTTGTAAATTTTGATTTAGATGCTACCTTGTCTGAAGAAAGGATGCTGTTAAAACTGTCCACCCAAGCTGGTGTCAGTTGACCATCAAGGCAAAGCCAGGTTGTACTCTGATTCTGTTGACAAGGTGATCATATTAGGTAGTGAAAACATTTGTGAACATTGTTTTAGAGAAAAAACACTAAACAAAAGTATTGAAATATAATGGGGTCGAACCTGCATTAATAAATTGATTTAGGTAGGCAAACTCACCCTATTTGCCTTTCGAATGGCAGATGTAACAATCCCATCCACCCAGTCTCCATGACTGAGGGAGCCAAACATGAGGGAAAGGTCATCAACCATTAGTGGGTAAATTCGCTGTAGCTTATGCATGTTCTCTGATGCTGCTGAAGATTTACTGGCATGAGACTGCCGGGACATTCCCCTAGCTTGTACACAAAGAGCCTCCACAACAGTCTCAATGCAGGTTGATTTTCCAGTGCCTGACTTACCAGCAACAATGATACCTATAGTTTGGAAAAAACAAATGCTCTTACTGAAAAAAACCTGAAAAAAATTCCAGACTAAAAGATTACACTTCAAGAATATGTTAAGAATACAGCTAGAAAAAAATTAGGCTGTTTGATCGTGCTTACAACAAAAGTATGAATAACTTGTGTAAGTCATAAAAAGGATATTTCACAGTAACTTACCATGGTGCACTTGGGAAAGATTATACAACTGCATGCACTTAGCGATCCAGGGTTTGTGTGCAATGTGTCCCATGCTCTGTGCCTTGCTTTCAATGGCTGATTCTATGTCAATGGTTCGAGATTTGGCAGAGGACACTGTAACTGGAGGATCTGGTAAGCCTACAAAGCAGTCTTTCACAATGGTTCGGAAAATTGAAAGATCCTAGAAGGAAAAAAAAAGAACGGTCCACTTACAAAAATCATCAAATCTGTTGTGGACCACTGATGACCGGCAAACACTAGTCATCTCTTTGATGGTCCATCAGATAATTATTTCTTCAAGCTTAAATGCATACTCTCCCTGACTTCAAATAAGTGATCTGCTGAAAAGCATGAACTAGTATCATCATTAGTCTGCAAGACAGCTGAGTGTTCAAGTATCGCAGCAGAGCATCCCTGACTTTCACTCACCTCTCCTGCAAGACGTGGACTAATCATCTCTTCAATGGTCTGAAAGACAATGGCATGTTCAAGCTTTCCAGCAGCTGTCATAGGGTTTGGTGTCCCAGCTTTGCGCATATTCATCTGTCCAGGTTGTTTTGAGCCAACTGAAATCAAAGTGGATGAGTACACACAAAATCCATTTTTAGTGCATGTCAAATGAATGATGACAAAATTGCTGTGTAATTTTCAAATGAAAGATTTTGCTTTCTTTCATTGCAGATTTTCTAAACTAGTCATTCAATGATTGATTATTGTCATAATTTGATCTTACTCTACCAAACCCACCTCCAAGTGAAAGACCATGTGTTGTGAGTCGTGTTAGAGGCACCTCTGAGTTAGCACTGTCACAGCGAGAGGGGTCATCTCTTTTCTCTCTGTCTGCCAGCCTGTCATCTCGCAGACTGCGACGTTTTTGGCTGGCTCTTTTCAAGATGCTTCCAAGAACCCATGCTGAGAAGAAGTGCTGGTAGTCCTGTGGCCTGTAATCAAAACTATGTCTTGACATCCCATTTCTGCATTCTGTGATCACAACCCTTTGTACTATATAATCAGTCATGCAACCTGTAATCATGGTAATCCAGTTTGTAATCATGGCCATGTAGTCAAAGTATGCTTTGTGATGTCTTGGTAATCTACACTGCATAAGCCAACAACTCTCAGGATTGAACACTTCTGGAGTTACTGATGTGACAGTACTGATAAAATTTGTTTAAATATTTGGAATATAAAACAGTTAAACCTCATATCCTAAGTGACGTTAAGATGCTTTAAGATTCTTCTGATAAGCTTATTTTACCAGCTATTTAAAATACTTTCTCGCTATTAGACATCTTAACTATAGATAAGTATGCATTTGTTGTAGAGATATCAAAGATGCCATTTTCAGTTCTAAACCAACTACTTACTTGCTGTATCCTGTTCCCACTCTCTTGTTCATCAAGTGTAATGACCTTCTTAACCTAGTATCACCAACCTCATTGATAACTTTCACCACCATTGTAGTCTGCAGGGTGAAGCCCCTCGATCTTCAAGAAACTAAATTTAGGCCAAAACCATCGCAGGAATTATTGTCCAGTAACAAATCTCTCCATCCTCTCCAAAATTGTGGAAATTATGTATTGTTCTCAAAGACCTTTTTGCATATCAGTGTGGTGACCCAAAACATCCCCTTCACATGTTCTGCCCAAAATCTGAGCTAAATCATCTTGAGTGACATGTTCTATTCACACATTTAGCCCCAAATTTAAACTACATCATCTCGAGTAACATGTCCCTGGAACTCCATATCACACATCTTTGTTGTTTGGCTTAAGCAGCTAATTTATCAAATCAGTGTCATCAAACTGTATCTTGATACTCAGATAAAAGTGGTGCTGCTACCACATGACTGACAAACTACAGAGAGTCCAGAACTCTGCTGTATGTCTTGTTCTAAGAAAGCATAATCATATCACACCTCTTTTGCGCACACTCTGCCTGTTCATGCCCAAGCTAATTCGAAGCTGGTTGTGATATGCCATAGCTTTATCTGTGGATCTTCCCCTGCCTCCATATCTAATATGCTCACCTTCTACTTTTCATCTAGAAATTTTCATTCCTTAGTAGACCACGTTACCTACAAATGCTAAAAATTCAGACAAAAGCTTGGTGAACAATACTTCTGTTATGCTGGATGAACACTATAAAACTCAAAACCACTTTCAGTTCAAACCATTCAGCCTGTTCCATGTTTTCAAATGGGCATTAAAAACTTTCTTGTTTTGTGAACACCTCTTGCAGTAACTCCATTTCCACTGCAGTCCTGTGTTGACTATGGTTCAGACGTGTGCACTGTGTGTGTGTATGTGTGTGTTGGTGACAAAGTATTATTTCCCTGTCAATTTTTTCCATGTGCACAGTCTGGAGAGCCTGCCCCTATGTTAGGATTCAGTGCAATACAAGCATCATTATTATTCTTATAATTATAGATTTCAGCAATATTTAACCACCTGAAGCAGATCTGTATACAAGTTACAGTAGGCTTCCATGTAAAAAAAATCAGCTCCATGATTTGTTAGAAAATAAAATATTCTGAAAAAAAACAAAACATCACTCTGTCTTACAGTTGATCCTTAACAAGTTCTGACATCACTTTCAGCCGGAGAGCCAGAATGTTGGGTGCACGGAACCCAAGAGCAGAGCACTTGGCTTTCAATATCTGCCCTATATCTGGTTTGATGAGTGAAACAGTTCTGAAGGACCCAACAATATCATGAGGAACACCTGCTGTAGGCAGACTGTGGGTTGGATCTGATGTCATGAACAGACCCACATTTTTCTTGATGGGTATCTGCAGGAAGCAGTGCAGAGGTCTTCAATTAGTTGTAATAAAATAATCAATTTCACATTGAAACAGCATTTCAAAACGACAACATAATTATGCTTTTATAAATATTTTACATCTTTAATTATATTAAATAATAATAATAATAATTAATGAAAGATTTCTATAGCGCATACACACACTCCTAAGCAGCATGCTCTTTGTGCTTAAGAATAAGAGCGAGACATGGGCAACATACGAGGGACAGAAAAACAAACAAACAACATATGAAGTACAACATAAATAAACAACAGTACTGAAACAAATACAGAAAATGCAAAGAGGAACTAAGTAACAAGGACTTGAGTATCGTGATTTTACAAAAAGAAGACAAGCAGGGAAGTTGCAATAAGCAGAAGAGGGGAGAAGAGTGTAAAAAAGGAATAGCGTTATGGGAATAAGTGTTAGGAGTAATGTTGAGGTGCATTTTCAGTGCACATTTAAAGGATCCAATAGTGGGTAGGTGGCGGATATGGAAAGGGAGACATTACAGAAGCAAATTAAAATATATTCCTGTTTACACATTCTTTCCTGATAAGTTGAAGATGTATTTGACTCCACTAGAAATACTATTTTTAATAAAAATCTAGATATACTACCAGAACTATGTATTACTATATTGATGAGAGAAAAGGTGTCAAAAGGAAGTAATATTCTGTTTTCTTCTTGTTGTCACAGGCTGAGAACAACTTGAGTTTACAGGCAGGACATCTTTAAATAATTGTAAGCCTAAGTTTTACTGAACATGGAAAGTGAGCTGAACGTGACTCACCTCAGCACCATCAACTAGATACATGAAGTTTTGTTTGGCCCGCATGGCTGAGATGATGGCTTGTGCATGGTCCATAAGGACTGCCAAAGCATCCTTACTGAGCATCTGTCCCTCATCAAAACAACCCCAGCAGCCATCCTGGATGTATAAAAACACTTACTGGTGATACACAGTGCATTCTCTTTAATCTCAGACAAGTGATTGATCAAGAACACAAATAAATATAATTCTGAAACAAGTCTGGCATTATTTAATCAATCTATTTGTATTGATGTATCCATTTAACTTTGTACATCCATGTACGAGCACATGTGTGTGAAGATATTCATCTGCTTACATAGAAGTATCTTCATTTACATCAGTGTTATTCATGCACATATGTAGATATCTATGTGTGCAGAAATATATGTCACTCTGTGTGTGTGTGTGTGTGTGTGAGTATCTACATATGCAATGATATGCTTGGATGATGATGTGAATGTAGATGTGCATAACTGGGTGCAAATATTTGAAAAAATGTTACTAAAGCATACATAACTCATCTTCTGACCATAATGTGACAAAGAGATCCCTACCATAGCTATTCCTTGAGAAATTTTACCAATGTTGACAGGATTGAACACCGAAGAACACTGAAACACTCCTATAAAGTTGCCAAGAATGTTGGCCAATCCCTGAAAAAAGAAATGATTTCAGTTCCTTTACAGCTGGTTATCACAAATGGAAAAGGTTAAGACAACAATTTCATGGTTAAAATTTTGTGCTAAATTTAACTAATCTGTGCATCATTTATAATGCAAATGTTCTCCATCTTTCCAAAAGAGGCGGCCTTAGCAGTATGCAGGGCCCTGGGCGAGTGTCATATGCGGGGCTGAGAGCTGTATGTGTAGGCTATATACTGTACCACAACGCTCACGGGCTTGTCTGCCTCTACTCTAAGCTATGGTACATTAGAATGTCTTACTGACGCCCCACATAATTTTATGAGGAGCTGACGGTGACAAAAAATTGCGGGGCACCACTCAGACGCAGGGTTTGGGGGCAGTTGCCCTAGTCTGCACCTAGTCGGCTGCCTGCTCTGTTTCCAATAAGAAGAATTCTCTTTCAGACCATTTTATTTTGTGAATGTCACACTATAATGTAACTTGTGTGTATGTTTTGAAAAATCATCTGGTGTAGGTTTTAATGTCAAGTATCTGAAGTATCTGTTCAAAGCCTTACCCCAATATATCTGAGCTTGTGTTGCCCTACCAGCCAGGTAGGTCAGTTCACTCTGCCCATGCTGGTTTTCTCTCTGTCCCTCGAATCAGACTGGAGAGGTTCAGCCATTGCTCATTCTCTTTCTGTGGCCCCAGTATTTGGAGTGTCCTGCCTTATCTCTCCATACAGTGGGGATGCTACATGCTTTCCAGTCTGGACTTAAAACCTATCTGTTTTGGAAATACTGTAAGTCTACCCCAATTGCTACTTTCTCCTCTCTGTGTTCTTTCATATTCCTAGCAATGTTCTGTGTGCATGTGTGGTATGTCTGTTCGCCTGGTTGTGATGCTTTTCTCTGTCACATGGCATCATTACCTACTGCCTCTTGTATCTTGTAAAGTGCACTGAGCTCACCTCAGTGTAGGGAAATGCGCTATATAAGCTCTCCTATTATTATAAGTACGAGGTGTGGTAGAAAAGTAATCAGACTGATTTTTTTATTTATGAAAGTTTTTATTTTTTTCAAACAGCAATGTTATCCCCTTCAAAATAGTTCCCTTGGGCAGCTACACACCAATGGAGACGTTGTTTCCACTTTTGGTAGCAGCGTTGGAAGTCTTCAACCCGTATGGTCTTCAGCATGTCCGTTACACTCTTTTGGATGTTTTCTAAAGTCCCGAAATGACATCCTTTGAGGACATTTTTCAGTTTAGGAAAAAGGAAAACGTGTCAGGGGCTGAGGTCAGGTGAATAGAAGGGTTGGGGAACCACAGGAATGCCTTTTGAGGTCGAAAAATCCGTGACGGAGAGGGCAGTGTGACATGGGGCGTTGTCATGATGGAGCATCCATTTGTCTGCAATATCTAGTCTCACGCGAATTACCCTTTTTCTGAGACCTTTCGCATGTGCAAATGTTCAGTCAAAATTTGATGAACGGTAAGTCTGTTCAAATTTAATTGTTCACTCAACATTCTCAATGTTAAACGACGGTCTGATCTCACAAGAGTGTTCACACTTTCGATGTTTTCGTCGGTTTTCGAAGTTGAAGGCCTCACTGAATGGTGTTCATCTTCAACGTGTTCTCTGCCTTTCAAAAATGATTTGTGCCAGCGAAAAACTTTAGCTCAGGATAAAGAATGTTCCCCATTGGCCTGTTTTAACTTTTCAAACGTCCGACTTGCCGATTCTTCAAGCTTAACACAAAATGTAATGGCACAACGTTGCTCCAAATGGCGCTGGTCCAGTTTGCGTGACACACAACCACAACATGTCACTAATAGCAGTCACAAAAATCACGTAGTTAACGGAAGGAGTTGCAACTCACATTGAGCTATCGCAGGGGACTGATACACCTGCAAGCGATCTAGCAACAGCGCAGCATTACCAGATCGCTTGCAGTGTTATTGCTAGTCTCATTACTTTTCTACCACACCTCGTATACCAGGAAATTCTCTCACTTTCACAGTCTCGGTCTTGCCAACACCAACAGGCCCGGTAATGCGCACCCCAAGACAGCGAGTCAGTGCCATTGACATACTCAAAAAACAGCGTTCTGTGATGGGGGTGAGAGCTGCACCACAGTCTGCTCCATAAAACTCCCAGCCATATTGGTATGGCGTGTCCAGAATCCACAGCATTGGTTCTTGACCCTTTTCCTCTGCTTCAAAATAAAATAGTGAACAAATATTACCAAAATAGTATGTTACTTACCAAAGATTCATTTCGTTCATTCCTGACAATTCAGTTATAATATATATATGACATGAAAACAGGTCTAAAATACTGCATCAACCTATCTGGATAAACTTTTTGACATTCCATGACACTCAGACATATCTAGCATTTATATGACACCTATACAAGGACTTACACAAATCTGGAGAAACTGATGTGAGAATAAGAAGATAATCTTGAAGAGAGCATGATAAAGCTACCATTCAATGTTTTGTAATCTTTTCTTTACAGTTTTCTTTCAAAAATGTAGTTGAAAAATCAAGTCCACAGCAGATGATCAAAAAAGCTTAACTGTAAAGAGTAAGCTGAAACAGTACTTTACTAAAACTTTGAACAAGACAAGACCATTTCTGTACTGAGAACTGAAATCAGTTTCATCTTGTCTGAAGACAGTCTGAAGCATATGTTACATAACATTCCTACCAGGTGGATGCAAGTAGCAGCGGATACTACGCCTCCATTCAAAGTCTGTTGTCTCTCGCAGTTTGCGGGTGCAAATGTTTTCCAAAACATCCCTCAGATACATGGATTGCTGCAAAATATCACATTATTAGACACATAACAGAAAGATTCTGATAAAATAGTTTACAATATAAATTTTTATATTGCCTAATGGTTCATTTACTTACCATAGCACATTGATGTATTTTCCTTTGCTCAAAGGAAAATTCTCAAGATGGTAGCCACTCAATAAACTGGTCATCATACAACCAGCAGAACACTCTTACTGTAATCAAGTGGTGAAGATAAAAAGCAAATTTTTTTTACCACAGTCACACTGGCAGAACATGCTCACAGTCAGCCAGAACATGTTCATAGTATTTATGCTGTCAAGACATCAGCAACATGCTCATTAGAATCAGACAGACAAGAGCAACACACTGATTGCAATCATATAGTCATGAAAAGTAGAACACACTCACAGTAATCATGCAGTCTAGACGAGCTTTGTGCACCGGCAACATTGGCTCATCAAATGTTCTCCAAGCTCCACGGACAAAAATGGTTGACAATCGACTGGTTGTGTTCTGGTACTTTTTCAGAAGTGCTTGAAGAGCCTTGCGGTCATATTTAATCTCTGCAATGCTGGTCTCACATTCCCGAGTCCAGTGATATAACATCCCAAGACGACACACTTGTGAAGGATACTATTAAATCACAAGGAGAGAATTATAAGAATTCACTAGTAGTAAATCTAGTTTAACTCAAAACTGTTTTCCACTGTCTTAAAGCTTCTGTCAAAGACATGCAAAGCATTAGATGCTGCAAGAGTGCATCACAGTATATCCTTAAAAGAATTGCATTATGTGATTAAAATTTAAAGGGGATTAAAGTGGAAAATTAAGATTATGGTATATCCTCACCTTGTAGGCCCATTCATCCATGACAATTCCACTGTTGCAGTCACTGACAACACTTAAGTTCATCTCTTGAAGAGTTTGGCCCACCGAGTCTCTAAGTTTTCCCAGCCACACTTCCACTCCATCTACAAGATTCACCTGGGAAAATAATTAGTATGTGATGTAAGAATCATTCAGCTTACAGCTACTTAAATGTCAAGTAACAGTTACAAATTATCCCACTTCATTATTCTTTTGCCCCAGACTGTTAAATCGCTGCTAGGTGAAAGTATTTTTTTCTTTTTTTATAGAAAATAAATCAGCTAGCATGCAAAACATTCTGTGTGCAAAGGAACAATTTGGACTCAAATATATATATATATATATTACAAAGAAAATATATTCAACAAAGATAAACCAGCTTAGTGTGCCTTGTTGAGGAGCAACTTACTTTTTCTGCCAAAGGGAGCACTTCGCCATCTGCACTCAAAACAGCAGTGGCATCCATTTCTGTGATGTCATCCACAAGTCCTTCAGAGGGTAGCATTGAAGGTGCATGTTGCAGAACACTTGGATTGATTTTCTATAACAATAGCAACAATTCCTGAAAGTACTTCAGTTTTACAACTGCTTCATCTAATTACACAGATCTACAATGGTAAAAGATGTCATCTATTTAAAATAAAATTCCATAGCTCTGAAACATGTGTGATGCAGGGTACAACAAATCACATACTATTTCAGAACCTACAAAAAGCAGCAAAGGGCATATCTAACTTGGACCTTTTGTGGATAAACCTTCGTCAGTCAACACAGATCCAAGTTGATGTTATAATTCGTTAGATTACCTGGACCAGAAATGGGATGGTATTTAAAACTCACAAAGTGCTGATGCAATCGTTTGTCAATTATGGGTGGGGTTGTAGATCGAGGTTGGAGTGAAGACATCTGAGATGGGGCACGGCCTCGATCATGTGGTGAAAGCCCTGTTCGTGAGGAGCGACCTTGGTGCCCATCTCGAATGTCCTCACTTCCACTGTCGTCCAGTCCAGAATCATGGGTTTTTTCCAATTTCACATTATGTATTTTCATGAAGAGAGACCTTGAAAAATAAAATATACAAGTACACAACAGTCCTTAACCAAATAATTTTAATTTTCTTTAAAGGGACAGAAAAATCAATAATCAAGAGAGTTAAATGATAGCTTATGATGTTTTGAATCATGTCCAGTCAAAATGTTGGGTTGCAAACGAATCATTTACTTACAATCATCTCTAAAACACAGCTTCAGGAGGATGCCACATTTGCATTCTCTTTTTGTAAAAGAAAATAAACCAACTTTAATGTGTGATGTAGTTAACTATTTGTAAAAAGTATACTGCTGCTACAAAAGTCTCAAAGGAGGTGATGTAGAAAGAGATTCATTCAGTTTTGTAACAGCATTCTTCTAACTTTCAGAAACAGAAATCATTGGCCAGACAACTTCTTCAACAATCGCAATGTAAAAGCATGGAGTTGCCACAGAGAAACTATATCTTACTGTTTGTGGTCCTGTGTCATTCAGTATTCTCCAGTTCACTCAACTTTTCATTCTGTGGTCTAGTTCAAACTTTTATGGGACGATCTCATGATTTTACAATGAATCCAGGATGCCAGCATTTTGACGACCACCACTTGAATGCTAACTCATGATAGATTGTTCCAGTGATGTCACTCAGCTATACAACATGGCAGCTTCCAGTAGGCCAAAGAACTTTGTTTTACTTGCCACTGTATGTAAATCTTTAGTCTGGCCACTGCTACTGTCACTGCTGTAATGCTGAGATGAATTTCTGCGTTGGACAGCATCATGCCTGGGTACTTGAAACTGTTTACCTCCTGGAGCTGTACACTATTTATGCAGATCTCCATGCTTCCCTGCCCAGTGGTGTTCACCATTACTTTACTCTTGTCTCTCTGATCTCTATCCCGTATGCACTTGTGCTGCTTGCGAACGTCTTTGTGAGGTCCTATAACTTCCTGTTGCTGTCTGGCATCAGATACATATCATCTGCAAAGTGCAGGTTACATAGTGGTCTCGGATAGACATGGAGGTGTGATGGTCTTGGAGTGTATCTCACGTGATATTCTCCACATATATTGTAAACAGCACCAGGGATAGAGAAGAGCCCTAGCAAACACCCACTGTTGTCCCACATAGTTGTATTGAGCTCCTTGAACTTTTGTACAGTACGTGCTTCAATGGTTCAAATGAGACCCTCTTTGATGCTGTATTTCTGCATCACATGCTATAACTCATGTGGCAGATTCTTTAAAAAGCCTTTTTTGAAGTCAGTGAAGTTCTGGAAGAGATCCTCACAGTGCTGCAGATAATTAATCAGGATGCGACTATTGAAGATCTGTTTGATACTCCTGCCTTCTGTGAATCCAGCCTGCTCTTCTGCTAGCAGCTTCTCAGCCACATGGGTGAGAAGCTTTTGGGTCACTGAACATAACAGGAGAGGTATAACAAGTGATTTCATCCACTCTTTGGGCCATTGTTCACTTTCCCAGATTTTCAACACAGTGTAGTTAGGGCCTTTACCATCTCTTCTCTGCTACACGTGAGCAACTACACTAAGACACTGCTGACCCCCAAAGACTTACCTCCCTTCAGTCAGTTTGACCTCCTTCCTTCACTGGAAAGTCTGCATGGTCATTGGCTGCAGCTATGTTTGGGTCTGTCTCCAGCAGGAAGTTGCTTAGGTCTTTGCAGCACTCAGTCCATCAGCTTCATAAATCTGTGAGAAAATGATCACTGCTATCTTTGATGACTGATGTCTTCTGCTGCCCTGACTTATAGTTTTCAGTAGTTGGCTTTTGAGCTGCAACCCCATGCCATCTCTTCATCAATCATGACAGTTTCTCTTGATCCAGTTTTCCTTAGCTGCCTTAATCCCCTTCTGAATATCACAATTTACCTTTCTGTACTTAAATGCTGCATACAGGCTGCTTTTCCTTCTGTCAGAGGGATAAAGCACCTCATGGGTAACTTCATCCCAGCCAGACTAGCTTGATTGATCCATGTTGCCAGACATGATACCTTGCCAAAGACAATTCTTTAGTGGTACACATAAGGAGGAGGATGCTGGGGTAAGCAAAGGAAAATTGGTTAGCAAACATAAGGGAGTGGACAACTCGCTTAGGAGGGAACTCCTAACAAATTCACAAAACCAACCCCTGTTGTGTCCCCTCACCACTGCTGCATCTCATCAGGTTCGTCCAACAACAGGTACCACTAGGCCACTAATAGGGGTGGACTGATTTGCTTCATGTCCTGCTGGAACCAGTTAAGGGAGAGATGATGATGATGACAACAACAACGATGATAATGATGATGGATGGGCAGATGGATGATTGATGATGGGAGATGATAATCATGTAGGTAAATGATTGTTTTGCAACCTGAAATTTTGAGCAGAAATCAGAAAGACATTATCTATCATTTAAACCCAATTACCATTTCGCTTGCCATTTTAAAACAAAGAAGGAAAAAGACACTATTACATTTTTCAGTTGGCATATTAGCTAAATCACCATACCAGGATGACTGGCAAAATACAACAAGCCAGTAAACATTTTCAAATAGATGATGAAGTCTTCATGTGACTGACATTCAAACAGGCTGCCACTGAAAAAGATATGTCATCTCTTCCACTTTTAACTGATTGTATTACTTCCACCAAAGCTGCAGTAGTGTTTCAGATCTTGCAATTATTTTTACCCTTAAAAGTTTTGGTGGTTACTTATTTTTCAGAATGTTTAACAACTCACCGAAGGTATGGTCGCACTGATTCAAGGTCATTGGGATGAGACAGAAGCGCCAGCAAAACTGGGTCAGATACAAAGTAAAATCGTGGAAAGGCACGGCGTTTGTTGTCAAGGTAACCCACAAGGGACTTGAAGCAGATTTCAAGCTCTTCATGGATGTGCCGGAGCACCACAGCTTTTGGAACTTCTCCGCCATGGCAGCACTTAAGAAGAATGCATGCATATTATGGGCAAAGAGAATAATGCTATCCTGGCAAAGATGTTGGATAATGAATGAAACAGAAGCAAAACAGGAAATAATGAGATAAACGTATGTACATACACGCACGTGTGTGTGTGTGTGTGCCCAGAATACATATTAGTAGCTGTTTCCGACTATAGTTTTGCTAGATTGTGTAATTTTTGTGATGCTCAGTTACATATTAAATATTGCTAAAGTTCAGTAAACGTTTCCCTTTTTAAATTTGTTCAATGTTAGTAAAAGTATTTCTGTAGAATTCCATTTTTTTTTGTTTTAAAAGATAGCAAGTTAGATTTTATGCTGCATCTGTTTTGTCATCAGATCAACTGCTTTATAGTACAGGGTAGTAATGATTCTGAAAAAGAAAAGAAAATAAATCTGACAGTTCTGCTGATTTCTGTTGATTACTATCACCCAAAAGATCTTACCTGAAGTACATTTCGTGTGTCAAATGCTCTTTTCATCATCTTGGTCCAGCCTTTATCGATGCGAGCAAACCGTTTTGCTTCTTGTGGCAGCTCCTGATAAAAAGAATAAAAATTGATAGTATAAACCTTCTTAAAGTTTCTTACTCCGGATTGCTTTTTTAGTAAACACTAGACTTTAAAAAAACTTGTTTCTGCTGGTTTGTCATAAAGTAGGTAACTGAAAGGGAAGACGATCAAGTTTCATTTACACATGACACTATGCCTATAATGTGAAGTGCCCAAGAAAGAGAACATTTACAATAAATTTTGCAATAATGTTAGAAATATTGCACTGTTGGCTACAGGTGTGTGGTGTCTCTCCATCCTTAGATTATCTTGATGTCAAGCACACTGAGTTTACCTTCATGAACAGGAAAGTGTGCTGTAAATTGAACTTATACTAATACTTGTAAATGCACATTAACTCTGCTGATGACAACTGTACCCTGACGGCCACAGAGTTGCTGAAGACAGCCTCTAGGTACTGCCATAGATCTTGCACTTCTAGCCATAGTTCCAGCACCTCTGCCACCTCCTTCAGTTTCTCTGCCCATGTTGCTGTTTCATCTCGCAATGGGCCAATGTATTTTGAGGTCAGCATTGTTGCCAGCAGTGCCTCAGCATCTTCCAGCTGTTCCAGTAGACGCTGCAGTTTTCAAAACAAAGGAACAGACTACAGTTTTTTGGGGGACAACAAGACATGAGTCCTCATTTTCAGTTTCTGCTGATGCAACAATCACAGTTAATGTTACTATGTTTAATCTCTTCTGACCTGTGTGAAGGCTTTGTCCAGGTACATTGGTCCACGACGCTTGTAGTGCTCGAAGTTAAGCACCTGTTCTGTCCATTCCTCCTCTGTCATACGCATTTTTATCTCCAACTCAAGCTCCTGGCTAGCTCCAAGGCAAATTTCTTCTACCTCTGTCTTGTGCCTATAAGAATAATATTAAAAATAGTAAGTCAGTATAATATTTCTCATTCATTTCCAGTATATTCTCTCTGGAACAGTCTTCATTGTGTTAGGCTTCTCATTTTTGCTGGATATTTAAAGAAAGAAAGAAAGAAAAGAAAAGGAAAGAAAGAAAGATTTACAGAAACTAATTGTGGGTGTTTGAACTTATACGTGATCTGCAAACAAACTGCAAGAAATCTTTGTGCCTTACTTGATGAGTCCGATGTCAAGAAGATGACATAGTTTAAACACATTGGCTTCTAGCTGGAAGGAGCTGTTTGTCACCTGCATAACTTGCAGCCAGTGGCGGTTTCTTATCTCCTGCAAAAGTATCTCTCAACAATGACACCAGCAACAGCCTTGAGTAGGTACCCTCTTTCATGTACATAATCTATATTCCCGACCAACACATTCTAAGTCTGATAGCATAATTACAAAAAAACTATACAGACAAATATTTTTTAAAGAAATCCTTCACCATTCTGGAAGCCACAAGGTTGAGTGGGCACAGAAATATCAATTGTTATACTTGCTTTGTTCAACACACCTTCAGTGTAGTCTGCTTCACAAGTTAAATTTAAATTTCACTCTCACAATATCTAAGAAATAACATTTTCACTCTAAATGATTTTCAGAATTAAAGCATTTTTACTACACATTTAAAAAGAACCTAATGTACAATTGTCATGTTTTATAAAAATGCATACTGAAATAAATAGAAAGTCTTGATGGATTTACAACAACAACAACAACAAAAGCAACAACAAATTAAGAGATTTTCATCTCATGGAAAGGAACATCTCATTAAACATAAATAAGCTTTTTTTACAGACTGGGGCCAAGATGCTGCATGCCAAACCAGTCTAGATATATAAGGCATCTGTCAATTCTTTACTACATTTTATCCTAATTCATTTGATAGTGTTCATTATTGTACCTTATGTGGAAAAATAAGTTTTATCATGTCTCTTCCATCACCTTTGCTATAAGACCATATTGACTTCAAGAAGTAATTGTGGAGATTTGCAGTTACAGACAAAATGTAAATGCACTTCAGATGTGAAAGCAAAAAGTAGAAAGAAAGTTCTAACATTAAATCTTGGAAGTTCCCAAAACATTAAAGCTTTAGACAATGGGCACTACTATAAGAAATCAATGGCAGAGGTGAACCCTTTTGCACTGAGAATCTTAAAGGAGATACACCCTCAGATGTGTCAAAACATTTTGTATGTTTGTGAAGATATCACAGTGTAACTCATCATCCCCCCTCTATCAAAGTTGGAATCCAGTGTAAGCAACAGGTAAGAGAACAAATGAGTTCTATAAACTGCATGTTGCACTGTGTCTCCACTTCCCTTCTTACTAGTGAAAAAGCTCATAATCATTTGTAGAAGAAGTCAAGACAAGTGTTATCTTTCTAACCTAATGTTAGGTTAACCTAACTAAAATTACCTAATGAAAGGTTACAGAATTTTGTCAAGAATTCGGAAGAAGCAGCGAAAAAATCTTGATTTAACTGGCACTAGGTCATTAGTCAAAACCATAAGATGTTTACAATCTTTAGAGAAGCCTCACGATTATTCTATAATTTTAGCTGAGGAATCCTAAGGTCATTTACTTTTTAACATTAGACCAATCTGCTTTACAAAACTCACTAGTTTTTTTTTTTGTAAAGGTCTCCTGTTTATTCCAGTGGTTTATATAAGACAACAGGAATTTTAAGTGCAGAAAAATAAATATGGACCAAAAAACAAAACACTTTAAATAAATACTGAAGGAAAACTACAACGTAAAGTGCACAGTATTAAAAAAGGAACACTCAGACTTTTGGGGCATTAATAGCTAGCAACTGTACTCACAGGAAGGTTAAATTTATTGCGTTTCCCCTGTAGCCAAAATAGTTACAGATTGAAGCATAAAAAATATCACTAGGAAATGAAATATATAAATTGAAATAGAAGACTAATGTGCAGAAGAAGAACTTATAATGCTATTACAAAACAAACCTTCACCATAGCATTATGTAAAGTTGACTATATAAGTACATGCAACATAAATAGTTACAACTGTCTTTACAATATTTGTGAGTCAGATGCTTAAGCATGCCTATTAACTGAAGAAGTAGGAATCTTAAAGTTAACAGTGCTGTGTACAGTCGGACCTCGCTAAGTCGAACTTCCCTAAGTCGAAAACCTCCCTATCTCGAACTAATTGTTAGGTCCCGGCCAAATGTCCCTTAAGAACAATGTATTTTAGATCTCCTTAACTCGAAGACTTTTTGGCTTCCAACCTCCGTGAATTTTGAGTCATCACCAACCAGACGCAACTCTGTCTCAAACTGTTCCAAACTATGTTCCAAACTGTCTCAAGAAAGACACTTATCCCATTTTCCTTTCATCTTTGTGTAAAAGGTTCGTTGCATGCTCTGTTACACAGTGGACAACTAACTGACTCACACCAGTCCCCCTTTTGAAGTTGACCGATTCAGGGGAACTGGCTGAGACTAGACTTTTCCCACGGCCACTTCAAGTCGGCTGGCCACGCATCACTGGTCAAGATTTATGGCCACAAGCCTTGACCGTCCTTTCAGGCGGTGGCGGTGGTGTAACTTGACCAGTGGACCGTTGGTGGTTCACACGCAAACTTACTCACTGTGAAAAATACATTTTCTACACTTTGTCAGTCTCTTATCAGGACGACAAAGATGGTGATACACATCCTGCCCCCAGTCAAAAAGAAGCGAGGTGGGCTATTGAGACACTGCGCAGATTCTTGGAATCTACGCCGGATCTCGAGGAAAATGTGTTCCGGTCCATTGACGAGATTGAGGAGATTTTGGAGTGAGATGCGTCAGCACATCGATGCCAAACGAAGTTAACAGACTTTTTTCTCTAAAGGTGAGCTGATTGATTGTACTGTTCGATAGTACAGTACTCTAATACAGTACACGCATCCGCATAAAACGATAATACTGTATAATAAGCGGTTATAATACAGCAATTAAGCCGGAAAAACATTGTCTATGATTAACCTCTGCCTATTACGCCATTTTCCCTAACTCGAAAACTCCCTAAGTCGAATTTTTTTTGGGGTCCCTTTGTGTTCGACTTAGCGAGGTCCGACTGTATAACAAAAAAAGGTGTTTGTACCAGAAAACTGAATGCTATTTCAATATAAGTCTTTACCTTTGATGCAAGACTTTGGAGTAGAGGAAAGACTTCCAGATAAGTTTGAAGCTTAGTCTTCAGATCAGTATAAGCATCCCAGTCTTTGAGCTTGCTAGGTAATGCCAGACATTCATCCCAGTATGACTCCACCTTTGAGCAAACAGATCCTTGTAAGATTTTACAGAAAAAAGAGGTTTGCAGGTTTGCACATGCAGTGGCCCACCACAATTCTCAAAAATATTGCTCCGTTTTCATAGGGACTGAATCTAAACTTGAATTTTGATGCATGACAGTTACAAAAATAATAACACCACCACTACCAACATAACATTTGTAGATTGCAAGTCTTATTTGTACTCATTGGATTATCACACTCCACTCAAATATCCAGTCACACTCTAGCACCTGCTCATTGTCAAAGAAAATAGTTTGTTTGTGATACACAAGGCGGAAAAGTTTCTGAAGAAGCCACAGTTACAGCATTTCTACCTAAAATGTAATGGTCACTAAAGGGCATTCTTTCCTTTATTATTTTTAGACACTGTGAAACTAAAAACATAGCTGAAACAGTACGTACTAATAAAACGTATCCAAGATATTATAATTGCCAAGAAGGCAATTTTCCGTGGCAAGTTACCTCACTTGAAGATCCACCAAGATCAACCTCTGCCCACAAGGTATCCCGAAAGCGAGAGTCAAACCGGATAAACTTTTGGAACAGACCATACAGCTGGCTCAGAAGATCCAGTTCCTGAAGACAGGTAATTTTCACAATTAGGTCATCATCTTTTTATGATGAAAGAATAAGGAAGGAAACAGCTAAAAACACGATGCTACCAAATGTTAAATTTAAGTGCTGACAGGTGTGCAGAATTCACTACATTTTTTTGTTGTTTTATTTTGTTTTGGATGTGCTTTGACTTGCCTATCATGTTTGTAACTATCAAGGACTTGTTTGGTTGGTTGGTTGGTTGGTTGGTTGGTTGGTTGGTTGGTTGGTTGGTTGGTTTATTTAGTGGGAAAGTGCTTCTACCTTGTGGCGATTTTGCACTATGGGGGGAGGGAGGGGGAGGAAACCGGAGTACCTGGAGAAATCTCTGACACCCAGCCCTGTGAAAAGGTGGCACAGAGTATCCCGGGATGAGATCTGAACCCTGAGTCATTCACTGCAGTGGTGAGTGTTTTAACCACTACACTACCGGGCCCCTATAAAAAACTTGTAACTGATATTACTCATTTTGCTATCCTCTATATTTTTACATTATAAAACAAGCTATTTTTCACTGATCTAACAGTATGTAAAATTGTTGATTGATGGTTACCAAAATAAATAGAATTGATAAATATTACAACTAATAAATACAATTGATAAATATTACAACTAATAAATATAACTGATAAATATTACAATAGCTGCCAAGAAAGTGCTCACCTCCCCTGTTCTGTCTAGCTCTGGGAAAGGCTTGCCAGAAATACCAAAGAGCTTTGACACTGAGTCCAAAGTCTTCCTCTTGGCATCATAGATCTGGTAGCGCAATTGAAAGTCCTGCAGTCTTGATACAGCCTCTGCTGGCTGGATACCAGGCACAGATGGGCCTTGGGCATCAAAGGCATTTCGGAACTGTATCACTTCCACCACAAATGTCTGAAACATCAACAAAGTTTAAATTCAGTCAATCAAGAGTGTCACTTCCCGTTCACTGCACACGATTAATGTCACTGAATTTCGGACTGACCTCTACAGTACATTTGTGGTGTGCCCTTAATCTGAGGTGTCTGCAAATAGTTATAACATGTATCTGCTACAGATAATAATAATAATAATAATAACAAATTAATTTATATAGCACTTTACCCTACCATCAAAGGCTAGCTCAAAGCGTTTGACAAAAAATATAAACACACAGAAAGAACAATAGTAATAACATTTACAGGGATGTATGCAACATAAAATGCAAAACGTGTTGTCTATAGAATGTCATATGGGATAGTGAAAGATATGCGGTCAGTATAGTTGCTCCCAGTCTGCTAAATTCATTTTAAAAAACTGTAATCTATAGAGATTATAGATAGGCATGCACCAGTGGTAATACCCAATGTGTCTGTGCAGTCAGCTGCCCCTGGATGATGTCAGAAATCATAGAGGCCAGGAAAAGCATTGTCATGCTGAACAGATTTGGTGGCAAACTGCATTTGCAGTCCACCATCAGTATTTTTTCTGGTGAAAAAATTTGTGACCCACATGATCCAAGAGGCCAAATCTCAATACGTTTGCCACACTATTTTCAATGCTGCCTTAACACATGAAATATTCCAGCTAAGTGTATGAATAATGGGTGGGGATAATTGCAACTGAGCCCAAGTTTTCCTGCAGCACTTGCATAGTCATTCTGCAACCTTATTTAGGGAAAGACTTACAAAAATCAGATATGGTGTTGATACTCTTCCTCAACCTACAGTTATTGTAAAGGCAGCCAACAGGTTTGCTAGCACCACATTAGATTCTTTCAAATCTGTTTCAAATAAGTACATTTGATCCATAGAGCTGCAAATGCCCAAGAAATTCTCTGAACTTGGTCTTGTTCCCTCTGGCCTTTTTCCAGCATCTACATGAGCTTTTATCAACAATTACATTCCTTTTGTCCTGCTATCCAACGTCAAGTCAATTCGTGGCAAGACTGATGACAACTTTCGACTATACAGGGATACTTGCTTGTTGGCATTTACCGAAACATGGCTTCATGAAAGTGACTCTGATGTAGACATTACCGGCTTTTGTGGCCCATTTAGATCAGATAGATCTGCCACAATTACCGGCAAGGCGCATGGCGGAGGAGTCTGTTTCTATGTTAACAACAAGTACTGTAATACAGTAATTCTTTGTGAAAGGATGTGTACTTGCGACCTTGAACTACTCACAATTTCGCTTCGCCCATTTTACCTTCAGAGAGAATTCCCCCAGTTGTTTTTTCACCCCAGGGTACATTGATCCCAGGGCAAATGTTTGCAATGCATTAATAATTATAATAATGCGAACTTATAATGCGCAGAATCACAAATAAGATAGATCGCACTCTCTGCACAGTACAATTTGATAGAAAGAAAGAAAGAAATTACAGTGTATTGCAGATGTAACTCACAATCTAGACTCGATTTGTCCTTGTAACGTTTCGTGGCTCAAACATTTTCTTTAGGTTATATCATCCTTATCATTATTCATTTTTAGTAAGTGTCCAAAGGCCTCGGGAGGGGAACAGCGCCACGTTCCTGAATAGACTCGTGAGCTGTGACGTTGACCTGCGTATTGCGTCACACCATGACGCAACTGAGAAATGGGAAATCTTTGTTTTGAGAACAAGGATGAAATCTTAGTGGAAGGCATCGTGGTGTGATGTAATAGTGGCCGCCACGGACTATTCAACGTGATGATCCATGCCGGCTACAATTGTACAGAAGTTAGTGTATGTAGTCAGTCGGCATGGATCCCGCACAGAGATCGAGTCGCCATAATCCTCATAGCAACCAAGCGGCTAGGGGCTTGATTGGTGGAAAACCGGAGGAAAAAGAATAGTTAGGCACGGGGGCGAACGATACGGGTCATTCTGCGGCAACCACTGAGAGCGAACAGAGCTATACGACGGGCATTCACAGAAAACCGTTAGCGACTCCATCCTGAGACAATCCACCAGAGAGGAGCGAGTTGTATGAAGACGGCAGACTGTCACTGCAAACCAACTCTACTCCTGAGTGACTGATTCTGTGGCAAGCAGGTGGAGGAAAAAACTGTTCGGCACGGTTTTAGTAGGAGTTTTTACTGCAAACCTTCAGTGTCACGACTGCAGAGGACAGGTCATCAGAGAGAGAATTCCCCCAGTTGTTTTTTCACCCCAGGGTACATTGATCCCAGGGCAAATGTTTGCAATGCATTAATAATTATAATAATGCGAACTTATAATGCGCAGAATCACAAATAAGATAGATCGCACTCTCTGCACAGTACAATTTGATAGAAAGAAAGAAAGAAATTACAGTGTATTGCAGATGTAACTCACAATCTAGACTCGATTTGTCCTTGTAACGTTTCATGGCTCAAACATTTTCTTTAGGTTATATCATCCTTATCATTATTCATTTTTAGTAAGTGTCCAAAGGCCTCGGGAGGGGAACAGCGCCACGTTCCTGAATAGACTCGTGAGCTGTGACGTTGACCTGCGTATTGCGTCACACCATGACGCAACTGAGAAATGGGAAATCTTTGTTTTGAGAACAAGGATGAAATCTTAGTGGAAGGCATCGTGGTGTGATGTAATAGTGGCCGCCACGGACTATTCAACGTGATGATCCATGCCGGCTACAATTGTACAGAAGTTAGTGTATGTAGTCAGTCGGCATGGATCCCGCACAGAGATCGAGTCGCCATAATCCTCATAGCAACCAAGCGGCTAGGGGCTTGATTGGTGGAAAACCGGAGGAAAAAGAATAGTTAGGCACGGGGGCGAACGATACGGGTCATTCTGCGGCAACCACTGAGAGCGAACAGAGCTATACGACGGGCATTCACAGAAAACCGTTAGCGACTCCATCCTGAGACAATCCACCAGAGAGGAGCGAGTTGTATGAAGACGGCAGACTGTCACTGCAAAACAACTCTACTCCTGAGTGACTGATTCTGTGGCAAGCAGGTGGAGGAAAAAACTGTTCGGCATGGTTTTAGTAGGAGTTTTTACTGCAAACCTTCAGTGTCACGACTGCAGAGGACAGGTCATCAGAGAGAGAATTTACGGTGTCAACAGAAGCTTTGCTACGAACATAGGTAGCGTCTTCACCACGGGGGTATGTCCAACTTTATAAGCAACAAGTTGGACGAATTGTTGTGACATCGTTTCATATTGGATACCGGGTCACCTGTTCTCCTGTTTTGGATTATCTGCACATCGGAGCGTCTGTCTACTCACTCATCGTACCTTGGAACTATTGGATACTGGGTTATCAGTTCACCTGTGTTGGATTATCTGCACATCGGATCACCTGTTCACCCATCCATCGCACTTTGGAACTATTGGATACTGGGTTATCAGTTCGCCTGTGTTGGATTATCTGCACATCGGATCACCTGTTCACCCATCCATCGCACTTTCGAACTGTTGGATACCAGTTTACCTGCTCACCTGTGTTGGATTAACTCATCTTCAGTTAAGTGGCACTGCCGCAGAGAGCATATCGTTGTCTACCCATAGATAATTCCGTTTATTCATTCATTCTTTTTTCTTTTTACATTAAATGTGGAAATCGTTGGTCGGCCCTTTTTGTTGAAAAAGGTAGAAGAGTGCCGTGAGCGCGGTTACATGAAGATGTACACACACGCTCGCACCCACTCATAAAAGCACTCTTCACACAAAACGCTACAGTCCTTATCTGGACGACAGTAAACACCATCTCTTCATATATCTCCTTTTGTGTAGATAGCACCATTCCATCAAAACAGTTTGTGCTTTATCCTAACAACAAACCTTGGGTGACCAAAAGTCTAAAAGCAGTGCTTAATAAAAAGAAACGTGTTCTTCACAGGTTCTGCCCAAGACAAGAAACTGCTACATAGAGAGGTCTGTAACGCTATCCGTCGGAACAAGGTGAATTATAAGACGTAAATAGAGTCTCAGTTTGGTACAGGTAACATCCAAGCAGCTTGGCAGGGACTCAAGAACATGGCAAATGTTGAAGATCAGCTTATGGAGGCATTTTCCAACACCTTTTTCAGTGCTCTATGGATTCACTCTCCATCCCATCTGCTTGGAAACTGTCTACCATAGTCCTAGTTCCCCAGTTCCGAAGAAAGCTTCATTTCAGCATCTCGACGAGTTTAGATTAGTGGCCTTAACATCGTTGGTCATGAAAGTATTGGAGACAATCATCAAAGCATTGATTCTAAAAGCCACTAACAATTGTCTTGACCCCTTGCAATTTACATACCAGTCCAAATGAAGTGTTCATGATGCTAAACTGTTCATCCTTCACACTTTACTCAAACACCTGGAGAATCCACAAGCCCATGCATGACTGTTGTTTACTGACTTCTCATCAGCCTTCAACACCATTCAATCACATATCCTAGCTAGAAGACTCCTCGACGAGTTTTCCTTCGATTATCAGCTAGTTTTGTGGATCATTCACTTTTTGGTTGATAGGCAGCAGCAAGTACTTGTCGATGGCACTTTTTCCAACTCAATCACAACATGCACTGGGTCACCTCAAGGCTGTGTTTTTTCCTCGCTTCTGTTTATTCTGTATACCAACAGTTGTCGCAGTAACCATTAGGGCCAATATCTTGTCAAATTCTCCTATGACATTGCACTGCTGTCTCTCCTTAGCGGGCCAGTAGATACCCACGGTGTAGCTTTGGAAGAATTTATTGCCTGGTGTGATGTCAATTTCTTAGAACAATGTTAGTAGGACCAAAGAGATGGTCTTTGATTTCCATCGGAATTCTCCACCAAGTCCTGTAAGTGTCATCCACAACAAGGAGATGGAAATTGTAACTGCTTTAAAATACCTGGGCACCATCTTCGATAGGCGACTTCTCTGGGATGTCAACAAACTGTCATGAAGAAGGCTCAACAGCGCCTCTTCCTTCTCCGGAAGCTGAAGTCTTTCTGTCTCCCACCAAATTCTTCAGCTCTTTTATAGATCGTGCAGAGAGAGCGGGCTGTAGTTTCTACAACAGTTTATCAGTGAAGGACAAGAGCAGCTTACATTGTGTGGTATCCACCTGCTCAAAAGTCATTGGGACAGCCCAGAGTACTCTTCAGACTCTATATAACAGGCAGACACTTCTGAAAGTCTGCAATCCTTTGTGATGACAGGCATGTCCTGTCGAGAGAATTCGTCCAGCTCTCACTGGGCTGCCGATTTAGTGTGCCTGCATGCAGGACCAACAGACTGCGGCTTTCCTTTGTTGTTTTGGCTGTGCGTCTTTTGAATGATGCTGTGTGAATAAATGAAACATGAATGTGTAAGTCTGTTTGGTGTATACGAATGTTCTTTTGGTTTTTGTTTTTTTTGTATTTTTTTGTTATCGAGCTGCCACTGAGTTGCCCTCCGGGACAAATAAAGTATTATCTTATTTATTCTGAATGCCTCTCTTTCTATTCCCTTCTGTTCCAAACACAAACTAGTAAGCCCTCTTCTTTAAAAAAACAAACAAACCCAACTTCTTACAATATGAAAAACTACAGACAAATATCTAATCTTCCATTTCTCTCAAAAGTACTTGAATAATAATAATAATGTTGGCTTGTATAGCGCCAAATCCTGGCCTGTGGACAGCTCCAGGCGCTGACGTAAAAAAATAAGATGACGACAAAATGTGGGTGTGTAGCGGCCCATCTCCTCCACGTCACAGGGCAGAGTCCACACACAGCAAGAACACAGTCATCAGCACAAATATCCAACATGTCATACAAACCGGAATACACTCCATAGAACAAATATCAAACATGTCATACACTCCACAGAAAATGCAACATCCAACAGAAGGCACAAGTTTAACTGGAACGCCAGCACACGCTCAAGTTCACTGATGAAAACATGAATCCCACACCACCGCGCAAGTCATGAAGTCCAAACCCAACAAGACAGTATCAAAGGCCATCATCGACTAGCACATTGTCCAAGCCAGTTGTCTGCACGCATATGTCCAGTTTCTGAAATACCCTCTTCAGCCGTCCGTCCAGTGCCGGGAAAAGGCTGTCTATCAAGACCGGGCGGATGGGGTCGGATCGCAACACATCTTTCATGGCCCTGCTGAGAACACCATCCCGCAACAGCTGCAGGCTGTTCCAAGTGGACGTCCTCAACATGCAGCAGTCTTGTAGAGGAGCAAGGATGGCGACTTCATCATAATACGGGTTGCCGAAACTCAAAATACGACGGACGATACAAAAAAACGACAACAACGACCGAGAGCCATCCCCTCAAGCCAGTTAGGCGAATGTATTGTCCCACAGCACCTCATGGATCAAATAAAGGTTTAAGACTTCCTGAAGCCTTTCCAGTAAGCCTAATTTGTACAACACTGAGACAGCTTTAGTTTAAGTGGCAAACGATCTCTTGAATATATCTGACCATGGAGTCAGTGGCTGCTGGAAATGTTAGGTCTACCCCTGCTCTCCTTAGGTAAAGGGTTCCTCAGGTCTCTTTATTTCTTACTCACCTTAACTTGCTTGTCCAGTTCTTGTTCAAAGGCTCCTCGACGTTCTTTGAGTAGGATGACTCGAACCTGTTCTGCCAACTCCAACAATTCCGTCCACTGTTCCCTGAGCTGGTCCACAAGTTCTACTTCTTGTCGGGGAAGGCGAAGTTCAAACTCCCTGCCAATGTCCAAGTTTGGTAAACAAAAACTTTTATTCTAGAGACAAATGATGTCTAAGCTTAGTGGATTCTGAAAGAAACACATTCACATCAAGGCTGTGAATATATTCAGCAGAAATTACATTTGAACATTGAACCAGCTTACTTTATTAATCATAATCCTTTGGTACGTAATCAACTCCTTTCAGTAAATTCTCACCTCAGCTTGGCATACATAGTCTCGATGGGTAGATAAACATCATCGATTTTGTTTTCCATGTCCTGCAGTTCTTCCAGAAGATGCAGAGCACTGTTCAGCTGATCTAAGGTCTGTACGTGCTGCTCCAGACGACCCTTCACATTTGTTCGGTAGGCAACAGCAGCATCCAGCTTTTTCTAAAAACCAAACAAATGGTCATTTCATGGTCATACAAGTTAACCTGACATTAGGCAAGACTGTCAGGTCATCTATGGCTGTTTCTTGGGTGCACACCAGTCGATTTAGGGATACAATTTGTTACTACATTTTTCTAAAAACTCACTTTTTGAAAGAAACAATATTCAACTAAAAATAATAAAGGAATTCTACCTTTGCCTCCTCATGTAAGACAGAAGCAAAAGTGGTTTTCCATGTCATTGCAAAGCCATGGAGAGCATCCTTAATGGGATCCGAGTAGAGACAAACTGGGCCAACTGGCAGATTGCTTGGGATGCCAAGAATCTGAAAATGTTCACAATCTGTCATTAAACATGATTAACTATATTTCTTTTCTAGCATTAAATCATTCTGTACTTCCACATCTATAGCAATATTTATTAAATATTGCCAAACAGCAAACTAATATGTCATTACTGATATCTGTTTTTTGCTGACCTCTTGAAGTCTTGAGAATTAAGAAAAAAGATGGGCAGACTAAGTGAATGAGAGGAACATTCTAAACATTTCAAGATTAGTCATTCACCTTCTTTTCAATGTACAAGTATCGCTCCACTTCTCTTTTAATGGCAAGAGCCCCTGGATCTGCCATAATGAACTCTTTGAAGTTGCCATGCATGTCGTCCTTCCAAAGGAAGTTGTAGTAGCTCAAGTGGAACAGATGGCGGTTCACATATCCACTTAGTTCTGAAAAAGAACTCAAAAGTATGATAAACTGTTCTCTAAGTAAATGGACTTTGAACCAATAATACTTGTCATCATAAAAAGGAAAAAGATTATCTGAAAATTTGGTTAGATGTTAGAATTCGGATGTTTGCACTGTCTCTGCAACAGCTCAAAAGATCCTGATAAAATATTCTACATTTATCTATGACTTTGCTTAAATAATGAGGTTTTTAAATAAAATGTAAATTAATGTGTTAATTACCATTTATGGCATTGGATAGCTGAAACTGAAGTTCTTGAATGTTGCCATCACCAGCAAGCTGAATGTATAAAGATTCCTCTCCTTCTTTGCTCAGCCATGCAATATCTGTAAAATGGAAAACATAGTATTAACATTTATTTCTTGACACTTTTCCCTCCTTTAACACTTTCCCTGCATTTCCCCACTTATCTGTGTGAGCCCATAATGTTTTCCACAGAACTGCCGCTAGCAATGAGCTCAAGAAACAGGTTATACATAAGTGCTCATAGCATTCAGTACACAAAGGTTTTTTAAAAATCTATTTATTGCAATCAATTTATTTAATCATGTCCAAAGTCCTGCAATTTTTAAGAACATGACTTGATGTGATAATGTACATGTGATTAGAACTGATCACTGAATTCCTTCCTTTATCAATCCTCTTATAAAAATTATCAATCCTAATTCTCTTCACATCAGTGGTTTGTAAAAAGACAGCCAGGATGCCTGGTTATATGGTCAAGGCTTCAGTGTAAGTCAACGCTACATGATGCATTGAAAACTCACAGGCATGCCTTTAAAGGAGACAACTCCTCCACAGGCGTCATATCGGTTACAAACTAACTGCTCATCTTGCAATGTTTACACTTTGTTTTCACAAGGGTAACAAATCATCTAATAAAAAAAATACTATCAATAAATTCTACTTTTATCTTTGCTTATTATTGAAACAATCTCTGTTTAAACCCACCACTGACAGATTCAAGAATGGCATTGGATACATCTGTGATGACTTTCTGAACTAAATCCAGAGTAGGTTCAACAATAATGTTGGGGATGCTGAACTTGATTTGAACCTCAAACCTGTAAAAAGGATTAATGATCAAGATAAGAAACAATCTTTGAAAGAAATATTAGAGTAGGTTTCAATCTTTAATTTCTTGGTGCTTTAGAGCATTAAAAACAATCTGGTCAATGACTCCAAATTATTTCACTATAAGTCTAATATATTTACTGTAGAGACATGATGTAGGTGTAAAGTATCCTGACACCTACTGAAGATATGTTGGCTCCATTGGCTTGTGTTCCAGCGACCACGTCATGTCAGAAAGGTTGGAGATGTTGCTAGCAGCACGATCTGATTGTGCTGAGGTCAAGCGACTATGTGCCGAGTTCAGGCGGCTTTCATCTTGAGGGGATAAGCCGCTGTCCTCACTATCTGAGCCATGATCGCCATAAAAGTGACTTGGATCCCCATGTGATGACAGTGGAGACAGTGTTCGGACAACCTCCCCCGTGCATCCAGTTGCCTCTGAAAGTGCTGCTAATGACCTTGTTGTGCAGCTCAGTAAGGCCTCATAGATCTTATCCTTATAATGACCTTTAAAAAATGCACTTGATGCAATAATGTACAAATGAAAAAAAATTATATTAAAAGATTATGTGATGCATATCACATAAATTATTCTAGGATGTAACCTTGTTGGATTCCTGCAAAATTTGATGAAATGCTCTGAGAATTAATGTCTGAGAATCAATACAGCCATGCCATCAGAGAAATACTGTAGCTTAATGTGCATTTTAGCCTGTGGTGTGGCACTTATTAAATAGGTGTTGATGTTCTCCACACCGATTTGAAACCTGATATCTAGAATCAATGATGACATAGCATTTAAATCAACTGAATGTTGTCCACATACCATCTCAACATTTGCCCAAAAAATGTTAATGAAGTATTTGCCCTTCTGGCTGTTACTTGTCAACATCCTTAAAGGTTAAAAAAAAATGAAAGGGATGTCATGAGTTTGGGTGTATAAATGCTCTGGAGTTCTACCAACTGAGCAGGGATTTTTCCAGAGGTCTGTTTTTGTGTTTTTAACAACGCAAGGTCAAAGGCTTGCACTGATAAATGAACGGCCAAGGGAACTGAGGGATGGAAGTTGTTTTGGTAGAGAAAGATAATTTAAAAACATGCATGATGCATTAGCGGCAGCTACTCTTAACACAACATGATATATGTCAATCAATGTTAATGTAATTTAGACTGTTAGCTGGAACAACACAAAAGCATACCTGAGCTAAAAATAATTTCTGATATCAGAATATCATTAATTTGAAGCTGATATTGCACATTTATTGGAGAAAGAACCTTTTTGTCTATGATTAGATGTATCTGAAGGTGAAGATGTTCAACATAAGTCATCTATATACTCACTGATGAGATCCATGACAAGTTCTTCTTCTCTCTCTGCTAGCTGTCGTTCCCGCTCTTTCTCTTCACTATCAAGAATGACTGCCATCTTTTTGTCCTTCAAACCCTTGCTTATGTCAGCCTGGTTTTGTAGAAAAAAAGAACATAAAATCTTTAGAACCAAGAATTAGACCAGAGGATAAGTGAAATCTTATTAAAAAAGCTGCAAATTATGAGCTAGTGCATTTACATTCTCAAGTCTACTTAACCATGACAACCATGACACTGCATTATGAAAAGACAACCATGACACTGCATTATGAAAAGACAAGGACTATCCCAACCTGCAAGAGAGGCAGTGAGAGCTATATGCAGTATGATCTTTGATAACCATGTGTCCTAAATTTCTCTTGTCTAGATGATTAAAAAATGACTATGAAATAATGCTCTATTTAAAAAAAAAATTCAAAAGCATTCTATACAAACTTTCAATGTCAAATATTACTTGATAAGCATATTACATTCCTTTTAACTTCATAAAACAAGCATCTGGTTAAAAACAGGCTATAGTAAATATTAAACAACACCATGCACTGTTTACATAAAACAAAACAAAAAAACCTCACATGCAAATTTAGCCTACATATATATATATAAATGTACACACACACACACACACAAATATGGTGACTGGACACTTAATCCCCGGACACTTAATCCCCTAGACACTTAATCCCCAGACACTTAATCCCCAAATCGCGACACAACACTCAAAACTGCTATTTTGTGAACTATAAATATTATAACCGTAAGAGAAATGTGTCGCATGGTAACTCTGGGTAACTCTCGTAAGACTGGGATGTTATAAATGTTGAAGTTAAGTATTATTTGAATTTGAATTAAATTTTTCATTCACTTCATAATTTTTTGAGTTGAAATTTCATTTTGAGGATTAAGTGTCTGGGGATGAAGTGTCCGGGGATGAAATGTCCGGGGATTAAGTGTCCGGGGATTAAGTGTCTGGGATTCCACAAATATATATATATATATGTGTGTGCATGCACACACATACACCTGCACCTGAACTTAAAGATAGGTAGATATGACAGAAATACTGTTTGAGTTATAATTGCTTCTGTGTGTGATCTTTTAAATTTCTGTTTCTAGAGTTTAGAGAAATTTCAGTGAAATAGGTTGCAATTTTTATCTTTAATATAAGAATTAAGGAGGCTCCAGAAATTTGTTTATACAAATATCAGTAAAACATGACAATTTCCTCTCTATATTTAAAAGGGTCCCAAATTTTGTAATTAGAGTGCTTAACTTCAGAGCACAAAGTTGTGATTTAAAAGCTTGCTTCGGCCAATGATCTGATGGCTACCTTATTTTTCAGGGAAAGATAAATGTAGTGAAGGGAGGGAGCTGAGGTATAATTGCCCTCTGAACATTATGCCTTATCAAGAACTTGCTCTGTGTCCCAGAGACAGCTTTTATGGCAATTATGCTATATGGGACCTTTACCTTTTACCCTTAATTAGAACTATCCACTGGCGTTGAAGTAAAAGGTTTTGGAACCCATAAAAGTGTTGTGTTTGTTATTGTAGTGAGACCCTGCAAACTATCCCCATCTAGCCTGTTACATAAAGATATGGTAAGAAACAGTTCTAACACTAAAATTACAACATGAATACAAAATACAGACTAACACTAAGCATACAAGTACGTCAGCTTCTACAAACACAGTATACATGTATGTTTAAAACACCTGATGCATCTGGCATATGTACTTAAAGCTTACACTCATTTGCAACTGAAACTAAAAACTTCAATGTTATGACTCTGCAAGATGAAAATATTGAAACTGCTTCTTCTTCAAGCCCAATCTATAGTGTTTTTTTTTGCCTTGTCCCTTTTATGGTCATGCAGCTTTCTGGTTAAAAAAGAATTACCATTGTTCTTTCCTCAGTTCTGGTCAAAGCAGATTTTATAATTCCCTTTGTTGATACAATGTTAAGACATTTACAAATCTGATTCAACAGCTCTACAATACGCAGCATAATAAATATTCAAACTTATATTCAAAAATATTCTTGCTTTTGGCCACAAACACCCACCAATATACCCAGAAACTGATCAGTTACACTGATCCATATGCTACTTTTGAAATGAAATCAAAATACAAACTATGTAGACAATGAAGAGAAAGGTGCACAAATTTATATTTATTTATTGAACAAAAATATACTGAAAAACCAACCTAGCAGAAATTAAAACTGACATCACAAATAATCCTAATTTACTTAATCCAAATTCTAGTTAAAATTTCTAAATGTGTATTTATAAAAAAAAGCAAACAGACTGAAATGTATGTGAATTCCATAAAGAGGCCATATTACACTGAAAGCCTATATACTGAAAATGCTGACAAAAGAACCACATGTACTAGGGCAAGCACAAGAGATCTGGTGAGAAACATCAGTCACTTTTGCTTTTGACTGCCGAAGCTTGGACAAGATGGTTGATTTAGCATTAATCATGCTTCGAAGCAATATAGTGTAGTCCTGAAATAAGGTGTTCATCAAAAAAAATTAATGGGTATTTATATGACCAAACAGAAATATACATTTCATAAGATGGTAAAAATCTAACTGGGAAAATCTCATTTTAAAAATTCATATTATAAAATTAAGCATTAAAACCTGAACAGCAGCAAGACAGATTTTAAATCTGTCACAGGGTGACAAGTTTTGAAAGACTATGTGAGAAAAAATAAGCCCAACAACATTGTTGTGTAAGCAAGCATGCATGCATGCATGTGAGCATGCATACATGTATCTGTGTTACTTTTATTCATGTGAACAAAAGGAAAGTAGGCACCAAGAGAGAGAAAGAAAGACTGACAAAGGTCTAAATCAGACACTAAACAGAAGAGTACAGCACAGTGATATAGGAGAATGAGAATGTGATTGTCTTGTGGAGTGAAAGGGCAATGGGTGCTCAGATTTGATCATAATTCAGTTTCATTTTCACAGGCCAAGATTTCAGATTATACTTCAGATCTGCCCTCAATGAATGTAATGATGTCATCAGGTGACAACCTCACATTTACATGTAGGCATCTATCAGGCTGTACACTTCAAGCCAAGATATAATAAACACACTTATTAAAAGAAAAACCTTTAGCAGAAAAAGCCATTATTTTGAAAGGGTGTTATATTTTTATTCCAAATATATTATTCATGAAGTCAAATCTTTTTCCACGTTAACTACTCTGTTAGAAAACATAAACCTGGATTTGTAAATCCAAAGGCAAATATGGACCTTGTGAATGTATAAATACAGAAAAAAAGCAGCAAACACCAAGAGAATGGTAAACAAAATATGTGAACTCATAGGCAGGCAATAGTCATGTGAACGAATTCTCACTAGTAACAGATTCATTAACCAGGCAGCCATTTTGTGGTAGCTTCAGGACATGTAATAAGAAACCACAAACTTGCAACAGAATGAATGAAATATCCACCTGATCTTGTTGGTGCACTTCAGATTAGCTATGATGTTAGCGCATAAACACAAAATTTTTAATGAAAATATATATAGTTATGCTTATTATCCTTGTAAAACAACTTATTTTTAGAGGTAAGAAAGGTAAGCAAACAATACAACCCATAATTACAGTTCTAAAAACATTTTATTTGAATCTTATTTTTTAATATTATTTATTTACTAGGAATAATACAAACCTCACAACTACAAATGAATATGTGACAGCATTAAAAAATAATTAAAAGCTGATATGTGATATGTAAATAGTAATGACACCAATAAGAAGTTATCAGAATTATATACTTAACAATGATATGAAGAAAATGACAGCTGCAGATAACAGTTAGCTAAAATGAAGTATTAAAGGTCAAACTTTTTTCTTAGAGCAGGAAAGAATCGTTCAGCTCATTAAGTGAGGGACACATGCTGGATTGGCTACCCTCGTGGTCATTCTTCACTAACTTCTTCCTTCTGGCCTAACAAGTACCTTCACCTCCCTCTACCTCAAGCCCATTGCTTTCCTGCTGGACGGTGAAAGTTCATCTTTCAAACATCAGAAAGAACTGGAAACTTAATTGAAGTAGTAAACAAAAAGTACCTTTTTGACACTCAGGAGATTAGCAACTTTTTGAAGTGCTTCCACCACAGTGCTGATGTATGCTTTCAGCTGTTGGGAATGCTCTTGAATGTTTGCAAACATTACATCCCAGAACTCTTGCGCAGGCTATGAAAAACATAATCATCTTTCACTTGACCAAAATAAAAAGCAAATCAAATGCATAATAGTAACTCAATAATATGCACTTTACCCACAAACCCCAATTGCCAGAAATCACACTCAGAGCAATGTTTACAAAAAAGAGATAGTTTTAAGCACATGCTTAAATGCCTCAATTGACTGTAAATGGCAATTAAATTTTAAAGCAAAAGAAGTTTTTGTGTGAACACAGGTAAAAGAGTGTTTGCCATTTTTTTTATTTATAAAAAAACACTGTCTTATTAAGATTAATAAACAGTGTAAATATCTTACCCATGTTTTGGAGAAGGCTGTGTTGAGGTCATAGAGGTAGAACGAGGATATTTTAGAGATCATTTCCAACACCTGCGTATCCATTATGTGAGTGGCCAGTTGACCCATTTTCTTCAGTTTGTCTGTGGCTGAATGGATCTGATGCAAGAAGGCATCTGACACAGTAACACAAAGCAGAGGATTTTGGACAAATATCCCATGCTCTGACAAATATGATTAACACTGCTTGTTGCCATGCCCAACTTCTACACAGTGTCAGTGTCATTTACTAGTTATCAACACATTGAGAATATTTACAATAAGATTGTAATCATTGAAGAAACAGATAAAAAGGCTTAAGAATTCATGAAATAGTCATTAGATAGTCATTAGTACTAGACAGTCCTGTAATACATTTGCTAAGTCTTAGACAATCTTAAATGTAACAGGATGACAATCATGTGTAGCATCTTTAGCAATGATAAAACCAGTGTGTCATTTAAGGTTGTGGGTATCATATATCTGCTGACCTATGTTCACAGACATATCTACTGATATGCTCATGCATATTACAAATCTACTGACCAATGTTCATGCTGTTCCAGGCAAGAGTACTAAGGCCAGGCTGCAGTTGCTGATGAACATTGTTGATGTGTGGCTGAAAGAGGGGCTTCAAATGATGTGGAACCTGCTGACACACCAGGCTGTACTCTGACAGCACCAGTTCAAGATGAGCACGGTACTTTTTGAAGCGAGCTTCTTGTTCTAGCACTGACTGTGCTGACTCAGGAATTGCTATATCTAGCCGCATCAGCCACTTGGCCTCATGTATTAGTTCAAGAACTCTGTGAGCCAAAAGAAAATTTTGTTTAAAAAGTGTAATGCTGTAGACTGATAGATGAATTAGGATGAATTAGTTTATTATTTTTAGGATAAATTAAGATGAATAAGCTAATGCTATACTTATTTTTATAACAAGGTTGCACATGCAGAAAGCACAGGCTACATAGATAGATAGATGAATTAGTGCATGGATGGCTTAGTGAATGATCAGGGAGTGGAATGATAAACAGAAGATTGCATGGTTGGTGAAACAAAACAAATGAGCAAAACAAATATAAATGCTGAAAGAGAGGAAGGGGAGTGGAAGAGAATGATAGGAAAAAAGAAAAGATAACCAGAATGCAAATCCGATCAAAGGAAAAAAAAGACAAAACAGATAGAGAAAACGCTGCAACAGCAGACAGATACAGAGATACTGACATCAAAATACTGAGATCCAAATTAAGAGTCAAGTGTACAATAAGGGAGAAAATGTCAGCCTACCTCTCATCGGCATTGACAACAATCTCTCTAGTGTCTGGATGATGCACAAATAGAGTGGCTCTGAGTCCAGCCTGAGCCTGGCCAATATGGTTTTTCCACTGAGTGAACCAAAGGCTCTCAAATGTCACTAAAGCTGTGGCCAGGCGGTTGTACATTCGCACAATGCGACCAAAGTCTGCAAGCTGTGTGACAGCTTTGATGTCACGAAAAAGCTTCATTGGTTCCTCAATACGCTTCAGAAGCTGCCGTGACCAGTAGATGGCACCAGCCACTGGAGGGGCATTTCTCACCAGCTGTGGATTTGCCTGTTGTCCATGCCAGCAAGCACCAACAAAAGAATGTGATAAAAGTTAAAACTGAAGCATAATCTACATCCTATCTTAACCCTCTTGGCGCGTTTTGAAAATATTTCTATGTTTAAAAGAATGGGCTTAAAATTTATGATTTTGAAGACGATAGCGAAACTGCTGAGCTATGCTCGTGCAGCACGAGCCACGTTAGTGAGCATATCGTTGTCTGCCGGTAAGGCCACAATTGTGGCCCATCGTGCAAAGAGAGAATTACGATTGTGGAGCAGAGCCACGATCGTGGCTCTTCGCGCTCTGCCGGTAAAGCCACCTTCGTGGCTTTTCGCGCTGAAATGGTTAACAAATTTACTATGAGACACATTGTGCATAAACTTTAGTCAAAACGTACTACACTATTTATAAAAGGTTGGTCTGCATTTGGTCAAACAGAAATAGAAAAAGATTTATACCTTGTGACGTTCATAGATTTGCTGCACCTCTTCAAGGTCAGCCTCATACCAGTTAAAGATTTCCACATATTTATCTGTGACAGTGGCTTTGACACCAGTACGGTTTTGAACTGAAGCAAACCTGCATACAAAAACATTTTTATGTTCCCAATGTAAATAAATGCACACAGAATAAAGCGAAACCCAGCTATTTGTGCAAAAATCTCCCGCCTCCCCAAAATAGTTTTGCTCAGAAATAAAATGAAACCCTTCATACTGCACTATAAAGGAGAATGCAATGAGTGATAGCTGTAGCATTGGATATGGTTATAGCTTTCAGTGCTAAATAAGTTCAGTCTTAAGATTTTAAGCTTTAGTTGTTGCAACTGTGAGCAAAGTATTGTACACTTAAGGAACTATAATTTGAGGCAATTTTAACTGTCTTAATTCAATCACCAATTTTATTATCAAAATATGAATATTTTACTATGCCAAAATACCATTTTTGATGGTAAAATTCCTTTCTTCGAGTACTTACCAGATGACATGACTACATGGAGTTAACCCGACTAGCTACCTCAATTCCAGCTATCCACTCCCAATTGCTCAGATCTGACCAATAAACAGGGATAACACAAATTTGACCAATTCACCACCCCATCCCGCCCTTGCCAATAAGTAAATTCAAGCCAGGCAGCATAGCATGAGGCTCCGCCACCAAGCTGAGTTACTGAAAAAGCAGGCAGGACAGGCAGGCCGAACTGTGCTGCGGGCAATATGCTGTGCCACAGACACAGTGCTGTGTCCAGAGAACCAGAATAGGGTGTCAGGTCTCTCAAAAAGAACCTAGTGAACAAGGAATCCGAATGCCAGCCTATTCCCCTAATAATTTCTTTGAGAATGCAAGGCTAGTTGCTACAGCTCAAACCTCATGGCCTAAACCAAGGAATCTGCTCTGGAAGAGAGATCCAATTAAACTGCCTGAATAACAGACTTACTCCAGTTTTCAAAAGTCTGCACCATAATGTCTATCCTATATTACCATGAGGAAGAAATAAAGGAGATCTGCCCTTCCTGTAGGAAACCACTCTCTTAAATGGGCAAGGAGTGAGCCATGTCCTGCAGCCTAACTCGGTCATGGGGACCTGGTGGGGAAAGTGGAAGCAAGGTGACTTCCTGAGGACCTAACAAGAGCAATCTATTCTTAGCCAAGAACCCCAGATATGTGTTACTGTGTTACTGGGCCGTTCGCCCTAAACTGCAAATAGAAAGGGACAGACAAGGCATTTGAATCTATAGTTAGTCAAGTTGCTGATGTGTTTTAACCTAATTTTCGGCTGATTAATGATTAACTTTTTAAATTTTAAATTAAGCTTTCCAAAGATTAGGAAGAAGAATGTCCCCAGACACTGTTACCATCAAACCGTCTACTATTTGGAGAAATAAACACCAGCTTTCCTGCAACGAAAAGGTCCTCTCTGGTGTTATGTTTTTGTGTGTGACTAGCCCACCTCCTGTGTAACTACTAAAGAAAGTCATCGTGTTGATTACACAATAATTTAAAATTAATGTATTAGAGTCTAATAGGTCTCCACCAAAGATAACTGTAAATCCTCGTAATATGATGGTAACAGTTTGCATATACAGCAGTGATTACTTTATACTTCAAATCTGTAAACAGTCATTAACACTTGGGCTTAGTAAGCCAGTTACTTTGTAATGATGTCCAGTGCAATCTGTGTTTTCATTCTTCGGACAAATACTGCATGAAGATATGCAGCCAGGAAAGCTTCAAGCTCCTGTGCTTTTCCTTGAAAAGCTGAATAGTGGTCTTCAAACCTGTTTTTGTCCTAAATGTGATCAACAAGAACAATGTGTTATCACAACTTATGTAGAGGAGATATCAGTGTTATTCATGTTATTATGTGGAAAGATGACAACAGTCCACACATAAACATATATCACATGCAAACTCACACAGATTCTCTCTGACAGACAGACAGACAGACAGACATGCACACATATCATGCCCACAAAAGACTGAAAAATGTAATAGCCCATGCACACACACACACATGCACACATTTATACACACTGCTCTGATCCATGAAGAAGCTCTTGAAATCTCTTTTTCACCATACTGTGATTTACAGTTAAACTAAGTTATGGTATGTAACTGTCGATCTCCAAAGTATGCCTTTACCCACACAAGTACTACTGTGCTTTGGTATTCAAAATGAGTTTAAGAATAGCCAAACCTTTGACTCTACATCCAGCATCGTCTTGGTTGAAACATTTCCTCTCATACAGCCTTCCATGTCTTTCAAATGACTTTCCACAACTGCTGACACTCCTGGACCCTCTTCTTCTTCATCTTCTGGATAGTACTTTCCTGAAATTTAAAAAGAAATATTGGAGTTCTGACAAAGCTTCCCAACAGTTGTAAATAACTTGAATTCATTTATAAATTTGGAAAAGAAAAATATACGCTAAAAGAGCATAGATTGCCATTCCCTGTTGATACAGTGATGGTAATCTGACTTGAACAAATGTAGCTTATAATATTTTATATGAAGCTATTCATTCAAGTAAATAACTGTAAAAGAATGTTGCATGCTTCATGAATCATTTGAAATTCTTTTTCCAAATGTCCCCTCTTCTTTCTTCAGTGTCAGTGACGCCCATCATAAATGTGATACTAAATATCTTTGACTCACTAAGAATGGATAGTTCATCTTCTGTGAGTCCTTGTTTTCTGCTGGTAACCTCATAAATTTCATCACTTTGTTTGACATTCATTGCTGCTACATCATCTTTCATGGCTTCATCTATATCTTCTTCAATCTCTTTTGTGTTTTCTTCTGCAATGGCCCCAAGTGATCTATCATTCGATGTGATCATGAGAAGAGGATGATCATCACGATTATCTGCTAATAAACATAAAATCAAAATGCATTAGGAAAACTATCCCCCAGCTACATTTCAGAGCAAGTAGTGCCATTAGTGCTCAGATTTTATCATCATACTAGCAAGGATATCAAGAATATAATTATTAGTTTCTGAAAATTGCCAATTTTTTGTGCTAAAAAGATCCATTAAGTTGTAAGGTCGGATAAATATTTTATGTCCTTTTCTTTGTTAGCACAAAGAGAATTTCCAAAAACGTGAAATTATAAGAACAATCTGCCACAAAATGGAAATGTGGCAAAAATACAGTTAGAATTTAGCAGCTTAGGATCTACATCTCTCACCTAGTGGCTTTGATTCTTTATGTTTTTTGAACTTAGCATATTCATCCTGGTCAGAGCCATCATCTGTGACAAGATCCTCTTTTCGAGGGCGTGGAATGCCAGTTACAGTTTTCTGCAGTCTAGTGTAGAATCGAAATACAAAACATTATGCAACAACAGTAGTAGTTATTACAAGAATTATGTCTACTTACTTTCAATATAATAAATTATTAGGCTTTTCTGAATAAAATGCTGAAAAAATCAGCAAAAAACCACTAAAAAGACTACTGAAAAAATAGTGCAAAGTATCATGAACTTTGCATTTATATGATGACATATATGACAAATTTCTAAGTAAGAACTTTAAAAAGTACCTGTAATAAGCAGACTTAAGAAATAAAGAAATAATTTAAAAAAACTAAAGAAAAAATAAATCAGTATAGTTTATACAACATGCTCATAGCACAAAGCAATTCATTTGGTTCTATCAAGAGATGTTATCAAGTAGTGTTTGATGAACTAACTTCTTGTACTGGGCTATAGTATTGATGACCTCCAGAAGTTTTCTAATACGACTGCAGAAGACATCCATGTGAGACATTATTGCATCCTCATCTGTAATGGGCACTCCATGCCCCAATGTCTCAAGTCGTTTTGATGGAGAAAATGTGCCACCAGGCAAACGAGAGGTGACACCAACCCCAGTTGTTGTCCGAACTCTTTGTAGAATGTAGATGAATTATTTTTCAGAATGCAAAACATGTTCACCTTAAAAACTCTTAAATGGAGGCAATATGTATTGTATGCCTTGTGATTCATATGGATGTCACATGCAATGTGTAAGACTTGTGACCCACTCGTTTCTTTCTTAACCATAGAACTATTCAGTATCCTGCAGCCAATGTGTCTAGAAAACAATTATTTGAATCTAATTATCCAGCCAAAAGCCAAGCATTACAATTTATCAAAGTTTCAAGTGACTGAAGTGTGTATAGTTATTATAAATTTTATAGATCAGCATTATCATATCTATATATATATGCAGTTTATTTTATCCCCAGAAAACAAGCAGGTACATATATGTCCTTTCAAGAAAGCTATGGAATTACCTAACTTACTTTAAACCTGGTCCAGTGGCCTGGGAAAAACTGCTGACAGAGGAAAAGTGAGAGAGGTTTTGAGATCCTCCTAGTGAATCCCTGAGAGAATGCAAAGCTTCCCTGTAGAAGGACTGGAGTGTCAAACAGGCTCGGAGACGGTTTAAGAGACCATCCTCCAGAACGTCAATGTTGTTCCCTTCATGACCCTTGCTGCCGCGTGTTGATTGCTACAAAACATGTTGGTAATAGAACAATTGCATAAAAAATGTTTTCCTTTTTTCTGATGCAAAGATAATGTAAATATAACTGTATCAAGATGCATTTCATTTTGTGCATTTAAGAGTGTAAATCCCAATGTGCATTTGTAAATATGCTTTGTGTATGTTGCGCACATGTGTATACAAGGGTGAGTGCATCAACTTGGAATTCATGGTCATTTTAGTATAAAAGACAATCAAATCAATATCTATATACAGTACACTGTTTTCTTCTGGAACTTATTGCCTATAAAAATATTTGTAAGCCAGTCCAATTTCAGTCTCAGTATATATGCTAAGCATGAATCTTGTGAAAGTAGCAAAAAATGACAATGAAAATATATTAAATTCTTTTAATAAGATGTGGTCAAAAGTGAAACTTCAAACATGTATAAAATAAAATGCCATATTTTTAACCTTATTATTTTTTAAATAGATAGTCAGTTTAGCATTCACATCATAAAGAACCACAAGTACCACAGCAATTTTTCTTTTTCACTCAAAAAATTCTGTTGAATGCTATTTAGTTTAGGTAGAGATATGATCAACAGAGCTTTAGTAAGTGGTGAACTGGTAAGCAGTTTTTTACCAAGCACACACACATGAAAATCATTGATACTCAGACTGATGCCAGAGCAAAACTTTCAGTATGATGTTAATGAGAACATGTATCAAACACAGCATAGTGGGTTTTTCTCACCGCTGCAGAATATCAAAAAACACATCACAAAATAATGGTTTTAAAAAGTGGTTGGTCAAGTAGTTTAGGATGTGATGACACAGCAAACAGGGTTAGATTTACTGTCAAAATAATGAAAAGTGAATTTCAACTAATTTAGGATTTAGGTACATCTGTAAAATGTATGTTAAGTTTCAGGAATGGGTATGGAACTGAAATTTAACATACTAAACCATTGTATGCAAGGGGCCAAGTACTGGTAACACACTGCAAGAACAGTAACCATTGCATTGCAAATGAAATCAAAGGCAAACTAACCTTAAGCTTAAGGTGAAACTGTTTGCAGAGTCGTTAAGTTGTTTGCATCGTAAATGTCACCCCACATCACTCATTTGGACAAAGTTACAAGGAAAAGACACTCATAATAGCAGTAACTTAAGAGAGTCATCCTGGTGATTTGAGACCTTTTGTGGATAAATAACTGAAACCTAGCAAAGCTGCTTCAAGTACTGAATGAGAGATTAAACTTATTGAGTTTTCCCAGTCCAGTTTGAAAACCAGCATACTGTTAGATTCATAGCAACTTCCTTTGCACCTACTTAAAGCTACCTAGTGTTGCATCAGAAGATAAGTTAGGTATCTTTCAAAATTAATGTTCACAGTTAAAAGAAAATGACTCTGATTGTAACCGTTCCATGAGTCTTTTCATCTTGCCATCTATGCAAAGCAGATCCTGATGACATTTACAAAGTCTAGCAGCCACTGTTCACTGCTGCAGGAAATGCTTCTCTGTTATGTTCCTTAAAAGCCCTAACTCTGGTGGAACACAAAATATGGCCATTGATGGTTTCAAACCGATTCAGAGATCTTTCATCCAACTTGCTAATTTCTATCTAAAAAGGGACAACTTTCATCACACCAAGATTATCTACAAGAGAAAAAATGGACAACAATGGGATATACAGTCAAAACAAGGTTTTAGTGGCTTTTTGAGGTAAGTGGAAATCATTTGAAAACTTTACAAAAACACACACACACACACACATGCATATTTCCCATTAGTGAAGTTACAGACAAAATAAGCAAGCATCTTCAAAATGATAATGCTAGACATGTGACTGATGGGAAAGTGGATGAAGAAAAGAAGAGCAAGATACTGAAAAGGGGTAAGACTGCTGCCACTGCACCCAGCACGGCATATCTACTACCTTTAATTTAGACTCCACCTGACTCTTCAGCAGCTTCTGTTGGGGATCGCCTGCATTGGCTGGGTCACGCATCAGAACTTCTTGTTGCACACAGTCCCATAGATTGTCTGTTTCTTCCAGCGTGTTGATGGTACAGCTCTTAATATGATCCTTACAAGCTGTGACAAGTTGGTTTGTGACCTGTAACATTTATATAAAACTTTTATTTCATAGTTTTTGAGAAAGCTGCATTTGCCTAAATCATTCTGCATACTTCCTAGGTGATTTATCACAGCTCTTTTAAATGTTAAAGAAGAAATATGGTGACTGAAAACAAACATACACTATGATTAATCTCTGAAGGTTTTATTATGTTTTCAATTTTTTGCATCTGATTTAAAAACATTACAGAAAAAGAATACCACCAAGAGAAACCTTTTCTCAAGAGAAAAGCTTCTGACCTAAGCTCATACTGTGTAACAGATGTACATGTAACATAAGTTTTATGTTCTTCAAACTAAAAAACATTCTTCCCTTGCCTTTGCCATAAAAATACCAAGGAAACCAGTACGGGCATAATAGCGAGAGATTGAGTCCATCTGCTTCATTGAGTTTGTGAGGCCAGGAAGAGCTGTGTTGATGATGGAGTAGGGTGTGGCTTCATTATACAGGTGATCAAAGTGTCGTTTTAGAGATTCCAGGTATTTTACTTTGTCCTTAGTATCATTAAGTCCATCGGTCAACCTGGATGATGGAGTCAGATATGAAGAAATCAGATATGAATAACATTCTTATTCAAACTGCTTTAGAATTGTTATTGCTAATTAGCGATAGGTATCCTATTGGCCTAAGGTTCTTGGAAACTTGTTATTAAAATCAATGAAAAGACTATTTGAAATTTAAAAAAAGCCAAGAAACACAATATGTACACAGCATCAGTAGCTTTCCATTTCTTAAGAAGTCTTGACTTGGCCTGTATGAGAATGGCAATGACAGCTTTGCACTCCTTTCCCTTCAGCTGCTCTGTCAAACTGATGAGAAGGCGTTGTCGTCGCCTCCATCGTTCAAGTTCTGACATAGGTCCTGCACTGGGGTCCATGAATCTGCACACAAGTCAATTGCTAGTAGACAAACAGGTATAAGAATTCTCTAAAAGTATTGGGTATCTTTTATTGTGATAACAGAATGCAAATATTATTTGTTTTACTATGAAATGAAATGCATTTTAATATTTCAGATACTGAAAACATCACAAAAGATGTAAACAAAAATGAATTCCGCTCCCAAGCATATCTTCCGAACTAAATTTTAATGATCTTAGAGCTAGAGCGCATCTCTCAGACAAGACCAACCAGTCTAAAGCAATAGAACCAAGACCTGATATGCTGTAAGCATGTAAAAATAGCATGTATACAACTTATAACCAAAGTGAAAGCATTGTAAAATATTTTTTAATATTTTAGGAGTCCAGACAGTATAGAATTTATCATAGAATGTTTGGGGGGAAAACATTTCCTTTGTATAATTTTGGAGGCTTCAAATGATCAGCTGTTAATACCTCTCATCAGACATGTCAAAAAGGATGGATTCGATAGTGGTGATCCATTCAGTGACAAGTTCCTCATACTGGCAAATCAACTGAGGGTCAAGAGAAGCTGCTCGTTGCTGTTTGAAGTCATTCAAGGTAATGTTCTCAGGCTGACGTAGCATCTAGGACATTTTTTCCCCATATAAAATGGCTATTTTTACAATTAAAAACTATTAACTTTTTATCCATTTCTCTCTCTCTCACTCACACACACACAAACATTATCAGTTTAATCATATATACCAAGCTGCAAGCTGGGTAACTCTGTTACCTGCTGGGAACAGCAAAAATTCTGCATTCATGGCTTCTTTGCAGGCCTACAAACAACCTTCCAGTGGATAATTTATTGAATGAAGCCCATACCAATAAACTTACCCAAAATAGATGTAGCCTAGATAAGTATGGGGAGATCATGTTTAATCTTTTTGTAGTTTGAATGAACAAAATGCAAAAGTCATATATGGATTGTCAGTTTCTAACATGATAGTAGACAGACAAGAGATCAGAACACAGACAGAAGAGTCAGTAAGGAATTAATCCACTGCAGAGAATTCTTGCTCTATCTGATATATGCTCAAGGGGTTCCCACTGATCAGAGTGAATAAATTTGACTCACTGCAGCATTTTGTTTGTTTATTCTTTAAAATATTTTATGATTTTTGTTTTGCTTTTAGATTCACTTTTGCAGTTGGTAGATAATGCATGTGTAATGTCACTCTTCTTAGGGGAAAATTCTTGCTATGTTGGTCAGTCAGTTAGCTTTATCTACTCAGTGGCCCATAAATCAGGAGTTTGTCTGTCAGGTTAACTGAACCAATATGTTATACAGCCAAGTTCAGGAAAATTTACACATAGGCAAATTACTGACAGCCATAAATATTTAGGCAATAATACTTACCCACTGGCGAGAATGCCTCATAGTTGCTGCTGTCTCATTTAGGGCTATGACAAACTTGTCCATTGAATGCATGAGATGGCTTTGCCCTTCATCATTGCATTGGCCCCAGTCCTTCCGTGCTCTTAAAAGTGGGATGTAAACATCTGACAGCAGGGAACTTAAAGCCTCAATAGTGTTGTGCTTCAGTTCACCACAAAATATATTACGTTCCATGTGATTTGGATCCACATCTTTGTCAGCATGATTCCTCAAGAAATACAACACAGTGATCTGGTAGAAAGGAGTTCAAAACATATGTGTAATATAACGGTGTTATGAAATATATTTATCTGAAGCCAAGTAAATGAATGAAACTTTAAAGTAAGATTTATAACAACAGAATAAAATAATTTATTCTCTCATTTATGTTCACATGTATTCATTTGGTAATGCACATCGATTCATGTATTTTTGTTCTCCTGATAAATTCATTGCACCACAATTTATATTCTATTATTTTATGTGTGTGTATAAATAATGTGTATATATAATCATTAATGATGATTCAAAGAAAAGATTATAGATTTTGAATTTGTTTGATATTATTTCAAATGCGCACAAATAGACACATACAGATATTTGTATGAGTTTTTCACGTACCTTTTCTAAATCCGAATCTTTGAGTGCGGCAAGATTTCCTGTGACATGTAGTTCGTTTGTGCTGCTAACATCCGAATCTCGATTCTGACAGTAGAAAAAAAGACGGCACGGTCCCCCAGCCTTCAAGAATCTATTTACTATGCCTAAGGTCGACTCTTCGCACATAAAATCCTCCAAAAGCGAAGGGTTTTCGTACCCGCCGATCTTAAAACTTTCTTGGATCTTGCCAGCGATCCACCAGTGTCGTTCATCCATGACAGCTTTCTTTTTATAGAAATCTTTCTGTGAGAATCTGAGATTAACATGAATGCGGTGTAGGCAGCTACAATTCCACCTCAGTACGCATCACTAGTTGCGTCCTGCCATCCGCCATGTCGCTTGCTGTTGTTAGCAACCGAGCCCGATGACCGCCAAATGGCAGATTTGCAAACAGTTTTATTCTCAAATAGCTGAGTGCTTAGAGCAACGACTTCTATGGGCTTAAGAATAAGAATAACGATTACTCCACATCCCCCATTGTAAGCTGCAATGGACAATTAACTAAATGTTCAAAAATTAAGAGAAATATGTTTTACAGTTCCAAATGAATATATATAGAAAGTTCCCTTTCCATAGCTTGTTAACAATAAGTCCAGTCTATCTGGGGCCTTAATAATCCGGCCATATCTGCTCTGGATTTGAGCGGTACGCTGTTGTGTAGCTCCACTATGAGCCGGAACGGGACGCTAGCGTTGTGTAGTTCCACTCTGGGTGGGATAATCTCTCACTGTTTCAGGCACTGTGCACTCTGCATCACTGCTGTTATCAGCCAGCATGTTGGGACCATCCGGCAACTGGAAAACTCTGTTGTAGTGACCCTGGTTGTGTGAGCTTGTGGATCACGCTTGACCAAATGGTAGTTGTTGCGTCTCTGCGTTCCTTGGGGGGTGGAGACTTCGTATGACCTTTCTCCCAGTGGTCTCACGATGGTTCTAGGTGTTTGCTGAGGTCTGACCCAGACCATTTGACCCGGTTTGAACTTTAGTGACTCTTTGGTACGATGCGCTTTGTCAAAGTTTTCCTTCTGTTTTGTCTTTAACCTTTTTTCTTTTTCTATGAAGTCCTGTTGATTCAGATTTATAAATTTGGACTTTATCATTGGGACTAGACTCCTCAGTCTTCTCCCCCATCAGAAGCTCTGCAGGTCTCTCCCCACACTGAAGAGGTGTCGACCGATAACTAGCATGGCCATATACGGGTCTTGAGCAGACCCTTGACGGTCTGTACCGCTCTCTCAGCCTCCCCATTAGCTTGCTGGTGGTATGGGCTACTGGTTCAGTATAGCTACTGGGCTAGAAGTTGTAGTTCTGGGCAAACTCAGCAAACTGTTTGCTTGAAAACTGTGGGCCATTATCCGATATCGCTATCTCAGGGATTGCATGCCGAGAAAAGATACCTCTGAGATGTTCAATGACCATCTGAGACGTGGTAGATGTGAATCCAACAATTTAAGAATAAGAACTAATAACGATTACTCCACAGTTATGAGCACAGATTTACTCATAGCAATCATAGAGGTCTGTGGTTATGAGACTCCCGATAGGCACAACTTGAAGTATCCATTGTTTTCAGTTGACGTCATCGATTTTACGGTCTCGTCTGCTGGCAAACCGGACGCCATGTTGGGCATCACTACCCTTGGTCTCAGTATCCATCGTTGTAAACATGCCAGGTTGTGCTGTTTTTAACTGCTTCAATAAAACCAAAAAGCAGAATGGTGTTCCATAGGCCAAAGAATTATTGTTATCGTATTAATATTAAAAAGTGAACTTATATAGCGCCATCTCCCGGCCCTGTGGGCAACCGCACAGATACACGGACGCACGCAACATAACGGTCACCGGTCATTTCGCCCCAAGACTGAAAAGTCAAATCGTCTCTGGCCCAAAAGACGAATTGGTCACCAATGACACAAGTAGCTATTAACATCAAATATTACCAAAAGAACAATACCTCCTTGTTCTAATAACATAGATACGCAAGCTCTGCTGCCTATTTTAAAGAGATCTATGCGAATAAGTTTAGTCACCATTTTACTAAACAAAAATGGCCGCTTGGCAATACGCATGCAGAGATCCTATCTTACAACGGCGAATAAACGTGATTTCTCTCGTTAAACATACTTTTAAACTGAAGATTTTGTCATAATTTTAATGCGAACTTGTATTTTGATTTTTTTGCCTATTATTATTATACGCAGAGACGTACGTGTCGCTGGTCAGGCCTGGGACGTTTTGACGGGCGGCCCAGTGGCGCAACGGTTAGCGGCTGTCACCAATACAGTAAAGGCTCTCTGTCCTGGGTTCAGCTCTCATCTCGGCACGCTGTTCTTTCTCTGCATGTGACATCTGTTAACAGGGCTGGCTGCCTTGCCGTGATATAACCTTAGTTGCTGGATCGGCGTAAAACACCAATCCGCCACCCTCCCCCACCCCAGTCCGATTTGACTTTTCGGTCTTGGGACGTAATGGTCTTACCTGGGACGAAATGGACATAGCTGTGACGAACTGACTTAGGCTGTGGGGCGATATGACTCGGGTGTACTTCTTGTTTTCTGATCTCATTTACCATCTGTTTACCGCGGTGCCCACTCCTTATAGCTGAATCCCCTCCCATACTTTCTGTATATTGTGCTTTTGAAAATTCTCCGCTACATTTTGTTTATATTTTTCATTCCCCTCCTTGATGGCCCTCTTGAGTTCCTTCTGCACTGCCTTTAGTGCCTCCCTTTCCCCATCCCTGAAAGCCTGCTTCTTTTTGTTTAATAGCCCTCCTCCCCCCCTAATGCTCTTTGTTACCCAGGGCTTAATGTTGGGATAAACTCTGATGGTTTTCTTTGTCACTACCAGGTCAAAATGTTAACAAAAACATTTCAGTTTGTGGCCTCTGCGAATAACGGATAATCCCGTTCCGACTTGTTGATAATTTTCTTTTTGTTCTTGTTTTTCTTCTTCTCCGCACGCACAGAACATAAAAAAATGCTAGTAAAAACACATTTGCAAACCTACTGAACTAGTCCTTCCCTCCCTTTCTCCCACACACACTCTCTCACTCAATATCAATCGGTCATTGTTTTGCAGCTTATAAGAGTGTGCATCCAATTACATTATGGTGCTGAATTAAAAAAGTGGTTGACGTGAATATGGATAGTAGACATATCGTTACCAGCGGAAAGACCCCTCTTTGTTTGAAGTTGTGGATGTGTGAGTAACGGCGGAGAAAATGACTATTTCTGGCTGTCAGATCAGTAACACACCTACCTGCGGGGACGGCTGCCTGGTGAGGCAAATTGGAGAACATAATTAGAGATCAGAGCTGAATATGTCTGGGCTTTTTAAAGTTACGCGAACCTAACAATACCCCTTTATTAATACCGCATATGGATTGATGTGTGTCCTATATATATGTGTATATAATTCTTATGATTGTATGAATGCGAGTATGTATATAACTGCATTAATGTAGGAATGAACGCATGCCCTTTGATGTGGTAAATCCTTGAGGAACATCTGAATGTGCTTCAGCTGAAAGTCGGTGAACGTAAACAATTTCCGGAGCCAGCCTGGCTAAATCTAAAACCCAGGCGGCTCGACATGTACCAATATACCGAGACAACGTACCACCTTCTGTCCTTCGATCTCATGGGCACATATATTCCGACCTACCTCACTTTCCCTATTGTGTCCTACTACACATCATCACTGTGATGTTGACTGAAAGTAACAGTGTTAAACAAGATCATTTGTTCTGTTCACCTATTTGGTTATTATCATTCCCACGTAAGTCTTTTGAATGTGTACAAGTCTCTTTTTTTCGGCTTCCTATTGCTTGATGTACCTGCGTCAAGAACAAACTTACAGCCTCTACCTTTTTCTCAGAATTTCCTGATCCGCTTGGAGATATTAATTTGCGCTTCGACAACACGTCTCATCCGGACACTGTCAAAATGTTAGAAATGCTACACATTTTCTATCTCGTCCAGTCCGTGTCGCAGCCAACCCACAAAAGAGATCGAGATCACATCTTGGTCTGGGTCATACATCGAGCTGGTGACCAGTCAGTGCAGTCAGTTGATGTTTCTCAAAATCTCTCGTCTGACCACTACTGCATACTGATCGCAAATGCCCATCATCGGCGCCAGTTTTTAGACCCACTCGCTCTTCACGCAATATTGATATACATGTACTCGCATTCAAAGCACAGCTGCAGAGGGCGCTGCTCCAGTCACCATCTGTTGATCAACTTGACTGCATTTTGCGTAGAGATGTTGTTGATCATGTCCCAGTGGCTAGACGTCTGATAAGCCAGTCAAAATGTGCACCTTGTTTTTCACAGGTTCGTATCGAACTCCGTGACTTAAAGTGAACTCGTCGGCGAACTGAACGTGTTTGGCTGAAGATTGCACTCACCACCCACAAAGAAATTCCAAAGCAAAGACTTGCAAAAAGCATATACAAAGCCAAAAACAACCTTTAATCCTTTAAAACAATCTTTAATCCCAGATCATTAATTGCATCTCCTCCAAGAAGCTGTTTGACATCTGCAATCAAACGGCTGAACTTAGCACACTGCCCACTAACTACCCTGCTTCACAGCTAGCACTATAATAATAATAATAATAATAATAATAATAATAATAATAATAATTCCTTTTATTCGCCAAGTGACAGAGCACGAGGAACTTGACTTGATAATGGCCACATTTTACCAACAATAACTCTCCCATACACACAGATATACGCACAGTAGACCCACTCCCATTCACACAATAACTCTCTTGCGTCAATAATAAGCCGGTATTAGTAACTTCAAGGATTGGAGGGTGAAAAACAAACTTAAAACCAGTGAGGATAAAACGGAAGCCTTCAAGAAGCTCGAGAAGAAGAAATCAATGATCGTTCGTCAGTCCGTTCAACCACTTCAAGGTGGGCGAAACCAACATTACCTTCGCCAGGAATCTGGGATTCATTGTCACTGCTGACATGACCCTTGATAAACATGTTACAGCTGTCTGTCAGTCTGCCTATTATGAGCTTCGTAAGATCAGCGCCATCCGTCATATTCTCTATACGCGCGCTACTAACACTCTTTGTCTGTGCGTTTGTTCTTTCTCGGCTTGATTACTGCAACTCCTTGCTTGCCGGCCTCTCCTCATACCTCACTCGTAAACTCCAGAAAGCACAGAACTCCGCTGCACATCTGGTGCACTGCACTGGCTACCCGTCCGTTCTCGCATCAAGTAAAAACTGTACGTGCTCTGTTTTAATTTCTTTGTAGGGTCCTGCCCTGGCTATTTCTTCCCCTACATCCCAGCCAGACAACTTCACTTTTCATCTGATGGTTGTATCCTATTCCTGTCACCAGAACAACAAATGGTCACATGATTTTTAGTTACTTTGCAGCAAAACAATGGAACTCTCTCCCTTTCCACATCCGCCACCAACCCATAAATACTTTAAAGGTGCACTGAAAATCTTCTTGAGCATTACTCATAACATCAGTCCACATAATACTAGTGCTTTTTCAAAACCCCTCCCATTTCAACAAATTTTGTACTTTTTTAACAGCGTTTCGCCTCGCCTCGCCTCGCCGTTATAGTGCCGACGCGGCGTGGAAGCGCTTCAAGTCACGTCCAAAAACTATCTAAATCTCACAGAATTCTAGTAAACGCTTCTGAATTGTTTGTGTTATTGTTATATATTTAAGCGAAGTTAACGTACATATGACTGACTTGTAGTTATGATGAAGCAGCCAGAACACTCATGCAGAAATCCAAGAGCCGGTTTTAAATAATTGGAAAAATAAAAACCAAACAGGGTGTTCGGAGATTCAGGTTGCTGTGAAAATAATCATATTGTTCTATGATGTCAAGAATAATGAATACTGTGAGTGACGCCCACGTCACGCCCAAGGGTGCGGGGATGGTAGCTGACATAATTGCAGCAATTGTAGAAAAAGAATAGTAATCAGGAAAACTCTCGGGTGACTTCACTTGTGAAATGGCTCTTGAGCGTCGGTGACCCTACTGAGGACAGTTTTTAAACGCAAACTGCAGACTATATAAGCTAGCAGCTGCTTCCCAAGTCGTATGCTAACTTGCCTTCTACAAAGACCAGACGGCCATCAAGATGAAATTATCACTTTCCTTCCTCGGCCTTGCCATCTATGTCGCAGCTGTGTTGGTAAGTACTTTGTCCTTCCAGCTAACATACCAACCTTTAGACGGATAATCTACCGCTCCTGCAGCGGTGTCCATGTTCTATAGCCGTTCATTCTCAATGCAGAACCCATGATTTTCGATTAGCAATAGAGTAAGATCTCTAACAGCAATTTTAATAGTGTTACGAGAAACATTTCTTCGTTATGTCTCATGCATCAACCTTGCATGTTCGTGTGTGCGTGTTCGTGAGCAGATTGAAGGTCGCAAAATTCCCAATGGACAGGCTGGACAACCTGGACAACCAGGACAGCCTGGAAAACCAGGACAACCTGGACAACCAGGACAACCTGGAAAACCTGGTCGTGTGCCTAGAAGCGCCAAACGTGCTTCGAGAGAGTCCAGCAGCGTAAATAGTGTTATCACACAGTTGCAACCATTTCTAAAAAAGTAGAAAGCAAAGCAGTCAATAAGCAGAGCATGCCACGATAGCTGTAACTATTGAACTTCTCTTTCAAAACCGTCCAGCTGTCACGTGACCGAACTATTTTAATAACTTTTAATAATAATAATAACAATAATAATAATAGCTCTTGAATTCGAAAGCAAAATGTATTTATATTGCTAGGTTTTACAGTGTAGAAATTGTTCTCAAACCGTTTCAGTTACGAATAGAGAGTGCCTGGTCTTTAACAAGAAGTTAAATCGAAACATGCCACCTAAAAATGAAAGTAGTCAAAAGTAAGCTGGATAAGCTTAAGAATATTTAATTGAGCAAAGCAAAAGTATATCTGCTGCATGAATTCTCCCGTCGCTCTGGTTTGCTAACATTTATTTGCATGTCCTTTACACGAAACCCTTGCGCAGGTCAAAGATGACGAAATTTCCACTGAAGCACCTGGGCAACCTGAACAGGTAGAACAGTCTGAAGAATCTGAACAGCCAAAACCACAAGAACAGTCTCAAGAATCTGAACAACCTGAACAGGAAGAACAGTCTAAAGAATCTGAACAGCCAAAACCACAAGAACAGTCTCAAGAATCTGAACAACCTGAACAGGTAGAACAGTCTGAAGAATCTGAACAGCTTAAACAACAAGAACAGCTTAAACAACAAGAACAGTCTAAAGAATCTGAACAGCCAAAACCACAAGAACAGTCTCAAGAATCTGAACAACCTGAACAGGTAGAACAGTCTGAAGAATCTGAACAGCTTAAACAACAAGAACAGCTTAAACAACAAGAACAGTCTAAAGAATCTGAACAGCCAAAACCACAAGAACAGTCTCAAGAATCTGAACAACCTGAACAGGTAGAACAGTCTGAAGAATCTGAACAGCTTAAACAACAAGAACAGCTTAAACAACAAGAACAGTCTAAAGAATCTGAACAGCCAAAACCACAAGAACAGTCTCAAGAATCTGAACAACCTGAACAGGTAGAACAGTCTGAAGAATCTGAACAGCTTAAACAACAAGAACAGCTTAAACAACAAGAACAGTCTAAAGAATCTGAACAGCCAAAACCACAAGAACAGTCTCAAGAATCTGAACAACCTGAACAAGAACAGTCTCAAGAATCTGACCAGCATGATCAAGCTAGACCGCCAAAGAGTCGCGTTCCTACGAATGCTGGTCCCGAAAGTTCACCAAGAGAAGGCGCAAATGTAAGTGTCACTCGCACAGTCGCAGCCTATCTTACAGAAGTGGTAAACAAGGTGTCAAATAAGAGAGTAAGCAATAAAGAATCTGTATATATACTGCACAATTATCTGCCGCGCACTGATCATCAGTAACAACATTACCGAAACTAAGGCTGTAATAATAATAATAATAGGATTTATCTAGCATATTTCCCTACATGGAGGCGAGCTCAATGCGCTGTACAAGATGTGAAAGGCAGTAGGTACTGATGCCGTCTGACAGGGAAGAGCATCACAATCAGGCAGTCATACAAACACACATGCGCCGTGAGCATTGCCGGGAAATGAAAGAATACAGAGAGGAGAAGGTGGAGTAAGTAACAGGGTAAACCGATTACAGTAGTTATTTCTGAAAGAGGTTTTAAATCCCGACCGGAAAGCATGTAGTGCCTAGACTGTACGGAGGGACAGAGGCAGGGCATTCCAGTTACTGGGGCCAGAGATAGAAAACGAGAGACGGTTGAACCTCTCCAATCTGATACGTGGGACAGTGATAAAACCGGCGTGGGCATAACGAACTGACTAGCCGGGCTTGTAGGGCGACACCAAGCTCAGATAGATTTAACAAAATCAAATGTATTATTAGAAAAAAAAGTTATCAGAGAAATAGAATGTTCACTCAATTAACAGCTTCCTTTAGGTTAGCTTTTACATTCAGCAGTATCAGGTGATGAAAGGTGGGAGAAGGCCCTATCATCTGTTTTGGTGATGTGTCATCCGCTTCACCAATCTGACAAAGTGGTTCTTCTAAACACAAGACAACTTTTATAAGCTAAAAAAAATCATGAATGTTTTGAAGAATTCTCTTAAAGTCATGAAGCCAGGTAAAGATTAATGTTGAGGTCAATATATAAATAATAATAAGGACAGTATTACTGTACATATGCTTTTTTCAAATCTCTCTTTTTCATGTCCCTCAAATATTAACGATGTGTGTGTGTGTGTGTGTGTGTGTGTGTGTGTGTGTGTGTGTGTGTGTGTGTGTTGCACATAGGTGCAGAAGAAATGCCGTAACCGGGGTCGTAAACCAAGAAGTGTTGATCCCCCAAAGTCTCCAAGGGACAATCGCAACAGGCCTGGAGGTGAAAATCCAAGACCGTGATGAGCCCAAGTTTCAAGAAACAACACAATGGTGGGATAAAGATAAGATCTCACAGGAAACCAGCTTGCTGCTAAGCCCCAGGAAAAGTGATATGAAAGATTCTACGTTTCCATACAGTCACTACCTGGGGTTAACAGAATCGAAAATGTCTGAAATGCTGACAATATCATCGCTTACTTTCCTTCTTCTTCCCTTCCCAAGATAGGACGCAGTGTAAAGTTAGCTAGTAAAGTACTGCACTAGATCCAACATTCTGCGTTACACAGAATCGACAAAAACTGGCAAATAGCTTACCATAATGTTTTAGTTATGAGTGTACTACATAAGCAAGTCTCATCAATGTAGATGCGACCTACTAATAGGCAACCAGCTGAATGTTAAACTGCACGTTAACAATCTAACCCGACACTGCTTACATAATAAAATCTGTAATGCAATCACTTCTTTTTTCCTATGTAGTCTTTCTTCGATGTCAAATTATTAGATGAATGAGTCACCGGCTTCCTGGATGGATGCATGGGTCAAATAAAGACTATATATAAATATCCCCAACGAAAATCGGCATGTCTGCATCCTTCGAGTATTTAAAGCAGTCGTGGAAAGCATTTTTTCCTCCAAGGGATATTTGGATATTCATAACATCGTTTGCGGGACAAACAAAATTTTCCACTGAAAAATTAGCCTGCTATATTTGCTCAAACCATAGTTTCGCTACACTTTTTGCAACAGGTACATTCCAGCCTGTCTGGCACTGACTGTCCTCTGAGTCACCGCAATATATCGTAGTATACTTACAATTTATAATTCGACTCGCAATACCTGCATTTCGTTTAGTAACATAATCTAGACAGCAAACAACTATAAGATGTACACCACGGCATGAGATAAACATTTTAGAGCTGTGTACACGTAAGTGGTCAGTAAATAAGGGAAAATTAAGTCAAAAGTGATGAAACACGTCGCATCCACTCTATAGAATAATTCCCAAAATGACCATTACACTTCAGTTAAAAACCACCACAGCCTCCGACCGTTATTACAATAAAACTACGCACAACAGAGCACATCAATTATTTTTATCAATTTACTTTAACAACGGGAGAAAAGCCCGCGGCAACAATCAAGTCGCTTTCTTTGAAATTCATTTAGTAAATCATCATCATCATCAACAACAACAACAACACACACACACACACACAGAACTGAGCTGCCGCCTCTAAAAACATTAATGTAGAAATTTTGGCTTCACAGACCGTGGTTCACAAAGGGTTTTTGACGAAACCAACCCCGTCGACTCACACCCTCATCAATCACTATCAGTTAAAAATACACGTGCGTTTTAGAAAAAAAAATTCAGAAGTTAGAAGAACTAAGCCGATAAATCCCTGTTACTTTAATATATGAGTAAAACAAAACTTATATCGCTGGCCTGCCAAATGCAATATAAAAGAAACACCAGGGAAGCATATAAAAATTTAAAAAAAAACCCAGTTACCAAATAAATACGTGGGACGTGCCTTTTTTCAGTCAGCTTTGAAAGATCGAGAATTGTGTGGACTAGGGGAGAAGGCGTTTTGCGGAAAAAAAGAACTTAGTGATTGTCGCTTTACCTCGATCAAAGCTTTTCGTTGTTCAAGCGAAAGGGAGGGAGAAATTAAGTGTCCTGGTTAAAATAAAAACAAGGATATTTATGAGTCGCTAAAACTCCGCCCTCTGGGCCCCAGCAGGACCATTGTCTAAGGGTCGCAAGGGAAGAGAAGAGAAATGGTCAGGTCAGAAAGGATGGGGAGCCAGTGCAAAAAACGAAGGAGAGGAGTGACACGGTCCCCGTTTCCTAGCTCTAAGCACTATAGAGTTTATGAAGAAGGTATTCAGGGCAGCCACCAAGCAAGGAGCTGCAGTAATCAAGCCGAGAAAGAACAAACGCACAGACAAGAGTGTTGGTAGTGCGCGTAGAGAGAATGTGGCGGATGGCGCTGATCTTACAAAGCTCGTAATAGGCAGACCGACAGCTTTAATTAATGTGATAGAAGCTGGCCAACAGGCCAGCTGAAGGCCGATTGGCCAGTTGGGCGGCCAGTTAGCGGTGATTGGCTCCCGGGTTGTTTTGGGTCCGGGAGGGCGGAGGGGAGCCACGAGAGAAGGACGGGGCGACACCCCTCAACCCCACCTTCCCCAGGTGGACACAGCAGCGCTGCCGTCCGATACGGCCGGGCACCCCTGCCACTTTAGCCCTCCCGGGGGATATAAAAGGGAAGGGAGAAGCTCGACGGGGAGAGACGAGAGAGAGAGAGAACACGTGAGAAGGACGCAAGCCAGCTGCCCGGCTGATAGAGTCCTTGATAATGTTACGGATACTCGAATACTGTGTAAAGTTCAGCTGACCAGCACGCGGTCGCAAGAATAAAAAGGTTTCATCAACCTACGGCACGCGTTGAGTGTGTTGTTGTGTGCAGTGTGGTAGGCGACCCTGTTACATTAACTTGTCTATCAAGGGTCATAGACAGTGACAATGAATCCCAGATTCCTGGCGAAGGTGATGCCGGTGTTCGTCGTTCGCCTGGTTAATAATAATACAAGTGTGATTTAAATAGCGTGCCTGATCACGCTCACGAATTAAGGAGCATGCTCTCAGCGCTTGAGACAAGGAGACATGGACAACAAAGGACAAAAAGAGAAACAGTTGTGAAGAAAAATAATTAAAAAAACACAAACATAGCATACGCAAAGAGGAATCAGGAAACAAACAGTATAGGGATTGAGCGTTGCGGAAATCTGCAGGCGGGCTATATAGTGAATAGACGAAAACGTTAGAAAGGTTTAGATAAAGGCCTAGCATTATGTGAATTGATGTTACGAGTAATTTTCATGAAAAAGATGTGACGTTGTCAGCCCACGTGTGACGATTATGTTTCTTAATGTGATTTTGAACATGGAATATTGACCGCGTGAGGTCATACTTTTTTCTTTCGTCAATGCGCCCTTGGTCCGAAAAAAAGAGAGGAAAGAAAAGAATCGATCCATATAGCAAGAGATCTGGACAGTCCAAGACAGTAATTGTTATTTGTTGAAAGAATTGCGCTAATTGTCAGTGTGAAGTGAGCGTGATAGTGTGTGTGTGTCGTGGGGTGCATGGGATAAACACCGCTTTGACTTTTATTCCCTTAAAAACTTCTCATTTAGGTGTAGTTTCCGTATACACGTGATCTTTGTTGTGTTTTAAGCTTGAATACTTCTTCCACCACTATCAGCGCCCCCCCCCCACATCCTCCTGCTTTAAATCATGATGTATGCTCAGGAGTACGACTCTGAGCTAGGTAGGTTTGTTTGGCATGTGAGTGGTAAAAGAAAATAGTGTGATTTAGAAATCTGCCGATAGGACCTCGTCACACGCAGACGATTGCTATAAGAGGGGTGGATTTTTCTGGGCTCAGCAGATGTAAAAGATTTATTCATGACTTGGGAACTCAAGTTGTACTCGTCACCATGCAATCTTTCAACTCCTTCCAATTTAGTGAAATGTGCACTGGCATAGGAAGATGCTCAGCTTTGGTGGAGGGGGGCTAAACTCCGTGCTGACAGTGAACGACGTTCTTATTCTGGCCTCTTCAGTATCTTTTTGAGGGGGCGGCTGCAACGCCACTGATATGTACAGTTACGGTTCTGGAACATCCTTGCACAAATCGGTCAAAGAGGAGTAACTCTGAAATTTTCATGAAAAGGAAGGAATGTGGTGATTATCTCCCTAATCACTAAACGCTTCTCTCCTCGCCTTTGTAATAAGAGTAGCTTCCCTTTAGGTTACGGAGGGCGCGCGTGGTTACAGGCCGCATGAGAGACGGAAGCTTCGAGAGAGTTCCATTCAAAATTTCGACAGAAAGACTGACAGAAACATGACGTTGCAGTGCTACAACAAAGGATGTGGTCAGAAGTTTGATCCTGAAAAAAACACGGACTGTAAGTACTCCTAAGCGAATCAGCCGTGGTGAATGAGGAAAACAGCAGCCATTGATTCATTTTCATCAATGATCATTCATTCATTGGCTGATTCTCTTACAACATGAATAAATACACTTTAGGTGACCTTTCTTGAGATGAATGATGACTGCTACAATCTGCAGATACTACGAAATAGCGATATTTTATAATAGTCAACAAATTTTTGTGTTACGATTTTACGAATTGAAACAGTTTGTGTCAGTATTCGCTGCCTACACATTCATTCCTCACCTATTGTTTGAAATAATCCATTTCCTAATACTAACATAAAAAAACGAAGAGATACATTTCCAGCAACATCGAGTTTCATTGTTTATGATTTATGTGGTATTAAAGTTTTGCTTTTTCAGAATTTTCCTAAGAAAGAGGTGTGAGATTACACGAATAGAGACCACGGACACATGCAACACATATAGGCTTAGCTGTTGCATTTACAAATATAGTTTTATGATTTATCTCTGTTGAAAATTTCTTTCATTTGTGAATTGAAACACATAAGACTAAACACATATTTTACTATAATTCTGTATCTATAAGCTATCACCATATAAAAAATTAAAATAATGACAATTCAGTAACCTTTCAATTATTTGGAAGTGACATTTTAGAGACTGCATTATTCTCTGGATTTTGGTGAGAGAGGGGCTCTTGTTGCAAAAGTAAGGACTTAATAGAAGAATAACATTCAACATTCACTATGGCTTTTGAGAGATTTTGATAGTTTTTCCATACATAAATCAGATAAATAATTGTATGCATTCATGGCTTAATGCATTTGTATGTAGACATTGCAATATAAACTTGTAATAGGTCGTGGCAGTTGAAAATCTGCCCCCTAACAACTCATTTATTTTTGTTATAGAATAATAAACAAAGTAATGATAATCACAGTGTCTGCTTTTCTTTTTAGCATCATGTCAGTACCATCCAGGTGTTCCTGTGTTCCACGATGCTCTCAAAGGCTGGTCATGCTGTTCAAAACGCAGCACAGACTTTACAGAGTTTCTGAATATTAAGGTGAGAAAATATGAACTTCTAGTAGCTATTAATACACACTTTTTATGAAGAGAACAGAGAAACACAAAGTAGAAAGGGAAGAGGCTTGTATTTCTGTATTTACACATTTTTGATAAAATATTAAAGCTAAAATGAATGTCATTTTATTAAGTTTTTCTCTTTGCCAAGCCTGCTCACTCAGTCCTTATGCTAAGAATTTATTGCAGTGCACTGAAAAGATGCAATTGTTATCCTTAAGTATTTATAAGGAAGATCAATTTAATGATAATAGATAATAGACTTAATGTAGGTACATGCACACGTGTTCCTGCTGGTGGAAAGTGTGCAAACAAAAATTGCTTACATTGCAAAGTATTTTAGGGACCATCAGAAACAAACATCACTTTTGAATCACAATAAAGAAAATTCTTTCATCAGTTGAACCAAATTTGGATTTACTATGTGTGACTGAAAGAACCATGTATAATATGAGAATAAATGGTACAAAAATTGTCTGCAGTGCAGTTGCCTTTTTTCATGTGCGGTGTAAAATGTTTTGATGGTTTGGTTTGTGCTGTTATTCACAAGCATTCTCATCAGTATTAATATGTGTATATAAACGGAATTAAATCAGTAAAGATTGGTGGAAATACCTATGTTTTCTAATAAAATTTAACAGTTTAAAAGCTTAATAAAAGAAGCAAAATATCCATCAACTTAAAAGTGATGTAACTTGAACCTGTACCTGAAAGATGCACTTAAAAGTTTTTGTGTGTAACATTAAGTGATTTAAAGATATGTTTTTCATCATTGCTTAAAATTTGAACCAAATTTGTCCAGTAGATCAGAAATTACAGCTGTTTAAGGTTCATTACCTATAAACATTTCATTTTTCAACAAATCACAAATATCTCAAAAATTAAATGAGACAGACTCAGTTTTTGTTTTGTTTTTCTTATATTGTACTTGTGTGTAAACATAAAAATTTATTTAATTAAACCCTAATTTTCTGAAGACATCTGCCTCTATGCTGAAGGAAATAAATTTTCACTAATTTGAACAAACACAGTAACAAGTAATGATTATGGTACAAGGGCTTCTGGCCTTGGCTAATACCAGAAAATATGAAATAAAATAGAATATGCTGCATTTAACAGAAATATGTTAACCAACATGTAGGTATTCAGTTTTTGAAGTCTCAGAAACAATTTGTTATGGTTTGTCTGTGCAGGGATGTACAACTGGCCCTCATTGCAATGACAAACCACCAGAACCAGAAAAGCCAGAGCCAAAGCATTTAGAGGATGAGGTAATACAGTGTGTATGTTTGAGAGAGAGAGAGAGACTATGTTTATTAAGTTTATTAAACTTGTAAAATTTACTAATCCCATGATAACAGTTCAAGGGCCTGGGATGTGGTTGGAATTCATTTTAAAGAGGTGAGGCTTAGATATCTGTTGAATCCACATAGACAGGCAAACTGGCAAAACAGCAAGGAGAGAGTGTTAAGCACAGAGACCAGCAAAGCATAGTGTGGGGAATGAGTGGTCAGAATGCATAAGCCACTGAATGGTGGACAGAATGGAGTATGGAGGATGAGGCAGGAAGAAAGAAACTTAGGAGCACGGTAATGGAGATGCTTGTAACTAAGTTCAGTTTTTAAGTGACAAATATGTGTTTCGCACATTGGAGGAACGAGAATGCTTTCTTAAAAATTAAATGTGCTAGGTATAACTGTATAAACATATAAGCTTAACATATATAGCTTACATAACCTGGACAAATGCATACATGTTTAGTTTTAGATTCTCATTCAGTTTTAAATTATCTTGGTGTACAGATCATTGTAGTCCACAATCCTGTACCAGTAATGCCAAAACCAGTTGTTCCATTGGAACGACCATCTGGAGATGAACCACTGCAGCGTCTAAAGGTAACAGTGGGTGCAAGTCTTAAGGAACAGTTGGAAAAATTGAAACTGGAAGAAAAAAATGACTGTGATCTTTCAGGTGAGGCAGATAATTAGTGAACATTTATTGAATGTTAATAGTGTCAGAAGAATCATGTCTCTTGAGCAGCTTTTTTCATGACACCTCTTGGATTAATTGATTTACTTTCATTTTATTTTATTACAAGAGAATAATACAACACTTTGTTCATGGAGTTTCTCCATACACCAGTGCCATGTTTTAGAAATCTGTATAGATGTAAAGAAGTTATGATTGTGTTATTTTTGCAATTTACATATTGTGATGCAAACGGGGAATTTCTTCTTCCTCATAATGGATTGAAGGAGAAATGCTCAGCATCAAAATTGAATTAAAACTTATTATTTAGTTAAAGGAGGCTTTGAGTGACTGAAGGGAGTTTTTTTTTTTAAATCTCAGACATTGTGACCACTTTTTGAAGCTTTTTTTAAAAAAAGGAGAGAGTTCATTTGCCCTCTTTCCCATAGATTGGCTTTAAGAAATTTTCATTCTTATAAATGCTGCCTGCTCCCTAATCTCAGCACATTGTATAAACATAAGCCTTACACAAGATAATTATTTTACATATTTGTGATGTATGCAAATGAGCCAAAACACTCCTATAGCTTTACCTGAATATTTCAGAATTGAGTTCTATCCCTTAACCAGAAAGTTGAATGACAGTTAATGGAAAAGTATATATTTTCCAAACCTGCTTTTCTTAAAAAATAAAAAAACAAAAATAAAAAAAAACTAAGCCACCATAAATGTCATCTAGGTGATACAGTTCATACACTTCGTTCATCGTGAAGGATAGCATTAGAAGTAACAAAGCAAAGTTATCCAAAACAAAGCACACTGTTCCGAAGCAGAAGAAAGTGATTCAGATCTATCTGATTTTGAGAACAACTGTCAAGGAGACTTTGCAAAAATAAAAAGAAGAAGAAAAAAATTGTGCATGAGAACATGACTGGCAAAATAATATTGGTGAGAACAACATGAAAATGGCCAGTAATACAGAGCATGCTGCTGTAGAGTTGTTAACAGTACAGAAGATATTTCACACTCAGCATAGATACATTTCAACAGGGAGGGCTACAAAAGTCTTTGTCCCTTTCCACTACCTCAGAGACGTGTCACTTTCACAAAACCCACTCAACTTCTCACCACAAGAGGAATGAAAGCCTGTCTACTTCCTAGATCATGAAATTGTAAAAGGTATAATAGAGTCAAAATAATCTTTATGTGTGGCAAACCATAGATCAGATAAAGAGTTTTGGAACTCCAATGTTGCCTATGTACAAATTGAGCAGATTGAAATCAGAAATTAGAGTTTGGAAATAGGGTTACCATACAGGAAAGGATGCGCTTTTTGGCTTAACTATGAGTCCAGAAATAAAATTTGGAAGGGCCATTGGAGATTTTAAAGATTTTTTTTCGCCTTAAATGCTTGAATTTCATGCATATTTAAGTATCTGAATGCTGTACGTCATGATGTTGCGATTGAGTTAGAGCTTACTATGTCAGTAAGTCATTTACGTTTAGCATTGAAGAAAAACGTGAAGATCAGAGTGGAGTGGAATAACTTATTCCGACTGTGTAGGCTACTAGTAACAAGATCAACATGTGTAGCTCCTACAGCAGTTACACAGGCCAGTGCATTCAGATGCATGCATCATGTTTTAATAATGTTTACTCTAGAACTAAACAGACAGGGATGACATTGAGATAGTTTACTCTCTGAATTATTTTCATTTCCTAGCACAGAAAAAAGAAGACATTGATTTGAAGATATACATTTTTATGGATGTATTCTTTTCAAAAACAATGGCAATATGAGGGCACACACATGAAGACAGCTAGGTTTTTTTTCAGGCAGGCACTAAAGGTGTTTTTCATCTTAATTTATGCTTGCTAATTTCTTAATGGTGTGTGGCCATTAGAATCCACTGCACATAACATCCCAGTAATCGTACGTTGTTCTCTGATCATGTTTAGTTTACTTTTTATTATATTTTGAAAATGCTTCATCTTCTGAAAATTCGCACTTATTTAGGAATAAGCATGAAGGTCAAGGTCAGTATACAGTGGATTGAATGTTTTCTTGCTTTTATAGAAGTTTTCAGCTTGTCGGCATGGTAATGCTAGCCATTGTTGAAAGTGTCCGCAAATGGTTTTCTTTTATTTCTTTATTTAATGAGGATAATCTTTCTGTTGCAGTAGGTGATGAGGAAACAGTGGCCATTGGAACTCAGTGCAAGAACAATGGCTGCAGATGTGTAAGAATTATTTTCTATATTGTTCTTTACACTTTTAAAAGGCCAGCGTTTTTCTCAGTTTTGAAGATATTTTTTTCAGATTTCAGTTATTTATTGGAAACTGTTACTAGTAGGTTAATCTGTATAATTGTTATTTTGTGTTCTGTAATCACTGATTACTGATACCTACAAGTTAAATAATCAGTTTAATTTTGTAGAATAAAGTGTGTTCCTCTCTTTTCATTACCTCGTTCTCTTGTTCACACTCAGTCTGTGTATGAGAGAGAGAAAAAAACTAAGTTTTCCTGTATGTGCACACATAAAGCCATGTCTGTCTGTATTTATTTATTTATTTAATTTCTTTGTGTGGCTTTGTTTCTGTCTGTCTAAAAATTCTGTCAGTTCTGCTTTTAAAAAATTGTGCTTCTTCTGGTGCCATTGCCAGTTAAAATGTTTCTGCTTTTCTTTTGTCAGACATACACCGGCCTGCCGAGCAGTGATGGAGAATGTCAGTATCATCCAGGTGTTCCTATATTCCATGAAGGGTAATTGTTATCTTGGTCTCTGTGCATTACTCTGTGTTATCTTGGTCTCTATGCATTTGGATGTGGATGTTATGCAGCATCGAAACAAAGAAAACATTAAATTGAAGTGTATAACTAAATTTAAAATATTGAAAAATTACAATAAAAAAATTAAAAATGTAAATTAAAAAAAATCGTCTGCACCTAATAAAAATAACTTGGTTGTGAAGTAAATTTACCTTTTCAGTTAACATAGTTTGCATAGGTTTACACCAATAGTTTCAAGAAATTTTCACAAGTAAATGAATTATGAAGTAGAGGCCTTCAAATGTATGAAAGATTGCCTGTTGACAGAAAAAAATGATGAAAATAAATGCATAGATTGTAAGTTGGTGGAAATAAACAACTTATGTGCACATGTATGAAAGACATGACTGGACATGCACTCATACACAAATGGCTGAGTACAACAGTATGGTTTGTGATCTAATGAATGACATGATGTAACGAAGGATTCTATTTGATGTAGGATGAAATTCTGGAGTTGCTGTACCCGTAGAACAAGTGACTTTAACAACTTCCTGAACCAAGAGGGCTGTCAGAGGAGCATGCACTGCTGGGTGAAAACAAAGGTAATTTCCTACATTACTAGTGAGTTGAAGTAGTTTAGCACTGTCTCGCTTCCATTTTCCCAAAGTTAAGGATTTTTTCATTCATTTGTCTTTTATTTTAATAATCTTCCATTCTGAATTTTATTACCTTGATTGTCCACGGCAACTGCTAAACTGAGCATGTGATACAGAAAGTCTGTGGCGCAAAAGCTTGCTGGGATTAAATTGTCTCCCTTTATTTAGTGTTATGCCTTAGCTAGGTATGCATTTCGTGAATATGCTGGCTTTTGAAACTTTCTTTTGCTCTGGGTTTTGTAACCCATTACAGTGTTTTTTTAAAAAAAAAAGAAAGTGACTTCCATCTTTCCTTAATTGTACCTTTTGTCTTGCAGACATCACTGTAATAAAAAAAAGTTTTTCCCCCGGTGGCAGATTTGTCTAAATTACCTTGTGTGTCGATAGGTAAAGTTTGGCGAAAATGAGATCCAATGGTAAGGCTTGATGAGTTTTATTTCAGTGTTGTGTTGCCATGTGCATTGTCTCTTTATAGGAAGAGAAAGCAGCAGAGGCCAGCTGCCGAGTTGACTGGCACCAGACTGGGAACACTGTGTGTATATCCATCTTCGCAAAGAACTCTGACCCTGACCAGTCTTATTTTGAGGCCAACAAAGTCACCATAAGGGCTTACATTGTCTTCGACAAGGACAGCAGCATTTTTAATCGTACTTTTACATTGCGACAGGTGAGCAGCTGTCAGGGATTTTTTTTTTTTTTTTTAGGGTCACATTATGTACAAAATGTCAGATACATTCACTGATAGAGCTCTTCATTAATTTTTTTTTTTCTCTTACTGGAAATGTCCTTGTTGCAGGGTATCAAACCTGAGTACAGTGAAGTGAAAATGTTGGGATCTAAAGTTGAAATCAACCTGCGCAAGGCAGAACCATTCTCCTGGTCAAGCCTAGAGGTGCCTATTGAGCAGCCCAGTGTTAGTAAGCAGGATGAATAAATCCCTATGCCATTGTAAACTGGATCTTATCAAGACAAGGAGGGGGGGAATCTTATCATGAGAGACACTATTGAAAGTGCATTTATAAATATATATAACATGTACATGCATTCACACATGAAATTAATGTCAGGGGAAACAATAAGGAGAAGATGATGTATTGATGCAGTGAAAAGTTGATGTTTGAAGTGCTTAGGAATCTTTATGGGTGTAAGCCAAAGGAAAATTTGTCTTGTTTACATCAAACTGTAACATTGAGACAAGAAAGAGTAGTGACTGCTGATGGTTGAGAGTATGTCTCCTGTCTCTTTGACTTTGAGTCCTGTCTGCCAGACACTGACAAACTGGCCAAGGCTGTCCAATATTCAACATTTCACATTTTATGAATATGCTCCTTAGTTACTCATAATCAAACTCAACTTCTAGTTCATTTTCTGATATCATAGTTTTTTTATGACATTATTGTTATTCTACAGGTACACTATGCATGTTCTGCATTATTTTTGTTCTCCATGTTATATTGAACTGGCTTCACTGCCTTATATGTCTATGCCCTAGTCATGACCTTCCATTGTCTTGTAGTGAACTCCAAAGTTGTTAGAGCCTTACTAAGTTCTTTTTTTTTCTTTGATAAGGAATTAGAAATGGGGTCCCAGAAGGTCTTTTCTGCCATGCCAAGTGGCAGAAGTGGGGAATTGTTTATTGATACTCTGAGGCATGAGGGGAGTATAAGAGGAAAAGATTTGTGAAAGTTTAAAATTTTGTCTAGGTATACAAATATTGCTTCACAAGTATTTGTGTTTGCCTGTTGATTTTCAAGACACCAACTTTGTTGGGAAATCAATAAAATAGTGATGAATTCTATATTTTTTAATAGGTTTTTACTTATGTTGGATGATACATACAGTGGTACCTTGAGATACGAGCTGCTCGGCATACGAGTTTCTTGAGATACGAGCTGCGACTCGGGCCAATTTCCTGTTTGAGATCCAAACTGAATTCCGAGATATGAGCCGGTGGTCATTCGGGAAACCGACCACGTCGGGCGCTCGGATCGCAGCATCACGGCATCGTCACGGCGTCGTCTCGTTCTTTCTCGCGTGTTACCCACAGAGTTAAGTCGTATCTCGTGCGTGGTGCTCGTTTTTGCATCACTTTCGCAGTTTTAACTAACTTTTTGTGTGCTACGATGGGGCCGAAGAAAGTGAGTGAAAAGGACAGTGGCGAGAAGAAGAAGAAGAGAATGATAGAAATAAAGCAAGAAATAACAGAAAAACATGAGCGTGGTGTACGAGTGATGAATCTTGCCAAGATGTACGACCGCAGTACATCCACAATTTGTATCATCCTTAAACAAAAGGATGTCATCAAACGTGCAAATACAGCGAAAGAACTAAAATTCTGTCCCAGTTAGAAATTGAGAAGCTTCTGCTGTTGTGGGTGAAAGATACTTTGGGAGTTTTTCTCGGGGCTGGAACGGATTAATTCTATTTCAACTATTTTAAATGGAAATAATTCGTTTGAGATACGAGCTGATTGAGTTACGAGCTCGGTCATGGAACGAATTGAACTCGTATCTCAAGGTACCACTGTATTTTTTATTTGGCTTGGTGCATGTATCGATGTAAAAATCAAATGGTGATTGTCTTCTAGTTTATCTGTTTCAGTGCAATATTTATGCTTGCATAAATGTGTGTTGTTGTTTTATCTTTTTAGTTTTATTAGAACGTAGGGGGAGTGGGAAAGCAAGTTTGCATGGTCTGTTTGTTTAGTGACTGCTTAGCGACTTGGCAAAAGCATGAAATCAAAGAGCCTATACCAAGAGCAGAGAGTCTGGCATGAGGGGAGTAGATGCAAGGACGCTAAGCAGAAGTGGTTCACAGGTGAGTTTGCTGCAGTTTCACTAGTCTCATCATCTCTACAGATTAAAAAAAAAAGGGGGTTGAAAATTGTCGTACTCGTGCAGAATAGGAGCTAATTGCATCAAAGATCGGGATCTTTCTGACACTCGACAACTGTTGTGGTCCATGGTGCAGAGCATGATGAGCAAAGGCGAATTTTTCTTTATGGGCTTCGGCTTTATCAGTTCTTTGAGGAAATGTTGGATGCTGTACGAAAATACCAGAACGACAAAGAGAAAATGTATATTGACATGTACCCCAAAAGATGACGGGGCGGGGCGGGGTGGGGAACGTTGAACCCTTTCTTTCACTTTCAAATATCTCATGATGGGCAGATAGTTGCAAACGCTCAGCTGCTGACGGTGGTGTATATAGAATTTGCGTACGGTCCTTGATGAGAAAAAGAGATAATTTTGTATTTTACTCTTAACCAAGTTTCCTAGTCAGGATCAACGGTGTTTGCAAAGTGTTCCATCCAACCGTGGCTGCCTCCTGACCAAAACATTTTAGACAACATAGCATTTTGAGAACTTTAGAGAAATTATTCACGTCTAAATGAAAAAAAATCTTGTTTTATGGACAATAAAAGTCGATTACAAAATCGTCTTGTTAAAAATATTTGCATGCAACGTACTTGAACACAAATTGATGCTTTAGTGTGCGTTACGCTCCGTAGCTAGAATACAAGATGTTACTATTATTATTATGACACATATCACATCAGTCTCATGCTTCACTTGCAGTTATCTACGTTTTCTTTGAAAAAAAAAAAACGCGTTTAATTTTGTTTCAGTCTTTTTGTCCTACGCGTGACGTTTGTAGTTTTGCCTGGTTCGTAGTTGACGGAAAGCGCATTCGTGTCGGCTTTTTCATTCGCAGGCGCACGCAGATTAGGCTGTTGCCCAGAGAAGAAATTTGTTAAGCCAACTGGCATGCCGCATGCGATATGGATTATCTGTTTATGATTCTGTTGTAAAAGGTGATTATCGAAGAAATGTCCACAATGATAGAAATCGTTCCCAAAGGATTCAAGGAGGCGTTCGGGATAAAATGGATCAAGGTTAAAAAAGTCTGCCCACGCAAGACCTCGTCTTTCTTTTGTTTGACATTTTCCCTCTTGTGGTTGCGTTTTCCTTTATTTCTTATTACTTTTTTTTTTTTTTTTTTGCATTAGGCCAAGACAGAATACTGAAAGCTAAGCCCCAGCTTTAACTTCTGCGAGACAAAAAGATTTTTGGAGAGAGTAAGTAACAAGCAGTATGTAAATGGTTGCGATACAATGAACATTGGGCAGAATATCTACAGCCAAAAAAAAAAAAAGAAACTACATTTTTACAGGCCTGCTGCGTACATTGAACATGATTACTAAATGTAAAAATGCAGATTATGTATCTCTATTAAACTTTGCTACTATAAACATTTAATACTCAGTTTCACTGAGCAGTTCTGCGTTTCCTTCCGTTATATGCTTCTTTGCTAACCACGATGTCAAAAATGTTACATTCTGTGTCTTGGTAGCTTTAATGCGTACATGATACATTAAAGGGACTGTATCCGTCATCTTGGAAAGTGAATTATTACTATTGGGTACTGTAGTTTATCTGCGCAAACTGCCAGCAGGTAGTGATGTGTCTCAGACCTTTAATTCGGAGGGGGGAAAAAAGGAATTTTTCTCTATGTGCACATTCCGCCTTTTGGGTTTCTGAAATATTCTAGCATACATGATATTTTTCGCGTGACAGCCTTCTTGCATCGACCAGACGGCAGACATTCACCAGGTAGCATTCGAGTTCAGCGCTCCGGGTTCAGAAGAAGGACCCTACAGTCGGCGCCAATGGAGACTTGTCCACGGAGGAATAAAGCTAGTATTCTGATCCACAATCCTTTCACGTTATAATAGGAAAGAAACAATAAGCATGCAATCTTTTCTTCGTTTAAAAAGCAGGAATGAAGGACAAATTGCCACTGGTGCATGCGAAATGTAAATTCATCAGTTATTATACACGTGTCCATTCAGACACGCTAGCCTTCGCCTGTGGTTTAATTACTCAACAACACGCACTGTATCCGAGTTCTGCTAAGATATCCCATTTCTGGAAGTGTGATACGGTAATTAAGCAGGCTACTTTAAGAATTGGAACTTAAAACGGTATTTCTCGGCTATTTCCTGTCAACGTGTTACTCTCTTATGGTTGCCAAGTCAAGCAATCAATAGCCTTTGTCATGGTGCGGACTCGTTGCCTCTGTATGTCCCGAGTCCTGAGGGTATAGTTATGACAAATATAAATGATGCCCAAACTGCTCCAGGCAGTTGTTGGCTGATTAGTAGCCAGGATATTGTTTTCTAATTAATGTCTATCAGCATGTGGTCACAAATCTGCTATAGGTTTGCTTGTCGCGGTTCTTTGTTCTTTGGTATACTGACTAATCCAAGGCTATCAATAAATTATAAACGATACATGAAATAATCCAAGGCTATTAATAAACTACGACAGCCAGACGATGCCCGAATCGCTTCAAATATAGACAAACCTATTAACTGTCAACGGGACAAAATCAGTTGCGTCTGTGGGCAGACAGCTCCACAGGAACTTTGTTGTGCATGACTATATGTGTGCCTGGGTTCACGTCCTCATCAAGCCAGTACAAGCTAGTCTGATGACAACAGCTCATAAAAAACTTTTATAAAAAAAAGTATCTAAACCATTTAATACCGGCGATCACACAGTGCATCCTTACGTAGTTTGAGTTTCATGTGCTCCGATCTTAACAAATCAGAAACATTTAACAAAACTCTCTTCCTTTTATGGCAGTGATGCTGGACAAATGTTCTTAGCATGAATAATGCGGCATAACATAATATAAGACATAATAATAAAACGATGCTGCTAGTTCATCATTGTCTCACAAAAGATATTAAATGTTGAGTGGTAGAACAGTGAAATATAGCTAATGACTCCAATAATTATGTTAGTCCTTGTGTCATATTGTTCACTAAATTATACATTTATTCTCATGGTACAACTTTTAAATGGCAAGTAACTACTTATCTAAACTTTAGTGACTAACATTTAAGATTAATGCAGAAAAATTTTGATGGTAACTGGGAGGTTGGACGATTTTGATCTGATTGGTTTGGTTTAGTTACGCTTGGTGGCCTTCCAATAACTGTTTGCTCAAAAGCACATTAATAACTAGTAAGGTGAACCAGTAGACTGTCAGTCGGCTAATAAGGAAAATGATAAAGAAAATAATTAATTCAGTTCTTGATAATAAACAGACCTCAGACTGGATGAACATCCATACAGTGAAAGAGATGTAAAGGTAATTAACATTGACAAGGGAAGATTGAAAATAAAACTGCAGATTCTTGTTGGCTGGTTGTGAATAAATGATACGGAAAAAATTAACATTGTATGCAGGATCAAGTTTAGACAGGTAAACGGATTAGCAATGCTCGATGGCTAATCTGGATCAGCCGCATCACATGGAAAAGCTAAACAGACTTGACAAGGAGCTTTGTTTTGCACTTTTCACTCACTCCTGAATGTCTTCAAAATCCTCGAGCTTAGTAAATAGTTTTTTGATCAATATTCTCAAGTTTTGGTTGATCCTGTGCACAATATTTTTGATAAAAAGGATGACCAAGACAGTAAGATGAAACCTCATACCACTTGATGTCACAGATGTAGTAGGGAAATGCCGATCCCTTTCTATGCATTCAGACAATAGACTTAAAAACATTAACGAAACAGGCTTTAAATTTTTTGAACTACATTATTGAAATGAATTAAAAATGATGAAAATTGTTTTAATGTCTTTATTTAAATCAGACTTCTGTCTTGGTTGCTGTGGGGGAACGATTGAAAAAAAAAATAATAAAAACTTCAATAGCGCAATATCGCGGCCTTATGGGCAAGCTCATGGGGCGTTGTGGACACACACACACACAGTTGGAACCGTGGAATAAGATACTGTAAGATAAAAATCTCTTCCATCACTCTGATCGACTGCCGTCAAAAATGAAAAGAATGAAAGGCGAACAAGAAAAGGAATAAGGTAGAGATACACCCTGTACATTCGGTACAAACATTGTCTGATGTTTAACAAGAAAAGTCCAGGGACCAGTATCTTTCCTGGAAGGGGTGGGAGGATTTGACGAGATATAGACTGGCTTTGTCGCCTAATGTTTGTTTACTTACAAGGAATTATCCTGCCTATCTATAGCATCTGCGAAGAATTACATTTTTAATTTTCTAAAGGGGATACTTCCGTGAAATCTTATTTTTAAAGATTAGAAATTCATGCAGCACTCAAAATTTATGATAAAAATAAAAATTATCTATCAGCGAATGTCATGATATAACATCAATATTAGAACAGCATTAGATTTCATGGTCCATAATCCATCATCATCATCATCAATCAATGAATCATCGCTTCTGCTTACATGTGCTTGTCACAAAAAATCTACGCTGTTTTTCTTTATTAAATGTAATCCATGTACTTTCGTGGCTTTTTATGTAGTATTTGTCACAGGCGACAAATGGCTTCATTCGTCAACCATAAAGCTTAAGGGGACTTGTGAAGGTGAATGAAAAATTTAGAAAGTAAAACAAAAGGTCAAAGACCAAGCCAAGGCAGGCGACAGTGTATATGTATATTAAGTCTCTGAAAGTGTGCCATTACGCTAAAAAAGAAATAATTCTGATCAGCTTCAGAGTTTGTTTTTTTTACCAACGCATTTGTTCGTCAGCTAGTGAGATAACTACAAACAGTTCATGAAATACTTTCAAGATACTTTGTAAAACAGACGATCATATTCAGTTCAACATTTCGTCTCTTTTTGTCCATTCCTGTACAGATTTTGAGAAGAACTCGACACCTTAAAAACCAGATTACAAAACTAGTGCGTAGAATACTTTTAATACAGTCAAGTCTAATACCACTTGATTTGTAACTGTGAATTTCACTTCTGGGTCTGTAAAAAAACCGATATCTTTTTTTTCCAAAATTGGAATAGTTTTACAGGCAATTAAATAAATAACCGTGGATGAGAAGAACTTGACACTTTTACAAAGCTCAAACTACGAAAGTTATTTATTTCATTTAAAATACTGACCTTAATATAAAAATTGGTGTCTGCTTTTTACCAGGTATTCTAGGAATCAAGACTCGTAAGTTTTAGTTTCCTCGTTTGCTTCTACACATTAGGTTTTCTGGCACTTGAGGGAGGAGTATGGCAATGGAAGTAACTATAAGAGTCGGTCCATTGTTTTAATTACTGTAGTGTGCATCGTCTTGCAATTAGAGGGCGTTCAGCTGCAAAGTTTTAACGGCAGTCGTTTTCAAGGTGTTAAACAAAAGTTAGGAGAGAATGGACACTCAGAGGTTAAAAAACAGTTGGGTAATTCCGTTTAAGCTCTGTGCAGTTAGCCATGTTTTGTGGGTGTGTAAGTCTCTTTCATTTTTTCTCCTCTATCTCTAAACAAAATGTGAAAAAAATTGGGAGTGTTAACTGGGCTGTGCATTTACTTAAACACCATATTAATATTATTATTGCTCCCCTTGAGTCTGGTTGGGAAGAGCGAAATGGTTTAAAGGGTTTTCTAAAGGTTCGCACAGAAATATCAGCTTGCTGAAAATAGCTTAAAACGCGTCTAGAGTGTAAAGTATAAGGATCAATTAATAAGGCTCTGGGTGTGTGTCTCGTTCTCCCCCCCCTCTCTCTCACGCCCAGAATGAGAGAGCAACAAGAGCGGACTAATAATAATATTGATTGGAGGAAGCCTGTTTTACAATGGAAGATCCAAGCACAAGGAACAGCAAGGCATTGGAACAGTTTGGCTACAGTAGAACGCACACCTGACAGAGGGGGAGAAAAAAAAACGATAGTATATCTACTATGAAAGAAGAGTGGAGGGGGAGAGGGTTGTGTCTTTACACCTGATTAGAATGGCTGTAACGTTGACACAGGCTCGTTTGTACACATCTGCTTGGTTACCTGAAAAATCGCTGCCAGCCTGGACATGGTTGGTGTCTCTACAACTCAAATTCGTCAGTTTTGGAGCAGAACACACGTACACATAGACACACATTTGACTATTTGACATCTGTTTGCATACAAGCTGTCGCCTCGACCGTAGTGAATGGTGAGGTGTCTCTGTCTGTCTTGTCCTCTCGACTGCCAGTCACATCCTTGTGTTCTCTACCCATAGATCCACTAACCTCTATGCACGAGTTGACCGCAACAGTCTCGCAAACCTGTTCTTTCTCGCTGTGATCTGAAGCTTTACTTTTGCACTCACTCTTGCCTCCGTGAACCATCTGGTACAAGGGCTGACTCCTGGCCAGCGCCATGAAGATCAGCTGGTTAGAATCCTTCCTTTTCTTGTTTGGCGCGCGAACAGCGTTTGAGCTTCTGTTGGAAGCTTCGGCTGCGCCCTCCTGCTGCAGTTTCCTCGCTCGGGCCTTCTCCAGGTAGTCCTCGGACACCAGGCAGGCCTTGAAGCAGCCTTTGCACTTGTACGGACATCCCGCGCTGTGCTGCATCAGCACCTCTCCCTCCTCCTGCATCATCAGCGGCCGCCACAGCGACCCCCGGAAGGCAGGGGAAGACGATTCGCTGGCTTCCTGGGTCTCGGGGTCGTGGCCGTAGACCATCAGCTTCTTGTGGTACGTGGACCGGGCCTTCCAGTACAGCGAGGGCCGCTTGCCGCTACCGTTGCCGCCTTCGTTGCCGCTCGGCGTCTCTCCTGTACCGATAACCAGAAGGGAAGCTCTCACCTTCGGCGGAGCGGATTTCGCTCGTCGCTGCAGGTAGGCATGTTGTGAGTCGTCAAGGGCGAGAACACCGTCTCCTGTCACGTGCCGCGAAGTGGGGTTGTTCGTTGACGAGATGGTTCGTGGGTCCCTAGAGCTGTCGGCACCGTGAAGGTGTTCCTGAAACTGCTCCTTTCCCTGCCCACACAATTGGTCCTCCACCCTGACCTTGCTGACTTCCAGGGAAGTGATCACGAGATCTAACGATGCATCGACGTTGAGGGTTTTAGCCGCATCTCCCCCGTCTTTGGAGCTTCTCTTCGGGTGGGATCGCCAGATAGGCGTGAGGCACAGGCGATCCGCTCGCGAGTGTCGACTTCTTCCGGGTGCCGTGAACGGTCTTGGCCGCTCGTGCAAACTTCGGGAGTCAAGCTGTGGGACAGAGTGCTCTCCCTCGAACTTGCTCCTCAGATGGCGTCCTTGGATGTAGGTGTCTCTCCGCAGCCCCACGGGCGTTTGAGGTGCGCGAACGACGTACACGTTACCCGTGCTTTTTGGTCGGGTGGGTACTCGCTGAAACAAAATGTCGAACTCCTGCGCTGTCATCGGCATACGAGGTTGGTCTGTCTCAACAGGATTAAGCTCACTCGTATGTGATTCAGTTGCACTTTCTGTGTCACTCTCTCGCGTGGAACTGAGTATCTTTGTCTGAAGGACTTTCTTCCGTTTTTCCTTCGCCGTGTCCTTTTGACTGAATCCGACTGGCAACAGCCAGGAGTTGGCACTGATACCATTGAATACGATTGTCTTCTGTATACCTGTGCGGGCATTTGTCTGCGTACACAAAGTACCTTCTGTGGCCACCCGCAGTTTGTAAAACACCTTGTCACCATTTTCTGTTTTCATGATTTACGTTTGTCAAAGAGCACTTTTACAGAACAATATGATTCTTCTTATGGAATTTCGGTGTTTTACCAGTGGAATTCTTTCACAGTCCACATACAATTCTCGTGAAGGTTTGCAGAAGAAAAACAAAACACGCAGCAGCTGAAAGGTCTGTCTGCAAGCGGAATTATCTCAACAGTGTACATAGAATTCGTGGGAATATTTATACAAAGAAAATAAAGGCACACGCAGTTTAAGACTGAACTCATACATGACAGCTAGGATCGAAGGGCACAGAATGGACGCCGTGAAGAGAGTCTATGACTTTACGTGCAGCCACTGAGACAAGAATTTCGATGTCATTTAAGTAATGAAACACTTTGGAAAACGAGCTTACACAGTGTGGTTCAGATCTCTCCCAAGTACGCTTCTTTATTGGTCTACTCCATTCATCGCCACCTTTCTGTAACGTCACTGGATGACAGCGCCTCCCAATCCGCCATGATCGTTACGGAAGCTCACGCTAGCAACCTGAAGACCACGTGACACAAGGACGCAGCGGGAAGACGTAGAGGCCGGAGAGATGGCAACGCCAGTATGGCTGTCGACTGGCAACACGAGAAACAAACGCTGGCATGGCAGCCGTCTGGGGAGTACAGTCAACACAGACTGCTCGCTATACCACGTGCCTAACAACCGAGATCCTTTTTTTTAACGCTGCCTCAGCCCCTACCCATCCACCTCCCTCTTTCTCTCACAACAGCCTTCCTTCATCCTCAGTTTCGAATTTCTTGTCGAACCCTAATTATTTCGTCTCGGGTGGATGCCATCAGGTATAGGGCTTGCGGATTCGGATGTCACGATTAGGAGACAGGTCAATAAGTGCGTCACGAACTACAAAACAATGTCATAAATTGGTTGTTCAATGTGTTTATCGTTTAATATACGTCCAAAATTGTTTCTGTAAAATAGAAGCATTCTAATTAGCTCTGACACAAAGCCTGCGTATTTCTGTCTGTGTCTACGTGTCTGTCTGTCTGGCTGGCTAGGGCAGTCTTTGCCTATCGAAAGTTTACAACAAAATTAAAGAAAAAAAAGATGAACTAATGAAACGATGAATAAAGAAAGAATAAAGAAAGAAATGAAACGGAAGAAGAGAAAAATATAATAAAAGAACTTAATAAAAACTCTATAAACTAATGTAACTTTGTCAGCGACGAAGACCACCATCAAGGTCCAACGTTATATGTGCACCCCACAAAATGCCTGGGGCAGAGGATAACTATGTAATAAAGATAAGGGTGATAAATCCACTCAATAGTGAAGTTACATAATAACGCTCAATAATGTGTTGACCTTTTGTCAACCCGGTATCCAGGGAGACAAGGGATAAGCACCAAAGAAACTCATGTCGCAGCATTGCTTAGCCAATGCAAAAAATACAACCATGTCTCAAACCATGATGATGATGATGATGATGATGATGATCGTTGTTGTTAAAGCCGTCCTTGTCAAGCCCCTTTACCTTAAAGGTCTAGCGATGACTTTTTTCAATATCTCTTTTCAGTTTCCTGATTGTCCGATGCTATCTCACTGCTGATGTTTATTTCTATTAAACTTCTGTCGACCTGTCTCACGAGATCGCGTGATCTTGAGACGTTGATCGATATCATCCATTTCTTAGACGTCATTGATGAGGCCTTTTACACCATTCATACAGTAGAAAGAGGCACATTTTGAAGATGCCTCCCGTGGAGGTCCCTCAGCAGTGAAACATCGTCTTCTCTGACTCCCACTGATCTTTGCTGTTGCCCATTATCGAATGCTCGGCACTACTGATTCACGACAACCAGGTGACTGTCGTCAAAAGAGGAAAGGTGATCATCGACGATGTTTTTGACTTTAGACTCTGCTAGCCTTTCAGTGGGGAGAGCATTGAAGTTTAACGTCAAACTTTTGCGATCAGGACAAAAGCCCAGTTCTCGAAATATTCTTACTCATTTCCTTTAGAGCAAATGTTTCATTGTCCCGAATAAACATAATTTAAGACAAGTCATTGGTAAATATTGCAGACTACACACATCATTCGGTAGAATGAAAAATGACAAACTTTGCATGCAAGCATGTAAACACAAAGAAAGACTCACAACTATACTTCTACGTCCGTGGCCATCTGCACTCATCTTGACTTAGCTAAAGTGCGGACTTTAAGTTCATCGCCATGCGCACAGCCTCGCTCGCTGTAGGGTGTGCGGTGTGAAGGCTGCTGCACTTGGTTCAGAGAGATCGATGGGGGAACAGGCGGCTTGGGATTACCGCTGATTGGAAATTAATCACGGCCCGCTTTGTGCACCTCTCAGACTCGCCATTGATCACAGTACAGTACAGCGCCGCCAACTACGAAAGGCAATCAGTGGGGTCGATGACGTTATGACGGCCACGAGAGCTTTTTTTTTCTTTTTTCTTTTCTTTTGGCGGGTGTGGATATAGGGGTGCTTGAAGCATAGCTTAGCACTGGCACTGCGAGCATTTTGTCTTTTTTCCCCCCCTTTTGTTATTTTTAAATGTCATTTTGCCGTTTGTTTCATCGGTATTATTGTTTGCCGTTCTTATCGCTTGTGCGTTAGTAAGAAATATCGAGTGACAGATGGCTTGCACTTTGCAAACAGTAAACATATAAGTTTGGAGTAACTCAAGATGTACTACTGGGGGCTCAGAACCAACTTAGGGGCTGAGCTCCTCCTGGTAAAAACATCTGCATTTGGTCGTCAACTACTCTTTTTTCTGTTTGCTTTCTTGTTGCCTTGTTTAGTTTTGCTTAAGTTTCCTTGCTTTCTAAAACCCCCTTTTCCCCGTCTTCCCTTTATTTTCTCGCTTTATTTATTTTTGTTTTTTGTCTTCCATTCAATCATTCATTTCTTCCCTTGATTTTCGTATTATTACACCGCTTATAGAGACATCGTTTATTTTGTTCCTTCATTTGTCACAACGGTGCTCGTTAGTCTTTGGATGTAAAAGG